>OZ026860.1:21345162-21952177 GCA_964023215.1 Eledona agricola
TTTCTAATTTTAAAGTGATTGGGCTTATTTTGGGGTGGTAAGGGGTAGTTGGGGGTGATTTATGGTAGCCGAAGTAATTTAAGTGAGTTTGACATAGTTTGCTATGGTTTGTAGCATTTTTTGTAATTTTAAAGTAATTTGGCTTAGTTTGGGGTGGTAAGGGGTAGTTGGGGGTGATTTATGATAGCCGAAGTAATGTGGGTGAGTTTGGCATAGTTTTGCTATGGTTTGTAGCATTTTTTGTAATTTTAAAGTGATTTGGCTTAGTTTGGGGTGGTAAGGGGTAGTTGGGGGTGATTTATGGTAGCCGTAGTAATTTAGGTGATTTTGGCATAGTTATCTATGATTTGTAACATTTTTTGTAATTTTAAATGATTGTTCTTAGTTTGGAGAAGTAAGGGGTATTTGGGGGGTGATTTATGGTAGCCGAAGTAATTTAGATGAGTTTGGAATTGTTTGCTAAGATTTGTAGCATTTTTTGTAATTTTAAAGTGAATTGGCTTATTTTGGGGTGGTAAGTGGTAGTTGGGGGTGATTTATGGTAGCCGAAGTAATTTGGGTGAGTTTGGCATAGTTTGCAATAATTTGTAACATTTTTTGTAATTTTAAAGTGATTGTTCTTAGTTTGGGGTGGTAAGGGGTAGTTGGGGGTGATTTATGGTAGCCGTAGTAATTTAGGTGATTTTGGCATAGTTTGTTATGGGATGTAGCATTTTTTGTGATTTTAAAGTGATTGTTCTTAGTTTGGGGTGGTAAGGGGTAGTTGGGGGTGATTTATGGTAGCCGTAGTAATTTAGGTGATTTTGGCATAGTTTGCTAAGATTTGTAGCATTTTTTGTAATTTTAAAGTGAATTGGCTTATTTTGGGGTGGTAAGGGGTAGTTGGGGGTGATTTATGGTAGCCGAAGTAATTTGGGTGAGTTTGGCATAGTTTGCTATGATTTGTAACATTTTTTGTAATTTTAAAGTGAATTGGCTTATTTTGGGGTGGTAAGGGGTAGTTGGGGGTGATTTATGGTAGCCGTAGTAATTTAGGTGATTTTGGCATAGTTTGCTAAGATTTGTAGCATTTTTTGTAATTTTAAAGTGAATTGGCTTATTTTGGGGTGGTAAGGGGTAGTTGGGGGTGATTTATGGTAGCCGTAGTAATTTAGGTGATTTTGGCATAGTTTGCTAAGATTTGTAGCATTATTTGTAATTTTAAAGTGAATTGGCTTATTTTGGGGTGGTAAGGGGTAGTTGGGGGTGATTTATGGTAGCCGTAGTAATTTAAGTGATTTTGGCATAGTTTGCTAAGATTTGTAGCATTTTTTGTAATTTTAAAGTGAATTGGCTTATTTTGGGGTGGTAAGGGGTAGTTGGGGGTGATTTATGGTAGCCGAAGTAATTTGGGTGAGTTTGGCATAGTTTGCTATGATTTGTAACATTTTTTGTAATTTTAAAGTGATTGTTCTTAGTTTGGGGTGGTAAGGGGTAGTTGGGGGTGATTTATGGTAGCCGTAGTAATTTAGGTGATTTTGGCATAGTTTGTTATGGGATGTAGCATTTTTTGTGATTTTAAAGTGATTGTTCTTAGTTTGGGGTGGTAAGGGGTAGTTGGGGGTGAATTTTGGTAGCCGAAATAATGTGTGTGAGTTCGAAATAGTCTGCTATGGTTTGTGTCATTTTGTTTTATTTTAAAGTGATTGGAGTTACTTGGGGTTGCTAAGGGGTGGTAAGGGATGATTTAAGATAACGGATCTAAGTGAAAGTGTAAACCGGTCGCCCGACGTCGAAGTTGTTTTGGCTAGACACGTGCTTCTAACAAAAACACGGTCTCCGCGAGCCGATTTTAACCGGTTTTTATTTAAATACAAAGGAACCGGACCGAATTTTGCAAAATCTCCTTATATTACTTCGTTTCGGCACATGATACACCCGTGTCTAAAATTTCAAGTCGCCAGCCCTCACGGTTTGGGCTGTATTTGTGATTATCAATCAGTGAATGTATACATGAGTGTGTCAGTGAGGACACTTCGCTTTATATATATAGATTTTAAGATGATATGGTTTGGTTTGTTGTGGTAAGGCATAGTTGGGGGTGATTTACGGTAGCCGAGGTAATTTAGGTGATTCTGGTATAGTTTGTTATGATTTTTAGCATTTTTTTGTAATTTTAAAGTGATTGGGCTTAGTTTGTTGCTGTAAAGTGTAGTTGGGGTTGATTTTTGATAGCCGAACTAATTTAGGTGAGTTTGGCATAGTTTGCTATGGTTAGTAGCATTTTTTTGTAATTTAAAAGTGATTGGGTTTAGTTTGTTGTGATAAGGCTTAGTTGGTGATGATTTATAGTAGCCGAAGTAATTTAGGTGAGTCTGGCATAGTTTGTTATGATTTGTACACTTTTTTTTGTAATTTTAAGATGATATGGTTTGGTTTGTTGTGGGTATGGGATAGTTGGGGGTGATTTACGGTAGCCGAAGTAATTTAGGTGATTCTGGTATAGTTTGTTATGATTATTAGCATTTTTTTGTAATTTTAAAGTGATTGGGCTTAGTTTGTTGCTGTAAAGTGTAGTTGGGGGTGATTTTTGATAGCCGAACTAATTTAGGTGAGTTTGGCATAGTTTGCTATGGTTAGTAGCATTTTTTTGTAATTTAAAAGTGATTGGGTTTAGTTTGTTGTGATAAGGCTTAGTTGGTGATGATTTATAGTAGCCGAAGTAATTTAGGTGAGTCTGGCATAGTTTGTTATGATTTGTACACTTTTTTTTGTAATTTTAAGATGATATGGTTTGGTTTGTTGTGGGTAAGGGATAGTTGGGGGTGATTTACGGTAGCCGAAGTAATTTAGGTGATTCTGGTATAGTTTCTTATGATTATTAGCATTTTTTTGTAATTTTAAAGTGATTGGGCTTAGTTTGTTGCTGTAAAGTGTAGTTGGGGGTGATTTTTGATAGCCGAACTAATTTAGGTGAGTTTGGCTTAGTTTGCTATGGTTAGTACCATTTTTTTGTAATTTAAAAGTGATTGGGTTTAGTTTGTTGTGATAAGGGTTAGTTGGTGATGATTTATAGTAGCCGAAGTAATTTAGGTGAGTCTGGCATAGTTTGTTATGATTTGTACACTTTTTTTTGTAATTTTAAGATGATATGGTTTGGTTTGTTGTGGGTAAGGGATAGTTGGGGGTGATTTACGGTAGCCGAAGTAATTTAGGTGATTCTGGTATAGTTTCTTATGATTATTAGCATTTTTTTGTAATTTTAAAGTGATTGGGCTTAGTTTGTTGCTGTAAAGTGTAGTTGGGAGTCATTTTTGAAAGCCGAACTAATTTAGGTGAGTTTGGCATAGTTTGCTATGGTTAGTAGCATTTTTTTGTAATTTAAAAGTGATTGGGTTTAGTTTGTTGTGATAAGGGTTAGTTGGTGATGATTTATAGTAGCCGAAGTAATTTAGGTGAGTCTGGCATAGTTTGTTATGATTTGTACACCTTTTTTTGTAATTTTAAGATGATATGGTTTGGTTTGTTGTGGTAAGGGATAGTTGGGGGTGATTTACGGTAGCCGAAGTAATTTAGGTGATTCTGGTATAGTTTGTTATAATTTTTAGCATTTTTTTGTAATTTTAAAGTGATTGGGCTTAGTTTGTTGCTGCAAAGTGTAGTTGGGGGTGATTTTTGATAGCCGAAGTAATTTAGGTAAGTTTGGAATAGTTTGCTATGGTTAGTAGCATTTTTTTGTAATTTAAAAGTGATTGGGTTTAGTTTGTTGTGGTAAGGGTTAGTTGGTGATGATTTATGGTAGCCGAAGTAATTTAGGTGAGTTTGGCATAGTTTGCTATGGTTAGTAGCATTTTTTTGTAATTTAAAAGTGATTTGGTTTAGTTTGTTGTGGTAAGGGATAGTTGGGGGTGATTTACGGTAGCCGAAGTAATTTAGGTGATTCTGGAATAGTTTGTTATGATTTTTAGCATTTTTTTGTAATTTTAAAGTGATTGGGCTTAGTTTGTTGCTGTAAAGTGTAGTTGGGGGTGATTTTTGATAGCCAAAGTAATTTAGGTGAGATTGGCATAGTTTGCTATGATTAGTAGCATTTTTTTGTAATTTAAAAGTGATTGGGTTTTGTTTGTTGTGGTAAGGGTTAGTTGGTGATGATTTAGAGTAGCCGAAGCAATTTAGGTGAGTCTGGCATAGTTTGATATGATTTGTACACCTTTTTTTGTAATTTTAAGATGATATGGTTTGGTTTGTTGTGGTAAGGCATAGTTGGGGGTGATTTACGGTAGCCGAGGTAATTTAGGTGATTCTGGTATAGTTTGTTATGATTTTTAGCATTTTTTTGTAATTTTAAAGTGATTGGGCTTAGTTTGTTGCTGTAAAGTGTAGTTGGGGTTGATTTTTGATAGCCGAAGTAATTTAGGTGAGTTTGGCATAGTTTGCTATAATTAGTAGCATTTTTTTGTAATTTAAAAGTGATTGGGTATAGTTTGTTGTGGTAAGGCTTAGTTGGTGATGATTTAGAGTAGCCGAAGTAATTTAGGTGAGTCTGGCATAGTTTGTCATGATTTGTACACCTTTTTTTGTAATTTTAAGATAATATGGTTTGGTTTGTTGTGGTAAGGGATAGTTGGGGGTGATTTACGGTAGCCGAAGTAATTTAGGTGATTCTGGTATAGTTTGTTATGATTTTTAGCATTTTTTTGTAATTTTAAAGTGATTGGGCTTAGTTTGTTGCTGTAAGGTGTAGTTGGGGGTGATTTTTGATTGGGTTTAGTTTGTTGTGGTAAAGGTTAGTTGGTGATGATTTATAGTAGCCGAAGTAATTTAGGTGAGTCTGGCATAGTTTGTTATGATTTGTACACTTTTTTTTGTAATTTTAAGATGATATGGTTTGGTTTGTTGTGGGTATGGGATAGTTGGGGGTGATTTACGGTAGCCGAAGTAATTTAGGTGATTCTGGTATAGTTTGTTATGATTATTAGCATTTTTTTGTAATTTTAAAGTGATTGGGCTTAGTTTGTTGCTGTAAAGTGTAGTTGGGGGTGATTTTTGATAGCCGAACTAATTTAGGTGAGTTTGGCTTAGTTTGCTATGGTTAGTAGCATTTTTTTGTAATTTAAAAGTGATTGGGTTTAGTTTGTTGTGATAAGGGTTAGTTGGTGATGATTTATAGTAGCCGAAGTAATTTAGGTGAGTCTGGCATAGTTTGTTATGATTTGTACACTTTTTTTTGTAATTTTAAGATGATATGGTTTGGTTTGTTGTGGGTAAGGGATAGTTGGGGGTGATTTACGGTAGCCGAAGTAATTTAGGTGATTCTGGTATAGTTTCTTATGATTATTAGCATTTTTTTGTAATTTTAAAGTGATTGGGCTTAGTTTGTTGCTGTAAAGTGTAGTTGGGAGTCATTTTTGAAAGCCGAACTAATTTAGGTGAGTTTGGCATAGTTTGCTATGGTTAGTAGCATTTTTTTGTAATTTAAAAGTGATTGGGTTTAGTTTGTTGTGATAAGGCTTAGTTGGTGATGATTTATAGTAGCCGAAGTAATTTAGGTGAGTCTGGCATAGTTTGTTATGATTTGTACACTTTTTTTTGTAATTTTAAGATGATATGGTTTGGTTTGTTGTGGGTAAGGGATAGTTGGGGGTGATTTACGGTAGCCGAAGTAATTTAGGTGATTCTGGTATAGTTTCTTATGATTATTAGCATTTTTTTGTAATTTTAAAGTGATTGGGTTTAGTTTGTTGCTGTAAAGTGTAGTTGGGGGTGATTTTTGATAGCCGAACTAATTTAGGTGAGTTTGGCTTAGTTTGCAAGGGTTAGTAGCATTTTTTTGTAATTTAAAAGTGATTGGGTTTAGTTTGTTGTGATAAGGGTTAGTTGGTGATGATTTATAGTAGCCGAAGTAATTTAGGTGAGTCTGGCATAGTTTGTTATGATTTGTACACTTTTTTTTGTAATTTTAAGATGATATGGTTTGGTTTGTTGTGGGTAAGGGATAGTTGGGGGTGATTTACGGTAGCCGAAGTAATTTAGGTGATTCTGGTATAGTTTCTTATGATTATTAGCATTTTTTTGTAATTTTAAAGTGATTGGGCTTAGTTTGTTGCTGTAAAGTGTAGTTGGGAGTCATTTTTGAAAGCCGAACTAATTTAGGTGAGTTTGGCATAGTTTGCTATGGTTAGTAGCATTTTTTTGTAATTTAAAAGTGATTGGGTTTAGTTTGTTGTGATAAGGGTTAGTTGGTGATGATTTATAGTAGCCGAAGTAATTTAGGTGAGTCTGGCATAGTTTGTTATGATTTGTACACTTTTTTTTTTGTAATTTTAAGATGATATGGTTTGGTTTGTTGTGGGTAAGGGATAGTTGGGGGTGATTTACGGTAGCCAAGGTAATTTAGGTGATTCTGGTATAGTTTGTTATGATTATTAGCATTTTTTTGTAATTTTAAAGTGATTGGGCTTAGTTTGTTGCTGTAAAGTGTAGTTGGGAGTGATTTTTGAAAGCCGAACTAATTTAGGTGAGTTTGGCATAGTTTGCTATGGTTAGTAGCATTTTTTTGTAATTTAAAAGTGATTGGGTTTAGTTTGTTGTGGTAAGGGTTAGTTGGTGATGATTTAGAGTAGCCGAAGTAATTTAGGTGAGTCTGGCATAGTTTGTTATGATTTGTACACCTTTTTTTGTAATTTTTAGATGATATGGTTTGGTTTGTTGTGGAAAGGGATAGTTGGGGGTGATTTACGGTAGCCGAAGTAATTTAGGTGATTCTGGTATAGTTTGTTATGATTTTTAGCATTTTTTTGTAATTTTAAAGTGATTGGGCTTAGTTTGTTGCTGTAAAGTGAAGTTGGGGGTGATTTTTGATAGCCGAAGTAATTTAGGTGAGTTTGGCATAGTTTGCTATGGTTAGTAGCATTTTTTTGTAATTTAAGAGTGATTGGGTTTAGTTTGTTTTGGTAAGGATTAGTTGGTGATGATTTATGGTAGCCGAAGTAATTTAGGTGAGTTTGGCATAGATTGCTATGGTTAGTAGCATTTTTTTGTAATTTAAAAGTGATTTGGTTTAGTTTGTTGTGGTAAGGGTTAGTTGGTGATGATTTAGAGTAGCCGAAGTAATTTAGGTGAGTCTGGCATAGTTTGTTATGATTTGTACACCTTTTTTTGTTATTTTAAGATGATATGGTTTGGTTTGTTGTGGTAAGGGATAGTTGGTGGTGATTTACGGTAGCCGAAGTAATTTAGGTGATTCTGGTATAGTTTGTTATAATTTTTAGCATTTTTTTGTAATCTTAAAGTGATTGGGCTTAGTTTGTTGCTGTAAAGTGTAGTTGGGGGTGATTTTTGATAGCCGAAGTAATTTAGGTGAGCTTGGCATAGTTTGCTATGGTTAGTAGCATTTTTTTGTAATTTAAAAGTGATTGGGTTTAGTTTGTTGTGGTAAGGGTTAGTTGGTGATGATTTAGAGTAGCCAAAGTAATTTAGGTGAGTCTGGCATAGTTTGTTATGATTTGTACACCTTTTTTTGTAATTTTAAGATGATATGGTTTGGTTTGTTGTAGTAAGGGATAGTTGGGGGTGATTTACGGTATCCGAAGTAATTTAGGTGATTCTGGTATAGTTTGTTATGATTTTTAGCATTTTTTCGTAATCTTAAAGTGGTTGGGCTTAGTTTGTTGCTGTAAGGTGTAGTTGGGGGTGATTTTTGATTGGGTTTAGTTTGTTGTGGTAAAGGTTAGTTGGTGATGATTTATAGTAGCCGAAGTAATTTAGGTGAGTCTGGCATAGTTTGTTATGATTTGTACACTTTTTTTTGTAATTTTAAGATGATATGGTTTGGTTTGTTGTGGGTAAGGGATAGTTGGGGGTGATTTACAGTAGCCAAAGTAATTTAGGTGATTCTGGTATAGTTTGTTATGATTATTAGCATTTTTTTGTAATTTTAAAGTGATTGGGCTTTGTTTGTTGCTGTAAAGTGTAGTTGGGTTGATTTTTGATAGCCGAAGTAATTTAGGTGAGTTTGGCATAGTTTGCTATGGTTAGTAGCATTTTTTTGTAATTTAAAAGTGATTGGGTTTAGTTTGTTGTGGTAAGGGTTAGTTGGTGATGATTTAGAGTAGCCGAAGTAATTTAAGTGAGTCTGGCATAGTTTGTTATGATTTGTACACCTTTTTTTGTAATTTTTAGATGATATTGTTTGGTTTGTTGTGGTAAGGGATAGTTGGGGGTGATTTACGGTAGCCGAAGTAATTTAGGTGATTCTGGTATAGTTTGTTATGATTTTTAACATTTTTTTGTAATTTTAAAGTGATTGGGCTTAGTTTGTTGCTGTAAAGTGTAGTTGGGGGTGATTTTTGATAGCCGAAGTAATTTAGGTGAGTTTGGCATAGTTTGCTATGGTTAGTAGCGATTTTTTGTAATTTAAAAGTGATTGGATTTAGTTTGTTGTGGTAAAGGTTAGTTGGTGATGATTTATGGTAGCCGAAGTAATTTAGGTGAGTTTGGCATAGTTTGCTATAGTTAGTAGCATTTTTTTGTAATTTAAAGGTGATTGGGTTTAGTTTGTTGTGGTAAAGCCTAGTTGGTGATGATTTAGAGTAGCCGAAGCAACTTAGGTGAGTCTGGCATAGTTTGTTATGATTTGTACACCTTTTTTTGTAATTTTAAGATGATATGGTTTGGTTTGTTGTGGTAAGGGATAGTTGGGGGTGATTTACGGTAGCCGAAGTAATTTAGGTGATTCTGGTATAGTTTGTTATAATTTTTAGCATTTTTTTGTAATTTTAAAGTGATTGGGCTTAGTTTGTTGCTGCAAAGTGTAGTTGGGGGTGATTTTTGATAGCCGAAGTAATTTAGGTAAGTTTGGAATAGTTTGCTATGGTTAGTAGCATTTTTTTGTAATTTAAAAGTGATTGGGTTTAGTTTGTTGTGGTAAGGGTTAGTTGGTGATGATTTATGGTAGCCGAAGTAATTTAGGTGAGTTTGGCATAGTTTGCTATGGTTAGTAGCATTTTTTTGTAATTTAAAAGTGATTTGGTTTAGTTTGTTGTGGTAAGGGATAGTTGGGGGTGATTTACGGTAGCCGAAGTAATTTAGGTGATTCTGGAATAGTTTGTTATGATTTTTAGCATTTTTTTGTAATTTTAAAGTGATTGGGCTTAGTTTGTTGCTGTAAAGTGTAGTTGGGGGTGATTTTTGATAGCCAAAGTAATTTAGGTGAGATTGGCATAGTTTGCTATGATTAGTAGCATTTTTTTGTAATTTAAAAGTGATTGGGTTTTGTTTGTTGTGGTAAGGGTTAGTTGGTGATGATTTAGAGTAGCCGAAGCAATTTAGGTGAGTCTGGCATAGTTTGATATGATTTGTACACCTTTTTTTGTAATTTTAAGATGATATGGTTTGGTTTGTTGTGGTAAGGCATAGTTGGGGGTGATTTACGGTAGCCGAGGTAATTTAGGTGATTCTGGTATAGTTTGTTATGATTTTTAGCATTTTTTTGTAATTTTAAAGTGATTGGGCTTAGTTTGTTGCTGTAAAGTGTAGTTGGGGTTGATTTTTGATAGCCGAAGTAATTTAGGTGAGTTTGGCATAGTTTGCTATAATTAGTAGCATTTTTTTGTAATTTAAAAGTGATTGGGTATAGTTTGTTGTGGTAAGGCTTAGTTGGTGATGATTTAGAGTAGCCGAAGTAATTTAGGTGAGTCTGCCATAGTTTGTCATGATTTGTACACCTTTTTTTGTAATTTTAAGATAATATGGTTTGGTTTGTTGTGGTAAGGGATAGTTGGGGGTGATTTACGGTAGCCGAAGTAATTTAGGTGATTCTGGTATAGTTTGTTATGATTTTTAGCATTTTTTTGTAATTTTAAAGTGATTGGGCTTAGTTTGTTGCTGTAAAGTGTAGTTGGGAGTGATTTTTGATAGCCGAAGTAATTTAGGTGAGTTTGGCATAGTTTGCTATGGTTAGTAGCATTTTTTTGTAATTTAAAAGTGATTGGGTTTAGTTTGTTGTGGTAAGGGTTAGTAGGTGATGATTTAGAGTAGCCGAAGTAATTTAGGTGAGTCTGACATAGTTTGTTATGATTTGTACACCTTTTTCTGTAATTTTAAGATGATATGGTTTGGTTTTTTGTGGTAAGGGATAGTTGGGGGTGATTTACGGTAGCCGAAGTAATTTAGGTGATTCTGGTATAGTTTGTTATGATTTTTAGCATTTTTTTGTAATTTTAAAGTGATTGGGCTTAGTTTGTTGCTGTAAAGTGTAGTTGGGGGTGATTTTTGATAGCCAAAGTAATTTAGGTGAGTTTGGCATAGTTTGCTATGGTTAGTAGCATTTTTTTGTAATTTAAAAGTGATTGGGTTTAGTTTGTGGTGGTAAGGGTTAGTTGATGATGATTTATGGTAGCCGAAGTAATTTAGGTGAGTTTGGCATAGTTTGCTATTGTTACTAGCATTTTTTTGTAATTTAAAAGTGATTGGGTTTAGTTTGTTGTGGTAAGGGTTAGTTGGTGATGATTTAGAGTAGCCGAAGTAATTTAGGTGAGTCTGGCATAGTTTGTTATGATTTGTACATCTTTTTTTGTAATTTTAAGATGATATGGTTTGGTTTGTTGTGGTAAGGGATAGTTGGGGGTGATTTACCGTAGCCGAAGTAATTTAGGTCATTCTGGTATAGTTTGTTATGATTTTTAGCATTTTTTTGTAATTTTAGAGTGATTGGACTAAGTTTGTTGCTGTAAAGTGTAGTTGGGGGTGATTTTTGATAGCCGAAGTAATTTAGGTGAGTTTGGCATAATTTGCTATGGATAGTAGCATTTTTTTGTAATTTAAAAGTGATTGGGTTTAGTTTGTTGTGGTAAGGGTTAGTTGGTGATGATTTAGAGTAGCCGAAGTAATTTAGGTGAGTCTGGCATAGTTTGTTATGATTTGTACACCTTTTTTTATAATTTTAAGATGATATGGTTTGGTTTGTTGTGGTAAGGGATAGTTGGGGGTGATTTACGGTAGCCGAAGTAATTTAGGTGATTCTGGTATAGTTTGTTATGATTTTTAGCATTTTTTTGTAATTTTAAAGTGATTGGGATTAGTTTGTTGCTTTAAAGTGTAGTTGGGGGTGATTTTTGATAGCCAAAGTATTTTAGGTGAATTTGGCATATTTTGCTATGGTTAGTAGCATTTTTTTGCAATTTAAAAGTGATTGGGTTTAGTTTGTTGTGGTAAGGGTTAGTTGGTGATGATTTAGAGTAGCCGAAGTAATTTAGGTGAGTCTGGCATAGTTTGTTATGATTTGTACACCTTTTTTTGTAATTTTAAGATGATATGGTTTGGTTTGTTGTGGTAAGAGATAGTTGGGGGTGATTTATGGTAGCCGAAGTAATTTAGGTGATTCTGGTATATTTTGTTATAATTTTTTTGTAATTTTAAAGTGATTGGGCTTAGTTTGTTGCTGTAAAGTGTAGCTGGGGGTGATTTTTGATAGCCGAAGTAATTTAGGTGAGTTTGGCATAGTTTGCTATGGTTAGTAGCATTTTTTTGTAATTTAAAAGTGATTGGGTTTAGTTTGTTGTGGTAAGGGTTAGTAGGTGATGATTTAGAGTAGCCGAAGTAATTTAGGTGAGTCTGGCATAGTTTGTTATGATTTGTACACCTTTTTTGTAATTTTAAGATAATATGGTTTGGTTTGTTGTGGTAAGGGATAGTTGGGGGTGATTTACGGTAGCCGAAGTAATTTAGGTGATTCTGGTATAGTTTGTTATGATTTTTAGCATTTTTTTGTAATATTAAAGTGATTGGGCTTAGTTTGTTGCTGTAAAGTGTAGTTGGGGGAGATTTTTAATAGCCGAGGTAATTTAGGTGAATTTGGCATAATTTGCTATGGTTAGTAGCATTTTTTTGTAATTTAAAAGTGATTGGGTTTAGTTTGTTGTGGTAAGGGTTAGTTGGTGATGATTTATGGTAGCCGAAGTAATTTAGGTGAGTTTGGCATAGTTTGCTATGGTTACTAGCATTTTTTTGTAATTTAAAAGTGATTGGGTTTAGTTTGTTGTGGTAAGGGTTAGTTGGTGATGATTTAGAGTAGCCGAAGTAACTTAGGTGAGTCTGGCATAGTTTGTTATGATTGGTATATCTTTTTTTGTAATTTTAAGATGATATGGTTTGGTTTGTTGTGGTAAGAGATAGTTGGGGGTGATTTACGGTAGCCGAAGTAATTTAGGTGATTCTGGTATAGTTTGTTATGATTTTTAGCATTTTTTTGTAATTTTAAAGTGATTAGGCTTAGTTTGTTGCTGTAAAGTGTAGTTGGGGGTGATTTTTGATAGCCCAAGTAATTTAGGTGAGTTTGGCATAGTTTGCTATGGTTAGTAGCATTTTTTTGTAATTTAAAAGTGATTGGGTTTAGTTTGTTGTGGTAAGGGTTAGTTGGTGATGATTAATGGTAGCCGAAGTAATTTAGGTGAGTTTGGCATAGTTTGCTATTGTTACTAGCATTTTTTTGTAATTTAAAAGTGATTGGGTTTAGTTTGTTGTGGTAAGGGTTAGTTGGTGATGATTTAGAGTAGCCGAAGTAATTTAGGTGAGTCTGGCATAGTTTGTTATGATTTGTACATCTTTTTTTGTAATTTTAAGATGATATGGTTTGGTTTGTTGTGGTAAGGGATAGTTGGGGGTGATTTACAGTAGCCGAAGTAATTTAGGTCATTCTGGTATAGTTTGTTATGATTTTTAGCATTTTTTTGTAATTTTAGAGTGATTGGACTAAGTTTGTTGCTGTAAAGTGTAGTTGGGGGTGATTTTTGATAGCCGAAGTAATTTAGGTGATTTTGGCATAATTTGCTATGGTTAGTAGCATTTTTTTGTAATTTAAAAGTGATTGGGTTTAGTTTGTTGTGGTAAGGGTTAGTTGGTGATGATTTATGGTAGCCGAAGTAATTTAGGTGAGTTTGGCATAGTTTGCTATGGTTACTAGCATTTTTTTGTAATTTAAAAGTGATTGGGTTTAGTTTGTTGTGGTAAGGGTTAGTTGGTGATGATTTAGAGTAGCCGAAGTAATTTAGGTGAGTCTGGCATAGTTTGTTATGATTTGTACACCTTTTTTTGTAATTTTAAGATGATATGATTTGGTTTGTTGTCATAAGGGATAGTTGGGGGTGATTTACGGTAGCCGAAGTAATTTAGGTGATTCTGGTATAGTTTGTTATGATTTTTAGCATTTTTTTGTAATTTTAAAGTGATTAGGCTTAGTTTGTTGCTGTAAAGTGTAGTTGGGGGTGATTTTTGATAGCCCAAGTAATTTAGGTGAGTTTGGCATAGTTTGCTATGGTTAGTAGCATTTTTTTGTAATTTAAAAGTGATTGGGTTTAGTTTGTTGTGGTAAGGGTTAGTTGGTGATGATTTATGGTAGCCGAAGTAATTTAGGTGAGTTTGGCATAGTTTGCTATTGTTACTAGCATTTTTTTGTAATTTAAAAGTGATTGGGTTTAGTTTGTTGTGGTAAGGGTTAGTTGGTGATGATTTAGAGTAGCCGAATTAATTTAGGTGAGTCTGGCATAGTTTGTTATGATTTGTACATCTTTTTTTGTAATTTTAAGATGATATGGTTTGGTTTGTTGTGGCAAGGGATAGTTGGGGGTGATTTACAGTAGCCGAAGTAATTTAGGTCATTCTGGTATAGTTTGTTATGATTTTTAGCATTTTTTTGTAATTTTAGAGTGATAGGGCTAAGTTTGTTGCTGTAAAGTGTAGTTTGGGGTGATTTTTGATAGCCGAAGTAATTTAGGTGAGTTTGGCATAATTTGCTATGGTTAGTAGCATTTTTTTGTAATTTAAAAGTGATTGGGTTTAGTTTGTTGTGGTAAGGGTTAGTTGGTGATGATTTATGGTAGCCGAAGTAATTTAGGTGAGTTTGGCATAGTTTGATATGGTTACTAGCATTTTTTTGTAATTTAAAAATGATTGGGTTTAGTTTGTTGTGGTAAGGGTTAGTTGGTGATGATTTAGAGTAGCCGAAATAATTTAGGTGAGTCTGGCATAGTTTGTTATGATTTGTACACCTTTTTTTGTAATTTTAAGATGATATGATTTGGTTTGTTGTGGTAAGGGATAGTTGGGGGTGATTTACGGTAGCCGAAGTAATTTAGGTGATTCTGGTATAGTGTGTTATGATTTTTAGCACTTTTTTGTAATTTTAAAGTGATTGGGCTTAGTTTGTTGCTGTAAAGTGTAGTTGGGGGTGATTTTTGATAGCCAAAGCAATGTAGGTGAGTTTGGCATAGTTTGCTATGGTTAGTAGCATTTTTTTGTAATTTAAAAGTGATTGGGTTTAGTTTGTTGTGGTAAGGGTTAGTTGGTGATGATTTATGGTAGCCGAAGTAATTTAGGTGAGTTTGGCATCGTTTGCTATGGTTACTAGCATTTTTTTGTAATTTAAATGTGATTGGGTTTAGTTTGTTGTGGTAAGGGTTAGTTGGTGATGATTTAGAGTAGCCGAAGTAATTTATGTGAGTCTGGCATAGTTTGTTATGATTTGTGCACCTTTTTTTGTAATTTTAAGATGATATGGTATGGTTTGTTGCGGTAAAGGATAGTTGGGGGTGATTTACGGTAGCCGAAGTAATTTAGGTGATTCTGGTATAGTTTGTTATGATTTTTAGCATTTTTTTGTAATTTTAAACTGATTGGGCTTAGTTTGTTGCTGTAAAGTGTAGTTGGGGGTGATTTTTGATAGCCGAAGTAATTTAGGTGAGTTTGGCATAGTTTGCTATGGTTAGTAGCATTTTTTTGTAATTTAAAAGTTATTGGGTTTAGTTTGTTGTGGTAAGGGTTAGTTGGTGATGATTTATGGTAGCCGAAGTAATTTAGGTGAGTTTGGCATAGTTTGCTATGGTTAGTAGCATTTTTTTGTAATTTAAAAGTGATTGGGTTTAGTTTGTTGTGGTAAGGATTAGTAAGTGATGATTTAGAGTAGCCGAAGTAATTTTGGTGAGTCTGGCATAGTTTGTTATGATTTGTACACCTTTTTTTGTA
Source organism: Eledona agricola (assembly GCA_964023215.1). NCBI lineage: Eukaryota > Metazoa > Arthropoda > Insecta > Coleoptera > Tenebrionidae > Eledona > Eledona agricola. The sequence goes on from OZ026860.1 coordinate 21,360,160, forward strand.
ATTTTAAGATGATATGGTTTGGTTTGTTATGGTAAGGGATAGTTGGGGGTGATTTACGGTAGCCGAAGTAATTTAGGTGATTCTGGTATAGTTTGTTATGATTTTTAGCATTTTTTTGTAATTTTAAAGTGATTGGGCTTAGTTTGTTGCTGTAAAGTGTAGTTGGGGGTGATTTTTGATAGCCAAAGCAATGTAGGTGAGTTTGGCATAGTTTGCTATGGTTAGTAGCATTTTTTTGTAATTTAAAAGTGATTGGGTTTAGTTTGTTGTGGTAAGGGTTAGTTGGTGATGATTTATGGTAGCCGAAGTAATTTAGGTGAGTTTGGCATCGTTTGCTATGGTTACTAGCATTTTTTTGTAATTTAAATGTGATTGGGTTTAGTTTGTTGTGGTAAGGGTTAGTTGGTGATGATTTAGAGTAGCCGAAGTAATTTATGTGAGTCTGGCATAGTTTGTTATGATTTGTACACCTTTTTTTGTAATTTTAAAATGATATGGTTTGGTTTGTTGTGGTAAGGGATAGTTGGGAGTGATTTACGGTAGCCGAAGTAATTTAGGTGATTCTGGTATAGTTTGTTATGATTTTTAGCATTTTTTTGTAATTTTAAACTGATTGGGCTTAGTTTGTTGCTGTAAAGTGTAGTTGGGGGTGATTTTTGATAGCCGAAGTAATTTAGGTGAGTTTGGCATAGTTTGCTATGGTTAGTAGCATTTTTTTGTAATTTAAAAGTGATTGGGTTTAGTTTGTTGTGGTAAGGGTTAGTTGGTGATGATTTAGAGTAGCCGAAGTAATTTTGGTGAGTCTGGCATAGTTTGTTATGATTTGTACACCTTTTTTTGTAATTTTAAGATGATATGGTGTGGTTTGTTATGGTAAGGGATAGTTGGGGGTGATTTACGGTAGCCGAAGTAATTTAGGTGATTCTGGTATAGTTTGTTATGATTTTTAGCATTTTTTTGTAATTTTAAAGTGATTGGGCTTAGTTTGTTGCTGTAAAGTGTAGTTGGGGGTGATTTTTGATAGCCAAAGCAATGTAGGTGAGTTTGGCATAGTTTGCTATGGTTAGTAGCATTTTTTTGTAATTTAAAAGTGATTGGGTTTAGTTTGTTGTGGTAAGGGTTAGTTGGTGATGATTTATGGTAGCCGAAGTAATTTAGGTGAGTTTGGCATCGTTTGCTATGGTTACTAGCATTTTTTTGTAATTTAAATGTGATTGGGTTTAGTTTGTTGTGGTAAGGGTTAGTTGGTGATGATTTAGAGTAACCGAAGTAATTTTTGTGAGTCTGGCATAGTTTGTTATGATTTGTACACCTTTTTTTGTAATTTTAAAATGATATGGTTTGGTTTGTTGTGGTAAGGGATAGTTGGGAGTGATTTACGGTAGCCGAAGTAATTTAGGTGATTCTGGTATAGTTTGTTATGATTTTTAGCATTTTTTTGTAATTTTAAACAGATTGGGCTTAGTTTGTTGCTGTAAAGTGTAGTTGGGGGTGATTTTTGATAGCCGAAGTAATTTAGGTGAGTTTGGCATAGTTTGCTATGGTTAGTAGCATTTTTTTGTAATTTAAAAGTGATTGGGTTTAGTTTGTTGTGGTAAGGGTTAGTTGGTGATGATTTATGGTAGCCGAAGTAATTTAGGTGAGTTTGGCATAGTTTGCTATGGTTAGTAGCATTTTTTTGTAATTTAAAATTTATTGGGTTTAGTTTGTTGTGGTAAGGTTTATTTGATGATGATTTAGTGTTGCCGAAGCAATTTAGGTGAGTCTGGCATAGTTTGTTATGATTTGTGCACCTTTTTTTGTAATTTTAAGATGATATGGTATGGTTTGTTGCGGTAAAGGATAGTTGGGGGTGATTTACGGTAGCCGAAGTAATTTAGGTGATTCTGGTGTAGTTTGTTATGATTTTTAGCATTTTTTTGTAATTTTAAACTGATTGGGCTTAGTTTGTTGCTGTAAAGTGTAGTTGGGGGTGATTTTTGATAGCCGAAGTAATTTAGGTGAGTTTGGCATAGTTTGCTATGGTTAGTAGAATTTTTTTGTAATTTAAAAGTGATTGGGTTTAGTTTGTTGAGGTAAGGGTTAGTTGGTGATGATTTATGGTAGCCGAAGTAATTTAGGTGAGTTTGGCATAGTTTGCTATGGTTAGTAGCATTTTTTTGTAATTTAAAAGTGATTGGGTTTAGTTTGTTGTGGTAAGGATTAGTAAGTGATGATTTAGAGTAGCCGAAGTAATTTTGGTGAGTCTGGCATAGTTTGTTATGATTTGTACACCTTTTTTTGTAATTTTAAGATGATATGGTTTGGTTTGTTATGGTAAGGGATAGTTGGGGGTGATTTACGGTAGCCGAAGTAATTTAGGTGATTATGGTATAGTTTGTTATGATTTTTAGCATTTTTTTGTAATTTGAAAGTGATTGGGCTTAGTTTGTTGCTGTAAAGTGTAGTTGGGGGTGATTTTTGATAGCCGAAGTAATTTATGTGAGTTTGGCATAGTTTGCTATGGTTAGTAGCATTTTTTTGTAATTTAAAAGTTATTGGGTTTAGTTTGTTGTGGTAAGGGTTAGTTGGTGATGATTTATGGTAGCCGAAGTAATTTAGGTGAGTTTGGCATCGTTTGCTATGGTTACTAGCATTTTTTTGTAATTTAAATGTGATTGGGTTTAGTTTGTTGTGGTAAGGGTTAGTTGGTGATGATTTAGAGTAGCCGAAGTAATTTATGTGAGTCTGGCATAGTTTGTTATGATTTGTACACCTTTTTTTGTAATTTTAAAATGATATGGTTTGGTTTGTTGTGGTAAGGGATAGTTGGGAGTGATTTACGGTAGCCGAAGTAATTTAGGTGATTCTGGTATAGTTTGTTATGATTTTTAGCATTTTTTTATAATTTTAAACTGATTGGGCTTAGTTTGTTGCTGTAAAGTGTAGTTGGGGGTGATTTTCGATAGCCGAAGTAATTTAGGTGAGTTTGGCATAGTTTGCTATGGTTAATAGCATTTTTTTGTAATTTAAAAGTGATTGGGTTTAGTTTGTTGTGGTAAGGGTTAGTTGGTGATGATTTATGGTAGCCGAAGTAATTTAGGTGAGTTTGGCATAGTTTGCTATGGTTAGTAGCATTTTTTTGTAATTTAAAAGTGATTGGGTTTAGTTTGTTGTGGTAAGGATTAGTAGGTGATGATTTAGAGTAGCCGAAGTAATTTTGGTGAGTCTGGCATAGTTTGTTATGATTTGTACACCTTTTTTTGTAATTTTAAGATGATATGGTGTGGTTTGTTATGGTAAGGGATAGTTGGGGGTGATTTACGGTAGCCGAAGTAATTTAGGTGATTCTGGTATAGTTTGTTATGATTTTTAGCATTTTTTTGTAATTTTAAAGTGATTGGGCTTAGTTTGTTGCTGTAAAGTGTAGTTGGGGGTGATTTTTGATAGCCGAAGTAATTTATGTGAGTTTGGCATAGTTTGCTATGGTTAGTAGCATTTTTTTGTAATTTAAAAGTGATTGGGTTTAGTTTGTTGTGGTAAGGGTTAGTTGGTGATGATTTATGGTAGCCGAAGTAATTTAGGTGAGTTTGGCATAGTTTGCTATGGTTAGTAGCATTTTTTTGTAATTTAAAAGTGATTGGGTTTAGTTTGTTGTGGTAAGGGTTAGTTGGTGATGATTTATGGTAGCCGAAGTAATTTAGGTGAGTTTGGCATCGTTTGCTATGGTTACTAGCATTTTTTTGTAATTTAAATGTGATTGGGTTTAGTTTGTTGTGGTAAGGGTTAGTTGGTGATGATTTAGAGTAGCCGAAGTAATTTGTGTGAGTCTGGCATAGTTTGTTATGATTTGTACACCTTTTTTTGTAATTTTAAAATGATATGGTTTGGTTTGTTGTAGTAAGGGATAGTTGGGAGTGATTTACGGTAGCCGAAGTAATTTAGGTGATTCTGGTATACTTTGTTATGATTTTTAGCATTTTTTTGTAATTTTAAACTGATTGGGCTTAGTTTGTTGCTGTAAAGTGTAGTTGGGGGTGATTTTTGATAGCCGAAGTAATTTATGTGAGTTTGGCATAGTTTGCTATGGTTAGTAGCATTTTTTTGTAATTTAAAAGTGATTGGGTTTAGTTTGTTGTGGTAAGGGTTAGTTAGTGATGATTTATAGTAGCCGAAGTAATTTAGGTGAGTTTGGCATAGTTTGCTATGGTTAGTAGCATTTTTTTCTAATTTAAAAGTTATTGGGTTTAGTTTGTTGTGGTAAGGGTTAGTTGGTGAATATTTAGAGTAGCCGAAGTAATTTAATTGAGTCTAGCATAGTTTGTTATGATTTGTACACCTTTTTTTGTAATTTTAAGATGATATGGTTTGGTTTGTTGTGGTAAGGGATAGTTGGGGGTGATTTACGGTAGCCGAAGTAATTTAGGTGATTTTGGTATAGTTTGTTATAATTTTTAGCATTTTTTTGTAATTTTAAACTGATTGGGCTTAGTTTGTTGCTGAAAAGTGTAGTTGGGGGTGATTTTTGATAGCCGAAGTAATTTAGGTGAGTTTGGCATAGTATGCTATGGTTAGTAGCATTTTTTTGTAATATAAAAGTGATTGGGTTTAGTTTGTTGTGGTAAGGGTTAGTTGGTGATGATTTATGGTAGCCGAAGTAATTTATGTGAGTTTGGCATAGTTTGCTATGGTTAGTAGCATTTTTTTGTAATTTAAAAGTGATTGGGTTTAGTTTGTTGTGGTAAGGGTTAGTTGGTGATGATTTATGGTAGCCGAAGCAATTTAGGTGAGTTTGGCATAGTTTGCTATGGTTAGTAGCATTTTTTTGTAATTTAAAAGTGATTGGGTTTAGTTTGTTGTGGTGAGGGTTAGTTGATGATGATTTAGAGTAGCCGAAGTAATTTAGGTGAGTCTGGCATAGTTTGTTATGATTTGTACACCTTTTTTTGTAATTTTAAGATGATATGGTTTAATTTGTTGTGGTAAGGGATAGTTGAGGGTGATTTACGGTAGCCGAAGTAATTTAGGTGATTCTGGTGTAGTTTGTTATGATTTTTAGCATTTTTTTGTAATTTTAAAGTGATTGGGCTTGGTTTCTTACTGTAAAGTGTAGTTGGGGGTGATTTTTGATAGCCGAAGTAATTTAGGTGAGTTTGGCATAGTTTGCTATGGTTAGTAGCATTTTTTTGTAATTTAAAAATGATTGGGTTTAGTTTGTTGTGGTAAGGGTTAGTTGGTGATGATTTATGGTAGCCGAAGTAATTTATGTGAGCTTGGCATAGTTTGCTATGGTTAGTAGCATTTTTTTGTAATTTAAAAGTGATTTGGTTTAGTTTGTTGTGGTAAGGGTTAGTTGGTGATGATTTAGAGTAGCCGAAGTAATTTAGGTGAGTCTGGCATAGTTTGTTATGATTTGTACACCTTTTTTTGTAATTTTTAGATGATATGATTTGGTTTGTTGTGGTAAGGGATAGTTGGGGGTGATTTACGGTAGCCGAAGTAATTTAGGTAATTCTGGTATAGTTTGTTATGATTTTTAGCATTTTTTTGTAATTTTAAAGTTATTGGGCTTAGTTTGTTGCTGTAAAGTGTAGTTGGGGGTGATTTTTGATAGCCGAAGTAATTTAGGTGAGTTTGGCATAGTTTGCTATGGTTAGTAGCATTTTTTTGTAATTTAAAAGTGATTGGGTTTAGTTTGTTGTGGTAAGGGTTAGTTGGTGATGATTTATGGTAGCCGAAATAATTTATGTGAGTTTGGCATAGTTTGCTATGGTTAGTAGCATTTTTTTGTAATTTAAAAGTGATTGGGTTTAATTTGTTGTGGTAAGGGTTAGTTGGTGATGATTTAGAGTAGCCGAAGTAAACTAGGTGAGTCTGGCATAGTTTGTTATGATTTGTACACCTTTTTTTGTATTTTAAGAGGATATGATTTGGTTTGTTGTTGTAAGGGATAGTTGGGGGTGATTTACGGTAGTCGAAGTAATTTAGGTGATTCTGGTATAGTTTGTTATAATTTTTAGCATTTTTTTGTAATTTTAAAGTCATTGGGCTTAGTTTGTTGCTGTAAAGTGTAGTTGGGGGTGATTTTTGATAGCCGAAGTAATTTAGGTGAGTTTGGCATAGTTTGCTATTGTTAGTAGCATTTTTTTGTAATTTAAAAGTGATTTGGTTTAGTTTGTTGTGGTAAGGGTTAGTTGGTGATGATTTAGAGTAGCCGAAGTAATTTAGGTGAGTCTGGCATAGTTTGTTATGATTTGTACACCTTTTTTTGTAATTTTTAGATGATATGATTTGGTTTGTTGTGGTAAGGGATAGTTGGGGGTGATTTACGGTAGCCGAAGTAATTTAGGTAATTCTGGTATAGTTTGTTATGATTTTTAGCATTTTTTTGTAATTTTAAAGTTATTGGGCTTAGTTTGTTGCTGTAAAGTGTAGTTGGGGGTGATTTTTGATAGCCGAAGTAATTTAGGTGAGTTTGGCAAAGTTTGCTATGGTTAGTAGCATTTTTTTGTAATTTAAAAGTGATTGGGTTTAGTTTGTTGTGGTAAGGGTTAGTTGGTGATGATTTATGGTAGCCGAAATAATTTATGTGAGTTTGGCATAGTTTGCTATAGTTAGTAGCATTTTTTTGTAATTTAAAAGTGATTGGGTTTAATTTGTTGTGGTAAGGGTTAGTTGGTGATGATTTAGAGTAGCCGAAGTAAATTAGGTGAGTCTGGCATAGTTTGTTATGATTTGTACATCTTTTTTTGTAATTTTAAGATGATATGGTTTGGTTTGTTGTGGTAAGGGATAGTTGGGGGTGATTTACGGTAGTCGAAGTAATTTAGGTGATTCTGGTATAGTTTGTTATGATTTTTAGCATTTTTTTGTAATTTTAAAGTGATTGGGCTTAGTTTGTTGCTGTAAAGTGTAGTTGGGGGTGATTTTTGATAGCCGAAGTAATTTAGGTGAGTTTGGCATAGTTTGCTATGGTTAATAGCATTTTTTTGTAATTTAAAAGTGATTGGATTTAGTTTGTTGTGGTAAGGGTTAGTTGGTGATGATTTATGGTAGCCGAAGTAATTTAGGTGAGTTTGGCATAGTTTGCTATGGTTAGTAGCATTTTTTTGTAATTTAAAAGTGATTGGGTTTAGTTTGTTGTGGTGAGGGTTAGTTGATGATGATTTAGAGTAGCCGAAGTAATTTAGGTGAGTCTGGCATAGTTTGTTATGATTTGTACACCTTTTTTTGTAATTTTAAGATGATATGGTTTAATTTGTTGTGGTAAGGGATAGTTGAGGGTGATTTACGGTAGCCGAAGTAATTTAGGTGATTCTGGTATAGTTTGTTATAATTTTTAGCATTTTTTTGTAATTTTAAAGTGATTGGGCTTAGTTTGTTGCTGTAAAGTGTAGTTGGGGGTGATTTTTGATAGCCGAAGTAATTTAGGTGAGTTTGGCATAGTTTGCTATGGTTAGTAGCATTTTTTTGTAATTTAAAAGTGATTTGGTTTAGTTTGTTGTGGTAAGGGTTAGTTGGTGATGATTTAGAGTAGCCGAAGTAATTTAGGTGAGTCTGGCATAGTTTGTTATGATTTGTACACCTTTTTTTGTAATTTTTAGATGATATGATTTGGTTTGTTGTGGTAAGGGATAGTTGGGGGTGATTTACGGTAGCCGAAGTAATTTAGGTAATTCTGGTATAGTTTGTTATGATTTTTAGCATTTTTTTGTAATTTTAAAGTTATTGGGCTTAGTTTGTTGCTGTAAAGTGTAGTTGGGGGTGATTTTTGATAGCCGAAGTAATTTAGGTGAGTTTGGCAAAGTTTGCTATGGTTAGTAGCATTTTTTTGTAATTTAAAAGTGATTGGGTTTAGTTTGTTGTGGTAAGGGTTAGTTGGTGATGATTTATGGTAGCCGAAATAATTTATGTGAGTTTGGCATAGTTTGCTATGGTTAGTAGCATTTTTTTGTAATTTAAAAGTGATTGGGTTTAATTTGTTGTGGTAAGGGTTAGTTGGTGATGATTTAGAGTAGCCGAAGTAAATTAGGTGAGTCTGGCATAGTTTGTTATGATTTGTACATCTTTTTTTGTAATTTTAAGATGATATGGTTTGGTTTGTTGTGGTAAGGGATAGTTGGGGGTGATTTACGGTAGTCGAAGTAATTTAGGTGATTCTGGTATAGTTTGTTATGATTTTTAGCATTTTTTTGTAATTTTAAAGTGATTGGGCTTAGTTTGTTGCTGTAAAGTGTAGTTGGGGGTGATTTTTGATAGCCGAAGTAATTTAGGTGAGTTTGGCATAGTTTGCTATGGTTAATAGCATTTTTTTGTAATTTAAAAGTGATTGGATTTAGTTTGTTGTGGTAAGGGTTAGTTGGTGATGATTTATGGTAGCCGAAGTAATTTAGGTGAGTTTGGCATAGTTTGCTATGGTTAGTAGCATTTTTTTGTAATTTAAAAGTGATTGGGTTTAGTTTGTTGTGGTGAGGGTTAGTTGATGATGATTTAGAGTAGCCGAAGTAATTTAGGTGAGTCTGGCATAGTTTGTTATGATTTGTACACCTTTTTTTGTAATTTTAAGATGATATGGTTTAATTTGTTGTGGTAAGGGATAGTTGAGGGTGATTTACGGTAGCCGAAGTAATTTAGGTGATTCTGGTGTAGTTTGTTATGGTTTTTAGCATTTTTTTGTAATTTTAAAGTGATTTTGCTTGGTTTGTTGCTGTAAAGTGTAGTTGGGGGTGATTTTTGATAGCCGAAGTAATTTAGGTGAGTTTGGCATAGTTTGCTATGGTTAGTAGCATTTTTTTGTAATTTAAAAATGATTGGGTTTAGTTTGTTGTGGTAAGGGTTAGTTGGTGATGATTTATGGTAGCCGAAGTAATTTATGTGAGTTTGGCATAGTTTGCTATGGTTAGTAGCATTTTTTTGTAATTTAAAAGTGATTTGGTTTAGTTTGTTGTGGTAAGGGTTAGTTGGTGATGATTTAGAGTAGCCGAAGTAATTTAGGTGAGTCTGGCATAGTTTGTTATGATTTGTACACCTTTTTTTGTAATTTTAAGATGATATGGTTTGGTTTGTTATGGTAAGGGATAGTTGGGGGTGATTTACGGTAGCCGAAGTAATTTAGGTGATTATGGTATAGTTTGTTATGATTTTTAGCATTTTTTTGTAATTTGAAAGTGATTGGGCTTAGTTTGTTGCTGTAAAGTGTAGTTGGGGGTGATTTTTAATAGCCGAAGTAATTTATGTGAGTTTGGCATAGTTTGCTATGGTTAGTAGCATTTTTTTGTAATTTAAAAGTTATTGGGTTTAGTTTGTTGTGGTAAGGGTTAGTTGGTGATGATTTATGGTAGCCGAAGTAATTTAGGTGAGTTTGGCATCGTTTGCTATGGTTACTAGCATTTTTTTGTAATTTAAATGTGATTGGGTTTAGTTTGTTGTGGTAAGGGTTAGTTGGTGATGATTTAGAGTAGCCGAAGTAATTTATGTGAGTCTGGCATAGTTTGTTATGATTTGTACACCTTTTTTTGTAATTTTAAAATGATATGGTTTGGTTTGTTGTGGTAAGGGATAGTTGGGAGTGATTTACGGTAGCCGAAGTAATTTAGGTGATTCTGGTATAGTTTGTTATGATTTTTAGCATTTTTTTATAATTTTAAACTGATTGGGCTTAGTTTGTTGCTGTAAAGTGTAGTTGGGGGTGATTTTCGATAGCCGAAGTAATTTAGGTGAGTTTGGCATAGTTTGCTATGGTTAATAGCATTTTTTTGTAATTTAAAAGTGATTGGGTTTAGTTTGTTGTGGTAAGGGTTAGTTGGTGATGATTTATGGTAGCCGAAGTAATTTAGGTGAGTTTGGCATAGTTTGCTATGGTTAGTAGCATTTTTTTGTAATTTAAAAGTGATTGGGTTTAGTTTGTTGTGGTAAGGATTAGTAGGTGATGATTTAGAGTAGCCGAAGTAATTTTGGTGAGTCTGGCATAGTTTGTTATGATTTGTACACCTTTTTTTGTAATTTTAAGATGATATGGTGTGGTTTGTTATGGTAAGGGATAGTTGGGGGTGATTTACGGTAGCCGAAGTAATTTAGGTGATTCTGGTATAGTTTGTTATGATTTTTAGCATTTTTTTGTAATTTTAAAGTGATTGGGCTTAGTTTGTTGCTGTAAAGTGTAGTTGGGGGTGATTTTTGATAGCCGAAGTAATTTATGTGAGTTTGGCATAGTTTGCTATGGTTAGTAGCATTTTTTTGTAATTTAAAAGTGATTGGGTTTAGTTTGTTGTGGTAAGGGTTAGTTGGTGATGATTTATGGTAGCCGAAGTAATTTAGGTGAGTTTGGCATAGTTTGCTATGGTTAGTAGCATTTTTTTGTAATTTAAAAGTGATTGGGTTTAGTTTGTTGTGGTAAGGGTTAGTTGGTGATGATTTATGGTAGCCGAAGTAATTTAGGTGAGTTTGGCATCGTTTGCTATGGTTACTAGCATTTTTTTGTAATTTAAACGTGATTGGGTTTAGTTTGTTGTGGTAAGGGTTAGTTGGTGATGATTTAGAGTAGCCGAAGTAATTTGTGTGAGTCTGGCATAGTTTGTTATGATTTGTACACCTTTTTTTGTAATTTTAAAATGATATGGTTTGGTTTGTTGTAGTAAGGGATAGTTGGGAGTGATTTACGGTAGCCGAAGTAATTTAGGTGATTCTGGTATACTTTGTTATGATTTTTAGCATTTTTTTGTAATTTTAAACTGATTGGGCTTAGTTTGTTGCTGTAAAGTGTAGTTGGGGGTGATTTTTGATAGCCGAAGTAATTTATGTGAGTTTGGTATAGTTTGCTATGGTTAGTAGCATTTTTTTGTAATTTAAAAGTGATTGCGTTTAGTTTGTTGTGGTAAGGGTTAGTTAGTGATGATTTATAGTAGCCGAAGTAATTTAGGTGAGTTTGGCATAGTTTGCTATGGTTAGTAGCATTTTTTTCTAATTTAAAAGTTATTGGGTTTAGTTTGTTGTGGTAAGGGTTAGTTGGTGAATATTTAGAGTAGCCGAAGTAATTTAATTGAGTCTAGCATAGTTTGTTATGATTTGTACACCTTTTTTTGTAATTTTAAGATGATATGGTTTGGTTTGTTGTGGTAAGGGATAGTTGGGGGTGATTTACGGTAGCCGAAGTAATTTAGGTGATTTTGGTATAGTTTGTTATAATTTTTAGCATTTTTTTGTAATTTTAAACTGATTGGGCTTAGTTTGTTGCTGAAAAGTGTAGTTGGGGGTGATTTTTGATAGCCGAAGTAATTTAGGTGAGTTTGGCATAGTATGCTATGGTTAGTAGCATTTTTTTGTAATTTAAAAGTGATTGGGTTTAGTTTGTTGTGGTAAGGGTTAGTTGGTGATGATTTATGGTAGCCGAAGTAATTTATGTGAGTTTGGCATAGTTTGCTATGGTTAGTAGCATTTTTTTGTAATTTAAAAGTGATTGGGTTTAGTTTGTTGTGGTAAGGGTTAGTTGGTGATGATTTATGGTAGCCGAAGTAATTTAGGTGAGTTTGGCATAGTTTGCTATGGTTAGTAGCATTTTTTTGTAATTTAAAAGTGATTGGGTTTAGTTTGTTGTGGTGAGGGTTAGTTGATGATGATTTAGAGTAGCCGAAGTAATTTAGGTGAGTCTGGCATAGTTTGTTATGATTTGTACACCTTTTTTTGTAATTTTAAGATGATATGGTTTAATTTGTTGTGGTAAGGGATAGTTGAGGGTGATTTACGGTAGCCGAAGTAATTTAGGTGATTCTGGTGTAGTTTGTTATGATTTTTAGCATTTTTTTGTAATTTTAAAGTGATTGGGCTTGGTTTGTTACTGTAAAGTGTAGTTGGGGTGATTTTTGATAGCCGAAGTAATTTAGGTGAGTTTGGCATAGTTTGCTATGGTTAGTAGCATTTTTTTGTAATTTAAAAATGATTGGGTTTAGTTTGTTGTGGTAAGGGTTAGTTGGTGATGATTTATGGTAGCCGAAGTAATTTATGTGAGCTTGGCATAGTTTGCTATGGTTAGTAGCATTTTTTTGTAATTTAAAAGTGATTTGGTTTAGTTTGTTGTGGTAAGGGTTAGTTGGTGATGATTTAGAGTAGCCGAAGTAATTTAGGTGAGTCTGGCATAGTTTGTTATGATTTGTACACCTTTTTTTGTAATTTTTAGATGATATGATTTGGTTTGTTGTGGTAAGGGATAGTTGGGGGTGATTTACGGTAGCCGAAGTAATTTAGGTAATTCTGGTATAGTTTGTTATGATTTTTAGCATTTTTTTGTAATTTTAAAGTTATTGGGCTTAGTTTGTTGCTGTAAAGTGTAGTTGGGGGTGATTTTTGATAGCCGAAGTAATTTAGGTGAGTTTGGCATAGTTTGCTATGGTTAGTAGCATTTTTTTGTAATTTAAAAGTGATTGGGTTTAGTTTGTTGTGGTAAGGGTTAGTTGGTGATGATTTATGGTAGCCGAAATAATTTATGTGAGTTTGGCATAGTTTGCTATGGTTAGTAGCATTTTTTTGTAATTTAAAAGTGATTGGGTTTAATTTGTTGTGGTAAGGGTTAGTTGGTGATGATTTAGAGTAGCCGAAGTAAACTAGGTGAGTCTGGCATAGTTTGTTATGATTTGTACACCTTTTTTTGTATTTTAAGAGGATATGATTTGGTTTGTTGTGGTAAGGGATAGTTGGGGGTGATTTACGGTAGTCGAAGTAATTTAGGTGATTCTGGTATAGTTTGTTATAATTTTTAGCATTTTTTTGTAATTTTAAAGTGATTGGGCTTAGTTTGTTGCTGTAAAGTGTAGTTGGGGGTGATTTTTGATAGCCGAAGTAATTTAGGTGAGTTTGGCATAGTTTGCTATTGTTAGTAGCATTTTTTTGTAATTTAAAAGTGATTTGGTTTAGTTTGTTGTGGTAAGGGTTAGTTGGTGATGATTTAGAGTAGCCGAAGTAATTTAGGTGAGTCTGGCATAGTTTGTTATGATTTGTACACCTTTTTTTGTAATTTTTAGATGATATGATTTGGTTTGTTGTGGTAAGGGATAGTTGGGGGTGATTTACGGTAGCCGAAGTAATTTAGGTAATTCTGGTATAGTTTGTTATGATTTTTAGCATTTTTTTGTAATTTTAAAGTTATTGGGCTTAGTTTGTTGCTGTAAAGTGTAGTTGGGGGTGATTTTTGATAGCCGAAGTAATTTAGGTGAGTTTGGCAAAGTTTGCTATGGTTAGTAGCATTTTTTTGTAATTTAAAAGTGATTGGGTTTAGTTTGTTGTGGTAAGGGTTAGTTGGTGATGATTTATGGTAGCCGAAATAATTTATGTGAGTTTGGCATAGTTTGCTATGGTTAGTAGCATTTTTTTGTAATTTAAAAGTGATTGGGTTTAATTTGTTGTGGTAAGGGTTAGTTGGTGATGATTTAGAGTAGCCGAAGTAAATTAGGTGAGTCTGGCATAGTTTGTTATGATTTGTACATCTTTTTTTGTAATTTTAAGATGATATGGTTTGGTTTGTTGTGGTAAGGGATAGTTGGGGGTGATTTACGGTAGTCGAAGTAATTTAGGTGATTCTGGTATAGTTTGTTATGATTTTTAGCATTTTTTTGTAATTTTAAAGTGATTGGGCTTAGTTTGTTGCTGTAAAGTGTAGTTGGGGGTGATTTTTGATAGCCGAAGTAATTTAGGTGAGTTTGGCATAGTTTGCTATGGTTAATAGCATTTTTTTGTAATTTAAAAGTGATTGGATTTAGTTTGTTGTGGTAAGGGTTAGTTGGTGATGATTTATGGTAGCCGAAGTAATTTAGGTGAGTTTGGCATAGTTTGCTATGGTTAGTAGCATTTTTTTGTAATTTAAAAGTGATTGGGTTTAGTTTGTTGTGGTGAGGGTTAGTTGATGATGATTTAGAGTAGCCGAAGTAATTTAGGTGAGTCTGGCATAGTTTGTTATGATTTGTACACCTTTTTTTGTAATTTTAAGATGATATGGTTTAATTTGTTGTGGTAAGGGATAGTTGAGGGTGATTTACGGTAGCCGAAGTAATTTAGGTGATTCTGGTGTAGTTTGTTATGGTTTTTAGCATTTTTTTGTAATTTTAAAGTGATTTTGCTTGGTTTGTTGCTGTAAAGTGTAGTTGGGGGTGATTTTTGATAGCCGAAGTAATTTAGGTGAGTTTGGCATAGTTTGCTATGGTTAGTAGCATTTTTTTGTAATTTAAAAATGATTGGGTTTAGTTTGTTGTGGTAAGGGTTAGTTGGTGATGATTTATGGTAGCCGAAGTAATTTATGTGAGTTTGGCATAGTTTGCTATGGTTAGTAGCATTTTTTTGTAATTTAAAAGTGATTTGGTTTAGTTTGTTGTGGTAAGGGTTAGTTGGTGATGATTTAGAGTAGCCGAAGTAATTTAGGTGAGTCTGGCATAGTTTGTTATGATTTGTACACCTTTTTTTGTAATTTTTAGATGATATGATTTGGTTTGTTGTGGTAAGGGTTAGTTGGGGGTGATTTACGGTAGCCGAAGTAATTTAGGTAATTCTGGTATAGTTTGTTATGATTTTTAGCATTTTTTTGTAATTTTAAAGTTATTGGGCTTAGTTTGTTGCTGTAAAGTGTAGTTGGGGGTGATTTTTGATAGCCGAAGTAATTTAGGTGAGTTTGGCATAGTTTGCTATGGTTAGTAGCATTTTTTTGTAATTTAAAAGTGATCGGGTTTAGTTTGTTGTGGTAAGGGTTAGTTGGTGATGATTTATGGTAGCCGAAATAATTTATGTGAGTTTGGCATAGTTTGCTATGGTTAGTAGCATTTTTTTGTAATTTAAAAGTGATTGGGTTTAATTTGTTGTGGTAAGGGTTAGTTGGTGATGATTTAGAGTAGCCGAAGTAAATTAGGTGAGTCTGGCATAGTTTGTTATGATTTGTACACCTTTTTTTGTATTTTAAGAGGATATGATTTGGTTTGTTGTGGTAAGGGATAGTTAGTTGGTGATGATTTAGTGTAGCCGAAGTAATTTAGGTGAGTCTGGCATAGTTTGTTATGATTTGTACACCTTTTTTTGTAATTTTAAGATGATATGGTTTGGTTTGTTGTGGTAAGGGATAGTTGGGGGTGATTTACGGTAGCCGAAGTAATTTAGGTGATTCTGGTATAGTTTGTTATGATTTTTAGCATTTTTTTGTAATTTTAAAGTGATTGGGCTTAGTTTGTTGCTGTAAAGTGTAGTTGGGGGTGATTTTTGATAGCCGAAGTAATTTAGGTGAGTTTGGCATAGTTTGCTATGGTTAGTAGCATTTTTTTGTAATTTAAAAGTGATTGGGTTTAGTTTGTTGTGGTAAGGGTTAGTTGGTAATGATTTATGGTAGCCGAAATAATTTATGTGAGTTTGGCATAGTTTGCTATGGTTAGTAGCATTTTTTTGTAATTTAAAAGTGATTGGGTTTAATTTGTTGTGGTAAGGGTTAGTTGGTGATGATTTAGAGTAGCCGAAGTAAATTAGGTGAGTCTGGCATAGTTTGTTATGATTTGTACACCTTTTTTTGTAATTTTAAGAGGATATGATTTGGTTTGTTGTGGTAAGGAATAGTTGGGGGTGATTTACGGTAGCCGAAGTAATTTAGGTGATTCTGGTATAGTTAGTTATGATTTTTAGCATTTTTTTGTAATTTTAAAGTTATTGGTCTTAGTTTGTTGCTGTAAAGTGTAGTTGAGGGTGATTTTTGATAGCCGAAGTAATTTAGGTGAGTTTGGCATAGTTTGCTATGGTTAGTAGCATTTTTTTGTAATTTAAAAGTGATTGGGTTTAGTTTGTTGTGGTAAGGGTTAGTTGGTGATGATTTATGGTAGCCGAAGTAATTTAGGTGAGTTTGGCATAGTTTGCTAGGGTTAGTAGCATTTTTTTGTAATTTAAAAGTGATTGGTTTTAGTTTGTTGTGGTAAGGGTTAGTTGGTGATGATTTAGAGTAGCCGAAGTAATTTAGGTGAGTCTGGCATAGTTTATTATGATTTGTACACCTTTTTTTGTAATTTTAAGATGATATGGTTTGGTTTGTTGTGGTAAGGGATAATTGGGTTGATTTACGGTAGCCGAAGTAATTTAGGTGATTCTGGTGTAGTTTGTTATGATTTTTAGCATTTTTTTGTAATTTTAAAGTGATTGGGCTTAGTTTGTTCCTGTAAAGTATAGTTGGGGGTGATTTTTGATAGCCGAAGTAATTTAGGTGAGTTTGGCATAGTTTGCTATTGTAAGTAGCATTTTTTTGTAATTTAAAAGTGATTGGGTTTAGTTTGTTGTGGTAAGGGTTAGTTGGTGATGATTTATAGTAGCCGAAGTAATTTAGGTGAGTTTGGCATAGTGTGCTATGGTTAGTAGCATTTTTTTGTAATTTAAAAGTGATTGCGTTTAGTTTGTTGTGGTAAGGGTTAGTTGGTGATTATTTAGAGTAGCCGAAGTAATTTAGGTGAGTCTGGCATAGTTTGTTATGATTTGTACACCTTTTTTTTAATTTTAAGATGATCTGGTTTGGTTTGTTGTGGTAAAGGATAGTTGGAGGTGATTTACGGTAGCCGAAGTAATTTAGATGATTCTGGTATAGTTTGTTATGATTTTTAGCATTTTTTTGTAATTTTAAAGTGATTGGGCTTAGTTTGTTGCTGTAAAGTGTAGTTGGGGGTGATTTTTGATAGCCGAAGTAATTTAGGTGAGTTTGGCATAGTTTGCTTTGGTTAGTAGCATTTTTTTTTTAATTTAAAAGTGATTGGGTTTAGTTTGTTGTGGTAAGGATTAGTTGGTGATGATTTATGGTAGCCGAAGTAATTTCGGTGAGTTTGGCATAGTTTGCTATGGTTAGTAGCATTTTTTTGTAATTTAAAAGTGATTGGGTTTAGTTTGTTGTGGTAAGGGTTAGTAGGTGATGATTTAGAGTAGCCGAAGTAATTTAGGTGAGTCTGGCATAGTTTGTTATGATTTGTACACCTTTTTTGTAATTTTAAGATGATATGGTTTGGTTTGTTGTGGTAAGGGATAGTTGGTGATGATTTAGAGTATCCGAAGTAATTTAGGTGAGTCTGGCATAGTTTGTTATGATTTGTACACCTTTTTTATAATTTTAAGATGATCTGGTTTGGTTTGTTGTGGTAAGGGATAGTTGGAGGTGATTTACGGTAGCCGAAGTAATTTAGATGATTCTGGTATAGTTTGTTATGATTTTTAGCATTTTTTTGTAATTTTAAAGTGATTGGGCTTAGTTTGTTGCCGTAAAGGGTAGTTGGGGGTGATTTTTGATAGCCGAAGTAATTTAGGTGAGTTTGGCATAGTTTGCTATGGTTAGTAGCATTTTTTTGTAATTTAAAATTGATTGGGTTTAGTTTGTTGTGGTAAGGGTTAGTTGGTGATGATTTATGGTAGCCGAAGTAATTTAGGTGAGTTTGGCATAGTTTGCTATGGTTAGTAGCATTTTTTTGTAATTTAAAAGTGATTGGGTTTAGTTTGTTGTGGTAAGGGTTAGTTGGTGATGATTTAGAGTAGCCGAAGTAATTTAGGTGAGTCTGGCATAGTTTGTTATGATTTGTAAACCTTTTGTTGTAATTTTAAGATGATATGGTTTGGTTTGTTGTGGTAAGGTATGGTTGGGGGTGATTTACGGTAGCCGAAGTAATTTAGGTGATTCTGGTATAGTTTGTTATGATTTTTATCATGTTTTTGTAATTTTAAAGTGATTGGGCTTAGTTTGTTGCTGTAAAGTGTAGTTGGGGGTGATTTTTGATAGGCGAAGTAATTTAGGTGAGTTTGGCATAGTATGCTATGGTTAGTAGCATTTTTTTGTAATTTAAAAGTGATTGGGTTTAGTTTGTTGTGATAAGGGTTATTTGGTGATGATTTATGGTAGCCGAAGTAATTTAGGTGAGTTTGGCATAGTTTGCTAGGGTTAGTAGCATTTTTTTGTAATTTAAAAGTGATTGGTTTTAGTGTGTTGTGGTAAGGGTTAGTTGGTGATGATTTAGAGTAGCCGAAGTAATTTAGGTGAGTCTGGCATAGTTTATTATGATTTGTACACCTTTTTTTGTAATTTTAAGATGATATGGTTTGGTTTGTTGTGGTAAGGGATAATTGGGTTGATTTACGGTAGCCGAAGTAATTTAGGTGATTCTGGTGTAGTTTGTTATGATTTTTAGCATTTTTTTGTAAATTTAAAGTGATTGGGCTTAGTTTGTTCCTGTAAAGTGTAGTTGGGGGTGATTTTTGATAGCCGAAGTAATTTAGGTGAGTTTGGCATAGTTTGCTATGGTAAGTAGCATTTTTTTGTAATTTAAAAGTGATTGGGTTTAGTTTGTTGTGGTAAGGGTTAGTTGGTGATGATTTATAGTAGCCGAAGTAATTTAGGTGAGTTTGGCATAGTGTGCTATGGTTAGTAGCATTTTTTTGTAATTTAAAAGTGATTGCGTTTAGTTTGTTGTGGTAAGGGTTAGTTGGTGATGATTTAGAGTAGCCGAAGTAATTTAGGTGAGTCTGGCATAGTTTGTTATGATTTGTACACCTTTTTTTTAATTTTAAGATGATCTGGTTTGGTTTGTTGTGGTAAAGGATAGTTGGAGGTGATTTACGGTAGCCGAAGTAATTTAGATGATTCTGGTATAGTTTGTTATGATTTTTAGCATTTTTTTGTAATTTTAAAGTGATTGGGCTTAGTTTGTTGCTGTAAAGTGTAGTTGGGGGTGATTTTTGATAGCCGAAGTAATTTAGGTGAGTTTGGCATAGTTTGCTTTGGTTAGTAGCATTTTTTTGTAATTTAAAAGTGATTGGGTTTAGTTTGTTGTGGTAAGGATTAGTTGGTGACTAGCTGAATGTACCCGGCGTTGCCCGGACGTAGATTAAATAAACGCAGTGTTGACAAAAGTGGTGTATTTGTGATGTAGACTAATCGACATTATAATACAATTAAACAGGAATGCTCTACTTTTCCAATCACAAAATAAACAAATTTGCTGAAATTAACCTGCATTGCCAGGACCGGGTACTTCAATATGATTTGGAAAATGACGATAATTTCGTTTCTGGGTGCAAGCTCCTTTTTTTTCACTCTTTTACACTCTTCAAGAGAAGGAGAGTTGACAGAGAAGCTGAACTATTCCAAATTATTCCCATTTAGTTCTCTAACAACGTTAAAGAATGTCGTCGAAGAATGTTGAAATATATAAATAAATAATTTCACACCATAAAAACGATGTATTTGGTGCAGTTTCGGATGATAAGGTTTTTTTTGGGGATTGTTTTGAATGGTTATTGATAGTTGGCGGGGTTTAGCTTTGGCGGATTAAACGAAACTTTTGGTAATTTTAATGCGATTGGGTTTAGTTTGGCTTGGTAAGAAGTGGTTGGGGTGATATAGCGGAAGTCGAAGTAATTTATGCGGGTTTAGCGTAGTTTGCTTGTAATTCGTAATTTTTTTACATTTTAGGTTGATGTGGGGTAGTTTGGAATAGCAAGTGTATGATTTTTGAGAGTAGTTTGGAATGGTACATTATGTTTAGGGGGGTTTAACGTATTCAGGTAAAATATACAGAAAATTTGGTAATTTTAAAATGAACAATTATAGTGCGAACCTCTTGAGCTCTATTTTCGGTAATAAAATGCAATAGGAAAGATAGTAAAAAAAACTATTTCCATCACTTTTCAGAGGAATTATACGTGGTGGTATTTGTACCCCGCTTACTATTCCTCCATTTTAGTTATAAATAATGCAGAACAATAATGAACACAATGTACATAAAATAAATAGTGTAAATCGTGTATAAGCACACATTACTTATGATGTCAGTGAAATCCGGTAAAACTGCAAATTTCGGATTTTGGCCGGAGCAGGTTTGGTGAAGATCAAATACACCACTATCATTAAATGAACGTAAAAATTAGCGTACGGTATATAAGTGGAGTCCGGTACGACGATGGTAATTTTTCGAAAATCGATTGGGGAGATATTTACTTAACGTCAAGAACAAATCGGGAATATTATATTAAAAAAATTTATTTAATAGCGATAGAACTTCGAATACTGATTCGTCGCCTCGACCTTGGCGACGTTGAGTACCAGCGTTCCAGACGCTGAAGCAGCAATTTTAACAATTATATTAGGTGCACGTGCCTAGTGCGTATTAAAAGAATTTGGATTACCAAATAATACTCGCGCAGGTGTACTCGACTGGCCCGTCATAATTTGCACAAAATGAATTAACATACTAAAGTAAATAAATATTTTGACGGGAATGTGGTGGGTGTAAAAATCTTATTCGGCCTCTCCGACAAACTAACACTTGTTTACATTAACATGCATGCCTTCATGGACCTGTGACGAATTACAAACAAATATCTAAATTTCAAGTGTTCCATTTGATTTCGTTTCTGGATGCAAGCGGTTTTTTTCACTCTTGTCAGTCTGAACTTATTACATAGTGATATTTTCACATCCAGGTGCCCTAAATTTATTTTGCCGCTGATTTCAAAAATGTTTCTGGAAGGAAAGTAGTCAGCAGTGGGGCTCGTCAGGGGTGGCAGGGTTGGCAGTGCCACTCCAAGTATAAATTTACTATCGAACACAAAATTAGTTCTGTAATTCAGTTGCAGAATTATGAATTTTTCAGATATTTTCACGAAAATTTAGCGCTTACACCGCCGCTGGTATGAATGTCAGTGATATCTGGTACATACAACGGTGAAAATTTCGGGGCAAATTTGGTGAAAAACAAATACACCACTATCATTAACTAAACGTAAAAATTAGCGTACAAATATAAGTGTGAGTCCGGTCCGATGCTGATAATTTTTCGAAAATTGATTGGGGGCAGATTTGGTTAACGCGAGGATGAAATGTTAAATTAAAATACTTTATTTGATAGCGGTAGACCTTCGAACACTGATGCGTCGCCTCATCGAATTTGGCGACTTTGCAAACAGTTTCCGACGCTGGAGCAGCAATTTTCACAATTGTAGTTGTGTTAAAATTAAACACCGCGATCGAGTACTGCTCCACACGCTGAACCAGCAATTCTCGAATTCTAAGAAACGATAAGAAAGGCTTATCATCCAACGCTTGGTATGTGCGAATTTCTGCATAGACACTCAATCAAACTAAATCGAGCATCGCCTTTTCAAGTTTCTGACCTTGCCCTTGACGTGGCAGGCTCCAGCTGCTTCAATAATGTAAAAATCTTATTCGGCCTCTCCCAATAAACTCACATTTGTTTACATTAACACGCATTCCCTCATGGACTTGTGACGAATTACAAACAAATATTTCAACTTCAAGTGTTCCATTTAATTTCGTTTCTGGGCGCAAGCTCCTTTCTTTTCACTCTAGTCAGTCTAAACTTATTACACAGAGTTATATTTTCAAATCCAGGCGCCCTAAAGAATTTTGTCATTGTTTTCAAAAGTTTCTAAATTATTCCAAATTATTCCCATTTAGTTCTCTGACAACGTTAAAGACAATGTTGAAATATATAAGGAAGTATTTAGGAATTATGTATAAAAAAGTCGAAGTTATTCTTCGCTCTTGAGCTCTATTTCCGGTATTAAAAATGCAATAGGAAAGATAGTAAGAAAGACTATTTCCATCTCTTTTCACGGGAATTATACGTGGTGGTATTTGTTCTCCGCTTACTATTAGATTTTCAAACTGCTCCATCTTAGTTATAAATAATGCAGAACAATAATGAACGCAATGTACGTAAAATAAATAGTGTAAATAAATCGTGTCTAAGCATACAATACTTAAGCGTATGATGTCAGTGAAAATTTCGGATTTCGGCCGGAGCAGGTTTGGTGAAGAACAAATACACCACTATCATTAACTGAACGTAAAAATTAGCGTACGAAAATAAGTGAAGTCCGGTCCGACGCTGGAAATTTTTCGAAAATCGATTGGGGAGAGTTTTGGTTAACGGCAAGAACAAATCGGGAATATTATATTAAAATAATTTATTTAATAGCGACAGAACTTTGAATACCGATGCGTCGCCTCGACCTTGGCGACGTTGAGTACCACCGATCCAGACGCTGAAGCAGCAATTTTCACAATTATATGAGGTGCACGTGCCTAGTGCGTATAAAAACAATTCGGATAACAAAAGAGATTAATTTGTATGCACCAAATAATACTCGCACAGGTGTACTCGTATGGCCCGTCATAATTTTCACAAAATCAATTTAAGAAATTAACATTCTAAAGTAAATAAATATTTTGACAGGAATGTTAAAAATCTTATTCGGTCTCTCCGACAAACTAACACTTGTTTACATTAACATGCATTCCTTCATGGACCTGTGTCGAATTACAAACAAATATCGAAATTTCAAGTGTTCCATGTCAGTCTGAACTTATTACACAGTGATATATTCACATTCAGGCGTCCTAAATTATTTTGACGTTGATTTATAAAGTTTCCCTGGAAGGAGAGTAGTCAGCAGGTGCCTCGTCATGGGTGGCAGGGTTGGCAGTGCCACTCCAAGTATAAATTTACTATCGAACACAAAGATAGTTCTGATTCAATTGAAGAATTTCGAATTTTTCAGATATTTTTACGAAACTCTAGCGCTTACACCGCCTTTATACCTCTTTAAAGTTAAAAACCATAGAGCTGTTTATACAAATGCACGCATGTTGAAAAGGTAGGGCTTGCCCCGTCAGCGTGTTGCAATTCAGAAATACGTTTATGTTTGCATCTCAACTGGAACAAATATTTATTGGAAGGTGGAAGAGAATCAGAATAGGTATCAGCATATTTAATATTCAGAATAACGACTATTAGTCGGAACAATATATTTTATGTGCAGATATTTATTAATATTTTATGATTTAATACGATAAGGCATTTATAAATAACACAACCAAATAGAAGATTTTGATTGAAAACGATTATTAATTTATGGTAGCCGAAGAAATTTAAGTGAGTTTGGCATAGCTTGCTATGTTTTGTAGCATTTTTGTAATTTTAAAGTGATTAGGCTAATTTTGGGGCGGTAAGGGGTAGTTGGGGGTGATTTATGGTAGCCGAAGTAATTTAGGTGAGTTTGGCATAGTTTGCTATGGTTTGTAGCATTTTTTGTAATTTTAAAGTGATTGGGCTTAGTTTGGGGTGGTAAGGGGTAGTTGGGGGTGATTTATGGTAGCCAAAGTAATTCAGGTGAGTTTGAGATAGTTTGCTATGGCTTGTAGCATTTTTCGTAATTTTAAAGTGATTGGGCTTATTTTGGGGT
Source organism: Eledona agricola (assembly GCA_964023215.1). Taxonomy (NCBI): domain Eukaryota; kingdom Metazoa; phylum Arthropoda; class Insecta; order Coleoptera; family Tenebrionidae; genus Eledona; species Eledona agricola. The sequence continues at coordinate 21,383,380 of OZ026860.1, forward strand.
GGTAAGGGGTAGTTGGGGGTGATTTATGGTAGCCGAAGTAATTTAGGTGAGTTTGGCATAGTTTGCTATGGTTTGTAGCATTTTTTGTAATTTTAAAGTGATTGGGCTTATTTTAGGGTGGTAAGGGGTAGTTGGGGGTGATTTATGGTAGCCGAAGTAATTTAGATGAGTTAGGCATAGTTTGCTATGATTTGTTGAATATTTTGTAATTTTAAAGTGATTGGGCTTATTTTGGGGTTGTAAGGGGTAGTTCGGGGTGATTTATGGTAGCCGAAGTAATTTAGGGGAGTTTGGCATAGTTTGCTATGGTTTGTAGCATTTTTTATAATTTTAAAGTGATTGGGCTTAGTTTGGGGTGGTAAGGGGTAGTTGGGGGTGATTTATGGAAGTCAAAGTAATTTAGATGAGTTTGGCATAGTTTGATATGGCTTGTAACATTTTTTGTAATTTTAAAGTGATTGGGCTGAGTTTGGGGTGGTAAGGGGTAGTTGGGGGTGATTTATGATAGCCGAAGTAATTTAAGTGAGTTTAGCATAGTTTGCTATGGTTTGTAGAATTTTTTGTAATTTTAAAGTGATTGGGCTTATTTTGGGGTTGTAAGGGGTAGTTGGGGGTAATTTATGTTAGCCGAAGTAATTTAGGTGAGTTAGGCATAGTTTGCTATGGTTTGTAGCATTTTTTATAATTTTAAAGTGATTGGGCTTATTTTGGGGTAGTAAGGGGTTGTTGGGGGTGATTTATGTTAGCCGAAGTAATTTAGGTGAGTTAGGCATAGTTTGCTATGGTTTGTAGAATTTTTTATAATTTTAAAGTGATTGGGCTTATTTTGGGGTAGTAAGGGGTAGTTGGGGGTGATTTATGTTAGCCGAAGTAATTTAGGTGAGTTAGGCATAGTTTGCTATGGTTTGTAGCATTTTTTGTAATTTTAAAGTGATTGGGATGAGTTAGGGGTGGTAAAGGGTAGTTGGGGGTGATTTATGGTAGCCGAAGTAATTTAGGTGAGTTAGGCATAGTTTGCTATGATTTGTTGAATATTTTGTAATTTTAAAGTGATTGGGTTTATTTTGGGGTTGTAAGGGGTAGTTCGGGGTGATTTATGTTAGCCGAAGTAATTTAGGGGAGTTTGGCATAGTTTGCTACGGTTTGTAGAATTTTTTTGTAATTTTAAAGTGGTTGAGCCTATTTTGGGGTGGTAAGGGGTAGTTGGGGGTGATTTATAGAAGCCAAAGTAATTTAAATGAGTTTGGCATAGTTTGCTATGGTTTGTAGCATTTTTTGTAATTTTAAAGTGATTGGGTTTAGTTTGTGGTTGGTAAGGGGTAGTTGGGGGTGATTTATGATAGCCGAAGTAATTTAAGTGAGTTTGGCATAGTTTGGTATGGTTTGTAGAATTTTTTGTAATTTTAAAGTGATTGGGCTTAGTTTGGGGTGGTAAGGGGTAGTTGGGGGTGATTTATGGTAGCCGAAGTAATTTAGGTGAGTTTGGCATAGTTTGCTAAGGTTTGTAGCATTTTTTGTAATTTTAAAGTGATTGGGCTTAGTTTGGGGTGGTAAGGGGTAGTTGGGGGTGATTTATGGTAGCCGAAGTAATTTAGGTGAGTTAGGCATAGTTTGGTATGGTTTGTAGAATTTTTTGTAATTTTAAAGTGATTGGGCTTAGTTTGGGGTGGTAAGGGGTAGTTGGGGGTGATTTATAGTAGCCGAAGTAATTTAGGTGAGTTTGGCATAGTTTGCTATGGTTTGTAGCATTTTTTGTAATTTTAAAGTGATTGGGCTTAGTTTGGGGTGGTAAGGGGTAGTTGGGGGTGATTTATGGTAGCCGAAGTAATTTAGGTGAGTTAGGCATAGTTTGCTATGATTTGTTGAATATTTTGTAATTTTAAAATGATTGGGTTTATTTTGGGGTTGTAAGGGGTAGTTCGGGGTGATTTATGGTAGCCGAAGTAATTTAGGGGAGTTTGGCATAGTTTGCTACGGTTTGTAGAATTTTTTGTAATTTTAAAGTGATTGGGATGAGTTAGGGGTGGTAAGGGGTAGTTGGGGGTGATTTATGATAGCCGAAGTAATTTAAGTGAGTTTGGCATAGTTTGGTAAGGTTTGTAACATTTTTTGTAATTTTAAAGTGATTGGGCTTATTTTGGGGTTGTAAGGGGTAGTTGGGGGTGATTTTTGGTAGACGAAATAATATGTGTGAGTTGGACATAATCTGCCATGATTTGTGTCATTTTGTTTTATTTTAAAGTGATTGGAGTTACTTGGGGTTGCTAAGGGGTGGTAAGGGATGATTTAAAATAACGGATCTAGTTTATGTCAGTTTGGCATAGTTCGGGAATTTTTTGGGGTTGATTTGGTAAAGTTTGCAGTGGTAAGAGATATTTGAGGATGTTTAATGTTGACGGATTAAATTTGGAGTGATTTGGTAATTTTTAATTGAGTCACGGATCGACATTATAATTGAAATCAAAATTATAATTGAAATATCTGCGGCCTCGCTAGGTACGGCAAAAGTATGATCACGAAAGCAGAAACTCGACGTTGAAATTGTTTAGGTTAAATAAGTGCTTTTAATGTAAACCGGTCGCCCGTCGTCGAAGTTGTTTTGGCTAGATACGTGCTTCTAACATAAACACGGTCTCCGCGATCCGATCATTTTTTGTTTATTTTAGCCGGTTTTTATTGAATTACAAAGGAACCGGGCCGAATTTCGCAAAATCCCTTCTTAGTGTTCAGTTTCGGCACATGATACACCCGTGTCTAAAATTTCAAGTCTCCAGCCCTCACGGTTTGGGCTGTGGGTTGATTATGAATCAGTGTGTAGATGTGTAGATGAATGAGTGAATGAATGAGTGTGTCAGTGAGGACACTTCGCTTTATATATATAGATGATTTATGGTAGCCGAAGTAATTTCGGTGAGTTTGGCATAGTTTGCTATGGTTAGTAGCATTTTTTTGTAATTTAAAAGTGATTGGGTTTAGTTTGTTGTGGTAAGGGTTAGTAGGTGATGATTTAGAGTAGCCGAAGTAATTTAGGTGAGTCTGGCATAGTTTGTTATGGTTTGTACACCTTTTTTGTAATTTTAAGATGATATGGTTTGGTTTGTTGTGGTAAGGGATAGTTGGTGATGATTTAGAGTAGCCGAAGTAATTTAGGTGAGTCTGGCATAGTTTGTTATGATTTGTACACCTTTTTTTTAATTTTAAGATGATCTGGTTTGGTTTGTTGTGGTAAGGGATAGTTGGAGGTGATTTACGGTAGCCGAAGTAATTTAGATGATTCTGGTATAGTTTGTTATGATTTTTAGCATTTTTTTGTAATTTTAAAGTGATTGGGCTTAGTTTGTTTCCGTAAAGGGTAGTTGGGAGTGATTTTTGATAGCCGAAGTAATTTAGGTGAGTTTGGCATAGTTTGCTATGGTTAGTAGCATTCTTTTGTAATTTAAAAGTGATTGGGTTTAGTTTGTTGTGGTAAGGGTTAGTTGGTGATGATTTATGGTAGCCGAAGTAATTTAGGTGAGTTTGGCATAGTTTGCTATGGTTAGTAGCATTTTTTTGTAATTTAAAAGTGATTGGGTTTAGTTTGTTGTGGTAAGGATTAGTTGGTGATGATTTAGAGTTGCCGAAGTAATTTAGGTGTGTCTGGCATAGTTTGTTATGATTTGTAAACCTTTTTTTGTAATTTTAAGATGATATGGTTTGGTTTGTTGTGGTAAGGTATGGTTGGGGGTGATTTACGGTAGCCGAAGTAATTTAGGTGATTCTGGTATAGTTTGTTATGATTTTTATCATGTTTTTGTAATTTTAAAGTGATTGGGCTTAGTTTGTTGCTGCAAAGTGTAGTTGGGGGTGATTTTTGATAGGCGAAGTAATTTAGGTGAGTTTGGCATAGTATGCTATGGTTAGTAGCATTTTTTTGTAATTTAAAAGTGATTGGGTTTAGTTTGTTGTGATAAGGGTTAGTTGGTGATGATTTATGGTAGCCGAAGTAATTTAGGTGAGTTTGGCATAGTTTGCTATGGTTAGTAGCATTTTTTTGTAATTTAAAATTGATTGGGTTTAGTTTGTTGTGGTAAGGTTTAGTTAGTGATGATTTAGAGCAGCCGAAGTAATTTAGGTGAGTCTGGCATAGTTTGTTATGATTTGTACACCTTTTTTTGTTATTTTAAGATGATATGGTTTGGTTTGTTGTGGTAAGGGATGGTTGGGGGTGATTGACGGTAGCCGAAGTAATTTAGGTGATTCTGGTATAGTTTGTTATGATATTTAGCATTTTTTTGTAATTTTAAAATGATTGGGCTTAGTTTGTTGCTGTAAAGTGTATTTGGGGGTGATTTTTGATAGCCGAAGTAATTTAGGTGAGTTTGGCATAGTTTGCTATAGTTAGTAGCATTTTTTTGTAATTTAAAAGTGATTGGGTTTAGTTTGTTGTGGTAAGGGTTAGTTGGTGATGATTTATGGTAGCCGAAGTAATTTAGGTGAGTTTGGCATAGTTTGCTATGGTTAGTAGCATTTTTTTGTAATTTAAAAGTGATTGGGTTTAGTTTGTTGTGGTAAGGGTTAGTTGGTGATGATTTAGAGTAGCCGAAGTAATTTAGGTGAGTCTGGCATAGTTTGTTATGATTTGTACACCTTTTTTTGTAATTTTAAGATGATATGGTTTGGTTTGTTGTGGTAAGGGATAGTTGGGGGTGATTTACAGTAGCCGAAGTAATTTAGGTCATTCTGGTATAGTTTGTTATGATTTTTAGCATTTTTTTGTAATTTTAAAGTGATTGGGCTTAGTTTGTTGCTGTAAAGTGTAGTTGGGGGTGATTTTTGATAGCCGAAGTAATTTAGGTGAGTTTGGCATAGTTTGCTATGGTTAGTAGCATTTTTTTGTAATTTAAAAGTGATTGGGTTTAGTTTGTTGTGGTAAGGTTTAGTTGGTGATGATTTAGAGTAGCCGAAGTAATTTAGGTGAGTCTGGCATAGTTTGTTATGATTTGTACACCTTTTTTGTAATTTTAAGATGATATGGTTTGGTTTGTTGTGGTAAGGGATAGTTGGGGGTGATTTACACTAGCCGAAGTAATTTAGGTCATTCTGGTATAGTTTGTAATGATTTTTAGCATTTTTTTGCAATTTTAAAGTGATTGGGCTTAGTTTGTTGCTGTAAAGTGTAGTTGGGGGTGATTTTTGATAGCCGAAGTAATTTAGGTGAGTTTGGCATAGTTTGCTATGGTTAGTAGCATTTTTTTGTAATTTAAAAGTGATTGGGTTTAGTTTGATGTGGTAAGGGTTAGTAGGTGATGATTTATGGTAGCCGAAGTAACTTAGGTGAGTTTGGCATAGTTTGCTATGGTTAGTAGCATTTTTTTGTAATTTAAAAGTGATTGAGTTTAGTTTCTTGTGGTAAGGGTTAGTTGGTGATGATTTAGAGTAGCCGAAGTAATTTTGGTGAGTCTGGCATAGTTTGTTATGATTTGTACACCTTTTTTTGTAATTTTAAGATGATATGGTTTGGTTTGTTGTGGTAAGGGATAGTTGGGGGTGATTTACGGTAGCCGAAGTAATTTAGGTGTTTCTGGTATAGTTTGTTATGATTTTTAGCACTTTTTTGTAATTTTAAAGTGATTGGGTTTAGTTTGTTGTGGTAAGGGTTAGTTGGTGATGATTTATGGTAGCCGAAGTAATTTAGGTGAGTTTGGCATAGTTTGCTATGGTTAGTAGCATTTTTTTGTAATTTAAAAGTGATTGGGTTTAGTTTGTTGTGGTAAGGGTTAGTTGGTGATGATTTATGGCAGCCGAAGTAATTTAGGTGAGTTTGGCATAGTTTGCTATGGTTAGTAGCATTTTTTTGTAATTTAAAAGTGATTGGGTTTAGTTTGTTGTGGTAAGGGTTAGTTGGTGATGATTTAGAATAGCCGAAGTAATTTAGGTGAGTCTGGCATAGTTTGTTATGATTTGTACACCTTTTTTTGTAATTTTAAAATGATATGGTTTGGTTTGTTGTGGTAAGGGATAATTGGGGGTGATTTACGGTAGCCGAAGTAATTTAGGTGATTCTGGTATAGTTTGTTATGATTTTTAGCATTTTTTTGTAATTTTAAAGTGATTGGGCTTAGTTTGTTGCTGTAAAGTGTAGTTGGGGGTGATTTTTGATAGCCGAAGTAATTTAGGTGAGTTTGGCATAGTTTGCTATGGTTAGTAGCATTTTTTTGTAATTTAAAAGTGATTGGGTTTAGTTTGTTGTGGTAAGGGTTAGTAGGTGATGATTTATGGTAGCCGAAGTAACTTAGGTGAATTTGGCATAGTTTGCTATGGTTAGTAGCATTTTTTTGTAATTTAAAAGTGATTGGGTTTAGTTTGTTGTGGTAAGGGTTAGTTGGTGATGATTTAGAGTAGCCGAAGTAATTTAGGTGAGTCTGGCATAGTTTGTGATGATTTGTACACCTTTTTTTGTAATTTTAAGATGATATGGTTTGGTTTGTTGTGGTAAGGGATAGTTGGGGGTGATTTACAGTAGCCGAAGTAATTTAGGTCATTCTGGTATAGTTTGTTATGATTTTTAGCATTTTTTTGTAATTTTAAAGTGACTGGGCTTAGTTTGTTGCTGTAAAGTGTAGTTGGGGGTGATTTTTGATAGCCGAAGTAATTTAGGTGAGTTTGGCATAGTTTGCTATGGTTAGTAGCATTTTTTTGTAATTTAAAAGTGATTGGGTTTAGTTTGTTGTGGTAAGGGTTAGTAGGTGATGATTTATGGTAGCCGAAGTAACTTAGGTGAGTTTGGCATAGTTTGCTATGGTTAGTAGCATTTTTTTGTAATTTAAAAGTGATTGGGATTAGTTTGTTGTGGTAAGAATTAGTTGATAATGATTTAGAGTAGCCGAAGTAATTTAGGTGAGTCTGGCATAGTTTGTTATGATTTGTACACCCTTTTTTGTAATTTTAAGATGATATGGTTTGCATAGTAGCATTTTTTTGTAATTTAAATGTGATTGGGTTTAGTTAGTTGTGGTAAGGGTTAGTTGGTGATGATTTAGAGTAGCCGAAGTAATTTAGGTGAGTCTGGCATAGTTTGTTATGATTTGTACACCTTTTTTTGTAATTTTAAGATTATATGGTTTGGTTTGTTGTGGTAAGGAATAGTTGGGGGTGATTTACGGTAGCCGAAGTAATTTAGGTGATTCTGGTATAGTTTGTTATGATTTTTAGCATTTTTTTGTAATTTCAAAGTGATTGGGCTTAGTTTGTTGCTGTAAAGTGTAGTTGGGGGTGATTTTTGAGAGCCGAAGTAATTTCGGTGAGTTTGGCATATTTTGTTATGGTTAGTAGCATTTTTTTGTAATTTAAAAGTGATTGGGTTTAGTTTGTTGTGGTAAGGGTTAGTTGGTGATGATTTATGGTAGCCGAAGTAATTTAGGTGAGTTTGGCATAGTTTGCTATGGTTAGTAGCATTTTTTTGTAATAAAAGTGATTGGGTTTAGTTTGTTGTGGTAAGGGTTAGTTGGTGATTATTTAGAGTTGCCGAAGTAATTTAGGTGAGTCTGGCATAGTTTGTTATGATTTGTACACCTTTTTTTGTAATTTTAAGATCATATGGTTTGGTTTGTTGTGGTAAGGGATAGTTGGGGGTAATTTACGGTAGCCGAAGTAATTTAGGTAATTCTGGTATAGTTTGTTATGATTTTTAGCATTTTTTTGTAATTTTAAAGTGATTGGGCTTAGGTTGTTGCTGAAAAGTGAAGTTGGGGGTAATTTTTGATAGCCGAAATAATTTAGGTAAGTTTGGCTTAGTTTGCTATGGTTAGTAGCATTTTTTTGTAATTTAAAAGTGATTGGGTTTAGTTTGGTGTGTTAAGGGTTAGTTGGTGATGATTTATGGTAGCCAAAGTAATTTAGGTGAGTTTGGCATAGTTTGCGATGGTTAGTAGCATTTTTTTGTAATTTAAAAGTGATTGGGTTTAGTTTGTTGTGGTAAGGTTTAGTTAGTGATGATTTAGAGCAGCCGAAGTGATTTAGGTGAGTCTGGCATAGTTTGTTATGATTTGTACACCTTTTTTTGTTATTTTAAGATGATATGGTTTGGTTTGTTGTGGTAAGGGATGGTTGGGGGTGATTGACGGTAGCCGAAGTAATTTAGGTGATTCTGGTATAGTTTGTTATGATTTTTAGCATTTTTTTGTAATTTTAAAATGATTGGGCTTAGTTTGTTGCTGTAAAGTGTATTTGGGGGTGATTTTTGATAGCCGAAGTAATTTAGGTGAGTTTGGCATAGTTTGCTATGGTTAGTAGCATTTTTTTGTAATTTAAAAGTGATTGGGTTTAGTTTGTTGTGGTAAGGGTTAGTTGGTGATGATTTATGGTAGCCGAAGTAATTTAGGTGAGTTTGGCATAGTTTGCTATGGGTAGTAGAATTTTTTTGTAATTTAAAAGTGATTGGGTTTAGTTTGTTGTGGTAAGGGTTAGTTGGTGATGATTTAGAGTAGCCGAAGTAATTTAAGTGAGTCTGGCATAGTTTGTTATGATTTGTACACCTTTTTTTGTAATTTTAAGATGATATGGTTTGGTTTGTTGTGGTAAGGGATAGTTGGGGGTGATTTACAGTAGCCGAAGTAATTTAGGTCATTCTGGTATAGTTTGTTATGATTTTTAGCATTTTTTTGTAATTTTAAAGTGATTGGGCTTAGTTTGTTGCTGTAAAGTGTAGTTGGGGGTGATTTTTGATAGCCGAAGTAATTTAGGTGAGTTTGGCATAGTTTGCTATGGTTAGTAGCATTTTTTTGTAATTTAAAAGTGATTGGGTTTAGTTTGTTGTGGTAAGGTTTAGTTGGTGATGATTTAGAGTAGCCGAAGTAATTTAGGTGAGTCTGGCATAGTTTGTTATGATTTGTACACCTTTTTTTGTAATTTTAAGATGATATGGTTTGGTTTGTTGTGGTAAGGGATAGTTGGGGGTGATTTACAGTAGCCAAAGTAATTTAGGTCATTCTGGTATAGTTTGTAATGATTTTTAGCATTTTTTTGTAATTTTAAAGTGATTGGGCTTAGTTTGTTGCTGTAAAGTGTAGTTGGGGGTGATTTTTGATAGCCGAAGTAATTTAGGTGAGTTTGGCATAGTTTGCTATGGTTAGTAGCATTTTTTTGTAATTTAAAAGTGATTGGGTTTAGTTTGTTGTGGTAAGGGTTAGTAGGTGATGATTTATGGTAGCCGAAGTAACTTAGGTGAGTTTGGCATAGTTTGCTATGGTTAGTAGCATTTTTTTGTAATTTAAAAGTGATTGCGTTTAGTTTGTTGTGGTAAGGGTTAGTTGGTGATGATTTAGAGTAGCCGAAGTAATTTAGGTGAGTCTGGCATAGTTTGTTATGATTTGTACACCTTTTTTTGTAATTTTAAGATGATATGGTTTGGTTTGTTGTGGTAAGGGATAGTTGGGGGTGATTTACGGTAGCCGAAGTAATTTAGGTGATTCTGGTATAGTTTGTTATGATTTTTAGCACTTTTTTGTAATTTTAAAGTGATTGGGTTTAGCTTGTTGTGGTAAGGGTTAGTTGGTGATGATTTATGGTAGCCGAAGTAATTTAGGTGAGTTTGGCATAGTTTGCTATGGTTAGTAGCATTTTTTTGTAATTTAAAAGTGATTGGGTTTAGTTTGTTGTGGTAAGGGTTAGTTGGTGATGATTTATGGTAGCCGAAGTAATTTAGGTGAGTTTGGCATAGTTTGCTATGGTTAGTAGCATTTTTTTGTAATTTAAAAGTGATTGGGTTTAGTTTGTTGTGGTAAGGGTTAGTTGGTGATGATTTAGAGTAGCCGAAGTAATTTAGGTAAGTCTGGCATAGTTTGTTATGATTTGTACACCTTTTTTTGTAATTTTAAAATGATATGGTTTGGTTTGTTGTGGTAAGGGATAATTGGGGGTGATTTACGGTAGCCGAAGTAATTTAGGTAATTCTGGTATAGTTTGTTAAGATTTTTAGCATTTTTTTGTAATTTTAAAGTGATTGGGCTTAGTTTGTTGCTGTAAAGTGTAGTTGGGGGTGATTTTTGATAGCCGAAGTAATTTAAGTGAGTTTGGCATAGTTTGCTATGGTTAGTAGCATTTTTTTGTAATTTAAAAGTGATTGGGTTTAGTTTGTTGTGGTAAGGGTTAGTAGGTGATGATTTATGGTAGCCGAAGTAACTTAGGTGAATTTGGCATAGTTTGCTATGGTTAGTAGCATTTTTTTGTAATTTAAAAGTGATTGGGTTTAGTTTGTTGTGGTAAGGGTTAGTTGGTGATGATTTAGAGTAGCCGAAGTAATTTAGGTGAGTCTGGCATAGTTTGTTATGATTTGTACACCTTTTTTTGTAATTTTAAGATGATATGGTTTGGTTTGTTGTGGTAAGGGATAGTTGGGGGTGATTTACAGTAGCCGAAGTAATTTAGGTCATTCTGGTATAGTTTGTTATGATTTTTAGCATTTTTTTGTAATTTTAAAGTGATTGGGCTTAGTTTGTTGCTGTAAAGTGTAGTTGGTGGTGACTTTTGATAGCCGAAGTAATTTAGGTGAGTTTGGCATAGTTTGCTATGGTTAATAGCATTTTTTTGTAATTTAAAAGTGATATGGTTTAGTTTGTTGTGGTAAGGGTTAGTTGGTGATGATTTAGAGTAGCCGAAGTAATTTAGGTGAGTTTGGCATAGTTTGCTATAATTAGTAGCATTTTTTTGTAATTTAAAAGTGAATGGGTTTAGTTTGTTGTGGTAAGGGTTAGTTGGTGATGATTTAGAGTAGCCGAAGTAATTTAGGTGAGTCTGGTTTAGTTTGTTATGATTTGTACACCTTTTTTTGTAATTTTAAGATGATATGGTTTGGTTTGTTGTGGTAAGGGATAGTTGGGGGTGATTTACGGTAGCCGAAGTAATTTAGGTGATTCTCGTATAGTTTGTTATGATTTTTAGCATTTTTTGTAATTTTAAAGTGATTGGGCTTAGTTTGTTGCTGTAAAGTGTAGTTGGTAGTGATTTTTGATAGCCGAAGTAATTTAGGTGAGTTTGGTATAGTTTGCTATGGTTAGTAGCATTTTGTTGTAATTTAAAAGTGATTGGGTTTATGAAAGTATGTAGGCTTTCACGGTCGGTGTTATTAATTATAACGATCTTATTTGGGATTTTGGACCGTGTTCCATTTGAAGTTCCATTAGGTGGGGTGTAGTGAACGCTCCGAGGAGCTAATTCAACAAGTGACCCCAATGAATCTCCAGACGTTTCATCCACAACTGCGGCGAATTTCATCAGTGGTTTAAGTTGCGATGTGGAAGAACTCGAAGTGTTCTCTTCGCTGTCACATTCGCGACTGTCACATTTATTTTCTGCGGCGGCGTTGCATAATTTTTGTTGTTATTTGCAGTGTTTGCTTGATTTTCTGGAATAAATGACATTACCCTTCTCGTTGACAGTACCGGTTGCCAAGTTTTGTCCATCTTTAACCCTTCACCCATTCTATTGAAATTATCTTGGTGTTTATAAATTTCAATAGCTTCACGGTGTAGGCGTGGATAGTACTGTGACGTGGACGACAGAAGTTTTGTCTCATCAAATTTTATATTATGATTCCCATTAGACAATCCATGTTCAGCTACAGCAGATTTATCAAACTCACCTAAACGACAGTTCCTCTTGTGTTCTAGTGATAGTGTTTAGTGTTTAAAGTGATTGGGTTTAGTTTGTTGTGGTAAGGGTTAGTTGGTGATGATTAATGGTAGCCGAAGTAACTTAGGTGAGTTTGGCATAGTTTGCTATGGTTAGTAGCATTTTTTTGTAATTTAAAAGTGATTGGGTTTAGTTTGTTGTGGTAAGGGTTAGTTGGTGATTATTTAGAGTAGCCGAAGTAATTTAGGTGAGTCTGGCATAGTTTGTTATGATTTGTACACCTTTTTTTGTAATTTTAAGATGATATGGTTTGGTTTGTTGTGGTAAGGGATAGTTGGGGGTGATTTACGGTAGCCGAAGTAATTTAGGTGATTCTGGTATAGTTTGTTATGATTTTTAGCAATTTTTTGTAATTTTAAAGATATTGGCCTTAGTTTGTTGCTGTAAAGTGTAGTTGGGGGTGATTTTTGATAGCCGAAGTAATTTAGGTGAGTTTGGTATAGTTTGCTATGGTTAGTAGCATTTTTTTGTAATTTAAAAGTGATTGGGTTTAGTTTGTTGTGGTAAGGGTTAGTTGGTGATGATTTATGGTAGCCGAAGTAATTTAGGTGAGTTTGGCATAGTTTGCTATGGTTAGTAGCATTTTTTTGTAATTTAAAAGTGATTGGGTTTAGTTTGTTGTGGTAAGGGTTAGTTGGTGATGATTTAGAGTAGCCGAAGTAATTTAGGTGAGTCTGGCATAGTTTGTTATGATTTGTACACCTTTTTTTGTAATTTTAAGATGATATGGTTTGGTTTGTTGTGGTAAGGGATAGTTGGGGGTGATTTACGGTAGCCAAAGTAATTTAGGTGATTCTGGTATAGTTTGTTATGATTTTTAGCATTTTTTTGTAATTTTAAAGTGATTGGGCTTAGTTTGTTGCTGTAAAGTGTAGTTGGGGGTGATTTTTGATAGCCGAAGTAATTTAGGTGAGTTTGGCATAGTTTGCTATGGTTAGTAGAATTTTTTTGTAATTTAAAATTGATTGGGTTTAGTTTGTTGTGGTAAGGGTTAGTTGGTGATGATTTATGGCAGCCGAAATAATTTAGGTGAGTTTGGCATAGTTTGCTATGGTTAGTAGCATTTTTTTGTAATTTAAAAGTGATTGGGTTTAGTTTGTTGTGGTAAGGGTTAGTTGGTGATGATTTATGGTAGCCGAAGTAACTTAGGTGAGTTTGGCATAGTTTGCTATGGTTAGTAGCATTTTTTTGTAATTTAAAAGTGATTGGGTTTAGTTTGTTGTGGTAAGGGTTAGTTGGTGATGATTTAGAGTAGCCCAAGTAATTTAGGTGAGTCTGGCTTAGTTTGTTATGATTTGTACACCTTTTTTTGTAATTTTAAGATGATATGGTTTGGTTTGTTGTGGTAAGGGATAGTTGGGGGTGATTTACGGTAGCCAAAGTAATTTAGGTGATTCTGGTATAGTTTGTTATGATTTTTAGCATTTTTTTGTAATTTTAAAGTGATTGGGCTTAGTTTGTTGCTGTAAAGTGTAGTTGGGGGTGATTTTTGATAGCCGAAGTAATTTAGGTGAGTTTGGCATAGTTTGCTATGGTTAGTAGCATTTTTTTGTAATTTAAAAATGATTGGGTTTAGTTTGTTGTGGTAAAGGTTAGTTGGTGATGATTTATGGTAGCCGAAGTAACTTAGGTGAGTTTGGCATAGTTTGCTATGGTTAGTAGCATTTTTTTGTAATTTAAAAGTGATTGGGTTTAGTTTGTTGTGGTAAGGGTTAGTTGGTGATGATTTATGGTAGCCGAAGTAATTTAGGTGAGTTTGGCATAGTTTGCTATGGTTAGTAGCATTTTTTTGTAATTTAAAAGTGATTGGGTTTAGTTTGTTGTGGTAAGGGTTAGTTGGTGATGATTTACGGTAGCCGAAGTAATTTAGGTTAGTTTGGCATAGTTTGCTATGGTTAGTAGCATTTTTTTGTTTTTTAAAAGTGATTGGGTTTAGTTTGTTGTGGTAAGGATTAGTTGGTGATGATTTAGATTAGCCGAAGTAATTTAGGTGAGTCTGGCATAGTTTGTTATGATTTGTACATCTTTTTTTGTAATTTTAAGATGATATGGTTTGGTTTGTTGTGGTAAGGGATAGTTTGGGGTGACTTACGGTAGCCGAAGTAATTTAGGTGATTCTGGTATAGTTTGTTATGATTTTTAGCATTTTTTTGTAATTTTAAAGTGATTGGGCTTAGTTTGTTGCTGTAAAGTGTAGTTGGGGGTGACTTTTGATAGCCGAAGTAATTTAGGTGAGTTTGGCATAGTTTGCTATGGTTAGTAGCATTTTTTTGTAATTTAAAAGTGATTGGGTTAAGTTTGTTGTGGTAAGGGTTAGTTGGTGATGATTTATGGTAGCCGAAGTAATTTAGGTGTGTTTGGCATAGTTTGCTATGGTTAGTAGCATTTTTTTGTAATTTTAAAGTGATTGGGCTTAGTTTGTTGCTGTAAAGTGTAGTTGGGGGTGATTTTTGATAGCCGAAGTAATTTAGGTGAGTTTGGCATAGTTTGCTTTGGTTAGTAGCATTTTTTTGTAATTTAAAAGTGATTGGGTTTAGTTTGTTGTGGTAAGGATTAGTTGGTGATGATTTATGGTAGCCGAAGTAATTTCGGTGAATTTGGCATAGTTTGCTATGGTTAGTAGCATTTTTTTGTAATTTAAAAGTGATTGAGTTTAGTTTGTTGTGGTAAGGGTTAGTTGGTGATGATTTAGAGTAGCCGAAGTAATTTAGGTGAGGTTGGCATAGTTTGTTATGATTTGTACACCTTTTTTTGTAATTTTAAGATGATATGGTTTGGTTTGTTGTGGTAAGGGATAGTTGGGGGGTGATTTACGGTAGCCGAAGTAATTTAGGTGATTCTGGTATAGTTTGTTATGATTTTTAGCATTTTTTTGTAATTTTAAAGTGATTGGGCTTAGTTTGTTGCTGTAAAGTGTAGTTGGGGGTGATTTTTGATAGCCGAAGTAATTTAGGTGAGTTTGGCATAGTTTGCTATGGTTAGTAGCATTTTTTTGTAATAAAAGTGATTGGGTTTAGTTTGTTGTGGTAAGGGTTAGTTGGTGATTATTTAGAGTTGCCGAAGTAATTTAGGTGAGTCTGGCATAGTTTGTTAAGAATTGTACACCTTTTTTTGTAATTTTAAGATGATATGGTTTGGTTTGTTGTGGTAAGGGATAGTTGGGGGTGATTTACGGTAGCCGAAGTAATTTAGGTGATTCTGGTATAGTTTGTTATGATTTTTAGCATTTTTTTGTAATTTTAAAGTGATTGGGCTTAGTTTGTTGCTGTAAAGTGAAGTTGGGGGTGATTTTTGATAGCCGAAGTAATTTAGGTAAGTTTGGCTTAGTTTGCTATGGTTAGTAGCATTTTTTTGTAATTTAAAAGTGATTGGGTTTAGTTTGTTGTGTTAAGGGTTAGTTGGTGATGATATAGAGTAGCCGAAGTAATTTAGGTGAATCTGGCATAGTTTGTTATGACTTGTACACCTTTTTTTGTAATTTTAAGATGATATGGTTTAGTTTGTTGTGGTAAGGGATAGTTGGGGGTGATTTACGGTACCCGAAGTAATTTAGGTGATTCTGGTATAGTTTGTTATGATTTTTAGCATTTTTTTGTAATTTTAAAGTGATTGGGCTTAGTTTGTTGCTGTAAAATGTAGTTGGGGGTGATTTTTGATAGCCGAAGTAATTTAGGTGTGTTTGGCATAGTTTGCTATGGTTAGTAGCATTTTTTTGTAATTTAAAATTGATTGGGTTTAGTTTGTTGTGTTAAGGGTTAGTTGGTGATGATATAGAGTAGCCGAAGTAATTTAGGTGAATCTGGCATAGTTTGTTATGATTTGTACACCTTTTTTTGTAATTTTAAGATGATATGGTTTAGTTTGTTGTGGTAAGGGATAGTTGGGGGTGATTTACGGTACCCGAAGTAATTTAGGTGATTCTGGTATAGTTTGTTATGATTTTTAGCATTTTTTTGTAATTTTAAAGTGATTGGGCTTAGTTTGTTGCTGTAAAATGTAGTTGGGGGTGATTTTTGATAGCCGAAGTAATTTAGGTGTGTTTGGCATAGTTTGCTATGGTTAGTAGCATTTTTTTGTAATTTAAAAGTGATTGGGTTTAGTTTGTTGTGGTAAGGGTTAGTTGGTGATGATTTAGAGTAGCCGAAGTAATTTAGGTGAGGTTGGCATAGTTTGTTATGATTTGTACACCTTTTTTTGTAATTTTAAGATGATATGGTTTGGTTTGTTGTGGTAAGGGATAGTTGGGGGGTGATTTACGGTAGCCGAAGTAATTTAGGTGATTCTGGTATAGTTTGTTATGATTTTTAGCATTTTTTTGTAATTTTAAAGTTATTGGGCTTAGTTTGTTGCTGTAAAGTGTAGTTGGGGGTGATTTTTGATAGCCGAAGTAATTTAGGTGAGTTTGGCATAGTTTGCTATGGTTAGTAGCATTTTTTTGTAATAAAAGTGATTGGGTTTAGTTTGTTGTGGTAAGGGTTAGTTGGTGATTATTTAGATTTGCCGAAGTAATTTAGGTGAGTCTGGCATAGTTTGTTATGATTTGTACACCTTTTTTTGTAATTTTAAGATGATATGGTTTGGTTTGTTGTGGTAAGGGATTGTTGGGGGTGATTTACGGTAGCCGAAGTAATTTAGGTGATTCTGGTATAGTTTGTTATGATTTTTAGCATTTTTTTGTAATTTTAAAGTGATTGGGCTTAGTTTGTTGCTGTAAAGTGAAGTTGGGGGTGATTTTTGATAGCCGAAGTAATTTAGGTAAGTTTGGCTTAGTTTGCTATGGTTAGTAGCATTTTTTTGTAATTTAAAAGTGATTGGGTTTAGTTTGTTGTGGTAAGGGTTAGTTGGTGATGATTTATGGTAGCCGAAGTAATTTAGGTGAGTTTGGCATAGTTTGCTATGGTTAGTAGCATTTTTTTGTAATTTAAAATTGATTGGGTTTAGTTTGTTGTGTTAAGGGTTAGTTGGTGATGATATAGAGTAGCCGAAGTAATTTAGGTGATTCTGGTATAGTTTGTTATGATTTTTAGCATTTTTTTGTAATTTTAAAGTGATTGGGCTTAGTTTGTTGCTGTAAAGTGTAGTTGGGGGTGATTTTTGATAGCCGAAGTAATTTAGGTGAGTTTGGCATAGTTTGCTATGGCTATTAGCATTTTTTTGTAATTTAAAAGTGATTGGGTTTAGTTTGTTGTGGTAAGGGTTAGTTGGTGATGATTTAGAGTAGCCGAAGTAATTTAGGTGAGTCTGGCATAGTTTGTTATGATTTGTACACCTTTTTTGTAATTTTAAGATGATATGGTTTAATTTGTTGTGGTAAGGGATAGTAAGGGGTGATATACGGTAGCCGAAATAAGTTAGGTAATTCTGGTATAGTTTGTTATGATTTTTAGCATTTTTTTGTAATTTTAAAGTGATTGGGCTTAGTTTGTTGCTGTAAAGTGTAGTTGGGGGTGATTTTTGATAGCCGAAGTAATTTAGGTGAGTTTGGCATAGTTTGCTATGGTTATTAGCATTTTTTAGTAATTTAAAAGTGATTGGGTTTAGTTCGTTGTGGTAAGGGTTAGTTGGTGATGATTTAGAGTAGCCGAAGTAATTTAGGTGAGTCTGGCATAGTTTGTTATGATTTGTACACCTTTTTTTGTAATTTTAAAATGATATTGTTTGGTTTGTTGTGGTAAGGGATAGTTGGGGGTGATTTACGGTAGCCGAAGTAATTTAGGTGATTCTGGTATAGTTTGTTATGATTTTTAGCATTTTTTTGTAATTTTAAAGTGATTGGGATTAGTTTGTTGCTGTAAAGTGTAGTTGGGGGTGATTTTTGATAGCCGAAGTAATTTAGGTGTGTTTGGCATAGTTTGCTATGGTTAGTAGCATTATTTTGTAATTTAAAAGTGATTGGGTTTATTTTGTTGTGGTAAGGGTTAGTTGGTGATGATTTATTGTAGCCGAAGTAATTTAGGTGAGTCTGGCATAGTTTGTTATGATTTGTACACCTTTTTTTGTAATTTTAAGATGATATGGTTTGGTTTGTTGTGGTAAGGGATAGTTGGGGGTGATTTACGGTAGCCGAAGTAATTTAGGTGATTCTGGTATAATTTGTTATGATTTTTAGCATTTTTTTGTAATTTTAAAGTGATTGGGCTTTGTTTGTTGCTGTAAAGTGTAGTTGGGGGTGATTTATGATAGCCGAAGTAATTTAGGTGAGTTTGGCATAGTTTGCTATGGTTAGTAGAATTTTTTTGTTATTTAAAATTGATTGGGTTTAGTTTGTTGTGGTAAGGGTTAGTTGGTGATGATTTATGGCAGCAGAAGTAATTTAGGTGATTTTGGCATAGTTTGCTATGATTAGTAGCATTTTTTTGTAATTTAAAAGTGATTGCGTTTAGTTTGTTGTGGTAAGGTTTAGTTGGTGATGATTTAGAGTAGCCGAAGTAATTTAGGTGAGTCTGGCATAGTTTGTTATGATTTGTACACCTTTTTTTGTAATTTTAAGATAATATGGTTTGGTTTGTTGTGGTAAGGGATAGGTGGGGGTGATTTACGGTAGCCGAAGTAATTTAGGTGATTCTGGTATAGTTTGTTATGGTTTTTAGCATTTTTTTGTAATTTTAAAGTGATTGGAATTAGTTTGTTGCTGTAAAGTGTAGTTGGGGGTGATTTTTGATAGCCGAAGAAATTTAGGTGAGTTTGGCATAGTTTGCTATGGTTAGTAGCATTTTTTTGTAATTTAAAAGTGATTGGGTTTATTTTGTTGTTGTAAAGGTTAGTTGGTGATGATTTATGCTAGCCGAAGTAAATTAGGTGAGTCTGGCATAGTTTTTTATGATTTGTACACCTTTTTTTGTAATTTTAAGATGATATGGTTTGGTTTGTTGTGGTAAGGGATAGCTGGGGGTGATTTACGGTAGCCGAAGTAATTTAGGTGATTCTGGTATAGTTTGTTATGATTTTTAGCATTTTTTTGTAATTTTAAAGTGATTGGGCTTAGTTTGTTGCTGTAAAGTGTAGTTGGGGGTGATTTTTGATAGCCGAAGTAATTTTGGTGAGTTTGGCATATTTTGCTATGGTTAGTAGCATTTTTTTGTAATTTAAAAGTGATTGGGTTTAGTTTGTTGAGGTAAGGGTTAGTTGGTGATGATTTAGAGTAGCCGAAGTAATTTAGGTGAGTCTGGCATAGTTTGTTATGATTTGTACACCTTTTTTTGTAATTTTAAGATGATATGGTTTGGTTTGTTGTGGTAAGGTATAGTTGGGGGTGATTTACGGTAGCCGAAGTAATTTAGGTGATTCTGGTATAGTTTGTTATGATTTTTAGCAATTTTTTTTAATTTTAAAGTGATTGGCCTTAGTTTGTTGCTGTAAAGTGTAGTTGGGGGTGATTTTTGATAGCCGAAGTAATTTAGGTGAGTTTGGCATAGTTTGCTATGGTTAGTAGCATTTTGTTGTAATTTAAAAGTGATTGGGTTTAGTTTGTTGTGGTAAGGGTTAGTTGGTGATGATTTAGAGTAGCCGAAGTAATTTAGGTGAGTCTGGCATAGTTTGTTATGATTTGTACACCTTTTTTTGTAATTTTAAGATGATATGGTTTGGTTTGTTGTGGTAAGGGATAGTTGGGGGTGATTTACGGTAGCCGAAGTAATTTAGGTGATTCTGGTATAGTTTGTTATGATTTTTAGCATTTTTTTGTAATTTTAAAGTGATTGGGCTTAGTTTGTTGCTGTAAAGTGTAGTTGGGGGTGATTTTTGATAGCCGAAGTAATTTAGGTGAGTTTGGCATAGTTTGCTATGGTTAGTAGCATTATTTTGTAATTTAAAAGTGATTGGGTTTATTTTGTTGTGGTAAGGGTTAGTTGGTGATGATTTATTGTAGCCGAAGTAATTTAGGTGAGTCTGGCATAGTTTGTTATGATTTGTACACCTTTTTTTGCAATTTTAAGATGATATGGTTTGGTTTGTTGTGGTAAGGGATAGTTGGGGGTGATTTACGGTAGCCGAAGTAATTTAGGTGATTCTGGTATAGTTTGTTATGATTTTTAGCATTTTTTTGTAATTTTAAAGTGATTGGGATTAGTTTGTTGCTGTAAAGTGTAGTTGGGGGTGATTTTTGATAGCCGAAGTAATTTAGGTGTGTTTGGCATAGTTTGCTATGGTTAGTAGCATTATTTTGTAATTTAAAAGTGATTGGGTTTATTTTGTTGTAGTAAGGGTTAGTTGGTGATGATTTATGGTAGCCGAAGTAATTTAGGGGAGTTTGGCATAGTTTGCTATGGTTAGTAGCATTTTTTTGTATTTTAAAAGTGATTGGGTTTAGTTTGTTGTGGTAAGGGTTAGTTGGTGATGATTTAGATTAGCCGAAGTAATTTAGGTGAGTCTGGCATAGTTTGTTATGATTTGTACACCTTTTTTTGTAATTTTAAGATGATATGGTTTAGTTTGGGGTGATTTACGGTAGCCGAAGTAATTTGGGTGATTCTGGTATAGTTTGTTATGATTTTTAGCATTTTTTTGTAATTTTAAAGTGATTGGGCTTAGTTTGTTGCTGTAAAGTGTAGTTGGGTGTGATTTATGATAGCCGAAGTAATTTAGGTGAGTTTGGCATATTTTGCTATGATTAGTAGAATTTTTTTGTAATTTAAAATTTATTGGGTTTAGTTTGTTGTGGTAAGGGTTAGTTGGTGATGATTTATGGCAGCCGAAATAATTTAGGTGAGTTTGGCATAGTTTGCTATGGTTAGTAGCATTTTTTTGTAATTTAAAAGTGATTGGGTTTAGTTTGTTGTGGTAAGGGTTAGTTGGTGTTGATTTAGAGTAGCCCAAGTAATTTAGGTGAGTCTGGCTTAGTTTGTTATGATTTGTACACCTTTTTTTGTAATTTTAAGATGATATGGTTTGGTTTGTTGTGGTAAGGGATAGTTGGGGGTGATTTACGGTAGCCAAAGTAATTTAGGTGATTCTGGTATAGTTTGTTATGATTTATAGCATTTTTTTTTAATTTTAAAGTGATTGGGCTTAGTTTGTTGCTGTAAAGTGTAGTTGGGGGTGATTTTTGATAGTAATTTAGGTGAGTTTGGCATAGTTTGCTATGGTTAGTAGCATTTTTTTGTAATTTAAAAGTGATTGGGTTTAGTTTGTTGTGGTAAGGGTTAGTAGGTGATGATTTATGGTAGCCGAAGTAACTTAGGTAAATTTGGCATAGTTTGCTATGGTTAGTAGCATTTTTTTGTAATTTAAAAGTGATTGGGTTTAGTTTGTTGTGGTAAGGGTTAGTTGGTGATGATTTAGAGTAGCCGAAGTAATTTAGGTGAGTCTGGCATAGTTTGTTATGATTTGTACACCTTTTTTTGTAATTTTAAGATGATATGGTTTGGTTTGTTGTGGTAAGGGATAGTTGGGGGTGATTTACAGTAGCCGAAGTAATTTAGGTCATTCTGGTATAGTTTGTTATGATTTTTAGCATTTTTTTGTAATTTTAAAGTGATTGAGCTTAGTTTGTTGCTGTAAAGTGTAGTTGGGGGTGATTTTTGATAGCCGAAGTAATTTAGGTGAGTTTGGCATAGTTTGCTATGGTTAGTAGCATTTTTTGTAATTTAAAAGTGATTGGGTTTAGTTTGTTGTGGTAAGGGTTAGTATGTGATGATTTATGGTAGCCGAAGTAACTTAGGTGAGTTTGGCATAGTTTGCTATGGTTAGTAGCATTTTTTTGTAATTTAAAAGTGATTGGGTTTAGTTTGTTGTGGTAAGGGTTAGTTGGTGATGATTTAGAGTAGCCGAAGTAATTTAGGTGAGTCTGGCATAGTTTGTTATGATTTGTACACCTTTTTTTGTAATTTTAAGATGATATGGTTTGGTTTGTTGTGGTAAGGGATAGTTGGGGGTGATTTACGGTAGCCGAAGTAATTTAGGTGATTCTGGTATGCTTTGTTATGATTTTTAGCACTTTTTTGTAATTTTAAAGTGATTGGCCTTAGTTTGTTGATGTAAAGTGTAGTTGGGGGTGACTTTTGATAGCCGAAGTAATTTAGGTGAGTTTGGTATAGTTTGCTATGGTTAGTAGCATTTTTTGTAATTTAAAAGTGATTGGGTTTAGTTTGTTGTGGTAAGGGTTAGTTGGTGATGATTTATGGTAGCCGAAGTAATTTAGGTGACTTTGGCATATTTTGCTATGGTTAGTAGCATTTTTTTGTAATTTAAAAGTGATTGGGTTTAGTTTGTTGTGGTAAGAATTAGTTGATAATGATTTAGAGTAGCCGAAGTAATTTAGGTGAGTCTGGCATAGTTTGTTATGATTTGTACACCTTTTTTTGTAATTTTAAGATGATATGGTTTGCATAGTAGCATTTTTTTGTAATTTAAATGTGATTGGGTTTAGTTGGTTGTGATAAGGGTTAGTTGGTGATGATTTAGAGTAGCCGAAGTAATTTAGGTGAGTCTGGCATAGTTTGTTATGATTTGTACACCTTTTTTTGTAATTTTAAGATGATATGGTTTGGTTTGTTGTGGTAAGGAATAGTTGGGGGTGATTTACGGTAGCCGAAGTAATTTAGGTAATTCTGGTATAGTTTGTTATGATTTTTAGCATTTTTTTGTAATTTCAAAGTGATTGGGCTTAGTTTGTTGCTGTAAAGTGTAGTTGGGGGTGATTTTTGATAGCCGAAGTAATTTCGGTGAGTTTGGCATATTTTGTTATGGTTAGTAGCATTTTTTTGTAATTTAAAAGTGATTGGGTTTAGTTTGTTGTGGTAAGGGTTAGTTGGTGATGATTTATGGTAGCCGAAGTAATTTAGGTGAGTTTGGCATAGTTTGCTATGGTTAGTAGCATTTTTTTGTAATAAAAGTGATTGGGTTTAGTTTGTTGTGGTAAGGGTTAGTTGGTGATTATTTAGAGTTGCCGAAGTAATTTAGGTGAGTCTGGCATAGTTTGTTATGATTTGTACACCTTTTTTTGTAATTTTAAGATCATATGGTTTGGTTTGTTGTGGTAAGGGATAGTTGGGGGTAATTTACGGTAGCCGAAGTAATTTAGGTAATTCTGGTATAGTTTGTTATGATTTTTAGCATTTTTTTGTAATTTTAAAGTGATTGGGCTTAGGTTGTTGCTGAAAAGTGAAGTTGGGGGTGATTTTTGATAGCCGAAATAATTTAGGTTAGTTTGGCTAAGTTTGCTATGGTTAGTAGCATTTTTTTGTAATTTAAAAGTGATTGGGTTTAGTTTGGTGTGTTAAGGGTTAGTTGGTGATGATTTATGGTAGCCGAAGTAATTTAGGTGAGTTTGGCATAGTTTGCTATGGTTAGTAGCATTTTTTTGTAATTTAAAAGTGATTGGGTTTAGTTTGTTGTGGTAAGGTTTAGTTAGTGATGATTTAGAGCAGCCGAAGTAATTTAGGTGAGTCTGGCATAGTTTGCTATGGTTACTAGCATTTTTTTGTAATTTAAAAGTGATTGAGTTTAGTTTGTTGTGGTAAGGATTAGTAGGTGATGATTTAGAGTAGCCGAAGTAATTTTGGTGATTCTGGCATAGTTTGTTATGATTTGTACACCTTTTTTTGTTATTTTAAGATGATATGGTTTGGTTTGTTGTGGTAAGGGATGGTTGGGGGTGATTAACTGTAGCCGAAGTAATTTAGGTGATTCTGGTATAGTTTGTTATAATTTTTAGCATTTTTTTGTAATTTTAAAATGATTGGGCTTAGTTTGTTGCTGTAAAGTGTATTTGGGGGTGATTTTTGATAGCCGAAGTAATTTAGGTGAGTTTGGCATAGTTTGCTATGGTTAGTAGCATTTTTTTGTAATTTAAAAGTGATTGGGTTTAGTTTGTTGTGGTAAGGGTTAGTTGGTGATGATTTATGGTAGCCGAAGTAATTTAGGTGAGTTTGGCATAGTTTGCTATGGTTAGTAGAATTTTTTTGTAATTTAAAAGTGATTGGGTTTAGTTTGTTGTGGTAAGGGTTAGTTGGTGATGATTTAGGGTAGCCGAAGTAATTTAGGTGAGTCTGGCATAGTTTGTTATGATTTGTACACCTTTTTTTGTAATTTTAAGATGATATGGTTTGGTTTGTTGTGGTAAGGGATAGTTGGGGGTGATTTACAGTAGCCGAAGTAATTTAGGTCATTCTGGTATAGTTTGTTATGATTTTTAGCATTTTTTTGTAATTTTAAAGTGATTGGGCTTAGTTTGTTGCTGTAAAGTGTAGTTGGGGGTGATTTTTGATAGCCGAAGTAATTTAGGTGAGTTTGGCATAGTTTGCTATGGTTAGTAGCATTTTTTTGTAATTTAAAAGTGATTGGGTTTAGTTTGTTGTGGTAAGGTTTAGTTGGTGATGATTTAGAGTAGCCGAAGTAATTTAGGTGAGTCTGGCATAGTTTGTTATGATTTGAACACCTTTTTTTGTAATTTTAAGATGATATGGTTTGGTTTGTTGTGGTAAGGGATAGTTGGGGGTGATTTACAGTAGCCGAAGTAATTTATGTCATTCTGGTATAGTTTGTAATGATTTTTAGCATTTTTTTGTAATTTTAAAGTGATTGGGCTTAGTTTGTTGCTGTAAAGTGTAGTTGGGGGTGATTTTTGATAGCCGAAGTAATTTAGGTGAGTTTGGCATAGTTTGCTATGGTTAGTAGCATTTTTTTGTAATTTAAAAGTGATTGGGTTTAGTTTGTTGTGGTAAGGGTTAGTAGGTGATGATTTATGGTAGCCGAAGTAACTTAGGTGAGTTTGGCATAGTTTGCTATGGTTAGTAGCATTTTTTTTTAATTTAAAAGTGATTGGGTTTAGTTTGTTGTGGTAAGGGTTAGTTGGTGATGATTTAGAGTAGCCGAAGTAATTTAGGTGAGTCTGGCATAGTTTGTTATGATTTGTACACCTTTTTTTGTAATTTTAAGATGATATGGTTTGGTTTGTTGTGGTAAGGGATAGTTGGGGGTGATTTACGGTAGCCGAAGTAATTTAGGTGATTCTGGTATAGTTTGTTATGATTTTTAGCACTTTTTTGTAATTTTAAAGTGATTGGGTTTAGTTTGTTGTGGTAAGGGTTAGTTGGTGATGATTTATGGTAGCCGAAGTAATTTAGGTGAGTTTGGCATAGTTTGCTA
This sequence comes from Eledona agricola, assembly GCA_964023215.1. Classification (NCBI taxonomy): domain Eukaryota; kingdom Metazoa; phylum Arthropoda; class Insecta; order Coleoptera; family Tenebrionidae; genus Eledona; species Eledona agricola. The sequence continues at coordinate 21,408,133 of OZ026860.1, forward strand.
TGGTTAGTAGCATTTTTTTGTAATTTAAAAGTGATTGGGTTTAGTTTGTTGTGGTAAGGGTTAGTTGGTGATGATTTAGAGTAGCCGAAGTAATTTAGGTGAGTCTGGCATAGTTTGTTATGATTTGTACACCTTTTTTTGTAATTTTAAAATGATATGGTTTGGTTTGTTGTGGTAAGGGATAATTGGGGGTGATTTACGGTAGCCGAAGTAATTTAGGTGATTCTGGTATAGTTTGTTATGATTTTTAGCATTTTTTTTTAATTTTAAAGTTATTGGGCTTAGTTTGTTGCTGTAAAGTGTAGTTGGGGGTGATTTTTGATAGCCGAAGTAATTTAAGTGAGTTTGGCATAGTTTGCTATGGTTAGTAGCATTTTTTTGTAATTTAAAAGTGATTGGGTTTAGTTGGTTGTGGTAAGGGTTAGTAGGTGATGATTTATGGTAGCCGAAGTAACTTAGGTGAATTTGGCATAGTTTGCTATGGTTAGTAGCATTTTTTTGTAATTTAAAAGTGATTGGGTTTAGTTTGTTGTGGTAAGGGTTAGTTGGTGATGATTTAGAGTAGCCGAAGTAATTTAGGTGAGTCTGGCATAGTTTGTTATGATTTGTACACCTTTTTTTGTAATTTTAAGATGATATGGTTTGGTTTGTTGTGGTAAGGGATAGTTGGGGGTGATTTACAGTAGCCGAAGTAATTTAGGTCATTCTGGTATAGTTTGTTATGATTTTTAGCATTTTTTTGTAATTTTAAAGTGATTGGGCTTAGTTTGTTGCTGTAAAGTGTAGTTGGGGGTGATTTTTGATAGCCGAAGTAATTTAGGTGAGTTTGGCATAGTTTGCTATAGTTAGTAGCATTTTTTTGTAATTTAAAAGTGATTGGGTTTAGTTTGTTGTGGTAAGGGTTAGTAGGTGATGATTTATGGTAGCCGAAGTAACTTAGGTGAGTTTGGCATAGTTTGCTATGGTTAGTAGCATTTTTTTGTAATTTAAAAGTGATTGGGTTTAGTTTGTTGTGGTAAGGGTTAGTTGGTGATGATTTAGAGTAGCCGAAGTAATTTAGGTGAGTCTGGCATAGTTTGTTATGATTTGTACACCTTTTTTTGTAATTTTAAGATGATATGGTCTGGTTTGTTGTGGTAAGGGTTAGTTGATGATGATTTATGGTAGCCGAAGTAATTTAGGTGTGTTTGGCATAGTTTGCCATGGTTACTAGCATTTTTTTGTAATTTAAAAGTGATTGGGTTTAGTTTGTTGTGGTAAGGGTTAGTTGGTGATGATTTAGAGTAGCCGAAGTAATTTAGGTGAGTCTGGCATAGTTTGTTATGATTTGTACACCTTTTTTTATAATTTTAAGATGATATGGTTTGGTTTGTTGTGGTAAGGGATAGTTGGGGGTGATTTACGGTAGCCGAAGTAATTGAGGTGATTCAGGTATAGTTTGTTATGATTTTTAGCACTTTTTTGTAATTTTAAAGTGATTGGCCTTAGTTTGTTGATGTAAAGTGTAGTTGGGGGTGACTTTTGATAGCCGAAGTAATTTAGGTGAGTTTGGTATAGTTTGCTATGGTTAGTAGCATTTTTTGTAATTTAAAAGTGATTGGGTTTAGTTTGTTGTGGTAAGGGTTAGTTGGTGATGATTTATGGTAGCCGAAGTATTTTAGGTGACTTTGGCATATTTTGCTATGGTTAGTAGCATTTTTTTGTAATTTAAAAGTGATTGGGTTTAATTTGTTGTGGTAAGAATTAGTTGATAATGATTTAGAGTAGCCGAAGTAATTTAGGTGAGTCTGGCATAGTTTGTTATGATTTGTACACCTTTTTTTGTAATTTTAAGATGATATGGATTGCATAGTAGCATTTTTTTGTAATTTAAATGTGATTGGGTTTAGTTAGTTGTGGTAAGGGTTAGTTGGTGATGATTTAGATTAGCCGAAGTAATTTAGGTGAGTCTGGCATAGTTTGTTATGATTTGTACACCTTTTTTTGTAATTTTAAGATGATATGGTTTGGTTTGTTGTGGTAAGGAATAGTTGGGGGTGATTTACGGTAGCCGAAGTAATTTAGGTGATTCTGGTATAGTTTGTTATGATTTTTAGCATTTTTTTTTAATTTCAAAGTGATTGGGCTTAGTTTGTTGCTGTAAAGTGTAGTTGGGGGTGATTTTTGATAGCCGAAGTAATTTCGGTGAGTTTGGCATATTTTGTTATGGTTAGTAGCATTTTTTTGTAATTTAAAAGTGATTGGGTTTAGTTTGTTGTGGTAAGGGTTAGTTGGTGATGATTTATGGTAGCCGAAGTAATTTAGGTGAGTTTGGCATAGTTTGCTATGGTTAGTAGCATTTTTTTGTAATAAAAGTGATTGGGTTTAGTTTGTTGTGGTAAGGGTTAGTTGGTGATTATTTAGAGTTGCCGAAGTAATTTAGGTGAGTCTGGCATAGTTTGTTATGATTTGTACACCTTTTTTTGTAATTTTAAGATCATATGGTTTGGTTTGTTGTGGTAAGGGATAGTTGGGGGTAATTTACGGTAGCCGAAGTAATTTAGGTAATTCTGGTATAGTTTGTTATGATTTTTAGCATTTTTTTGTAATTTTAAAGTGATTGGGCTTAGGTTGTTGCTGAAAAGTGAAGTTGGGGGTGATTTTTGATAGCCGAAATAATTTAGGTAAGTTTGGCTTAGTTTGCTATAGTTAGTAGCATTTTTTTGTAATTTAAAAGTGATTGGGTTTAGTTTGGTGTGTTAAGGGTTAGTTGGTGATGATTTATGGTAGCCGAAGTAATTTAGGTGAGTTTGGCATAGTTTGCTATGGTTAGTAGCATTTTTTTGTAATAAAAGTGATTGGGTTTAGTTTGTTGTGGTAAGGGTTAGTTGGTGATTATTTAGAGTTGCCGAAGTAATTTAGGTGAGTCTGGCATAGTTTGTTATGATTTGTACACCTTTTTTTGTAATTTTAAGATGATATGGTTTAGTTTGTTGTGGTAAGGGATAGTTGGAGGTGATTTACGGTACTTGAAGTAATTTAGGTGATTCTGGTATAGTTTGTTATGATTTTTAGCAATTTTTTGTAATTTTAAAGTGATTGGCCTTAGTTTGTTGCTGTAAAGTGTAGTTGGGGGTGATTTTTGATAGCCGAAGTAACTTAGGTGAGTTTGGCATAGTTTGCTATGGTTAGTAGCATTTTTTTGTAATTTAAAAGTGATTGGGTTTAGTTTGTTGTGATAAGGGTTAGTTGGTGATGATTTAGAGTAGCCGAAGTAATTTAGGTGAGTCTGGCATAGTTTGTTATGATTTGTGCACCTTTTTTTGTAATTTTAAGATGATATGGTTTGGTTTGTTGTGGTAAGGGATAGTTGGGGGTGATTTACGGTAGCCGAAGTAATTTAGGTGATTCTGGTATAGTCTGTTATGATTTTTAGCAATTTTTGGTAATTTTAAAGTGATTGGGCTTAGTTTGTTGCTGTAAAGTGTAGTTGGGGGTGATTTTTGATAGCCGAAGTAATTTAGGTGAGTTTGGCATAGCTTGCTATGGTTAGTAGCATTTTTTTGTAATTTAAAAGTGATTGGGTTTAGTTTGTTGTGGTAAGGGTTAGTTGGTGATGATTTATGGTAGCCGAAGTAATTTAGGTGAGTTTGGCATAGTTTGCTATGGTTAGTAGCATTTTTTTGTAATTTAAAAGTGATTGGAATTAGTTTGTTGTGGTAAGGGTTAGTTGGTGATGATTTAGATTACCCGAAGTAATTTAGGTGTGTCTGGCATAGTTTGTTATGATTTGTACAATTTTTTTGTAATTTTAAGATGATATGGTTTGGTTTGTTGTGGTAAGGGATAGTTTGGGGTGATTTACGGTAGCCCAAGTAATTTAGGAGATTCTGGTATAGTTTGTTATGATTTTTAGCATTTTTTTGTAATTTTCAAGTAATTGGGCTTAGTTTGTTGCTGTAAAGTGTAGTTGGGGGTGATTTTTGATAGCCGAAGTAATTTAGGTGAGTTTGGCATAGCTTGCTATGGTTAGTAGCATTTTTTTGTAATTTAAAAGTGATTGGGTTTAGTTTGTTGTGGTAAGGGTTAGTTGGTGATGATTTATGGTAGCCGAAGTAATTTAGGTGAGTTTGGCATAGTTTGCTATGATTAGTAGCATTTTTTTGTATTTTAAAAGTGATTGGGTTTAGTTTGTTGTGGTAAGGGTTAGTTGGTGATGATTTAGATTAGCCGAAGTAATTTAGGTGAGTCTGGCATAGTTTGTTATGATTTGTACACCTTTTTTTGTAATTTTAAGATGATATGGTTTGGTTTGTTGTGGTAAGGGATAGTTTGGGGTGATTTACGGTAGCCGAAGTAATTTAGGTGATTCTGGTATAGTTTGTTATGATTTTTAGCATTTCTTTGTAATTTTAAAGTGATCGGGCTTAGTTTGTTGCTGTAAAGTGTAGTTGGGGGTGACTTTTGATAGCCGAAGTAATTTAGGTGAGTTTGGCATAGTTTGCTATGGTTAGTAGCATTTTTTTTGTAATTTAAAAGTGATTGGGTTAAGTTTGTTGTGGTAAGGGTTAGTTGGTGATGATTTATGGTAGCCGAAGTAATTTAGGTGAGTTTGGCATAGTTTGCTATGGTTAGTAGCATTTTTTTGTAATTTAAAAGTGATGTGGTTTAGTTTGTTGTGGTAAGGGTTAGTTGGTGATGATTTAGAGTAGCCGAAGTAATTTAGGTGAGTCTGGCATAGTTTGTTATGATTTGTACACCTTTTTTTGTAATTTTAAGATGATATGGTTTGGTTTGTTGTGGTAAGGGATAGTTGGGGGTGATTTACGGTAGCCGAAGTAATTTAGGTGATTCTGGTATAGTTTGTTATGATTTTTAGCATTTTTTTGTAATTTTAAAGTGATCGGGCTTAGTTTGTTGCTGTAAAGTGTAGTTGGGGGTGACTTTTGATAGCCGAAGTAATTTAGGTGAGTTTGGCATAGTTTGCTATGGTTAGTAGCATTTTTTTTGTAATTTAAAAGTGATTGGGTTAAGTTTGTTGTGGTAAGGGTTAGTTGGTGATGATTTATGGTAGCCGAAGTAATTTAGGTGAGTTTGGCATAGTTTGCTATGGTTAGTAGCATTTTTTTTGTAATTTAAAAGTGATTGGGTTAAGTTTGTTGTGGTAAGGGTTAGTTGGTGATGATTTATGGTAGCCGAAGTAATTTAGGTGAGTTTGGCATAGTTTGCTATGATTAGTAGCATTTTTTTGTATTTTAAAAGTGATTGGGTTTAGTTTGTTGTGGTAAGGGTTAGTTGGTGATGATTTAGATTAGCCGAAGTAATTTAGGTGTGTCTGGCATAGTTTGTTATGATTTGTACAATTTTTTTGTAATTTTAAGATGATATGGTTTGGTTTGTTGTGGTAAGGGATAGTTTGGGGTGATTTACGGTAGCCCAAGTAATTTAGGAGATTCTGGTATAGTTTGTTATGATTTTTAGCATTTTTTTGTAATTTTCAAGTAATTGGGCTTAGTTTGTTGCTGTAAAGTGTAGTTGGGGGTGATTTTTGATAGCCGAAGTAATTTAGGTGAGTTTGGCATAGCTTGCTATGGTTAGTAGCATTTTTTTGTAATTTAAAAGTGATTGGGTTTAGTTTGTTGTGGTAAGGGTTAGTTGGTGATGATTTATGGTAGCCGAAGTAATTTAGGTGAGTTTGGCATAGTTTGCTATGATTAGTAGCATTTTTTTGTATTTTAAAAGTGATTGGGTTTAGTTTGTTGTGGTAAGGGTTAGTTGGTGATGATTTAGATTAGCCGAAGTAATTTAGGTGAGTCTGGCATAGTTTGTTATGATTTGTACACCTTTTTTTGTAATTTTAAGATGATATGGTTTGGTTTGTTGTGGTAAGGGATAGTTTGGGGTGATTTACGGTAGCCGAAGTAATTTAGGTGATTCTGGTATAGTTTGTTATGATTTTTAGCATTTTTTTGTAATTTTAAAGTGATCGGGCTTAGTTTGTTGCTGTAAAGTGTAGTTGGGGGTGATTTTTGATAGCCGAAGTAATTTAGGTGAGTTTGGCATAGCTTGCTATGGTTAGTAGCATTTTTTTGTAATTTAAAAGTGATTGGGTTTAGTTTGTTGTGGTAAGGGTTAGTTGGTGATGATTTATGGTAGCCGAAGTAATTTAGGTGAGTTTGGCATAGTTTGCTATGATTAGTAGCATTTTTTTGTATTTTAAAAGTGATTGGGTTTAGTTTGTTGTGGTAAGGGTTAGTTGGTGATGATTTAGATTAGCCGAAGTAATTTAGGTGAGTCTGGCATAGTTTGTTATGATTTGTACACCTTTTTTTGTAATTTTAAGATGATATGGTTTGGTTTGTTGTGGTAAGGGATAGTTTGGGGTGATTTACGGTAGCCGAAGTAATTTAGGTGATTCTGGTATAGTTTGTTATGATTTTTAGCATTTTTTTGTAATTTTAAAGTGATTGGGCTTAGTTTGTTGCTGTAAAGTGTAGTTGGGGGTGACTTTTGATAGCCGAAGTAATTTAGGTGAGTTTGGCATAGTTTGCTATGGTTAGTAGCATTTTTTTTGTAATTTAAAAGTGATTGGGTTAAGTTTGTTGTGGTAAGGGTTAGTTGGTGATGATTTATGGTAGCCGAAGTAATTTAGGTGAGTTTGGCATAGTTTGCTATGGTTAGTAGCATTTTTTTGTAATTTAAAAGTGATGTGGTTTAGTTTGTTGTGGTAAGGGTTAGTTGGTGATGATTTAGAGTAGCCGAAGTAATTTAGGTGAGTCTGGCATAGTTTGTTATGATTTGTACACCTTTTTTTGTAATTTTAAGATGATATGGTTTGGTTTGTTGTGGTAAGGGATAGTTGGGGGTGATTTACGGTAGCCGAAGTAATTTAGGTGATTCTGGTATAGTTTGTTATGATTTTTAGCATTTTTTTGTAATTTTAAAGTGATCGGGCTTAGTTTGTTGCTGTAAAGTGTAGTTGGGGGTGACTTTTGATAGCCGAAGTAATTTAGGTGAGTTTGGCATAGTTTGCTATGGTTAGTAGCATTTTTTTTGTAATTTAAAAGTAATTGGGTTAAGTTTGTTGTGGTAAGGGTTAGTTGGTGATGATTTATGGTAGCCGAAGTAATTTAGGTGAGTTTGGCATAGTTTGCTATGGTTAGTAGCATTTTTTTGTAATTTAAAAGTGATGTGGTTTAGTTTGTTGTGGTAAGGGTTAGTTGGTGATGATTTAGAGTAGCCGAAGTAATTTAGGTGAGTCTGGCATAGTTTGTTATGATTTGTACACCTTTTTTTGTAATTTTAAGATGATATGGTTTGGTTTGTTGTGGTAAGGGATAGTTGGGGGTGATTTACGGTAGCCGAAGTAATTTAGGTGATTCTGGTATAGTTTGTTATGATTTTTAGCATTTTTTTGTAATTTTAAAGTGATTGGGCTTAGTTTGTTGCTGTAAAGTGTAGTTGGTGGTGACTTTTGATAGCCGAAGTAATTTAGGTGAGTTTGGCATAGTTTGCTATAATTAATAGCATTTTTTTGTAATTTAAAAGTGATATGGTTTAGTTTGTTGTGGTAAGGGTTAGTTGGTGATGATTTAGAGTAGCCGAAGTAATTTAGGTGAGTTTGGCATAGTTTGCTATGGTTAGTAGCATTTTTTTGTAATTTAAAAGTGAATGGGTTTAGTTTGTTGTGGTAAGGGTTAGTTGGTGATGATTTAGAGTAGCCGAAGTAATTTAGGTGAGTCTGGTTTAGTTTGTTATGATTTGTACACCTTTTTTTGTAATTTTAAGATGATATGGTTTGGTTTGTTGTGGTAAGGGATAGTTGGGGGTGATTTACGGTAGCCGAAGTAATTTAGGTGATTCTGGTATAGTTTGTTATGATTTTTAGCATTTTTTGTAATTTTATAGTGATTGGGCTTAGTTTGTTGCTGTTGTAGCGGCTGCGACCTTCATACGTCGCAGGCCCCAGCTACAAATTGTAAATATGTAGAAACTGTACATATCCAATAAACAGTCGTGCCGTTTCCAATTTTCAACCCTGTCATAAATCCTTCTCAAGTTGACCGTGAGAACCATCCTGTTTCACCCTTCTTCCTTCAACACCAAATTTCCATCCTTTCCAACTCAGAACACCAGTCAGTCCAAGTCCAGCTCCACGACAACACCTTCCACGGCACGACGCCCAAAACGCCAAAAGCTGACTTTGATTGCACTCCTTGCGCTGAACAATATCGCCCGCGCTAAACACCCACATTGGTGACCCCGACGTGATCCCAGCGATTTCGTGAAAAAAAATGCAGTGGTAATAGTGCGCGATACCGTCTCCACCCAGCACAAGATGGCTCAACCCCCGCAGCAGATACCGGTCACCCGCGAAGAGTACGAGCGCGCCCTCCAGGAACTGGAGCAACTCAAGGCCGAACGAGCCGCCAGACTTCGCAGAAGTCAAACACCGCAACCACCACCAACGATACCCGCGATCTACCTCGTGTGCCTGCCAACCTTCCTCTTCGCAGATCCAGAGCTATGGTTCGAAATCTGCGAACCAATTCTCGCCGCTGTCCACATCACATCTGACGCCGCAAAGTTCAGCAATGTGGTCAGCGCGCTAGACCCCAACATCTGGACAGAAGTGCGCGACATCATCATGGACCCGCCGCAGGAAAACAAGTACGCGACACTACGGTCCGCACTCATCAAGAGGCTCCCCCCCAGGCTGGACCAGAAGACCCGACGTCTGCTGCGAACCGAAAAGCTGGGGGACAGAAGACCCAGCGAATTTCTACGCCACCTGCGCAACCTAGGGGGTTCTGCGATACCTGAAGACATCATCAGCAGGCTGTGGCTAAAACGGCTACCGACAGATACACAAGCTGTCCTAGCCGCCTACAGCAACGCCTCCCTGGACATAACGGCCTGCATAGCAGACGGCGTCCTCGAGGCCAGGTCCCACACCCCCCAGGTAGCAGCGACGAAATCTGCCTCCACCAGCAGCCAACAGAGGGAAGCGACGCGCGACCTAAAGCCGACGCAGCTACGGAGCAGCACCTGCGAGGAAATGCCACCACCTCCCCGACGAGAAGTCGAAGCCGTCGACTCCCACGGAAGCCAGCATCCGCTCCGTGTCCGTCCTCACTCGCGGGAACCGCAACCCGACCCACAGCAGTCGATCGAAATGGCGAGCAATTCACCCCAGGACCTCCGTGCAGCACCCATCAGCCAAGGACGTGGACAGCCAGCAGACAAGGTGAGACTCACTTCACCGATCTGTTTCAGACGCTCCTCGGAACCACGCATCCAGTCGATCGCGTCTCCGAGCCCACAAACTCAGCAGAGCACCACATCCGCACCACTCCCTGTCCATCCGTCGCCGCCCAACCTCAACGCACAACCACAACGGAGCAGCTCACCACCGCGAAGCACGAGTCCAACGCCACGGCTCGAAGGAGCATCGCAAGATCAACCACTCGACGCGAGTCCGACTCAGAGTCCTGCTGGTCCTCCTCGTCACCTGGAGGAACAACCTGCAAGTTGCCACCGCCGGAAAACTCTTGCAACCTCCAAACGAGTGCCAGGACCCATCCACCACCAACTACGAAGACAACGCCACGAAGCCGCGCCAATTCTTCGATCTCGTCCAACCGGCAAATGGTTCGCGACACGGCGACGACGCCGTTTCCACCCGACATCGACGCCACGGACTCAGCGAGCCCCAGCAGAGGTCGCATTACAGTCCCCTCAAGACGGCGCAGCGCAACCCCGAGACCGTCACCACAAGGGTCAACGGAAAGAGCACCACCACGTCCATCGACCGCATGAAACCGGCGAACATCTTGGCGCACCAAACCCGACCGGCAGCATCTGCAGCCTCGTCCCCACCAGCGCCAAAATCAGCGTCTCCGGGAACAACCCCAGCGCAGCCACCAGGAGTCGTCCCACATCACGGAAGACGCGCAACTTTTACAAGCCACCCCCAGGCCGGCGGAAAACACAACAACCGCATTTAGCCGCTAATCATCCAGCGGCTTAATCACTGGCAGGGGGGTACTGTAGCGGCTGCGACCTTCATACGTCGCAGGCCCCAGCTACAAATTGTAAATATGTAGAAACTGTACATATCCAATAAACAGTCGTGCCGCCTCCAATTTCCAACCCTGTCATAAATCCTTCTCAAGTTGACCGTGAGAACCATCCTGTCTCACCCTTCTTCCTTCAACACCAAATTTCCATCCTTTCCAACTCAGAACACCAGTCAGTCCAAGTCCAGCTCCACGACAACACCTTCCACGGCACGACGCCCAAAACGCCAAAAGCTGACTTTGATTGCACTCCTTGCGCTGAACAATATCGCCCGCGCTAAACACCCACACTGTAAAGTGTAGTTGGGGGTGATTTTTGATAGCCGAAGTAATATAGGTGAGTTTGGCATAGTTTGCTATGGTTAGTAGCATTTTGTTGTAATTTAAAAGTGATTGGGTTTATGAAAGTATGTAGGCTTTCACGGTCGGTGTTATTAATTATAACGATCTTATTCGGGATTTTGGACCGTGTTCCATTTGAAGTTCCATTAGGTGGGGTGTAGTGAACGCTCCGAGGAGCTAATTCAACAAGTGACCCCAATGAATCTCCAGACGTTTCATCCACAACTGCGGCGAATTTTATCAGTGGTTTAAGTTGCGATGTGGAAGAGCTCGAAGTGTTCTCTTCGCTGTCACATTCGCGACTGTCACATTTATTTTCTGCGGCGGCGTTGCATAATTTTTGTTGTTATTTGCAGTGTTTGCTTGATTTTCTGGAATAAATGACATTACCCTTCTCGTTGACAGTACCGGTTGCCAAGTTTTGTCCATCTTTAACCCTTCACCCATTCTATTGAAATTATCTTGGTGTGTATAAATTTCAATAGCTTCACGGTGTAGGCGTGGGTAGTACTGTGACGTGGACGACAGAAGTTTTGTCTCATCAAATTTTATATTATGATTCCCATTAGACAATCCATGTTCAGCTACAGCAGATTTATCAAACTCACCTTAACGACAGTTCCTCTTGTGTTCTAGTGATAGTGTTTAGTGTTTAAAGTGATTGGGTTTAGTTTGTTGTGGTAAGGGTTAGTTGGTGATGATTTATGGTAGCCGAAGTAACTTAGGTGAGTTTGGCATAGTTTGCTATGGTTAGTAGCATTTTTTTGTAATTTAAAAGTGATTGGGTTTAGTTTGTTGTGGTAAGGGTTAGTTGGTGATGATTTAGAGTAGCCGAAGTAATTTAGGTGAGTCTGGCATAGTTTGTTATGATTTGTACACCTTTTTTTGTAATTTTAAGATGATATGGTTTGGTTTGTTGTGGTAAGGGATAGTTGGGGGTGATTTACGGTAGCCGAAGTAATTTAGGTGATTCTGGTATAGTTTGTTATGATTTTTAGCAATTTTTTGTAATTTTAAAGATATTGGCCTTAGTTTGTTGCTGTAAAGTGTAGTTGGGGGTGATTTTTGATAGCCGAAGTAATTTAGGTGAGTTTGGTATAGTTTGCTATAGTTAGTAGCATTTTTTTGTAATTTAAAAGTGATTGGGTTTAGTTTGTTGTGGTAAGGGTTAGTTGGTGATGATTTATGGTAGCCGAAGTAATTTAGGTGAGTTTGGCATAGTTTGCTATGGTTAGTAGCATTTTTTTGTAATTTAAAAGTGATTGGGTTTAGTTTGTTGTGGTAAGGGTTAGTTGGTGATGATTTAGAGTAGCCGAAGTAATTTAGGTGAGTCTGGCATAGTTTGTTATGATTTGTACACCTTTTTTTGTAATTTTAAGATGATATGGTTTGGTTTGTTGTGGTAAGGGATAGTTGGGGGTGATTTACGGTAGCCAAAGTAATTTAGGTGATTCTGGTATAGTTTGTTATGATTTTTAGCATTTTTTTGTAATTTTAAAGTGATTGGGCTTAGTTTGTTGCTGTAAAGTGTAGTTGGGGGTGATTTTTGATAGCCGAAGTAATTTAGGTGAGTTTGGCATAGTTTGCTATGGTTAGTAGAATTTTTTTGTAATTTAAAATTGATTGGGTTTAGTTTGTTGTGGTAAGGGTTAGTTGGTGATGATTTATGGCAGCCGAAATAATTTAGGTGAGTTTGGCATAGTTTGCTATGGTTAGTAGCATTTTTTTGTAATTTAAAAGTGATTGGGTTTAGTTTGTTGTGGTAAGGGTTAGTTGGTGATGATTTAGAGTAGCCCAAGTAATTTAGGTGAGTCTGGCTTAGTTTGTTATGATTTGTACACCTTTTTTTGTAATTTTAAGATGATATGGTTTGGTTTGTTGTGGTAAGGGATAGTTGGGGGTGATTTACGGTAGCCAAAGTAATTTAGGTGATTCTGGTATAGTTTGTTATGATTTTTAGCATTTTTTTGTAATTTTAAAGTGATTGGGCTTAGTTTGTTGCTGTAAAGTGTAGTTGGGGGTGATTTTTGATAGCCGAAGTAATTTAGGTGAGTTTGGCATAGTTTGCTATGGTTAGTAGCATTTTTTTGTAATTTAAAAGTGATTGGGTTTAGTTTGTTGTGGTAAGGGTTAGTTGGTGATGATTTATGGTAGCCGAAGTAATTTAGGTGAGTTTGCTATGGTTAGTAGCATTTTTTTGTAATAAAAGTGATTGGGTTTAGTTTGTTGTGGTAAGGGTTAGTTGGTGATTATTTAGAGTTGCCGAAGTAATTTAGGTGAGTCTGGCATAGTTTGTTATGATTTGTACACCTTTTTTTGTAATTTTAAGATGATATGGTTTGGTTTGTTGTGGTAAGGGATAGTTGGGGGTGATTTACGGTAGCCGAAGTAATTTAGGTGATTCTGGTATAGTTTGTTATGATTTTTAGCATTTTTTTGTAATTTTAAAGTGATTGGGCTTAGTTTGTTGCTGTAAAGTGAAGTTGGGGGTGATTTTTGATAGCCGAAGTAATTTAGGTAAGTTTGGCTTAGTTTGCTATGGTTAGTAGCATTTTTTTGTAATTTAAAATTGATTGGGTTTAGTTTGTTGTGGTAAGGGTTAGTTGGTGATGATTTATGGTAGCCGAAGTAATTTAGGTGAGTTTGGCATAGTTTGCTATGGTTAGTAGCATTTTTTTGTAATTTAAAATTGATTGGGTTTAGTTTGTTGTGTTAAGGGTTAGTTGGTGATGATATAGAGTAGCCGAAGTAATTTAGGTGAATCTGGCATAGTTTGTTATGATTTGTACACCTTTTTTTGTAATTTTAAGATGATATGGTTTAGTTTGTTGTGGTAAGGGATAGTTGGGGGTGATTTACGGTACCCGAAGTAATTTAGGTGATTCTGGTATAGTTTGTTATGATTTTTAGCATTTTTTTGTAATTTTAAAGTGATTGGGCTTAGTTTGTTGCTGTAAAGTGTAGTTGGGAGTGATTTTTGATAGCCGAAGTAATTTAGGTGAGTTTGGCATAGTTTGCTAGGGTTAGTAGCATTTTTTTGTAATTTAAAAGTGATTGGGTTTAGTTTGTTGTGGTAAGGGTTAGTTGGTGATGATTTAGAGTAGCCGAAGTAATTTAGGTGAGTCTGGTATAGTTTGTTATGATTTGTACACCTTTTTTGTAATTTTAAGATGATATGGTTTAATTTGTTGTGGTAAGGGATAGTTAGGGGTGATATACGGTAGCCGAAATAAGTTAGGTAATTCTGGTATAGTTTGTTATGATTTTTAGCATTTTTTTGTAATTTTAAAGTGATTGGGCTTAGTTTGTTGCTGTAAAGTGTAGTTGGGGGTGATTTTTGATAGCCGAAGTAATTTAGGTGAGTTTGGCATAGTTTGCTATGGTTATTAGCAATTTTTAGTAATTTAAAAGTGATTGGGTTTAGTTCGTTGTGGTAAGGGTTAGTTGGTGATGATTTAGAGTAGCCGAAGTAATTTAGGTGAGTCTGGCATAGTTTGTTATGATTTGTACAACTTTTTTTGTAATTTTAAAATGATATTGTTTGGTTTGTTGTGGTAAGGGATAGTTGGGGGTGATTTACGGTAGCCGAAGTAATTTAGGTGATTCTGGTATAGTTTGTTATGATTTTTAGCATTTTTTTGTAATTTTAAAGTGATTGGGATTAGTTTGTTGCTGTAAAGTGTAGTTGGGGGTGATTTTTGATAGCCGAAGTAATTTAGGTGTGTTTGGCATAGTTTGCTATGGTTAGTAGCATTATTTTGTAATTTAAAAGTGATTGGGTTTATTTTGTTGTGGTAAGGGTTAGTTGGTGATGATTTATTGTAGCCGAAGTAATTTAGGTGAGTCTGGCATAGTTTGTTATGATTTGTACACCTTTTTTTGTAATTTTAAGATGATATGGTTTGGTTTGTTGTGGTAAGGGATAGTTGGGGGTGATTTACGGTAGCCGAAGTAATTTAGGTGATTCTGGTATAATTTGTTATGATTTTTAGCATTTTTTTATAATTTTAAAGTGATTGGGCTTTGTTTCTTGCTGTAAAGTGTAGTTGGGGGTGATTTATGATAGCCGAAGTAATTTAGGTGAGTTTGGCATAGTTTGCTATGGTTAGTAGAATTTTTTTGTTATTTAAAATTGATTGGGTTTAGTTTGTTGTGGTAAGGGTTAGTTGGTGATGATTTATGGCAGCCGAAGTAATTAAGGTGAGTTTGGCATAGTTTGCTATGATTAGTAGCATTTTTTTGTAATTTAAAAGTGATTGGGTTTAGTTTGTTGTGGTAAGGTTTAGTTGGTGATGATTTAGAGTAGCCGAAGTAATTTAGGTGAGTCTGGCATAGTTTGTTATGATTTGTACACCTTTTTTTGTAATTTTAAGATAATATGGTTTGGTTTGTTGTGGTAAGGGATAGGTGGGGGTGATTTACGGTAGCCGAAGTAATTTAGGTGTTTCTGGTATAGTTTGTTATGGTTTTTAGCATTTTTTTGTAATTTTAAAGTGATTGGGATTAGTTTGTTGCTGTAAAGTGTAGTTGGGGGTGATTTTTGATAGCCGAAGAAATTTAGGTGAGTTTGGCATAGTTTGCTATGGTTAGTAGCATTTTTTTGTAATTTAAAAGTGATTGGGTTTATTTTGTTGTTGTAAAGGTTAGTTGGTGATGATTTATGCTAGCCGAAGTAAATTAGGTGAGTCTGGCATAGTTTTTTATGATTTGTACACCTTTTTTGTAATTTTAAGATGATATGGTTTGGTTTGTTGTGGTAAGGGATACTTGGGGGTGATTTACGGTAGCCGAAGTAATTTAGGTGATTCTGGTATAGTTTGTTATGATTTTTAGAATTTTTTTGTAATTTTAAAGTGATTGGGCTTAGTTTGTTGCTGTAAAGTGTAGTTGGGGGTGATTTTTGATAGCCGAAGTAACTTAGGTGAGTTTGGCATAGTTTGCTATGGTTAGTAGCATTTTTTTGTAATTTAAAAGTGATTGGGTTTAGTTTGTTGAGGTAAGGGTTAGTTGGTGATGATTTAGAGTAGCCGAAGTAATTTAGGTGAGTCTGGCATAGTTTGTTATGATTTGTACACCTTTTTTTGTAATTTTAAGATGATATGGTTTGGTTTGTTGTGGTAAGGGATAGTTGGGGGTGATTTACGGTAGCCGAAGTAATTTAGGTGATTCTGGTATAGTTTGTTATGATTTTTAGCAATTTTTTTTAATTTTAAAGTGATTGGCCTTAGTTTGTTGCTGTAAAGTGTAGTTGGGGGTGATTTTTGATAGCCGAAGTAATTTAGGTGAGTTTGGCATAGTTTGCTATGGTTAGTAGCATTTTTTTGTAATTTAAAAGTGATTGGGTATAGTTTGTTGTGGTAAGGGTTAGTTGGTGATGATTTAGAGTAGCCGAAGTAATTTAGGTGAGTCTGGCATAGTTTGTTATGATTTGTACACCTTTTTTTGTAATTTTAAGATGATATGGTTTGGTTTGTTGTGGTAAGGGATAGTTGGGGGTGATTTACGGTAGCCGAAGTAATTTAGGTGATTCTGGTATAGTTTGTTATGATTGTTAGCATTTTTTTGTAATTTTAAAGTGATTGGGCTTAGCTAGTTGCTGTAAAGTGTAGTTGGGGGTTATTTTTGATAGCCGAAGTAATTTAGGTGAGATTGGCATAGTTTGCTATGGTTAGTAGCATTTTTTTGTAATTTAAAAGTGATTGGGTTTAGTTTGTTGTGGTAAGGGTTAGTTGGTGATGATTTATGGTAGCCAAAGTAATTTAGGTGAGTTTGGCATAGTTTGCTATGGTATGTAGCATTTTTTTGTAATTTAAAAGTGACTGGGTTTAGTTTGTTGTGGTAAGGGTTAGTTGGTGATGATTTATAGTAGCCGAAGTAATTTAGGTGAGTCTGGCATAGTTTGTTATGATTTGTACACCTTTTTTTGTAATTTTAAGATGATATGGTTTGGTTTGTTGTGGTAAGGGATAGTTGGGGGTGATTTACGGTAGCCGAAGTAATTTAGGTGATTCTGGTATAGTTTGTTATTATTTTTAGCATTTTTTTGTAATTTTAAAGTGATTGGGCTTAGTTTGTTGCTGTAAAGTGTAGTTGGGGGTGATTTTTGATAGCCGAAGTAATTTAGGTGAGTTTGGCATAGTTTGCTATGGTTAGTAGAATTTTTTTGTAATTTAAAAGTGATTGGGTTTAGTTTGTTGTGGTAAGGCTTAGTTGGTGATGATTTATGGTAGCCGAAGTAATTTAGGGGAGTTTGGCATAGTTTGCTATGGTTAGTAGCATTTTTTTGTATTTTAAAAGTGATTGGGTTTAGTTTGTTGTGGTAAGGGTTAGTTGGTGATGATTTAGATTAGCCGAAGTAATTTAGGTGAGTCTGGCATAGTTTGTTATGATTTGTACACCTTTTTTTGTAATTTTAAGATGATATGGTTTGGTTTGTTGTGGTAAGGGATAGTTGGGGGTGATTTACGGTAGCCGAAGTAATTTAGGTGATTCTGGTATAGTTTGTTATGATTTTTAGCACTTTTTTGTAATTTTAAAGTGATTGGGTTTAGTTTGTTGTGGTAAAGGTTAGTTGGTGATGATTTATGGTAGCCGAAGTAATTTAGGTGAGTTTGGCATAGTTTGCTATGGTTAGTAGCATTTTTTTGTAATTTAAAAGTGATTGGGTTTAGTTTGTTGTGGTAAGGGTTAGTTGGTGATGATTTATGGTAGCCGAAGTAATTTAGGTGAGTTTGGCATAGTTTGCTATGGTTAGTAGCATTTTTTTGTAATTTAAAAGTGATTGGGTTTAGTTTGTTGTGGTAAGGGTTAGTTGGTGATGATTTAGAGTAGCCGAAGTAATTTAGGTGAATCTGGCATAGTTTGTTATGATTTGTACACCTTTTTTTGTAATTTTAAAATGATATGGTTTGGTTTGTTGTGGTAAGGGATAATTGGGGGTGATTTACGGTAGCCGAAGTAATTTAGGTGATTCTGGTATAGTTTGTTATGATTTTTAGCATTTTTTTGTAATTTTAAAGTGATTGGGCTTAGTTTGTTGCTGTAAAGTGTAGTTGGGGGTGATTTTTGATAGCCGAAGTAATTTAAGTGAGTTTGGCATAGTTTGCTATGGTTAGTAGCATTTTTTTGTAATTTAAAAGTGATTGGGTTTAGTTTGTTGTGGTAAGGGTTAGTTGGTGATGATTTATGGTAGCCGAAGTAATTTAGGTGAGTTTGGCATAGTTTGCTATGGTTAGTAGCATTTTTTTGTAATTTAAAAGTGATTGGTTTTAGTTTGTTGTGGTAAGGGTTAGTTGGTGATGATTTAGATTAGCCGAAGTAATTTAGGTGAGTCTGGCATAGTTTGTTATGATTTGTACACCTATTTTTGTAATTTTAAGATGATATGGTTTGGTTTGTTGTGGTAAGGGATAGTTGGGGGTGATTTACGGTAGCCGAAGTAATTTAGGTGATTCTGGTATAGTTTGTTATGATTTTTAGCAATTTTTTGTAATTTTAAAGTGATTGGGCTTAGTTTGTTGCTGTAAAGTGTAGTTGGGTGTGATTTATGATAGCCGAAGTAATTTAGGTGAGTTTGGCATATTTTGCTATGGTTAGTAGAATTTTTTTGTAATTTAAAATTTATTGGGTTTAGTTTGTTGTGGTAAGGGTTAGTTGGTGATGATTTATGGCAGCCGAAATAATTTAGGTGAGTTTGGCATAGTTTGCTATGGTTAGTAGCATTTTTTTGTAATTTAAAAGTGATTGGGTTTAGTTTGTTGTGGTAAGGGTTAGTTGGTGATGATTTAGAGTAGCCCAAGTAATTTAGGTGACTCTGGCTTAGTTTGCTATGGTTAGTAGCATTTTTTTGTAATTTAAAAGTGATTGGGTTTAGTTTGTTGTGGTAAGGGTTAGTTGGTGATGATTTATGGTAGCCGAAGTAATTTAGGTGAGTTTGGCATAGTTTGCCATGGTTAGTTGCATTTTTTTGTAATTTCAAAGTGATTGTGCTTAGTTTGTTGTGGTAAGGGTTAGTTGGTGATGATTTAGAGTAGCCGAAGTAGTTTAGGTGAGTCTGGCATAGTTTGTTATGGTTAGTTGCATTTTTTTGTAATTTAAAAGTGATTGTGCTTAGTTCGTTGTGGTAAGGGTTAGTTGGTGATGATTTAGAATATCCGAAGTAATTTAGGTGAGTCTGGCATAGTTTGTTATGATTTGTACACCTTTTTTTGTAATTTTAAGATGATTTGGTTTGGTTTGTTGTGGTAAGGGATAGTTGGGGGTGATTTACGGTAGCCGAAGTAATTTAGGTTATTCTGGTATAGTTTGTTATGATTTTTAGCATTTTTTTGTAATTTTAAAGTGATTAGGCTTAGTTTGTTGCTGTAAAGTGTAGTTGGGGGTGATTTTTGATAGCCGAAATAATTTAGTTGAGTTTGGCATAGTTTGCTATGGTTAGTAGCATTTTTTTGTAATTTAAAAGTGATTGGGTTTAGTTTGTTGTGGTAAGGTTTAGTTGGTGATGATTTATGGTAGCCGAAGTAATTTAGGTGAGTTTGGCATAGTTTGCTATGGTTAGTTGCATTTTTTTGTAATTTCAAAGTGATTGTGCTTAGTTTGTTGTGGTAAGGGTTAGTTGGTGATGATTTAGAGTAGCCGAAGAAATTTAGGTGAGTCTGGCATAGTTTGTTATGATTTGTACACCTTTTTTTGTAATTTTAAGATGATATGGTTTAGTTTGTTGTGGTAAGGGATAGTTGGGGGTGATTTACGGTAATCGAAGTAATTTAGGTGATTCTGGTATAGTTTGTTATGATTTTTAGCATTTTTTTGTAATTTTAAAGTGATTGAGCTTAGTTTGTTGCTGTAAAGTGTAGTTGGGGGTGATTTTTGATAGCCGAAGTAATTTAGGTGAGTTTGGCATAGTTTGCTATGGTTAGTAGCATTTTTTTGTAATTTAAAAGTGATTGGGTTTAGTTTGTTGTGGTAAGGGTTAGTTGGTGATGATTTAGAGTAGCCGAAGTAATTTAGGTGAGTCTGGCATAGTTTGTTATGATTTGTACACCTTTTTTTGTAATTTTAAGATGATATGGCTTGGTTTGTTGTGGTAAGGGATAGTTGGGGGTGATTTACGGTAGCCGAAGTAATTTAGGTGATTCTGGTATAGTTTGTTATGATTTTTAGAATTTTTTTGTAATTTTAAAGTGATTGAGCTTAGTTTGTTGCTGTAAAGTGTAGTTGGGGGTGATTTTTGATAGCCGAAGTAATTTAGGTAAGTTTGGCATTGTTTGCTATGGTTAGTAGCATTTTTTTGTAATTTAAATAGATTGGGTTTAGTTTGTTGTGGTAAGGGTTAGTTGGTGATGATTTATGGTAGCCGAAGTAATTTAGGTGAGTTTGGCATAGTTTGCTATGGTTACTAGCATTTTTTTGTAATTTAGAAGTGATTGGGTTTAGTTTGTTGTGGTAAGGGTTAGTTGGTGATGATTTAGAGTAGCCGAAGTAATTTAGGTGAGTCTGACATAGTTTGTTATGATTTGTACACCTTTTTTTGTAATTTTAAGATGATATGGTGTGGTTTGTTGTGGTAAGGGTTAGTTGGTGATGATTTAGAGAAGCCGAAGTAATTTAGGTGAGTCTGGCATAGTTTGTTATGACTTGTTTTTTTTTTTTGTAATTTTAAGGTGATATGGTTTGGTTTGTTGTGGTAAAGGATAGTTGGGGGTGGTTTACGTTAGCCGAAGTAATTTAGGTGATTCTGGTATAGTTTGTTATGCTTTTTAGCATTTTTTTGTAATTTTAAAGTGATTGGGCTTAGTTTGTTGCTGTAAAGTGTAGTTGGGGGTGATTTTTGATAGCCGAAGTAATTTAGGTGAGTTTGGCATAGTTTGCTATGGTTAGTAGCATTTTTTTGTCATTTAAAAGTGATTGGGATTAGTTTGTTGTGGCAAGGGTTAGTTGGTGATGATTTATGGTAGCCGAAGTAATTTAGGTGAGTTTGGCCTAGTTTGCTATGGTTAGTAGCATTTTTTTGTAATATAAAAGTGATTGGGTTTAGTTTGTTGTGGTAAGGGTTAGCTGATGATGATTTATGGTAGCCGAAGTAATTTAGGTGAGTTTGGCATAGTTTGCTATGGTTAGTAGTATTTTTTTGTAATTTAAAAGTGATTGGGTTTAGTTTGTTGTGGTAAGGGTTAGTTGGTGATGATTTATGGTAGCCGAAGTAATTTAGGTGAGTTTGGCATAGTTTGCAAAGGTTAGTAGCATTTTTTTGTAATTTTAAGATGATATGGTTTGGTTTGTTGTGGTAAGGGATAGTTGGGGATGATTTACGGTAGCCGAAGTAACTTAGGTGATTCTGGTATAGTTTGTTATGATTTTTAGCATTTTTTTGTAATTTTAAAGTGATTGGGCTTAGTTTGTTGCTGTAAAGTGTAGTTGGGGGTGATTTTTGATAGCCGAAGTAATTTAGGTGACTTTGGCATAGTTTGCTATGGTTAGTAGCATTTTTTTGTAATTTAAAAGTGATTGGGATTAGTTTGTTGTGGTAAGGGTTAGTTGGTGATGATTTATGGTAGCCGAAGTAATTTAGGTGAGTTTGGCATAGTTTGCTATGGTTACTAGCATTTTTTTGTAATTTAAAAGTGATTGGGTTTAGTTTGTTGTGGTAATGGTTAGTTGGTGATGATTTAGAGTAGCCGAAGTAATTTAGGCGAGTCTGGCATAGTTTGTTATGATTTGTACACCTTTTTTTGTAATTTTAAGATGATATGGTATGGCTTGTTGTGGTAAGGAATAGTTGGTTGTGATTTACGGTAGCCGAAGTAACTTAGGTGAATCTGGTGTAGTTTGTTATGATTTTTAGGATTTTTTGTAATTTTAAAGTGATTGGGCTTAGTTTGTTGCTGTAAAGTGTAGTTGGGGGTGATTTTTGATAGCCGAAGTAATTTAGGTGAGTTTGGCATAGTTTGCTATGGTTAGTAGCATTTTTTTGTAATTTAAAAGTGATTGGGTTTAGTTTGTTGTGGTAAGGGTTAGTTGGTAATGATTTATGGTAGCCGAAGTAATTTAGGTAAGTTTAGCATAGTTTGCTATGGTTACTAGCATTTTTTTGTAATTTAAAAGTGATTGGGTTTAGTTTGTTGTGGTAAGGGTTAGTTGGTGATGATTTAGAGTAGCCGAAGTAATTTAGGTGAGTCTGGCATAGTTTGTTATGATTTGTACACCTTTTTTTGTAATTTTAAGATGATATGGTTTGGTTTGATGTGGTAAGAGATAGTTGGGGGTGATTTACGGTAGCCGAAGTAATTTAGGTGATTCTGGTATAGTTTGTTATGATTTTTAAAATTTTTTTGTAATTTTAAAGTGATTGAGCTTAGTTTGTTGCTGTAAAGTGTAGTTGGGGGTGATTTTTGATAGCCGAAGTAATTTAGGTGAGTTTGGCTGCTAGGATTAGTAGCATTTTTTTGTAATTTAAAAGTGATCGGGTTTAGTTTGTTGTGGTAAGCCGGAGTAATTTAGGTGATTCTGGTATAGTTTGTTATGATTTTTAGAATTTTTTTGTAATTTTAAAGTGATTGAGCTTAGTTTGTTGCTGTAAAGTGTAGTTGGGGGTGATTTTTGATAGCCGAAGTAATTTAGGTGAGTTTGGCATAGTTTGCTATGGTTAGTAGCATTTTTTTGTAATTTAAAAGTGATTGGGTTTAGTTTGTTGTGGTAAGGGTTAGTTGGTGATGATTTAGAGTAGCCGAAGTAATTTAGGTGAGTCTGGCATAGTTTGTTATGATTTGTACACCTTTTTTTGTAATTTTAAGATGATATGGCTTGGTTTGTTGTGGTAAGGGATAGTTGGGGGTGATTTACGGTAGCCGAAGTAATTTAGGTGATTCTGGTATAGTTTGTTATGATTTTTAGAATTTTTTTGTAATTTTAAAGTGATTGAGCTTAGTTTGTTGCTGTAAAGTGTTGTTGGGGGTGATTTTTGATAGCCGAAGTAATTTAGGTAAGTTTGGCATAGTTTGCTATGGTTAGTAGCATTTTTTTGTAATTTAAATAGATTGGGTTTAGTTTGTTGTGGTAAGGGTTAGTTGGTGATGATTTATGGTAGCCGAAGTAATTTAGGTGAGTTTGGCATAGTTTGCTATGGTTACTAGCATTTTTTTGTAATTTAGAAGTGATTGGGTTTAGTTTGTTGTGGTAAGGGTTAGTTGGTGATGATTTAGAGTAGCCGAAGTAATTTAGGTGAGTCTGACATAGTTTGTTATGATTTGTACACCTTTTTTTGTAATTTTAAGATGATATGGTGTGGTTTGTTGTGGTAAGGGTTAGTTGGTGATGATTTAGAGAAGCCGAAGTAATTTAGGTGACTCTGGCATAGTTTGTTATGACTTGTTTTTTTTTTTTGTAATTTTAAGGTGATATGGTTTGGTTTGTTGTGGTAAGGGATAGTTGGGGGTGGTTTACGTTAGCCGAAGTAATTTAGGTGATTCTGGTATAGTTTGTTATGCTTTTTAGCATTTTTTTGTAATTTTAAAGTGATTGGGCTTAGTTTGTTGCTGTAAAGTGTAGTTGGGGGTGATTTTTGATAGCCGAAGTAATTTAGGTGAGTTTGGCATAGTTTGCTATGGTTAGTAGCATTTTTTTGTCATTTAAAAGTGATTGGGATTAGTTTGTTGTGGCAAGGGTTAGTTGGTGATGATTTATGGTAGCCGAAGTAATTTAGGTGAGTTTGGCCTAGTTTGCTATGGTTAGTAGCATTTTTTTGTAATTTAAAAGTAATTGGGTTTAGTTTGTTGTGGTAAGGGTTAGTTGGTGATGATTTAGAGTAGCCGAAGTAATTTAGGTGAGTCTGGCATAGTTTGTTATGATTTGTACACCTTTTTTTGTAATTTTAAGATGATATGGTTTGGTTTGTTGTGGTAAGGGATAGTTGGGGATGATTTACGGTAGCCGAAGTAACTTAGGTGATTCTGGTATAGTTTGTTATGATTTTTAGCATTTTTTTGTAATTTTAAAGTGATTGGGCTTAGTTTGTTGCTGTAAAGTGTAGTTGGGGGTGATTTTTGATAGCCGAAGTAATTTAGGTGAGTTTGGCATAGTTTGCTATGGTTAGTAGCATTTTTTTGTCATTTAAAAGTGATTGGGATTAGTTTGTTGTGGCAAGGGTTAGTTGGTGATGATTTATGGTAGCCGAAGTAATTTAGGTGAGTTTGGCCTAGTTTGCTATGGTTAGTAGCATTTTTTTGTAATTTAAAAGTAATTGGGTTTAGTTTGTTGTGGTAAGGGTTAGTTGGTGATGATTTAGAGTAGCCGAAGTAATTTAGGTGAGTCTGGCATAGTTTGTTATGATTTGTACACCTTTTTTTGTAATTTTAAGATGATATGGTTTGGTTTGTTGTGGTAAGGGATAGTTGGGGATGATTTACGGTAGCCGAAGTAACTTAGGTGATTCTGGTATAGTTTGTTATGATTTTTAGCATTTTTTTGTAATTTTAAAGTGATTGGGCTTAGTTTGTTGCTGTAAAGTGTAGTTGGGGGTGATTTTTGATAGTCGAAGTAATTTAGGTGAGTTTGGCATAGTTTGCTATGGTTAGTAGCATTTTTTTGTAATTTAAAAGTGATTGGGATTAGTTTGTTGTGGTAAGGGTTAGTTGGTGATGATTTATGGTAGCCGAAGTAATTTAGGTGAGTTTGGCATAGTTTGCTATGGTTACTAGCATTTTTTTGTAATTTAAAAGTGATTGGGTTTAGTTTGTTGTGGTAATGGTTAGTTGGTGATGATTTAGAGTAGCCGAAGTAATTTAGGCGAGTCTGGCATAGTTTGTTATGATTTGTACACCTTTTTTTGTAATTTTAAGATGATATGGTATGGCTTGTTGTGGTAAGGAATAGTTGGTTGTGATTTACGGTAGCCGAAGTAACTTAGGTGAATCTGGTGTAGTTTGTTATGATTTTTAGGATTTTTTGTAATTTTAAAGTGATTGGGCTTAGTTTGTTGCTGTAAAGTGTAGTTGGGGGTGATTTTTGATAGCCGAAGTAATTTAGGTGAGTTTGGCATAGTTTGCTATGGTTAGTAGCATTTTTTTGTAATTTAAAAGTGATTGGGTTTAGTTTGTTGTGGTAAGGGTTAGTTGGTAATAATTTATGGTAGCCGAAGTAATTTAGGTAAGTTTAGCATAGTTTGCTATGGTTACTAGCATTTTTTTGTAATTTAAAAGTGATTGGGTTTAGTTTGTTGTGGTAAGGGTTAGTTGGTGATGATTTGGAGTAGCCGAAGTAATTTAGGTGAGTCTGGCATAGTTTGTTATGATTTGTACACCTTTTTTTGTAATTTTAAGATGATATGGTTTGGTTTGATGTGGTAAGAGATAGTTGGGGGTGATTTACGGTAGCCGAAGTAATTTAGGTGATTCTGGTATAGTTTGTTATGATTTTTAAAATTTTTTTGTAATTTTAAAGTGATTGAGCTTAGTTTGTTGCTGTAAAGTGTAGTTGGGGGTGATTTTTGATAGCCGAAGTAATTTAGGTGAGTTTGGCTGCTAGGATTAGTAGCATTTTTTTGTAATTTAAAAGTGATCGGGTTTAGTTTGTTGTGGTAAGGGTTAGTTGGTGATGATTTATGGTAGCCGAAGTAATTTAGGTGAGTTTGGCATAGTTTGCTATGATTTGTACACCTTTTTTTGTAATTTTAAGATGATATGGTTGGGTTTGTTGTGGTAAGGGATAGTTGGGGGTGATTTACGGTTGCCGAAGTAATTTAGGTGATTCTGATATAGTTTGTTATGATTTTTAGAATTTTTTTGTAATTTTAGAGTGATTGAGCTTAGTTTGTTGCTGTAAAGTGTAGTTGGGGGTGATTTTTGATAGCCGAAGTAATTTAGGTGAGTTTGGCATAGTTTGCTATGGCTAGTAGCATTTGTTTGTAATTTAAAAGTGATTGGGTTTAGTTTGTTGTGGTAAGGGTTAGTTGGTGATGACTTAGAGTAGCCGAAGTAATTTAGGTGAGTCTGGCATAGTTTGTTATGATTTGTACACCTTTTTTGTAATTTTAAGATGATATGGTTTGGTTTGATGTGGTAAGAGATAGTTGGGGGTGATTTACGGTAGCCGAAGTAATTTAGGTGATTCTGGTATAGTTTGTTATGATTTTTAGAATTTTTTTGTAATTTTAAAGTGATTGAGCTTAGTTTGTTGCTGTAAAGTGTAGTTGGGGGTGATTTTTGATAGCCGAAGTAATTTAGGTGAGTTTGGCATAGTTTGCTATGGTTAGTAGCATTTTTTTGTAATTTAAAAGTGATTGGGTTTAGTTTGTTGTGGTAAGGGTTAGTTGGTGATGATTTAGAGTAGCCGAAGTAATTTAGGTGAGTCTGGCATAGTTTGTTATGATTTGTACACCTTTTTTTGTAATTTTAAGATGATATGGCTTGGTTTGTTGTGGTAAGGGATAGTTGGGGGTGATTTACGGTAGCCGAAGTAATTTAGGTGATTCTGGTATAGTTTGTTAAGATTTTTAGAATTTTTTTGTAATTTTAAAGTGATTGAGCTTAGTTTGTTGCTGTAAAGTATAGTTGGGGGTGATTTTTGATAGCCGAAGTAATTTAGGTAAGTTTGGCATAGTTTGCTATGGTTAGTAGCATTTTTTTGTAATTTAAATAGATTGGGTTTAGTTTGTTGTGGTAAGGGTTAGTTGGTGATGATTTATGGTAGCCGAAGTAATTTAGGTGAGTTTGGCATAGTTTGCTATGGTTACTAGCATTTTTTTGTAATTTAGAAGTGATTGGGTTTAGTTTGTTGTGGTAAGGGTTAGTTGGTGATGATTTAGAGTAGCCGAAGTAATTTAGGTGAGTCTGACATAGTTTGTTATGATTTGTACACCTTTTTTTGTAATTTTAAGATGATATGGTGTGGTTTGTTTTGGTAAGGGTTAGTTGGTGATGATTTAGAGAAGCCGAAGTAATTTAGGTGAGTCTGGCATAGTTTGTTATGACTTGTTTTTTTTTTGTAATTTTAAGGTGATATGGTTTGGTTTGTTGTGGTAAGGGATAGTTGGGGGTGATTTACGTTAGCCGAAGTAATTTAGGTGATTCTGGTATAGTTTGTTATGCTTTTTAGCATTTTTTTGTAATTTTAAAGTGATTGGGCTTAGTTTGTTGCTGTAAAGTGTAGTTGGGGGTGATTTTTGATAGCCGAAGTAATTTAGGTGAGTTTGGCATAGTTTGCTATGGTTAGTAGCATTTTTTTGTCATTTAAAAGTGATTGGGATTAGTTTGTTGTGGTAAGGGTTAGTTGGTGATGATTTATGGTAGCCGAAGTAATTTAGGTGAGTTTGGCATAGTTTGCTATGGTTAGTAGCATTTTTTTGTAATATAAAAGTGATTGGGTTTAGTTTGTTGTGGTAAGGGTTAGTTGATGATGATTTATGGTAGCCGAAGTAATTTAGGTGAGTTTGGCATAGTTTGCTATGGTTACTAGCATTTTTTTGTAATTTAAAAGTAATTGGGTTTAGTTTGTTGTGGTAAGGATTAGTTGGTGATGATTTAGAGTAGCCGAAGTAATTTAGGTGAGTCTGGCATAGTTTGTTATGATTTGTAAACCTTTTTTTGTAATTTTAAGATGATATGGTTTGGTTTGTTGTGGTAAGGGATAGTTGGGGATGATTTACGGTAGCCGATGTAACTTAGGTGATTCTGGTATAGTTTGTTATGATTTTTAGCATTTTTTTGTAATTTTAAAGTGATTGGGCTTAGTTTGTTGCTGTAAAGTGTAGTTGGGGGTGATTTTTGATAGCCGAAGTAATTTAGGTGAGTTTGGCAAAGTTTGCTATGGTTAGTAGCATTTTTTTGTAATTTAAAAGTGATTGGGATTAGTTTGTTGTGGTAAGGGTTAGTTTGTGATGATTTATGGTAGCCGAAGTAATTTAGGTGAGTTTGGCATAGTTTGCTATGGTTACTAGCATTTTTTTGTAATTTAAAAGTGATTGGGTTTAGTTTGTTGTGGTAATGGTTAGTTGGTGATGATTTAGAGTAGCCGAAGTAATTTAGGTGAGTCTGGCATAGTTTGTTATGATTTGTACACCTTTTTTTGTAATTTTAAGATGATATGGTTTGGCTTGTTGTGGTAAGGAATAGTTGGGGGTGATTTACGGTAGCCGAAGTAACTTAGGTGAATCTGGTATAGTTTGTTATGCTTTTTAGCATTTTTTTGTAATTTTAAAGTGATTGGGCTTAGTTTGTTGCTGTAAAGTGTAGTTGGGGGTGATTTTTGATAGCCGAAGTAATTAAGGTGAGTTTGGCATAGTTTGCTATGGTTAGTAGCATTTTTTTGTCATTTAAAAGTGATTGGGATTAGTTTGTTGTGGTAAGGGTTAGTTGGTGATGATTTATGGTAGCCGAAGTAATTTAGGTGAGTTTGGCATAGTTTGCTATGGTTAGTAGCATTTTTTTGTAATATAAAAGTGATTGGGTTTAGTTTGTTGTGGTAAGGGTTAGTTGATGATGATTTATGGTAGCCGAAGTAATTTAGGTGAGTTTGGCATAGTTTGCTATGGTTACTAGCATTTTTTTGTAATTTAAAAGTAATTGGGTTTAGTTTGTTGTGGTAAGGGTTAGTTGGTGATGATTTAGAGTAGCCGAAGTAATTTAGGTGAGTCTGGCATAGTTTGTTATGATTTGTACACCTTTTTTTGTAATTTTAAGATGATATGGTTTGGTTTGTTGTGGTAAGGGATAGTTGGGGATGATTTACGGTAGCCGATGTAACTTAGGTGATTCTGGTATAGTTTGTTATGATTTTTAGCATTTTTTTGTAATTTTAAAGTGATTGGGCTTAGTTTGTTGCTGTAAAGTGTAGTTGGGGGTGATTTTTGATAGCCGAAGTAATTTAGGTGAGTTTGGCATAGTTTGCTATGGTTAGTAGCATTTTTTTGTAATTTAAAAGTGATTGGGATTAGTTTGTTGTGGTAAGGGTTAGTTGGTGATGATTTATGGTAGCCGAAGTAATTTAGGTGAGTTTGGCATAGTTTGCTATGGTTACTAGCATTTTTTTGTAATTTAAAAGTGATTGGGTTTAGTTTGTTGTGGTAATGGTTAGTTGGTGATGATTTAGAGTAGCCGAAGTAATTTAGGTGAGTCTGGCATAGTTTGTTATGATTTGTACACCTTTTTTTGTAATTTTAAGATGATATGGTTTGGCTTGTTGTGGTAAGGAATAGTTGGGGGTGATTTACGGTAGCCGAAGTAACTTAGGTGAATCTGGTATAGTTTGTTATGATTTTTAGCATTTTTTTGTAATTTTAAAGTGATTGGGCTTAGTTTGTTGCTGTAAAGTGTAGTTGGGGGTGATTTTTGATAGCCGAAGTAATTTAGGTGAGTTTGGCATAGTTTGCTATGGTTAGTAGCATTTTTTTGTAATTTAAAAGTGATTGGGTTTAGTTTGTTGTGGTAAGGGTTAGTTGGTAATGATTTATGGTAGCCGAAGTAATTTAGGTAAGTTTAGCATAGTTTGCTATGGTTACTAGCATTTTTTTGTAATTTAAAAGTGATTGGGTTTAGTTTGTTGTGGTAAGGGTTAGTTGGTGATGATTTAGAGTAGCCGAAGTAATTTAGGTGAGTCTGGCATAGTTTGTTATGATTTGTACACCTTTTTTTGTAATTTTAAGATGATATGGTTTGGTTTGATGTGGTAAGAGATAGTTGGGGGTGATTTACGTTAGCCGAAGTAATTTAGGTGATTCTGGTATAGTTTGTTATGATTTTTAAAATTTTTTTGTAATTTTAAAGTGATTGAGCTTAGTTTGTTGCTGTAAAGTGTAGTAGGGGGTGATTTTTGATAGCCGAAGTAATTTAGGTGAGTTTGGCTGCTAGGGTTAGTAGCATTTTTTTGTAATTTAAAAGTGATCGGGTTTAGTTTGTTGTGGTAAGGGTTAGTTGGTGATGATTTATGGTAGCCGAAGTAATTTAGGTGAGTTTGGCATAGTTTGCTATGATTTGTACACCTTTTTTTGTAATTTTAAGATGATATGGTTTGGTTTGTTGTGGTAAGGGATAGTTGGGGGTGATTTACGGTTGCCGAAGTAATTTAGGTGATTCTGGTATAGTTTGTTATGATTTTTAGAATTTTTTTGTAATTTTAAAGTGATTGAGCTTAGTTTGTTGCTGTAAAGTGTAGTTGGGGGTGATTTTTGATAGCCGAAGTAATTTAGGTGAGTTTGGCATAGTTTGCTATGGTTAGTAGCATTTTTTTGTAATTTAAAAGTGATTGGGTTTAGTTTGTTGTGGTAAGGGTTAGTTGGTGATGATTTAGAGTAGCCGAAGTAATTTAGGTGAGTCTGGCATAGTTTGTTATGATTTGTACACCTTTTTTTGTAATTTTAAGATGATATGGCTTGGTTTGTTGTGGTAAGGGATAGTTGGGGGTGACTTACGGTAGCCGAAGTAATTTAGGTGATTCTGGTATAGTTTGTTATGATTTTTAGAATTTTTTTGTAATTTTAAAGCGATTGAGCTTAGTTTGTTGCTGTAAAGTGTAGTTGGGGGTGATTTTTGATAGCCGAAGTAATTTAGGTAAGTTTGGCATAGTTTGCTATGGTTAGTAGCATTTTTTTGTAATTTAAATAGATTGGGTTTAGTTTGTTGTGGTAAGGGTTAGTTGGTGATGATTTATGGTAGCCGAAGTAATTTAGGTGAGTTTGGCATAGTTTGCTATGGTTACTAGCATTTTTTTGTAATTTAGAAGTGATTGGGTTTAGTTTGTTGTGGTAAGGGTTAGTTGGTGATGATTTAGAGTAGCCGAAGTAATTTAGGTGAGTCTGACATAGTTTGTTATGATTTGTACACCTTTTTTTGTAATTTTAAGATGATATGGTGTGGTTTGTTGTGGTAAGGGTTAGTTGGTGATGATTTAGAGAAGCCGAAGTAATTTAGGTGAGTCTGGCATAGTTTGTTATGACTTGTTTTTTTTTTTTGTAATTTTAAGGTGATATGGTTTGGTTTGTTGTGGTAAGGGATAGTTGGGGGTGGTTTACGTTAGCCGAAGTAATTTAGGTGATTCTGGTATAGTTTGTTATGCTTTTTAGCATTTTTTTGTAATTTTAAAGTGATTGGGCTTAGTTTGTTGCTGTAAAGTGTAGTTGGGGGTGATTTTTGATAGCCGAAGTAATTTAGGTGAGTTTGGCATAGTTTGCTATGGTTAGTAGCATTTTTTTGTCATTTAAAAGTGATTGGGATTAGTTTGTTGTGGCAAGGGTTAGTTGGTGATGATTTATGGTAGCCGAAGTAATTTAGGTGAGTTTGGCCTAGTTTGCTATGGTTAGTAGCATTTTTTTGTAATATAAAAGTGATTGGGTTTAGTTTGTTGTGGTAAGGGTTAGCTGGTGATGATTTATGGTAGCCGAAGTAATTTAGGTGAGTTTGGCATAGTTTGCTATGGTTACTAGCATTTTTTTGTAATTTAAAAGTAATTGGGTTTAGTTTGTTGTGGTAAGGGTTAGTTGGTGATGATTTAGAGTAGCCGAAGTAATTTAGGTGAGTCTGGCATAGTTTGTTATGATTTGTACACCTTTTTTTGTAATTTTAAGATGATATGGTTTGGTTTGTTGTGGTAAGGGATAGTTGGGGATGATTTACGGTAGCCGAAGTAACTTAGGTGATTCTGGTATAGTTTGTTATGATTTTTAGCATTTTTTTGTAATTTTAAAGTGATTGGGCTTAGTTTGTTGCTGTAAAGTGTAGTTGGGGGTGATTTTTGATAGCCGAAGTAATTTAGGTGAGTTTGGCATAGTTTGCTATGGTTAGTAGCATTTTTTTGTAATTTAAAAGTGATTGGGATTAGTTTGTTGTGGTAAGGGTTAGTTTGTGATGATTTATGGTAGCCGAAGTAATTTAGGTGAGTTTGGCATAGTTTGCTATGGTTACTAGCATTTTTTTGTAATTTAAAAGTTATTGGGTTTAGTTTGTTGTGGTAATGGTTAGTTGGTGATGATTTAGAGTAGCCGAAGTAATTTAGGCGAGTCTGGCATAGTTTGTTATGATTTGTACACCTTTTTTTGTAATTTTAAGATGATATGGTATGGCTTGTTGTGGTAAGGAATAGTTGGTTGTGATTTACGGTAGCCGAAGTAACTTAGGTGAATCTGGTGTAGTTTGTTATGATTTTTAGGATTTTTTGTAATTTTAAAGTGATTGGGCTTAGTTTGTTGCTGTAAAGTGTGGTTGGGGGTGATTTTTGATAGCCGAAGTAATTTAGGTGAGTTTGGCATAGTTTGCTATGGTTAGTAGCATTTTTTTGTAATTTAAAAGTGATTGGGTTTAGTTTGTTGTGGTAAGGGTTAGTTGGTAATGATTTATGGTAGCCGAAGTAATTTAGGTAAGTTTAGCATAGTTTGCTATGGTTACTAGCATTTTTTTGTAATTTAAAAGTGATTGGGTTTAGTTTGTTGTGGTAAGGGTTAGTTGGTGATGATTTAGAGTAGCCGAAGTAATTTAGGTGAGTCTGGCATAGTTTGTTATGATTTGTACACCTTTTTTTGTAATTTTAAGATGATATGGTTTGGTTTGATGTGGTAAGAGATAGTTGGGGGTGATTTACGGTAGCCGAAGTAATTTAGGTGATTCTGGTATAGTTTGTTATGATTTTTAAAATTTTTTTGTAATTTTAAAGTGATTGAGCTTAGTTTGTTGCTGCAAAGTGTAGTTGGGGGTGATTTTTGATAGCCGAAGTAATTTAGGTGAGTTTGGCTGCTAGGATTAGTAGCATTTTTTTGTAATTTAAAAGTGATCGGGTTTAGTTTGTTGTGGTAAAGGTTAGTTGGTGATGATTTATGGTAGCCGAAGTAATTTAGGTGAGTTTGGCATAGTTTGCTATGATTTGTACACCTTTTTTTGTAATTTTAAGATGATATGGTTTGGTTTGTTGTGGTAAGGGATAGTTGGGGGTGATTTACGGTTGCCGAAGTAATTTAGGTGATTCTGGTATAGTTTGTTATGATTTTTAGAATTTTTTTGTAATTTTAAAGTGATTGAGCTTAGTTTGTTGCTGTAAAGTGTAGTTGGGGGTGATTTTTGATAGCCGAAGTAATTTAGGTGAGTTTGGCATAGTTTGCTATGGCTAGTAGCATTTGTTTGTAATTTAAAAGTGATTGGGTTTAGTTTGTTGTGGTAAGGGTTAGTTGGTGATGACTTAGAGTAGCCGAAGTAATTTAGGTGAGTCTGGCATAGTTTGTTATGATTTGTACACCTTTTTTTGTAATTTTAAGATGATATGGTTTGGTTTGATGTGGTAAGAGATAGTTGGGGATGATTTACGGTAGCCGAAGTAATTTAGGTGATTCTGGTATAGTTTGTTATGATTTTTAGAATTTTTTTGTAATTTTAAAGTGATTGAGCTTAGTTTGTTGCTGTAAAGTGTAGTTGGGGGTGATTTTTGATAGCCGAAGTAATTTAGGTGAGTTTGGCATAGTTTGCTATGGTTAGTAGCATTTTTTTGTAATTTAAAAGTGATTGGGTATAGTTTGTTGTGGTAAGGGTTAGTTGGTGATGATTTAGAGTAGCCGAAGTAATTTAGGTGAGTCTGGCATAGTTTGTTATGATTTGTACACCTTTTTTTGTAATTTTAAGATGATATGGCTTGGTTTGTTGTGGTAAGGGATAGTTGGGGGTGATTTACGGTAGCCGAAGTAATTTAGGTGATTCTGGTATAGTTTGTTAAGATTTTTAGAATTTTTTTGTAATTTTAAAGTGATTGAGCTTAGTTTGTTGCTGTAAAGTGTAGTTGGGAGTGATTTTTGATAGCCGAAGTAATTTAGGTAAGTTTGGCATAGTTTGCTATGGTTAGTAGCATTTTTTTGTAATTTAAATAGATTGGGTTTAGTTTGTTGTGGTAAGGGTTAGTTGGTGATGATTTATGGTAGCCGAAGTAATTTAGGTGAGTTTGGCATAGTTTGCTATGGTTACTAGCATTTTTTTGTAATTTAGAAGTGATTGGGTTTAGTTTGTTGTGGTAAGGGTTAGTTGGTGATGATTTAGAGTAGCCGAAGTAATTTAGGTGAGTCTGACATAGTTTGTTATGATTTGTACACCTTTTTTTGTAATTTTAAGATGATATGGTGTGGTTTGTTTTGGTAAGGGTTAGTTGGTGATGATTTAGAGAAGCCGAAGTAATTTAGGTGAGTCTGGCATAGTTTGTTATGACTTGTTTTTTTTTTTGTAATTTTAAGGTGATATGGTTTGGTTTGTTGTGGTAAGGGATAGTTGGGGGTGATTTACGTTAGCCGAAGTAATTTAGGTGATTCTGGTATAGTTTGTTATGCTTTTTAGCATTTTTTTGTAATTTTAAAGTGATTGGGCTTAGTTTGTTGCTGTAAAGTGTAGTTGGGGGTGATTTTTGATAGCCGAAGTAATTTAGGTGAGTTTGGCATAGTTTGCTATGGTTAGTAGCATTTTTTTGTCATTTAAAAGTGATTGGGATTAGTTTGTTGTGGTAAGGGTTAGTTGGTGATGATTTATGGTAGCCGAAGTAATTTAGGTGAGTTTGGCATAGTTTGCTATGGTTAGTAGCATTTTTTTGTAATATAAAAGTGATTGGGTTTAGTTTGTTGTGGTAAGGGTTAGTTGATGATGATTTATGGTAGCCGAAGTAATTTAGGTGAGTTTGGCATAGTTTGCTATGGTTACTAGCATTTTTTTGTAATTTAAAAGTAATTGGGTTTAGTTTGTTGTGGTAAGGGTTAGTTGGTAATGATTTATGGTAGCCGAAGTAACTTAGGTGAGTTTGGCATAGTTTGCTATGGTTAGTAGCATTTTTTTGTAATTTAAAAGTGATTGGGTATAGTTTGTTGTGGTAAGGGTTAGTTGGTGATGATTTAGAGTAGCCGAAGTAATTTAGGTGAGTCTGGCATAGTTTGTTATGATTTGTACACCTTTTTTTGTAATTTTAAGATGATATGGTTTGGTTTGTTGTGGTAAGGGATAGTTGGGGGTGATTTACGGTAGCCGAAGTAATTTAGGTGATTCTGGTATAGTTTGTTATGATTGTTAGCATTTTTTTGTAATTCTAAAGTGATTGGGCTTAGCTTGTTGCTGTAAAGTGTAGTTGGGGGTTATTTTTGATAGCCGAAGTAATTTAGGTGAGTTTGGCATAGTTTGCTATGGTTAGTAGCATTTTTTTGTAATTTAAAAGTGATTGGGTTTAGTTTGTTGTGGTAAGGGTTAGTTGGTGATGATTTATGGTAGCCAAAGTAATTTAGGTGAGTTTGGCATAGTTTGCTATGGTATGTAGCATTTTTTTGTAATTTAAAAGTGACTGGGTTTAGTTTGTTGTGGTAAGGGTTAGTTGGTGATGATTTATAGTAGCCGAAGTAATTTAGGTGAGTCTGGCATAGTTTGTTATGATTTGTACACCTTTTTTTGTAATTTTAAGATGATATGGTTTGGTTTGTTGTGGTAAGGGATAGTTGGGGGTGATTTACGGTAGCCGAAGTAATTTAGGTGTTTCTGGTATAGTTTGTTATGATTTTTAGCATTTTTTTGTAATTTTAAAGTGATTGGGCTTAGTTTGTTGCTGTAAAGTGTAGTTGGGGGTGATTTTTGATAGCCGAAGTAATTTAGGTGAGTTTGGCATAGTTTGCTATGGTTAGTAGAATTTTTTTGTAATTTAAAAGTGATTGGGTTTAGTTTGTTGTGGTAAGGCTTAGTTGGTGATGATTTATGGTAGCCGAAGTAATTTAGGGGAGTTTGGCATAGTTTGCTATGGTTAGTAGCATTTTTTTGTATTTTAAAAGTGATTGGGTTTAGTTTGTTGTGGTAAGGGTTAGTTGGTGATGATTTAGATTAGCCGAAGTAATTTAGGTGAGTCTGGCATAGTTTGTTATGATTTGTACACCTTTTTTTGTAATTTTAAGATGATATGGTTTGGTTTGTTGTGGTAAGGGATAGTTGGGGGTGATTTACGGTAGCCGAAGTAATTTAGGTGATTCTGGTATAGTTTGTTATGATTTTTAGCACTTTTTTGTAATTTTAAAGTGATTGGGTTTAGTT
This sequence comes from Eledona agricola, assembly GCA_964023215.1. Classification (NCBI taxonomy): domain Eukaryota; kingdom Metazoa; phylum Arthropoda; class Insecta; order Coleoptera; family Tenebrionidae; genus Eledona; species Eledona agricola. The sequence goes on from OZ026860.1 coordinate 21,443,540, forward strand.
TGTTGTGGTAAAGGTTAGTTGGTAATGATTTATGGTAGCCGAAGTAATTTAGGTGAGTTTGGCATAGTTTGCTATGGTTAGTAGCATTTTTTTGTAATTTAAAAGTGATTGGGTTTAGTTTGTTGTGGTAAGGGTTAGTTGGTGATGATTTATGGTAGCCGAAGTAATTTAGGTGAGTTTGGCATAGTTTGCTATGGTTAGTAGCATTTTTTTGTAATTTAAAAGTGATTGGGTTTAGTTTGTTGTGGTAAGGGTTAGTTGGTGATGATTTAGAGTAGCCGAAGTAATTTAGGTGAATCTGGCATAGTTTGTTATGATTTGTACACCTTTTTTTGTAATTTTAAAATGATATGGTTTGGTTTGTTGTGGTAAGGGATAATTGGGGGTGATTTACGGTAGCCGAAGTAATTTAGCTGATTCTGGTATAGTTTGTTATGATTTTTAGCATTTTTTTGTAATTTTAAAGTGATTGGGCTTAGTTTGTTGCTGTAAAGTGTAGTTGGGGGTGATTTTTGATAGCCGAAGTAATTTAAGTGAGTTTGGCATAGTTTGCTATGGTTAGTAGCATTTTTTTGTAATTTAAAAGTGATTGGGTTTAGTTTGTTGTGGTAAGGGTTAGTTGGTGATGATTTATGGTAGCCGAAGTAATTTAGGTGAGTTTGGCATAGTTTGCTATGGTTAGTAGCATTTTTTTGTAATTTAAAAGTGATTGGTTTTAGTTTGTTGTGGTAAGGGTTAGTTGGTGATGATTTAGATTAGCCGAAGTAATTTAGGTGAGTCTGGCATAGTTTGTTATGATTTGTACACCTTTTTTTGTAATTTTAAGATGATATGGTTTGGTTTGTTGTGGTAAGGGATAGTTGGGGGTGATTTACGGTAGCCGAAGTAATTTAGGTGATTCTGGTATAGTTTGTTAAGATTTTTAGCAATTTTTTGTAATTTTAAAGTGATTGGGCTTAGTTTGTTGCTGTAAAGTGTAGTTGGGTGTGATTTATGATAGCCGAAGTAATTTAGGTGAGTTTGGCATATTTTGCTATGGTTAGTAGAATTTTTTTGTAATTTAAAATTTATTGGGTTTAGTTTGTTGTGGTAAGGGTTAGTTGGTGATGATTTATGGCAGCCGAAATAATTTAGGTGAGTTTGGCATAGTTTGCTATGGTTAGTAGCATTTTTTTGTAATTTAAAAGTGATTGGGTTTAGTTTGTTGTGGTAAGGGTTAGTTGGTGATGATTTAGAGTAGCCCAAGTAATTTAGGTGACTCTGGCTTAGTTTGTTATGATTTGTACACCTTTTTTTGTAATTTTAAGATGATATGGTTTGGTTTGTTGTGGTAAGGGATAGTTGGGGGTGATTTACGGTAGCCAAAGTAATTTAGGTGATTCTGGTATAGTTTGTTATGATTTTTAGCATTTTTTTGTAATTTTAAAGTGATTGGGCTTAGTTTGTTGCTGTAAAGTGTAGTTGGGGGTGATTTTTGATAGCCGAAGTAATTTAGGTGAGTTTGGCATAGTTTGCTATGGTTAGTAGCATTTTTTTGTAATTTAAAAGTGATATGGTTTAGTTTGTTGTGGTAAGGGTTTGTTGGTGATGACTTAGAGTAGCCGAAGTAATTTAGGTGAGTCTGGCATAGTTTGTTATGATTTGTACACCTTTTTTTGTAATTTTAAGATGATATGGTTTGGTTTGTTGTGGTAAGGGATAGTTGGGTGTGATTTACGGTGGCCGAAGTAATTTAGGTAATTCTGGTATAGTTTGTTATGATTTTTAGCATTTTTTTGTAATTTTAAAGTGATTGGGCTTAGTTTGTTGCTGTAGAGTGTAATTGGGGGTGATTTTTGATAGCCGAAGTAATTTAGGTGAGTTTGGCATAGTTTGCTATGGTTAGTAGTATTTTTTTGTAATTTAAAAGTGATTGGGTTTAGTTTGTTGTGGTAAGGGTTAGTTGGTGATGATTTATGGTAGCCGAAGTAATTTAGGTGAGTTTGGCATAGTTTGCAATGGTTAGTAGCATTTTTTTGTAATTTAAAAGTGATTGGGTTTAGTTTGTTGTGGTAAGGGTTAGTTGGTGATGATTTAGAGTAGCGGAAGTAATATAGGTGAGTCTGGCATAGTTTGTTATGATTTGTACACCTTTTTTTGTAATTCTAAGATGATATGGTTTGGTTTGTTGTGGTAAGGGATAGTTGTGGGTGATTTACGGTAGCCGAAGTAATTTAGGTGATTCTGGTTTAGTTTGTTATAATTTTTAGCATTTTTTTTTAATTTTAAAGTGATTGGGTTTAGTTTGTTGCTGTAAAATGTAGTTGGTGATGATTTATGGTAGCCGAAGTAATTTAGGTGAGTTTGGCATAGTTTGCTATGGTTAGTAGCATTTTTTTGTAATTTCAAAGTGATTGTGCTTAGTTTGTTGTGGTAAGGGTTAGTTGGTGATGATTTAGAGTAGCCGAAGTAGTTTAGGTGAGTCTGGCATAGTTTGTTATGGTTAGTAGCATTTTTTTGTAATTTAAAAGTGATTGTGCTTAGTTCGTTGTGGTAAGGGTTAGTTGGTGATGATTTAGAATATCCGAAGTAATTTAGGTGAGTCTGGCATAGTTTGTTATGATTTGTACACCTTTTTTTGTAATTTTAAGATGATTTGGTTTGGTTTGTTGTGGTAAGGGATAGTTGGGGGTGATTTACGGTAGCCGAAGTAATTTAGGTGATTATGGTATAGTTTGTTATGATTTTTAGCATTTTTTTGTAATTTTAAAGTGATTAGGCTTAGTTTGTTGCTGTAAAGTGTAGTTGGGGGTGATTTTTGATAGCCGAAATAATTTAGTTGAGTTTGGCATAGTTTGCTATGGTTAGTAGCATTTTTTTGTAATTTAAAAGTGATTGGGTTTAGTTTGTTGTGGTAAGGTTTAGTTGGTGATGATTTATGGTAGCCGAAGTAATTTAGGTGAGTTTGGCATAGTTTGCTATGGTTAGTTGCATTTTTTTGTAATTTCAAAGTGATTGTGCTTAGTTTGTTGTGGTAAGGGTTAGTTGGTGATGATTTAGAGTAGCCGAAGAAATTTAGGTGAGTCTGGCATAGTTTGTTATGATTTGTACACCTTTTTTTGTAATTTTAAGATGATATGGTTTAGTTTGTTGTGGTAAGGGATAGTTGGGGGTGATTTACGGTAATCGAAGTAATTTAGGTAATTCTGGTATAGTTTGTTATGATTTTTAGCATTTTTTTGTAATTTTAAAGTGATTGAGCTTAGTTTGTTGCTGTAAAGTGTAGTTGGGGGTGATTTTTGATAGCCGAAGTAATTTAGGTGAGTTTGGCCTAGTTTGCTATGGTTAGTAGCATTTTTTTGTAATTTAAAAGTGATTGGGTTTAGTTTGTTGTGGTAAGGGTTAGTTGGTGATGATTTAGAGTAGCCGAAGTAATTTAGGTGAGTCTGGCATAGTTTGTTATGATTTGTACACCTTTTTTTGTAATTTTAAGATGATATGGCTTGGTTTGTTGTGGTAAGGGATAGTTGGGGGTGATTTACGGTAGCCGAAGTAATTTAGGTGATTCTGGTATAGTTTGTTATGATTTTTAGAATTTTTTTGTAATTTTAAAGTGATTGAGCTTAGTTTGTTGCTGTAAAGTGTAGTTGGGGGTGATTTTTGATAGCCGAAGTAATTTAGGTAAGTTTGGCATAGTTTGCTATGGTTAGTAGCATTTTTTTGTAATTTAAATAGATTGGGTTTAGTTTGTTGTGGTAAGGGTTAGTTGGTGATGATTTATGGTAGCCGAAGTAATTTAGGTGAGTTTGGCATAGTTTGCTATGGTTACTAGCATTTTTTTGTAATTTAGAAGTGATTGGGTTTAGTTTGTTGTGGTAAGGGTTAGTTGGTAATGATTTAGAGTAGCCGAAGTAATTTAGGTGAGTCTGACATAGTTTGTTATGATTTGTACACCTTTTTTTGTAATTTTAAGATGATATGGTGTGGTTTGTTGTGGTAAGGGTTAGTTGGTGATGATTTAGAGAAGCCGAAGTAATTTAGGTGAGTCTGGCATAGTTTGTTATGACTTGTTTTTTTTTTTGTAATTTTAAGGTGATATGGTTTGGTTTGTTGTGGTAAGGGATAGTTAGGGGTGGTTTACGTTAGCCGAAGTAATTTAGGTGATTCTGGTATAGTTTGTTATGCTTTTTAGCATTTTTTTGTAATTTTAAAGTGATTGGGCTTAGTTTGTTGCTGTAAAGTGTAGTTGGGGGTGATTTTTGATAGCCGAAGTAATTTAGGTGAGTTTGGCATAGTTTGCTATGGTTAGTAGCATTTTTTTGTCATTTAAAAGTGATTGGGATTAGTTTGTTGTGGCAAGGGTTAGTTGGTGATGATTTATGGTAGCCGAAGTAATTTAGGTGAGTTTGGCCTAGTTTGCTATGGTTAGTAGCATTTTTTTGTAATATAAAAGTGATTGGGTTTAGTTTGTTGTGGTAAGGGTTAGCTGGTGATGATTTATGGTAGCCGAAGTAATTTAGGTGAGTTTGGCATAGTTTGCTATGGTTACTAGCATTTTTTTGTAATTTAAAAGTAATTGGGTTTAGTTTGTTGTGGTAAGGGTTAGTTGGTGATGATTTAGAGTAGCCGAAGTAATTTAGGTGAGTCTGGCATAGTTTGTTATGATTTGTACACCTTTTTTTGTAATTTTAAGATGATATGGTTTGGTTTGTTGTGGTAAGGGATAGTTGGGGATGATTTACGGTAGCCGAAGTAACTTAGGTGATTCTGGTATAGTTTGTTATGATTTTTAGCATTTTTTTGTAATTTTAAAGTGATTGGGCTTAGTTTGTTGCTGTAAAGTGTAGTTGGGGGTGATTTTTGATAGCCAAAGTAATTTAGGTGAGTTTGGCATAGTTTGCTATGGTTAGTAGCATTTTTTTGTAATTTAAAAGTGATTGGGATTAGTTTGTTGTGGTAAGGGTTAGTTGGTGATGATTTATGGTAGCCGAAGTAATTTAGGTGAGTTTGGCATAGTTTGCTATGGTTACTAGCATTTTTTTGTAATTTAAAAGTGATTGGGTTTAGTTTGTTGTGGTAATGGTTAGTTGGTGATGATTTAGAGTAGCCGAAGTAATTTAGGCGAGTCTGGCATAGTTTGTTATGATTTGTACACCTTTTTTTGTAATTTTAAGATGATATGGTATGGCTTGTTGTGGTAAGGAATAGTTGGTTGTGATTTACGGTAGCCGAAGTAACTTAGGTGAATCTGGTGTAGTTTGTTATGATTTTTAGGATTTTTTGTAATTTTAAAGTGATTGGGCTTAGTTTGTTGCTGTAAAGTGTAGTTGGGGGTGATTTTTGATAGCCGAAGTAATTTAGGTGAGTTTGGCATAGTTTGCTATGGTTAGTAGCATTTTTTTGTAATTTAAAAGTGATTGGGTTTAGTTTGTTGTGGTAAGGGTTAGTTGGTAATGATTTATGGTAGCCGAAGTAATTTAGGTAAGTTTAGCATAGTTTGCTATGGTTACTAGCATTTTTTTGTAATTTAAAAGTGATTGGGTTTAGTTTGTTGTGGTAAGGGTTAGTTGGTGATGATTTAGAGTAGCCGAAGTAATTTAGGTGAGTCTGGCATAGTTTGTTATGATTTGTACACCTTTTTTTGTAATTTTAAGATGATATGGTTTGGTTTGATGTGGTAAGAGATAGTTGGGGGTGATTTACGGTAGCCGAAGTAATTTAGGTGATTCTGGTATAGTTTGTTATGATTTTTAAAATTTTTTTGTAATTTTAAAGTGATTGAGCTTAGTTTGTTGCTGTAAAGTGTAGTTGGGGGTGATTTTTGATAGCCGAAGTAATTTAGGTGAGTTTGGCTGCTAGGATTAGTAGCATTTTTTTGTAATTTGAAAGTGATCGGGTTTAGTTTGTTGTGGTAAGGGTTAGTTGGTGATGATTTATGGTAGCCGAAGTAATTTAGGTGAGTTTGGCATAGTTTGCTATGATTTGTACACCTTTTTTTGTAATTTTAAGATGATATGGTTTGGTTTGTTGTGGTAAGGGATAGTTGGGGGTGATTTACGGTTGCCGAAGTAATTTAGGTGATTCTGGTATAGTTTGTTATGATTTTTAGAATTTTTTTGTAATTTTAAAGTGATTGAGCTTAGTTTGTTGCTGTAAAGTGTAGTTGGGGGTGATTTTTGATAGCCGAAGTAATTTAGGTGAGTTTGGCATAGTTTGCTATGGCTAGTAGCATTTGTTTGTAATTTAAAAGTGATTGGGTTTAGTTTGTTGTGGTAAGGGTTAGTTGGTGATGACTTAGAGTAGCCGAAGTAATTTAGGTGAGTCTGGCATAGTTTGTTATGATTTGTACACCTTTTTTTGTAATTTTAAGATGATATGGTTTGGTTTGATGTGGTAAGAGATAGTTGGGGGTGATTTACGGTAGCCGAAGTAATTTAGGTGATTCTGGTATAGTTTGTTATGATTTTTAGAATTTTTTTGTAATTTTAAAGTGATTGAGCTTAGTTTGTTGCTGTAAAGTGTAGTTGGGGGTGATTTTTGATAGCCGAAGTAATTTAGGTGAGTTTGGCATAGTTTGCTATGGTTAGTAGCATTTTTTTGTAATTTAAAAGTGATTGGGTTTAGTTTGTTGTGGTAAGGGTTAGTTGGTGATGATTTAGAGTAGCCGAAGTAATTTAGGTGAGTCTGGCATAGTTTGTTATGATTTGTACACCTTTTTTTGTAATTTTAAGATGATATGGCTTGGTTTGTTGTGGTAAGGGATAGTTGGGGGTGATTTACGGTAGCCGAAGTAATTTAGGTGATTCTGGTATAGTTTGTTAAGATTTTTAGAATTTTTTTGTAATTTTAAAGTGATTGAGCTTAGTTTGTTGCTGTAAAGTGTAGTTGGGGGTGATTTTTGATAGCCGAAGTAATTTAGGTAAGTTTGGCATAGTTTGCTATGGTTAGTAGCATTTTTTTGTAATTTAAATAGATTGGGTTTAGTTTGTTGTGGTAAGGGTTAGTTGGTGATGATTTATGGTAGCCGAAGTAATTTAGGTGAGTTTGGCATAGTTTGCTATGGTTACTAGCATTTTTTTGTAATTTAGAAGTGATTGGGTTTAGTTTGTTGTGGTAAGGGTTAGTTGGTGATGATTTAGAGTAGCCGAAGTAATTTAGGTGAGTCTGACATAGTTTGTTATGATTTGTACACCTTTTTTTGTAATTTTAAGATGATATGGTGTGGTTTGTTTTGGTAAGGGTTAGTTGGTGATGATTTAGAGAAGCCGAAGTAATTTAGGTGAGTCTGGCATAGTTTGTTATGACTTGTTTTTTTTTTGTAATTTTAAAGTGATATGGTTTGGTTTGTTGTGGTAAGGGATAGTTGGGGGTGATTTACGTTAGCCGAAGTAATTTAGGTGATTCTGGTATAGTTTGTTATGCTTTTTAGCATTTTTTTGTAATTTTAAAGTGATTGGGCTTAGTTTGTTGCTGTAAAGTGTAGTTGGGGGTGATTTTTGATAGCCGAAGTAATTTAGGTGAGTTTGGCATAGTTTGCTATGGTTAGTAGCATTTTTTTGTCATTTAAAAGTGATTGGGATTAGTTTGTTGTGGTAAGGGTTAGTTGGTGATGATTTATGGTAGCCGAAGTAATTTAGGTGAGTTTGGCATAGTTTGCTATGGTTACTAGCATTTTTTTGTAATTTAAAAGTAATTGGGTTTAGTTTGTTGTGGTAAGGGTTAGTTGGTGATGATTTAGAGTAGCCGAAGTAATTTAGGTGAGTCTGGCATAGTTTGTTATGATTTGTAAACCTTTTTTTGTAATTTTAAGATGATATGGTTTGGTTTGTTGTGGTAAGGGATAGTTGGGGATGATTTACGGTAGCCGATGTAACTTAGGTGATTCTGGTATAGTTTGTTATGATTTTTAGCATTTTTTTGTAATTTTAAAGTGATTGGGCTTAGTTTGTTGCTGTAAAGTGTAGTTGGGGGTGATTTTTGATAGCCGAAGTAATTTAGGTGAGTTTGGCATAGTTTGCTATGGTTAGTAGCATTTTTTTGTAATTTAAAAGTGATTGGGATTAGTTTGTTGTGGTAAGGGTTAGTTGGTGATGATTTATGGTAGCCGAAGTAATTTAGGTGAGTTTGGCATAGTTTGCTATGGTTACTAGCATTTTTTTGTAATTTAAAAGTGATTGGGTTTAGTTTGTTGTGGTAATGGTTAGTTGGTGATGATTTAGAGTAGCCGAAGTAATTTAGGTGAGTCTGGCATAGTTTGTTATGATTTGTACACCTTTTTTTGTATTTTTAAGATGATATGCTTTGGCTTGTTGTGGTAAGGAATAGTTGGGGGTGATTTACGGTAGCCGAAGTAACTTAGGTGAATCTGGTATAGTTTGTTATGCTTTTTAGCATTTTTTTGTAATTTTAAAGTGATTGGGCTTAGTTTGTTGCTGTAAAGTGTAGTTAGGGGTGATTTTTGATAGCCGAAGTAATTTAGGTGAGTTTGGCGTAGTTTGCTATGGTTAGTAGCATTTTTTTGTCATTTAAAAGTGATTGGGATCAGTTTGTTGTGGTAAGGGTTAGTTGGTGATGATTTATGGTAGCCGAAGTAATTTAGGTGAGTTTGGCATAGTTTGCTATGGTTAGTAGCATTTTTTTGTAATATAAAAGTGATTGGGTTTAGTTTGTTGTGGTAAGGGTTAGTTGATGATGATTTATGGTAGCCGAAGTAATTTAGGTGAGTTTGGCATAGTTTGCTATGGTTACTAGCATTTTTTTGTAATTTAAAAGTAATTGGGTTTAGTTTGTTGTGGTAAGGGTTAGTTGGTGATGATTTAGAGTAGCCGAAGTAATTTAGGTGAGTCTGGCATAGTTTGTTATGATTTGTACACCTTTTTTTGTAATTTTAAGATGATATGGTTTGGTTTGTTGTGGTAAGGGATAGTTGGGGATGATTTACGGTAGCCGATGTAACTTAGGTGATTCTGGTATAGTTTGTTATGATTTTTAGCATTTTTTTGTAATTTTAAAGTGATTGGGCTTAGTTTGTTGCTGTAAAGTGTAGTTGGGGGTGATTTTTGATAGCCGAAGTAATTTAGGTGAGTTTGGCATAGTTTGCTATGGTTAGTAGCATTTTTTTGTAATTTAAAAGTGATTGGGATTAGTTTGTTGTGGTAAGGGTTAGTTGGTGATGATTTATGGTAGCCGAAGTAATTTAGGTGAGTTTGGCATAGTTTGCTATGGTTACTAGCATTTTTTTGTAATTTAAAAGTGATTGGGTTTAGTTTGTTGTGGTAATGGTTAGTTGGTGATGATTTAGAGTAGCCGAAGTAATTTAGGTGAGTCTGGCATAGTTTGTTATGATTTGTACACCTTTTTTTGTAATTTTAAGATGATATGGTTTGGCTTGTTGTGGTAAGGAATAGTTGGGGGTGATTTACGGTAGCCGAAGTAACTTAGGTGAATCTGGTATAGTTTGTTATGATTTTTAGCATTTTTTTGTAATTTTAAAGTGATTGGGCTTAGTTTGTTGCTGTAAAGTGTAGTTGGGGGTGATTTTTGATAGCCGAAGTAATTTAGGTGAGTTTGGCATAGTTTGCTATGGTTAGTAGCATTTTTTTGTCATTTAAAAGTGATTGGGATTAGTTTGTTGTGGCAAGGGTTAGTTGGTGATGATTTACGGTAGCCGAAGTAATTTAGGTGAGTTTGGCCTAGTTTGCTATGGTTAGTAGCATTTTTTTGTAATATAAAAGTGATTGGGTTTAGTTTGTTGTGGTAAGGTTTAGCTGGTGATGATTTATGGTAGCCGAAGTAATTTAGGTGAGTTTGGCATAGTTTGCTATGGTTACTAGCATTTTTTTGTAATTTAAAAGTAATTGGGTTTAGTTTGTTGTGGTAAGGGTTAGTTGGTGATGATTTAGAGTAGCCGAAGTAATTTAGGTGAGTCTGGCATAGTTTGTTATGATTTGTACACCTTTTTTTGTAATTTTAAGATAATATGGTTTGGTTTGTTGTGGTAAGGGATAGTTGGGGATGATTTACGGTAGCCGAAGTAACTTAGGTGATTCTGGTATAGTTTGTTATGATTTTTAGCATTTTTTTGTAATTTTAAAGTGATTGGGCTTAGTTTGTTGCTGTAAAGTGTAGTTGGGGGTGATTTTTGATAGCCGAAGTAATTTAGGTGAGTTTGGCATAGTTTGCTATGGTTAGTAGCATTTTTTTGTAATTTAAAAGTGATTGGGATTAGTTTGTTGTGGTAAGGGTTAGTTGGTGATGATTTATGGTAGCCGAAGTAATTTAGGTGAGTTTGGCATAGTTTGCTATGGTTACTAGCATTTTTTTGTAATTTAAAAGTGATTGGGTTTAGTTTGTTGTGGTAATGGTTAGTTGGTGATGATTTAGAGTAGCCGAAGTAATTTAGGCGAGTCTGGCATAGTTTGTTATGATTTGTACACCTTTTTTTGTAATTTTAAGATGATATGGTATGGCTTGTTGTGGTAAGGAATAGTTGGTTGTGATTTACGGTAGCCGAAGTAACTTAGGTGAATCTGGTGTAGTTTGTTATGATTTTTAGGATTTTTTGTAATTTTAAAGTGATTGGGCTTAGTTTGTTGCTGTAAAGTGTAGTTGGGGGTGATTTTTGATAGCCGAAGTAATTTAGGTGAGTTTGGCATAGTTTGCTATGGTTAGTAGCATTCTTTTGTAATTTAAAAGTGATTGGGTTTAGTTTGTTGTGGTAAGGGTTAGTTGGTAATGATTTATGGTAGCCGAAGTAATTTAGGTAAGTTTAGCATAGTTTGCTATGGTTACTAGCATTTTTTTGTAATTTAAAAGTGATTGGGTTTAGTTTGTTGTGGTAAGGGTTAGTTGGTGATGATTTAGAGTAGCCGAAGTAATTTAGGTGAGTCTGGCATAGTTTGTTATGATTTGTACACCTTTTTTTGTAATTTTAAGATGATATGGTTTGGTTTGATGTGGTAAGAGATAGTTGGGGGTGATTTACGGTAGCCGAAGTAATTTAGGTGATTCTGGTATAGTTTGTTATGATTTTTAAAATTTTTTTGTAATTTTAAAGTGATTGAGCTTAGTTTGTTGCTGTAAAGTGTAGTTGGGGGTGATTTTTGATAGCCGAAGTAATTTAGGTGAGTTTGGCTGCTAGGATTAGTAGCATTTTTTTGTAATTTGAAAGTGATCGGGTTTAGTTTGTTGTGGTAAGGGTTAGTTGGTGATGATTTATGGTAGCCGAAGTAATTTAGGTGAGTTTGGCATAGTTTGCTATGATTTGTACACCTTTTTTTGTAATTTTAAGATGATATGGTTTGGTTTGTTGTGGTAAGGGATAGTTGGGGGTGATTTACGGTTGCCGAAGTAATTTAGGTGATTCTGGTATAGTTTGTTATGATTTTTAGAATTTTTTTGTAATTTTAAAGTGATTGAGCTTAGTTTGTTGCTGTAAAGTGTAGTTGGGGGTGATTTTTGATAGCCGAAGTAATTTAGGTGAGTTTGGCATAGTTTGCTATGGCTAGTAGCATTTGTTTGTAATTTAAAAGTGATTGGGTTTAGTTTGTTGTGGTAAGGGTTAGTTGGTGATGACTTAGAGTAGCCGAAGTAATTTAGGTGAGTCTGGCATAGTTTGTTATGATTTGTACACCTTTTTTTGTAATTTTAAGATTATATGGTTTGGTTTGATGTGGTAAGAGATAGTTGGGGGTGATTTACGGTAGCCGAAGTAATTTAGGTGATTCTGGTATAGTTTGTTATGATTTTTAGAATTTTTTTGTAATTTTAAAGTGATTGAGCTTAGTTTGTTGCTGTAAAGTGTAGTTGGGGGTGATTTTTGATAGCCGAAGTAATTTAGGTGAGTTTGGCATAGTTTGCTATGGTTAGTAGCATTTTTTTGTAATTTAAAAGTGATTGGGTTTAGTTTGTTGTGGTAAGGGTTAGTTGGTGATGATTTAGAGTAGCCGAAGTAATTTAGGTGAGTCTGGCATAGTTTGTTATGATTTGTACACCTTTTTTTGTAATTTTAAGATGATATGGCTTGGTTTGTTGTGGTAAGGGATAGTTGGGGGTGATTTACGGTAGCCGAAGTAATTTAGGTGATTCTGGTATAGTTTGTTAAGATTTTTAGAATTTTTTTGTAATTTTAAAGTGATTGAGCTTAGTTTGTTGCTGTAAAGTGTAGTTGGGGGTGATTTTTGATAGCCGAAGTAATTTAGGTAAGTTTGGCATAGTTTGCTATGGTTAGTAGCATTTTTTTGTAATTTAAATAGATTGGGTTTAGTTTGTTGTGGTAAGGGTTAGTTGGTGATGATTTATGGTAGCCGAAGTAATTTAGGTGAGTTTGGCATAGTTTGCTATGGTTACTAGCATTTTTTTGTAATTTAGAAGTGATTGGGTTTAGTTTGTTGTGGTAAGGGTTAGTTGGTGATGATTTAGAGTAGCCGAAGTAATTTAGGTGAGTCTGACATAGTTTGTTATGATTTGTACACCTTTTTTTGTAATTTTAAGATGATATGGTGTGGTTTGTTTTGGTAAGGGTTAGTTGGTGATGATTTAGAGAAGCCGAAGTAATTTAGGTGAGTCTGGCATAGTTTGTTATGACTTGTTTTTTTTTTGTAATTTTAAAGTGATATGGTTTGGTTTGTTGTGGTAAGGGATAGTTGGGGGTGATTTACGTTAGCCGAAGTAATTTAGGTGATTCTGGTATAGTTTGTTATGCTTTTTAGCATTTTTTTGTAATTTTAAAGTGATTGGGCTTAGTTTGTTGCTGTAAAGTGTAGTTGGGGGTGATTTTTGATAGCCGAAGTAATTTAGGTGAGTTTGGCATAGTTTGCTATGGTTAGTAGCATTTTTTTGTCATTTAAAAGTGATTGGGATTAGTTTGTTGTGGTAAGGGTTAGTTGGTGATGATTTATGGTAGCCGAAGTAATTTAGGTGAGTTTGGCATAGTTTGCTATGGTTACTAGCATTTTTTTGTAATTTAAAAGTAATTGGGTTTAGTTTGTTGTGGTAAGGGTTAGTTGGTGATGATTTAGAGTAGCCGAAGTAATTTAGGTGAGTCTGGCATAGTTTGTTATGATTTGTAAACCTTTTTTTGTAATTTTAAGATGATATGGTTTGGTTTGTTGTGGTAAGGGATAGTTGGGGATGATTTACGGTAGCCGATGTAACTTAGGTGATTCTGGTATAGTTTGTTATGATTTTTAGCATTTTTTTGTAATTTTAAAGTGATTGGGCTTAGTTTGTTGCTGTAAAGTGTAGTTGGGGGTGATTTTTGATAGCCGAAGTAATTTAGGTGAGTTTGGCATAGTTTGCTATGGTTAGTAGCATTTTTTTGTAATTTAAAAGTGATTGGGATTAGTTTGTTGTGGTAAGGGTTAGTTGGTGATGATTTATGGTAGCCGAAGTAATTTAGGTGAGTTTGGCATAGTTTGCTATGGTTACTAGCATTTTTTTGTAATTTAAAAGTGATTGGGTTTAGTTTGTTGTGGTAATGGTTAGTTGGTGATGATTTAGAGTAGCCGAAGTAATTTAGGTGAGTCTGGCATAGTTTGTTATGATTTGTACACCTTTTTTTGTATTTTTAAGATGATATGCTTTGGCTTGTTGTGGTAAGGAATAGTTGGGGGTGATTTACGGTAGCCGAAGTAACTTAGGTGAATCTGGTATAGTTTGTTATGCTTTTTAGCATTTTTTTGTAATTTTAAAGTGATTGGGCTTAGTTTGTTGCTGTAAAGTGTAGTTAGGGGTGATTTTTGATAGCCGAAGTAATTTAGGTGAATTTGGCGTAGTTTGCTATGGTTAGTAGCATTTTTTTGTCATTTAAAAGTGATTGGGATCAGTTTGTTGTGGTAAGGGTTAGTTGGTGATGATTTATGGTAGCCGAAGTAATTTAGGTGAGTTTGGCATAGTTTGCTATGGTTAGTAGCATTTTTTTGTAATATAAAAGTGATTGGGTTTAGTTTGTTGTGGTAAGGGTTAGTTGATGATGATTTATGGTAGCCGAAGTAATTTAGGTGAGTTTGGCATAGTTTGCTATGGTTACTAGCATTTTTTTGTAATTTAAAAGTAATTGGGTTTAGTTTGTTGTGGTAAGGGTTAGTTGGTGATGATTTAGAGTAGCCGAAGTAATTTAGGTGAGTCTGGCATAGTTTGTTATGATTTGTACACCTTTTTTTGTAATTTTAAGATGATATGGTTTGGTTTGTTGTGGTAAGGGATAGTTGGGGATGATTTACGGTAGCCGATGTAACTTAGGTGATTCTGGTATAGTTTGTTATGATTTTTAGCATTTTTTTGTAATTTTAAAGTGATTGGGCTTAGTTTGTTGCTGTAAAGTGTAGTTGGGGGTGATTTTTGATAGCCGAAGTAATTTAGGTGAGTTTGGCATAGTTTGCTATGGTTAGTAGCATTTTTTTGTAATTTAAAAGTGATTGGGATTAGTTTGTTGTGGTAAGGGTTAGTTGGTGATGATTTATGGTAGCCGAAGTAATTTAGGTGAGTTTGGCATAGTTTGCTATGGTTACTAGCATTTTTTTGTAATTTAAAAGTGATTGGGTTTAGTTTGTTGTGGTAATGGTTAGTTGGTGATGATTTAGAGTAGCCGAAGTAATTTAGGTGAGTCTGGCATAGTTTGTTATGATTTGTACACCTTTTTTTGTAATTTTAAGATGATATGGTTTGGCTTGTTGTGGTAAGGAATAGTTGGGGGTGATTTACGGTAGCCGAAGTAACTTAGGTGAATCTGGTATAGTTTGTTATGATTTTTAGCATTTTTTTGTAATTTTAAAGTGATTGGGCTTAGTTTGTTGCTGTAAAGTGTAGTTGGGGGTGATTTTTGATAGCCGAAGTAATTTAGGTGAGTTTGGCATAGTTTGCTATGGTTAGTAGCATTTTTTTGTCATTTAAAAGTGATTGGGATTAGTTTGTTGTGGCAAGGGTTAGTTGGTGATGATTTACGGTAGCCGAAGTAATTTAGGTGAGTTTGGCCTAGTTTGCTATGGTTAGTAGCATTTTTTTGTAATATAAAAGTGATTGGGTTTAGTTTGTTGTGGTAAGGTTTAGCTGGTGATGATTTATGGTAGCCGAAGTAATTTAGGTGAGTTTGGCATAGTTTGCTATGGTTACTAGCATTTTTTTGTAATTTAAAAGTAATTGGGTTTAGTTTGTTGTGGTAAGGGTTAGTTGGTGATGATTTAGAGTAGCCGAAGTAATTTAGGTGAGTCTGGCATAGTTTGTTATGATTTGTACACCTTTTTTTGTAATTTTAAGATAATATGGTTTGGTTTGTTGTGGTAAGGGATAGTTGGGGATGATTTACGGTAGCCGAAGTAACTTAGGTGATTCTGGTATAGTTTGTTATGATTTTTAGCATTTTTTTGTAATTTTAAAGTGATTGGGCTTAGTTTGTTGCTGTAAAGTGTAGTTGGGGGTGATTTTTGATAGCCGAAGTAATTTAGGTGAGTTTGGCATAGTTTGCTATGGTTAGTAGCATTTTTTTGTAATTTAAAAGTGATTGGGATTAGTTTGTTGTGGTAAGGGTTAGTTGGTGATGATTTATGGTAGCCGAAGTAATTTAGGTGAGTTTGGCATAGTTTGCTATGGTTACTAGCATTTTTTTGTAATTTAAAAGTGATTGGGTTTAGTTTGTTGTGGTAATGGTTAGTTGGTGATGATTTAGAGTAGCCGAAGTAATTTAGGCGAGTCTGGCATAGTTTGTTATGATTTGTACACCTTTTTTTGTAATTTTAAGATGATATGGTATGGCTTGTTGTGGTAAGGAATAGTTGGTTGTGATTTACGGTAGCCGAAGTAACTTAGGTGAATCTGGTGTAGTTTGTTATGATTTTTAGGATTTTTTGTAATTTTAAAGTGATTGGGCTTAGTTTGTTGCTGTAAAGTGTAGTTGGGGGTGATTTTTGATAGCCGAAGTAATTTAGGTGAGTTTGGCATAGTTTGCTATGGTTAGTAGCATTCTTTTGTAATTTAAAAGTGATTGGGTTTAGTTTGTTGTGGTAAGGGTTAGTTGGTAATGATTTATGGTAGCCGAAGTAATTTAGGTAAGTTTAGCATAGTTTGCTATGGTTACTAGCATTTTTTTGTAATTTAAAAGTGATTGGGTTTAGTTTGTTGTGGTAAGGGTTAGTTGGTGATGATTTAGAGTAGCCGAAGTAATTTAGGTGAGTCTGGCATAGTTTGTTATGATTTGTACACCTTTTTTTGTAATTTTAAGATGATATGGTTTGGTTTGATGTGGTAAGAGATAGTTGGGGGTGATTTACGGTAGCCGAAGTAATTTAGGTGATTCTGGTATAGTTTGTTATGATTTTTAAAATTTTTTTGTAATTTTAAAGTGATTGAGCTTAGTTTGTTGCTGTAAAGTGTAGTTGGGGGTGATTTTTGATAGCCGAAGTAATTTAGGTGAGTTTGGCTGCTAGGATTAGTAGCATTTTTTTGTAATTTAAAAGTGATCGGGTTTAGTTTGTTGTGGTAAGGGTTAGTTGGTGATGATTTATGGTAGCCGAAGTAATTTAGGTGAGTTTGGCATAGTTTGCTATGATTTGTACACCTTTTTTTGTAATTTTAAGATGATATGGTTTGGTTTGTTGTGGTAAGGGATAGTTGGGGGTGATTTACGGTAGCCGAAGTAATTTAGGTGATTCTGGTATAGTTTGTTATGATTTTTAGAATTTTTTTGTAATTTTAAAGTGATTGAGCTTAGTTTGTTGCTGTAAAGTGTAGTTGGGGGTGATTTTTGATAGCCGAAGTAATTTAGGTGAGTTTGGCATAGTTTGCTATGGTTAGTAGCATTTTTTTGTAATTTAAAAGTGATTGGGTTTAGTTTGTTGTGGTAAGGGTTAGTTGGTGATGATTTAGAGTAGCCGAAGTAATTTAGGTGAGTCTGGCATAGTTTGTTATGATTTGTACACCTTTTTTTGTAATTTTAAGATGATATGGCTTGGTTTGTTGTGGTAAGGGATAGTTGGGGGTGATTTACGGTAGCCGAAGTAATTTAGGTGATTCTGGTATAGTTTGTTAAGATTTTTAGAATTTTTTTGTAATTTTAAAGTGATTGAGCTTAGTTTGTTGCTGTAAAGTGTAGTTGGGGGTGATTTTTGATAGCCGAAGTAATTTAGGTAAGTTTGGCATAGTTTGCTATGGTTAGTAGCATTTTTTTGTAATTTAAATAGATTGGGTTTAGTTTGTTGTGGTAAGGGTTAGTTGGTGATGATTTATGGTAGCCGAAGTAATTTAGGTGAGTTTGGCATAGTTTGCTATGGTTACTAGCATTTTTTTGTAATTTAGAAGTGATTGGGTTTAGTTTGTTGTGGTAAGGGTTAGTTGGTGATGATTTAGAGTAGCCGAAGTAATTTAGGTGAGTCTGACATAGTTTGTTATGATTTGTACACCTTTTTTTGTAATTTTAAGATGATATGGTGTGGTTTGTTTTGGTAAGGGTTAGTTGGTGATGATTTAGAGAAGCCGAAGTAATTTAGGTGAGTCTGGCATAGTTTGTTATGACTTGTTTTTTTTTTTGTAATTTTAAGGTGATATGGTTTGGTTTGTTGTGGTAAGGGATAGTTGGGGGTGATTTACGTTAGCCGAAGTAATTTAGGTGATTCTGGTATAGTTTGTTATGCTTTTTAGCATTTTTTTGTAATTTTAAAGTGATTGGGCTTAGTTTGTTGCTGTAAAGTGTAGTTGGGGGTGATTTTTGATAGCCGAAATAATTTAGGTGAGTTTGGCATAGTTTGCTATGGTTAGTAGCATTTTTTTGTCATTTAAAGTGATTGGGATTAGTTTGTTGTGGTAAGGGTTAGTTGGTGATGATTTATGGTAGCCGAAGTAATTTAGGTGAGTTTGGCATAGTTTGCTATGGTTAGTAGCATTTTTTTGTAATATAAAAGTGATTGGGTTTAGTTTGTTGTGGTAAGGGTTAGTTGATGATGATTTATGGTAGCCGAAGTAATTTAGGTGAGTTTGGCATAGTTTGCTATGGTTACTAGCATTTTTTTGTAATTTAAAAGTAATTGGGTTTAGTTTGTTGTGGTAAGGGTTAGTTGGTGATGATTTAGAGTAGCCGAAGTAATTTAGGTGAGTCTGGCATAGTTTGTTATGATTTGTTCACCTTTTTTTGTAATTTTAAGATGATATGGTTTGGTTTGTTGTGGTAAGGGATAGTTGGGGGTGATTTACGGTTGCCGAAGTAATTTAGGTGATTCTGGTATAGTTTGTTATGATTTTTAGAATTTTTTTGTAATTTTAAAGAGATTGAGCTTAGTTTGTTGTTGTAAAGTGTAGTTGGGGGTGATTTTTGATAGCCGAAGTAATTTAGGTGAGTTTGGCATAGTTTGCTATGGCTAGTAGCATTTGTTTGTAATTTAAAAGTGATTGGGTTTAGTTTGTTGTGGTAAGGGTTAGTTGGTGATGACTTAGAGTAGCCGAAGTAATTTAGGTGAGTCTGGCATAGTTTGTTATGATTTGTACACCTTTTTTTGTAATTTTAAGATGATATGGTTTGGTTTGATGTGGTAAGAGATAGTTGGGGGTGATTTACGGTAGCCGAAGTAATTTAGGTGATTCTGGTATAGTTTGTTATGATTTTTAGAATTTTTTTGTAATTTTAAAGTGATTGAGCTTAGTTTGTTGCTGTAAAGTGTAGTTGGGGGTGATTTTTGATAGCCGAAGTAATTTAGGTGAGTTTGGCATAGTTTGCTATGGTTAGTAGCATTTTTTTGTAATTTAAAAGTGATTGGGTTTAGTTTGTTGTGATAAGGGTTAGTTGGTGATGATTTAGAGTAGCCGAAGTAATTTAGGTGAGTCTGGCATAGTTTGTTATGATTTGTACACCTTTTTTTGTAATTTTAAGATGATATGGCTTGGTTTGTTGTGGTAAGGGATAGTTGGGGGTGATTTACGGTAGCCGAAGTAATTTAGGTGATTCTGGTATAGTTTGTTAAGATTTTTAGAATTTTTTTGTAATTTTAAAGTGATTGAGCTTAGTTTGTTGCTGTAAAGTGTAGTTGGGGGTGATTTTTGATAGCCGAAGTAATTTAGGTAAGTTTGGCATAGTTTGCTATGGTTAGTAGCATTTTTTTGTAATTTAAATAGATTGGGTTTAGTTTGTTGTGGTAAGGGTTAGTTGGTGATGATTTATGGTAGCCGAAGTAATTTAGGTGAGTTTGGCATAGTTTGCTATGGTTACTAGCATTTTTTTGTAATTTAGAAGTGATTGGGTTTAGTTTGTTGTGGTAAGGGTTAGTTGGTGATGATTTAGAGAAGCCGAAGTAATTTAGGTGAGTCTGACATAGTTTGTTATGATTTGTACACCTTTTTTTGTAATTTTAAGATGATATGGTGTGGTTTGTTTTGGTAAGGGTTAGTTGGTGATGATTTAGAGAAGCCGAAGTAATTTAGGTGAGTCTGGCATAGTTTGTTATGACTTGTTTTTTTTTTGTAATTTTAAGGTGATATGGTTTGGTTTGTTGTGGTAAGGGATAGTTGGGGGTGATTTACGTTAGCCGAAGTAATTTAGGTGATTCTGGTATAGTTTGTTATGCTTTTTAGCATTTTTTTGTAATTTTAAAGTGATTGGGCTTAGTTTGTTGCTGTAAAGTGTAGTTGGGGGTGATTTTTGATAGCCGAAGTAATTTAGGTGAGTTTGGCATAGTTTGCTATGGTTAGTAGCATTTTTTTGTCATTTAAAAGTGATTGGGATTAGTTTGTTGTGGTAAGGGTTAGTTGGTGATGATCTATGGTAGCCGAAGTAATTTAGGTGAGTTTGGCATAGTTTGCTATGGTTAGTAGCATTTTTTTGTAATATAAAAGTGATTGGGTTTAGTTTGTTGTGGTAAGGGTTAGTTGATGATGATTTATGGTAGCCGAAGTAATTTAGGTGAGTTTGGCATAGTTTGCTATGGTTACTAGCATTTTTTTGTAATTTAAAAGTAATTGGGTTTAGTTTGTTGTGGTAAGGGTTAGTTGGTGATGATTTAGAGTAGCCGAAGTAATTTAGGTGAGTCTGGCATAGTTTGTTATGATTTGTACACCTTTTTTTGTAATTTTAAGATGATATGGTTTGGTTTGTTGTGGTAAGGGATAGTTGGGGATGATTTACGGTAGCCGATGTAACTTAGGTGATTCTGGTATAGTTTGTTATGATTTTTAGCATTTTTTTGTAATTTTAAAGTGATTGGGCTTAGTTTGTTGCTGTAAAGTGTAGTTGGGGGTGATTTTTGATAGCCGAAGTAATTTAGGTGAGTTTGGCATAGTTTGCTATGGTTAGTAGTATTTTTTTGTAATTTAAAAGTGATTGGGATTAGTTTGTTGTGGTAAGGGTTAGTTGGTGATGATTTATGGTAGCCGAAGTAATTTAGGTGAGTTTGGCATAGTTTGCTATGGTTACTAGCATTTTTTTGTAATTTAAAAGTGATTGGGTTTAGTTTGTTGTGGTAATGGTTAGTTGGTGATGATTTAGAGTAGCCGAAGTAATTTAGGTGAGTCTGGCATAGTTTGTTATGATTTGTACACCTTTTTTTGTAATTTTAAGATGATATGGTTTGGCTTGTTGTGGTAAGGAATAGTTGGGGGTGATTTACGGTAGCCGAAGTAACTTAGGTGAATCTGGTATAGTTTGTTATGCTTTTTAGCATTTTTTTGTAATTTTAAAGTGATTGGGCTTAGTTTGTTGCTGTAAAGTGTAGTTGGGGGTGATTTTTGATAGCCGAAGTAATTTAGGTGAGTTTGGCATAGTTTGCTATGGTTAGTAGCATTTTTTTGTCATTTAAAAGTGATTGGGATTAATTTGTTGTGGTAAGGGTTAGTTGGTGATGATTTATGGTAGCCGAAGTAATTTAGGTGAGTTTGGCATAGTTTGCTATGGTTAGTAGCATTTTTTTGTAATATAAAAGTGATTGGGTTTAGTTTGTTGTGGTAAGGGTTAGTTGATGATGATTTATCGTAGCCGAAGTAATTTAGGTGAGTTTGGCATAGTTTGCTATGGTTACTAGCATTTTTTTGTAATTTAAAAGTAATTGGGTTTAGTTTGTTGTGGTAAGGGTTAGTTGGTGATGATTTAGAGTATCCGAAGTAATTTAGGTGAGTCTGGCATAGTTTGTTATGATTTGTACACCTTTTTTTGTAATTTTAAGATGATATGGTTTGGTTTGTTGTGGTAAGGGATAGTTGGGGATGATTTACGGTAGCCGATGTAACTTAGGTGATTCTGGTATAGTTTGTTATGATTTTTAGCATTTTTTTGTAATTTTAAAGTGATTGGGCTTAGTTTGTTGCTGTAAAGTGTAGTTGGGGGTGATTTTTGATAGCCGAAGTAATTTAGGTGAGTTTGGCATAGTTTGCTATGGTTAGTAGCATTTTTTTGTAATTTAAAAGTGATTGGGATTAGTTTGTTGTGGTAAGGGTTAGTTGGTGATGATTTATGGTAGCCGAAGTAATTTAGGTGAGTTTGGCATAGTTTGCTATGGTTACTAGCATTTTTTTGTAATTTAAAAGTGATTGGGTTTAGTTTGTTGTGGTAATGGTTAGTTGGTGATGATTTAGAGTAGCCGAAGTAATTTAGGTGAGTCTGGCATAGTTTGTTATGATTTGTACACCTTTTTTTGTAATTTTAAGATGATATGGTTTGGCTTGTTGTGGTAAGGAATAGTTGGGGGTGATTTACGGTAGCCGAAGTAACTTAGG
Organism: Eledona agricola; assembly: GCA_964023215.1. NCBI lineage: Eukaryota > Metazoa > Arthropoda > Insecta > Coleoptera > Tenebrionidae > Eledona > Eledona agricola. The sequence goes on from OZ026860.1 coordinate 21,465,203, forward strand.
TGAATCTGGTATAGTTTGTTATGATTTTTAGCATTTTTTTGTAATTTTAAAGTGATTGGGCTTAGTTTGTTGCTGTAAAGTGTAGTTGGGGGTGATTTTTGATAGCCGAAGTAATTTAGGTGAGTTTGGCATAGTTTGCTATGGTTAGTAGCATTTTTTTGTAATTTAAAAGTGAATGGGTTTAGTTTGTTGTGGTAAGGGTTAGTTGGTAATGATTTATGGTAGCCGAAGTAATTTAGGTAAGTTTAGCATAGTTTGCTATTGTTACTAGCATTTTTTTGTAATTTAAAAGTGATTGGGTTTAGTTTGTTGTGGTAAGGGTTAGTTGGTGATGATTTAGAGTAGCCGAAGTAATTTAGGTGAGTCTGGCATAGTTTGTTATGATTTGTACACCTTTTTTTGTAATTTTAAGATGATATGGTTTGGTTTGATGTGGTAAGAGATAGTTGGGGGTGATTTACGTTAGCCGAAGTAATTTAGGTGATTCTGGTATAGTTTGTTATGATTTTTAAAATTTTTTTGTAATTTTAAAGTGATTGAGCTTAGTTTGTTGCTGTAAAGTGTAGTTGGGGGTGATTTTTGATAGCCGAAGTAATTTAGGTGAGTTTGGCTGCTAGGGTTAGTAGCATTTTTTTGTAATTTAAAAGTGATCGGGTTTAGTTTGTTGTGGTAAGGGTTAGTTGGTGATGATTTATGGTAGCCGAAGTAATTTAGGTGAGTTTGGCATAGTTTGCTATGATTTGTACACCTTTTTTTGTAATTTTAAGATGATATGGTTTGGTTTGTTGTGGTAAGGGATAGTTGGGGGTGATTTACGGTTGCCGAAGTAATTTAGGTGATTCTGGTATAGTTTGTTATGATTTTTAGAATTTTTTTGTAATTTTAAAGTGATTGAGCTTAGTTTGTTGCTGTAAAGTGTAGTTGGGGGTGATTTTTGATAGCCGAAGTAATTTAGGTGAGTTTGGCATAGTTTGCTATGGTTAGTAGCATTTTTTTGTAATTTAAAAGTGATTGGGTTTAATTTGTTGTGGTAAGGGTTAGTTGGTGATGATTTAGAGTAGCCGAAGTAATTTAGGTAAGTCTGGCATAGTTTGTTATGATTTGTACACCTTTTTTTGTAATTTTAAGATGATATGGCTTGGTTTGTTGTGGTAAGGGATAGTTGGGGGTGATTTACGGTAGCCGAAGTAATTTAGGTGATTCTGGTATAGTTTGTTATGATTTTTAGAATTTTTTTGTAATTTTAAAGCGATTGAGCTTAGTTTGTTGCTGTAAAGTGTAGTTGGGGGTGATTTTTGATAGCCGAAGTAATTTAGGTAAGTTTGGCATAGTTTGCTATGGTTAGTAGCATTTTTTTGTAATTTAAATAGATTGGGTTTAGTTTGTTGTGGTAAGGGTTAGTTGGTGATGATTTTTGGTAGCCGAAGTAATTTAGGTGAGTTTGGCATAATTTGCTATGGTTACTAGCATTTTTTTGTAATTTAGAAGTGATTGGGTTTAGTTTGTTGTGGTAAGGGTTAGTTGGTGATGATTTAGAGTAGCCGAAGTAATTTAGGTGAGTCTGACATAGTTTGTTATGATTTGTACACCTTTTTTTGTAATTTTAAGATGATATGGTGTGGTTTGTTGTGGTAAGGGTTAGTTGGTGATGATTTAGAAAAGCCGAAGTAATTTAGGTGAGTCTGGCATAGTTTGTTATGACTTGTTTTTTTTTGTAATTTTAAGGTGATATGGTTTGGTTTGTTGTGGTAAGGGATAGTTGGGGGTGATTTACGTTAGCCGAAGTAATTTAGGTGATTCTGGTATAGTTTGTTATGCTTTTTAGCATTTTTTTGTAATTTTAAAGTGATTGGGCTTAGTTTGTTGCTGTAAAGTGTAGTTGGGGGTGATTTTTGATAGCCGAAGTAATTTAGGTGAGTTTGGCATAGTTTGCTATGGTTAGTAGCATTTTTTTGTCATTTAAAAGTGATTGGGATTAGTTTGTTGTGGTAAGGGTTAGTTGGTGATGATTTATGGTAGCCGAAGTAATTTAGGTGAGTTTGGCATAGTTTGCTATGGTTAGTAGCATTTTTTTGTAATATAAAAGTGATTGGGTTTAGTTTGTTGTGGTAAGGGTTAGTTGATGATGATTTATGGTAGCCGAAGTAATTTAGGTGAGTTTGGCATAGTTTGCTATGGTTACTAGCATTTTTTTGTAATTTAAAAGTAATTGGGTTTAGTTTGTTGTGGTAAGGGTTAGTTGGTGATGATTTAGAGTAGCCGAAGTAATTTAGGTGAGTCTGGAATAGTTTGTTATGATTTGTACACCTTTTTTTGTAATTTTAAGATGATATGGTTTGGTTTGTTGTGGTAAGGGATAGTTGGGGATGATTTACGGTAGCCGAAGTAACTTAGGTGATTCTGGTATAGTTTGTTATGATTTTTAGCATTTTTTTGTAATTTTAAAGTGATTGGGCTTAGTTTGTTGCTGTAAAGTGTAGTTGGGGGTGATTTTTGATAGCCGAAGTAATTTAGGTGAGTTTGGCATAGTTTGCTATGGTTAGTAGCATTTTTTTGTAATTTAAAAGTGATTGGGATTAGTTTGTTGTGGTAAGGGTTAGTTGGTGATGACTTATGGTAGCCGAAGTAATTTAGGTGAGTTTGACATAGTTTGCTATGGTTACTAGCATTTTTTTGTAATTTAAAAGTGATTGGGTTTAGTTTGTTGTGGTAATGGTTAGTTGGTGATGATTTAGAGTAGCCGAAGTAATTTAGGTGAGTCTGGCATAGTTTGTTATGATTTGTACACCTTTTTTTGTAATTTTAAGATGATATGGTTTGTCTTGTTGTAGTACGGGATTGTTGGGGGTGATTTACGGTAGCCGAAGTAATTTAGGTGATTCTGGTATAGTTTGTTTTGATTTTTAGCATTTTTTTGTAATTTTAAAGTGATTGGGATTAGTTTGTTGCTGTAAAGTGTAGTTGGGAGTGATTTTTGATAGCCGAAGTAATTTAGGTGAGTTTGGCATAGTTTGCTATGGTTAGTAGCATTTTTTTGTAATATAAAAGTGATTGGGTTTAGTTTGTTGTGGTAAGGGTTAGTTGATGATGATTTATGGTAGCCGAAGTAATTTAGGTGAGTTTGGCATAGTTTGCTATGGTTACTAGCATTTTTTTGTAATTTAAAAGTAATTAGGTTTAGTTTGTTGTGGTAAGGGTTAGTTGGTGATGATTTAGAGTAGCCGAAGTAATTTAGGTGAGTCTGGCATAGTTTGTTATGATTTGTACACCTTTTTTTGTAATTTTAAGATGATATGGTTTGGTTTGTTGTGGTAAGGAATAGTTGGGGGTGATTTACGGTAGCCTAAGTAACTTAGGTGAATCTGGTATAGTTTGTTATGATTTTTAGCATTTTTTTGTAATTTTAAAGTGATTGGGCTTAGTTTGTTGCTGTAAAGTGTAGTTGGGGGTGATTTTTGATAGCCGAAGTAATTTAGGTGAGTTTGGCATAGTTTGCTATGGTTAGTAGCATTTTTTTGTAATTTAAAAGTGATTGGGATTTGTTTGTTGTGGTAAGGGTTAGTTGGTGATGATTTATGGTAGCCGAAGTAATTTAGGTGAGTTTGGCATAGCTTGCTATGGTTACTAGCATTTTTTTGTAATTTAAAAGTGATTGGGTTTAGTTTGTTGTGGTAATGGTTAGTTGGTGATGATTTAGAGTAGCCGAAGTAATTTAGGTGAGTCTGGCATAGTTTGTTATGATTTGTACACCTTTCTTTGTAATTTTAAGATGATATGGTTTGGTTTGTTGTAGTACGGGATTGTTGGGGGTGATTTACGGTAGCCGAAGTAATTTAGGTGATTCTGGTATAGTTTGTTTTGATTTTTAGCATTTTTTTGTAATTTTAAAGTGATTGGGATTAGTTTGTTGCTGTAAAGTGTAGTTGGGAGTGATTTTTGATAGCCGAAGTAATTTAAGTGAGTTTGGCATAGTTTGCTATGGTTAGTAGCATTTTTTTGTAATTTAAAAGTGATTGGGTTTAGTTTGTTGTGGTAAGGGTTAGTTGGTGATGATTTATGGTAGCCGAAGTAATTTAGGTGAGTTTGGCATAGTTTGCTATGATTACTAGCATTTTTTTGTAATTTAAAAGTGATTGGGTTTAGTTTGTTGTGGTAAGGGTTTAGTTTGTTGTGGTAAGGGTTAGTTGGTGATGATTTAGAGTAGCCGAAGTAATTTAGGTGAGTCTGGCATAGTTTGTTATGATTTGTACACCTTTTTTTGTAATTTTAAGATGATATGGTTTGGTTTGATGTGGTAAGAGATAGTTGGGGGTGATTTACGGTAGCCGAAGTAATTTAGGTGATTCTGGTATAGTTTGTTATGATTTTTAGAATTTTTTTGTAATTTTAAAGTGATTGAGCTTAGTTTGTTGCTGTAAAGTGTAGTTGGTGATGATTTATGGTAGCCGAAGTAATTTAGGTGAGTTTGGCATAGTTTGCTATGGTTACTAGCATTTTTTTGTAATTTAGAAGTGATTGGGTTTAGTTTGTTGTGGTAAGGGTTAGTTGGTGATGATTTAGAGTAGCCGAAGTAATTTAGGTGAGTCTGACATAGTTTGTTATGATTTGTACACCTTTTTTTGTAATTTTAAGATGATATGGTGTGGTTTGTTTTGGTAAGGGTTAGTTGGTGATGATTTAGAGAAGCCGAAGTAATTTAGGTGAGTCTGGCATAGTTTGTTATGACTTGTTTTTTTTTTTGTAATTTTAAGGTGATATGGTTTGGTTTGTTGTGGTAAGGGATAGTTGGGGGTGATTTACGTTCGCCGAAGTAATTTAGGTGATTCTGGTATAGTTTGTTATGATTTTTAGCATTTTTTTGTAATTTTAAAGTGATTGGGCTTAGTTTGTTGCTGTAAAGTGTAGTTGGGGGTGATTTTTAATAGCCGAAGTAATTTAGGTGAGTTTGGCATAGTTTGCTATGGTTAGTAGCATTTTTTTGTCATTTAAAAGTGATTGGGATTAGTTTGTTGTGGTAAGGGTTAGTTGGTGATGATTTATGGTAGCCGAAGTAATTTAGGTGAGTTTGGCATAGTTTGCTATGGTTAGTAGCATTTTTTTGTAATATAAAAGTGATTTGGTTTAGTTTGTTGTGGTAAGGGTTAGTTGATGATGATTTATGGTAGCCGAAGTAATTTAGGTGAGTTTGGCATAGTTTGCTATGGTTACTAGCATTTTTTTGTAATTTAAAAGTAATTGGGTTTAGTTTGTTGTGGTAAGGGTTAGTTGGTGATGATTTAGAGTAGCCGAAGTAATTTAGGTGAGTCTGGCATAGTTTGTTATGATTTGTACACCCTTTTTTGTAATTTTAAGATGATATGGTGTGGTTTGTTGTGGTAAGGGTTAGTTGGTGATGATTTAGAAAAGCCGAAGTAATTTAGGTGAGTCTGGCATAGTTTGTTATGACTTGTTTTTTTTGAAATTTTAAGGTGATATGGTTTGGTTTGTTGTGGTAAGGGATAGTTGGGGGTGATTTACGTTAGCCGAAGTAATTTAGGTGATTTTGGTATAGTTTGTTATGCTTTTTAGCATTTTTTTGTAGTTTTAAAGTGATTGGGCTTAGTTTGTTGCTGTAAAGTGTAGTTGGGGGTGATTTTTGATAGCCGAAGTAATTTAGGTGAGTTTGGCATAGTTTGCTATGGTTAGTAGCATTTTTTTGTCATTTAAAAGTGATTGGGATTAGTTTGTTGTGGTAAGGGTTAGTTGGTGATGATTTATGGTAGCCGAAGTAATTTAGGTGAGTTTGGCATAGTTTGCTATGGTTAGTAGCATTTTTTTGTAATATAAAAGTGATTGGGTATAGTTTGTTGTGGTAAGGGTTAGTTGATGATGATTTATGGTAGCCGAAGTAATTTAGGTGAGTTTGGCATAGTTTGCTATGGTTACTAGCATTTTTTTGTAATTTAAAAGTAATTGGGTTTAGTTTGTTGTGGTAAGGGTTAGTTGGTGATGATTTAGAGTAGCCGAAGTAATTTAGGTGAGTCTGGCATAGTTTGTTATGATTTGTACACCTTTTTTTGTAATTTTAAGATGATATGGTTTGGTTTGTTGTGGTAAGGGATAGTTGGGGATGATTTACGGTAGCCGAAGTAACTTAGGTGGTTCTGGTATAGTTTGTTATGATTTTTAGCATTTTTTTGTAATTTTAAAGTGATTGGACTTAGTTTGTTGCTGTAAAGTGTAGTTGGGGGTGATTTTTGATAGCCGAAGTAATTTAGGTGAGTTTGGCATAGTTTGCTATGGTTAGTAGCATTTTTTTGTAATTTAAAAGTGATTGGGATTAGTTTGTTGTGGTAAGGGTTAGTTGGTGATGATTTATGGTAGCCAAAGTAATTTAGGTGAGTTTGGCATAGTTTGCTATGGTTACTAGCATTTTTTTGTAATTTAAAAGTGATTGGGTTTAGTTTGTTGTGGTAATGGTTAGTTGGTGATGATTTAGAGTAGCCGAAGTAATTTAGGTGAGTCTGGCATAGTTTGTTATGATTTGTACACCTTTCTTTGTAATTTTAAGATGATATGGTTTGGTTTGTTGTAGTACGGGATTGTTGGGGGTGATTTACGGTAGCCGAAGTAATTTAGGTGATTCTGGTATAGTTTGTTTTGATTTTTAGCATTTTTTTGTAATTTTAAAGTGATTGGGATTAGTTTGTTGCTGTAAAGTGTAGTTGGGAGTGATTTTTGATAGCCGAAGTAATTTAAGTGAGTTTGGCATAGTTTGCTATGGTTAGTAGCATTTTTTTGTAATTTAAAAGTGATTGGGTTTAGTTTGTTGTGGTAAGGGTTAGTTGGTGATGATTTATGGTAGCCGAAGTAATTTAGGTGAGTTTGGCATAGTTTGCTATGATTACTAGCATTTTTTTGTAATTTAAAAGTGATTGGGTTTAGTTTGTTGTGGTAAAGCTTTAGTTTGTTGTGGTAAGGGTTAGTTGGTGATAATTTAGAGTAGCCGAAGTAATTTAGGTGAGTCTGGCATAGTTTGTTATGATTTGTACACCTTTTTTTGTAATTGTAAGATGATATGGTTTTGTTTGTTGTGGTAAGAGATAGTTGGGGGTGATTTACGGTAGACGAAGTAATTTAGATGATTCTGGTATAGTTTGTTATGATTTTTAGCATTTTTTTGTAATTTTAAAGTGATTGGGCTTAGTTTGTTGCTGTAAAGTGTAGTTGGGGGTGATTTTTGATAGCCGAAGTAATTTAGGTGAGTTTGGCACAGTTTGCTATGGTTAGTAGCATTTTTTTGTAATTTAAAAGTGATTGGGTTTAGTTTGTTGTGGTAAGGGTTAGTTGGTGATGATTTATGGTAGCCGAAGTAATTTAGGTGAGTTTGGCATAGTTTGCTATGATTACTAGCATTTTTTTGTAATTTAAAAGTGATTGGGTTTAGTTTGTTGTGGTAAGGGTTTAGTTTGTTGTGGTAAGGGTTAGTTGGTGATGATTTAGAGTAGCCGAAGTAATTGAGGTGAGTCTGGCATAGTTTGTTATGATTTGTACACTTTTTTTTGTAATTTTAAGATGATATGGTTTGGTTTGATGTGGTAAGAGATAGTTGGGGGTGATTTACGGTAGCCGAAGTAATTTAGGTGATTCTGGTATAGTTTGTTATGATTTTTAGAATTTTTTTGTAATTTTAAAGTTATTGAGCTTAGTTTGTTGCTGTAAAGTGTAGTTGGGGGTGATTTTTGATAGCCGAAGTAATTTAGGTGAGTTTGGCATAGTTTGCTATGGTTAGTAGCATTTTTTTGTAATTTAAAAGTGATTGGGTTTAGTTTGTTGTGGTAAGGGTTAGTTGGTGATGATTTAGAGTAGCCGAAGTAATTTAGGTGAGTCTGGCATAGTTTGTTATGATTTGTACACCTTTTTTTGTAATTTTAAGATGATATGGTTTGGTTTGATGTGGTAAGAGATAGTTGGGGGTGATTTACGGTAGCCGAAGTAATTTAGGTGATTCTGGTATAGTTTGTTATGATTTTTAGAATTTTTTTGTAATTTTAAAGTGATTGAGCTTAGTTTGTTGCTGTAAAGTGTAGTTGGGGGTGATTTTTGATAGCCGAGGTAATTTAGGTGAGTTTGGCATAGTTTGCTATGGTTAGTAGCATTTTTTTGTAATTTAAAAGTGATTGGGTTTAGTTTGTTGTGGTAAGGGTTAGTTGGTGATGATTTAGAGTAGCCGAAGTAATTTAGGTGAGTCTGGCATAGTTTGTTATGATTTGTACACCTTTTTTTGTAATTTTAAGATGATATGGCTTGGTTTGTTGTGGTAAGGGATAGTTGGGGGTGATTTACGGTAGCCGAAGTAATTTAGGTGATTCTGGTATAGTTTGTTATGATTTTTAGAATTTTTTTGTAATTTTAAAGTGATTGAGCTTAGTTTGTTGCTGTAAAGTGTAGTTGGGGGTGATTTTTGATAGCCGAAGTAACTTAGGTAAGTTTGGCATAGTTTGCTATGGTTAGTAGCATTTTTTTGTAATTTAAATAGATTGGGTTTAGTTTGTTGTGGTAAGGGTTAGTTGGTGATGATTTATGGTAGCCGAAGTAATTTAGGTGAGTTTGGCATAGTTTGCTATGGTTACTAGCATTTTTTTGTAATTTAGATGTGATTGGGTTTAGTTTGTTGTGGTAAGGGTTAGTTGGTGATGATTTAGAGTAGCCGAAGTAATTTAGGTGAGTCTGACATAGTTTGTTATGATTTGTACACCTTTTTTTGTAATTTTAAGATGATATGGTGTGGTTTGTTTTGGTAAGGGTTAGTTGGTAATGATTTAGAGAAGCCGAAGTAATTTAGGTGAGTCTGGCATAGTTTGTTATGACTTGTTTTTTATTTTGTAATTTTAAGGTGATATGGTTTGGTTTGTTGTGGTAAGGGATAGTTGGGGGTGATTTACGTTAGCCGAAGTAATTTAGGTGATTCTGGTATAGTTAGTTATGATTTTTAGCATTTTTTTGTAATTTTAAAGTGATTGGGCTTAGTTTGTTGCTGTAAAGTGTAGTTGGGGGTGATTTTTGATAGCCGAAGTAATTTAGGTGAGTTTGGCATAGTTTGCTATGGTCAGTAGCATTTTTTTGTCATTTAAAAGTGATTGGGATTAGTTTGTTGTGGTAAGGGTTAGTTGGTGATGATTTATGGTAGCCGAAGTAATTTAGGTGAGTTTGGCATAGTTTGCTATGGTTAGTAGCATTTTTTTGTAATATAAAAGTGATTGGGTTTAGTTTGTTGTGGTAAGGGTTAGTTGATGATGATTTATGGTAGCCGAAGTAATTTAGGTGAGTTTGGCATAGTTTGCTATGGTTACTAGCATTTTTTTGTAATTTAAAAGTAATTGGGTTTGGTTTGTTGTGGTAAGGGATAGCTGGGGATGATTTACGGTAGCCGAAGTAACTTAGGTGGTTCTGGTATAGTTTGTTATGATTTTTAGCATTTTTTTGTAATTTTAAAGTGATTGGGCTTAGTTTGTTGCTGTAAAGTGTAGTTGGGGGTGATTTTTGATAGCCGAAGTAATTTAGGTGAGTTTGGCATAGTTTGCTATGGTTAGTAGCATTTTTTTGTAATTTAAAAGTGATTGGGATTAGTTTGTTGTGGTAAGGGTTAGTTGGTGATGATTTATGGTAGCCGAAGTAATTTAGGTGAGTTTGGCATAGTTTGCTATGGTTACTAGCATTTTTTTGTAATTTAAAAGTGATTGGGTTTAGTTTGTTGTGGTAATGGTTAGTTGGTGATGATTTAGAGTAGCCGAAGTAATTTAGGTGAGTCTGGCATAGTTTGTTATGATTTGTACACCTTTTTTTGTAATTTTAAGATGATATGGTTTGGCTTGTTGTGGTAAGGAATAGTTGGGGTGATTTACGGTAGCCTAAGTAACTTAGATGAATCTGGTATAGTTTGTTATGATTTTTAGCATTTTTTTGTAATTTTAAAGTGATTGGGCTTAGTTTGTTGCTGTAAAGTGTAGTTGGGGGTGATTTTTGATGGCCGAAGTAATTTAGGTGAGTTTGGCATAGTTTGCTATGGTTAGTAGCATTTTTTTGTAATTTAAAAGTGATTGGGATTTGTTTGTTGTGGTAAGGGTTAGTTGGTGATGATTTATGGTAGCCGAAGTAATTTAGGTGAGTTTGGCATAGCTTGCTATGGTTACTAGCATTTTTTTGTAATTTAAAAGTGATTGGGTTTAGTTTGTTGTGGTAATGGTTAGTTGGTGATGATTTAGAGTAGCCGAAGTAATTTAGGTGAGTCTGGCATAGTTTGTTATGATTTGTACACCTTTTTTTGTAATTGTAAGATGATATGGTTTTGTTTGTTGTGGTAAGAGATAGTTGGGGGTGATTTACGGTAGACGAAGTAATTTAGATGATTCTGGTATAGTTTGTTATGATTTCTAGCATTTTTTTTTAATTTTAAAGTGATTGGGCTTAGTTTGTTGCTGTAAAGTGTAGTTGGGGGTGATTTTTGATAGCCGAAGTAATTTAGGTGAGTTTGACACAGTTTGCTATGGTTAGTAGCATCTTTTTGTAATTTAAAAGTGATTGAGTTTAGTTTGTTGTGGTAAGGGTTAGTTGGTGATGATTTCTGGTAGCCGAAGTAATTTAGGTGAGTTTGGCATAGTTTGCTATGGTTAGTAGCATTTTTTTTTAATTTTAATGTGATTGGGTTAAGTTTGTTTTGATAAGGATTAGTTGGTGATGATTTATGGTAGCCGAAGTAATTTAGGTGAGTTTGGCAGTGTTTGCTATGGTTACTAGCATTTTTTTGTAATTTAAAAGTGATTGGGTTTAGTTTGTTGTGGTAAAGGTTTAGCTTGTTGTGGAAAGGGTTAGTTGGTGATGATTTAGAGTAGCCGAAGTAATTTAGGTGAGTCTGGCATAGTTTGTTATGATTTGTACACCTTTTTTGTAATTTTAAGATGATATGTTTTGGTTTGTTGTGGTAAGGGATAGTTGGGGGTGATTTACTGTAGCCGAAGTTATTTAGGTGATTCTGGTATAGTTTGTTATGATTTTTAGCATTTTTTTGTAATTTTAAAGTGACTGGGTTTAGTTTGTTGCTGTAAACTGTAGTTGGGGGTGATTTCTGATTGCCGAAGTAATTTAGGTGAGTTTGGCATAGTTTGCTATGGTTAGTAGCATTTTTTTTTAATTTAAAAGTGATTGGGTTAAGTTTGTTTTGGTAAGGATTAGTTGGTGATGATTTATGGTAGCCGATGTAATTTAGGTGAGTTTGGCATAGTTTGCTATGGTTACTAGCATTTTTTTGTAATTTAAAAGTGATTGGGTTTAGTTTGTTGTGGTAAGGGTATAGTTTGTTGTGGTAAGGGTTAGTTGGTGATGATTTAGAGTAGCCGAAGTAATTTAGGTGAGTCTGGCATAGTTTGTTATGATTGGTACACCTTTTTATGTAATTTTAAGATGATATGGTTTGGTTTGTTGTGGTAAGGGATAGGTGGGGGTGATTTACGGTAGCCGAAATAATTTAGGTAATTCTGGTATAGTTTGTTATGATTTTTAACATTTTTTTGTAATTTTAAAGTGATTGGGCTTAGTTTGTTGCTGTAAAGTGTAGTTGGGGGTGACTTTTGATAGCCGAAGTAATTTAGGTGAGTTTCGCATAGTTTGCTATGGTTACTAGCATTTTTTTGTAATTTAAAAGTGATTGGGTTTAGTTTGTTGTGGTAAGGGTTAGTTGGTGATGATTTAGGGTAGCTGAAGTAATTTAGGTGAGTCTGGCATAGTTTGTTATGATTTGTACACCTTTTTTGTAATTTTAAGATGATATGGTTTGGTTTGTTGTGGTAAGGGATAGTTGGAGGTGATTTACGTTAGCCGAAGTAATTTAGGTGATTCTGGTATAGTTTGTTATGATTTTTAGCATTTTTTTGTAATTTTAAAGTGATTGGGCTTAGTTTTTTGCTGTAAAGTGTAGTTGGGGGTGATTTTTGATAGCCGAAGTAATTAAGGTGAGTTTGGCATAGTTTGCTATGGTTACTAGCATTTTTTTGTAATTTAAAAGTGATTGGGTTTAATTTGTTGTGGTAAGGGTTAGTTGGTGATGATTTATGGTAGCCTAAGTAATTTAGGTGAGTTTGGCATAGTTCGCTATTGTTACTAGCATTTTTTTGTAATTTAAAAATGATTGGGTTTAGTTTGTTGTGGTAAGGGTTAGTTGGTGATGATTTATGTTAGCCGAAGTAATTTAGGTGAGTTTGGCATAGTTCGCTATGGTTACTAGCATTTTTTGTAATGTAAAAGTGATTGGGTTTAGTTTGTTGTGGTAAGGGTTAGTTGGTGATGATTTAGAGTAGCCGAAGTAATTTAGGTGAGTCTGGCATAGTTTGTTCTGATTTGTACACCTTTTTTTGTAATTTTAAGATGATATGGTTTGGTCTGTTGTGGTAAGGGATAGTTGGGGGTGATTTACGGTAGCCGAAGTAATTTAGGTGATTCTGGTATAGTTTGTTATGATTTTTAGCATTTTTTTGTAATTTTAAAGTGATTGGGCTTTTTTTGTTGCTGTAAAGTGTAGTTGGGGGTGATTTTTGTTTGCCGAAGTAATTTAGGTGAGTTTGGCATAGTTTGCTATGGTTAGTAGCATTTTTTTGTAATTAAAAAGTGATTGGGTTTAGTTTGTTGTGGTAAGGGTTAGTTGGTGATGATTTATGGTAGCCGAAGTAATTTAGGTGAGTTTGGCATAGTTTGTTATGATTTGTACACCTTTTTTTGTAATTTTAAGATAATATGGTTTGGTTTGTTGTGGTAAGGGATAGTTGGGGGTGATTTACGGTAGCCGAAGTAATTTAGGTGATTCTGGTATAGTTTGTTATGATTTTTAGCATTTTTTTGTAATTTTAAAGTGATTGGGCTTAGTTTGTTGCTGTAAAGTGTAGTTGGGGGTGATTTTTGATAGCCGAAGTAATTTAGGTGAGTTTGGCATAGTTTGCTATGGTTAGTAGCATTTTTTTGTAATTTAAAAGTGATTGGGATTAGTTTGTTGTGGTAAGGGTTAGTTGGTGATGATTTATGGTAGCCTAAGTAATTTAGGCGAGTTTGGCATAGTTTGCTATGGTTACTAGCATTTTTTTTTATTTAAAAGTGATTGGGTTTAGTTTGTTGTGGTAATGGTTAGTTGGTGATGATTTAGAGTAGCCGAAGTAATTTAGGTGAGTCTGGCATAATTTGTTATGATTTGTACACCTTTTTTTGTAATTTTAAGATGATATGGTTTGGTTTGTTGTGGTAAGGGATAGTTGGGGGTGATTTAGGGTAGCCGAAGTGATTTAGGTGATTCTGGTATAGTTTGTTATGATTTTTAGCATTTTTTTGTAATTTTAAAGTGATTGGGCTTAGTTTGTTGCTGTAAAGTGTAGTTGGGGGTGATTTTTGATAGCCCAAGTAATTTAGGTGAGCTTGGCATAGTTTGCTATGGTTAGTAGCATTTTTTTGTAATTTAAAAGTGATTGGGATTAGTTTGTTGTGGTAAGGGTTAGTTGGTGATGATTTATGGTAGCCGAAGTAATTTAGGCGAGTTTGGCATAGTTTGCTATAGTTACTAGCATTTTTTTGTAATTTAAAAGTGATTGGGTTTAGTTTGTTGTGGTAATGGTTAGTTGGTGATGACGTAGAGTAGCCGAAGTAATTTAGGTGAGTTTGGCATAGTTTGCTATGGTTAGTAGCATTTTTTTGTAATTTAAAAGTGATTGGGTTTAGTTTGTTGTGGTAAGGGTTAGTTAGTGATGATTTAGAGTAGCCGAAGTAATTTAGGTGAGTCTGGCATAATTTGTTATGATTTGTACATTTTTTTTTGTAATTTTAAGATGATATGGTTTGGTTTGTTGTGGTAAGGGATATTTGGGGGTGATTTACGTTAGCCGAAGTAATTTAGGTGATTCTGGTATAGTTTGTTATGATTTTTAGCATTTTTTTGTAATTTTAAAGTGATTGGGCTTAGTTTGTTGCTGTAAAGTGTAGTTGGGGGTGATTTTTGATAGCCGAAGTAATTTAGGTGAGTTTGGCATAGTTTGCTATGGTTAGTAGCATTTTTTTGTAATATAAAAGTGATTGGGTTTAGTTTGTTGTGGTAAGGGCTAGTTGGTGATGATTTATGGTAGCCGAAGTAATTTAGTTGAGTTTGGCATAGTTTGCTATGGTTACTAGCATTTTTTTGTAATTTAAAAGTAATTGGGTTTAGTTTGTTGTGGTAAGGGTTAGTTGGTGATGATTTAGAGTAGCCGAAGTAATTTAGGTGAGTCTGGCATAGTTTGTTATGATTTGTACACCTTTCTTTGTAATTTTAAGATGATATGGTTTGGTTTGTTGTAGTAAGGGATAGTTGGGGGTGATTTACGGTAGCCGAAGTAATTTAGGTGATTCTGGTATAGTTTGTTTTGATTTTTAGCATTTTTTTGTAATTTTAAAGTGATTGGGCTTAGTTTGTTGCTGTAAAGTGTAGTTGGGAGTGATTTTTGATAGCCGAAGTAATTTAGGTGAGTTTGGCATAGTTTGCTATGGTTAGTAGCATTTTTTTGTAATTTAAAAGTGATTGGGTTTAGTTTGTTGTGGTAAGGGTTAGTTGGTGATGATTTATGGTAGCCAAAGTAATTTAGGTGAGTTTGGCATAGTTTGCTATGGTTACTAGCATTTTTTTGTAATTTAAAAGTGATTGGGTTTAGTTTGTTGTGGTAAGGGATAGTTGGTGATGATTTAGAGTAGCCGAAATAATTTAGGTGAGTCTGGCATAGTTTGTTATGATTTGTACACCTTTTTTTGTAATTTTAAGATGATATGGTTTGGTTTGTTGTGGTAAGGGATAGTTATGGGTGATTTACGGTAGCCGAAGTAATTTAGGTGATTCTGGTATAGTTTGTTATGATTTTTAGCATTTTTTTGTAATTCTAAAGTGATTGGGCTTAGTTTGTTGCTGTAAAGTGTAGTTGGGGGTGATTTTTGATAGCCGAAGTAATTTAGGTGATTCTGGTATAGTTTGTTATGATTTTTAGCATTTTTTTGTAATTTTAAAGTGATTGGGCTTAGTTTGTTGCTGTAAAGTATAGTTGGGGGTGATTTTTGATAGCCGAAGTAATTTAGGTGAGTTTGGCATAGTTTGCTATGGTTAGTAGCATTTATTTTAATTTAAAAGTGATTGGGTTTAGTTTGTTGTGGTAAGGGTTAGTTGGTGATGATTTATGGTTGCCGAAGTAATTTAGGTGAGTCTGGCATAGTTTGTTATGATTTGTACACCTTTTTTTGTAATTTTAAGATGATATGGTTTGGTTTGTTGTGGTAAGGGATAGTTATGGGTGATTTACGGTAGCTGAAGTAATTTAGGTGATTCTGGTATAGTTTGTTATGATTTTTAGCATTTTTTTGTAATTTTAAAGTGATTGGGCTTAGTTTGTTGCTGTAAAGTGTAGTTGGGGGTGATTTTTGATAGCCGAAGTAATTTAGGTGAGTTTGGCATAGTTTGCTATGGTTAGTAGCATTATTTTGTAATTTAAAAGTGATTGGGTTTAGTTTGTTGTGGTAAGGGTTAGTTGGTGATGATTTAGAGAAGCCGAAGTAATTTAGGTGAGTCTGGCATAATTTGTTATAATTTGTACACCTTTCTTTGCAATTTTAAGATGATATGGTTTGGTTTGTTGTAGTAAGGGATAGTTGGGGGTGATTTACGGTAGCCGAAGTAATTTAGGTGGTTCTGGTATAGTTTGTTTTGATTTTTAGCATTTTTTTGTAATTTTAAAGTGATTGGGCTTAGTTTGTTGCTGTAAAGTGTAGTTGGGAGTGATTTTTAATAGCCGAAGTAATTTAGGTGAGTTTGGCATAGTTTGCTATGGTTAGTAGCATTTTTTTGAAATTTAAAAGTGATTGGGTTTAGTTTGTTGTGGTAAGGGTTAGTTGGTGATGATTTAGAGTAGCGAAGTAATTTAGGTGAGTCTGGCATAATTTGTTATGATTTGTACACCTTTTTTTGTAATTTTAAATTGATATGGTTTGGTTTGTTGTGGTAAGGGATAGTTGGGGGTGATTTACGGTAGCCGAAGTAATTTAGGTGATTCTGGTATAGTTTGTTATGATTTTTAGCATTTTTTTGTAATTTTAAAGTGATTGGGCTTAGTTTGTTGCTGTAAAGTATAGTTGGGGGTGATTTTTGATAGCCGAAGTAATTTAGGTGAGTTTGGCATAGTTTGCTATGGTTAGTAGCATTTATTTTAATTTAAAAGTGATTGTGTTTAGTTTGTAGTGGTAAGGGTTAGTTGGTGATGATTTATGGTTGCCGAAGTAATTTAGGTGAGTTTGGCATAGTTTGCTATGTTTACTAGCATTTTTTTGTAATTTAAAAGTGATTGGGTTTAGTTTGTTGTGGTAAGGGTTAGTTGGTGATGATTTAGAGTAGCCGAAGTAATTTAGGTGAGTCTGGCATAGTTTGTTATGATTTGTACACCTTTTTATGTAATTTTAAGATGATATCGTTTGGTTTGTTGTGGTAAGGGATAGGTGGGGGTGATTTACGGTAGCCGAAGTAATTTAGGTGATTCTGGTATAGTTTGTTATGATTTTTAGCATTTTTTTGTAATTTTAAAGTGATTGGGCTTAGTTTGTTGCTGTAAAGTGTAGTTGGGGGTGATTTTTGATAGCCGAAGTAATTTAGGTGAGTTTGGCATAGTTTGCTATGTTTACTAGCATTTTTTTGTAATTTAAAAGTGATTGGGTTTAGTTTGTTGTGGTAAGGGTTAGTTGGTGATGATTTAGAGTAGCCGAAGTTATTTAGGTGAGTCTGGCATAGTTTGTTATGATTTGTACACCTTTTTATGTAATTTTAAGATGATATGGTTTGGTTTGTTGTGGTAAGGGATAGGTGGGGGTGATTTACGGTAGCCGAAGTAATTTAGGTGATTCTGGTATAGTTTGTTATGATTTTTAGCATTTTTTTGTAATTTTAAAGTGATTGGGCTTAGTTTGTTGCTGTAAAGTGTAGTTGGGGGTGATTTTTGATAGCCGAAGTAATTTAGGTGAGTTTGGCATAGTTTGCTATGGTTAGTAGCATTTTTTTGTAATTTAAAAATGATTGGGTTTAGTTTGTTGTGGTAAGGGTTGGTGATGATTTATGGTAGCCGAAGTAATTTAGGTGAGTTTGGCATAGTTTGCTATGATTACTAGCATTTTTTTGTAATTTAAAAGTGATTGGGTTTAGTTTGTTGTGGTAAGGGTTTAGTTTGTTGTGGTAAGGGTTAGTTGGAGATGATTTAGAGTAGCCGAAGTAATTTAGGTGAGTCTGGCATAGTTTGTTATGATTTGTACACCTTTTTTGTAATTTTAAGATGATATGGTTTGGTTTGTTGTGGTAAGGGATAGTTGGGGGTGATTTACTGTAGCCGAAGTTATTTAGGTGATTCTGGTATAGTTTGTTATAATTTTTAGCATTTTTTTGTAATTTTAAAGTGACTGGGTTTAGTTTGTTGCTGTAAACTGTAGTTGGGGGTGATTTTTGATTGCCGAAGTAATTGAGGTGAGTTTGGCATAGTTTGCTATGGTTAGTAGCATTTTTTTTAATTTAAAAGTGATTGGGTTAAGTTTGTTTTGGTAAGGATTAGTTGGTGATGATTTATGGTAGCCGATGTAATTTAGGTGAGTTTGGCATAGTTTGCTATGGTTACTAGCATTTTTTTGTAATTTAAAAGTGATTGGGTTTAGTTTGTTGTGGTAAGGGTTTAGTTTGTTGTGGTAAGGGTTAGTTGGTGATGATTTAGAGTAGCCGAAGTAATTTAGGTGAGTCTGGCATAATTTGTTATGATTGGTACACCTTTTTATGTAATTTTAAGATGATATGGTTTGGTTTGTTGTGGTAAGGGATAGGTGGGGGTGATTTACGGTAGCCGAAGTAATTTAGGTAATTCTGGTATAGTTTGTTATGATTTTTAGCATTTTTTTGTAATTTTAAAGTGATTGGGCTTAGTTTGTTGCTGTAAAGTGTAGTTGGGGGTGATTTTTGATAGCCGAAGTAATTTAGGTGAGTTTCGCATAGTTTGCTATGGTTACTAGCATTTTTTTGTAATTTAAAAGTGATTGGGTTTAGTTTGTTGTGGTAAGGGTTAGTTGGTGATGATTTAGAGTAGCCGAAGTAATTTAGGTGAGTCTGGCATAGTTTGTTAGGATTTGTACACCTTTTTTGTAATTTTAAGATGATATGGTTTGGTTTGTTGTGGTAAGGGATAGTTGGAGGTGATTTACGTTAGCCGAAGTAATTTAGGTGATTCTGGTATAGTTTGTTATGATTTTTAGCATTTTTTTGTAATTTTCAAGGGATTGGGCTTAGTTTTTTGCTGTAAAGTGTAGTTGGGGGTGATTTTTGATAGCCGAAGTAATTAAGGTGAGTTTGGCATAGTTTGCTATGGTTACTAGCATTTTTTTGTAATTTAAAAGTGATTGGGTTTAATTTGTTGTGGTAAGGGTTAGTTGGTGATGATTTATGGTAGCCGAAGTAATTTAGGTGAGTTTGGCATAGTTTGCTATGGTTACAAGCATTTTTTTGTAATTTAAAAGTGATTGGGTTTAGTTTGTTGTGGTAAGGGTTAGTTGGTGATGATATATGGTAGTTGAAGTAATTTAGGTGAGTTTGGCATAGTTTGCTATGGTTACTAGCATTTTTTTGTAATTTAAAAGTGATTGGGTTTAGTTTGTTGTGGTAAGGGTTAGTTGGTGATGATTTAGAGTAGCCGAAGTAATTTAGGTGAGTCTGGCATAGTTTGTTATGATTTGTACACCTTTTTATGTAATTTTAAGATGATATCGTTTGGTTTGTTGTGGTAAGGGATAGGTGGGGGTGATTTACGGTAGCCGAAGTAATTTAGGTGATTCTGGTATAGTTTGTTATGATTTTTAGCATTTTTTTGTAATTTTAAAGTGATTGGGCTTAGTTTGTTGCTGTAAAGTGTAGTTGGGGGTGATTTTTGATAGCCGAAGTAATTTAGGTGAGTTTGGCATAGTTTGCTATGGTCAGTAGCATTTTTTTGTCATTTAAAAGTGATTGGGATTAGTTTGTTGTGGTAAGGGTTAGTTGGTGATGATTTATGGTAGCCGAAGTAATTTAGGTGAGTTTGGCATAGTTTGCTATGGTTAGTAGCATTTTTTTGTAATATAAAAGTGATTGGGTTTAGTTTGTTGTGGTAAGGGTTAGTTGATGATGATTTATGGTAGCCGAAGTAATTTAGGTGAGTTTGGCATAGTTTGCTATGGTTACTAGCATTTTTTTGTAATTTAAAAGTAATTGGGTTTGGTTTGTTGTGGTAAGGGATAGCTGGGGATGATTTACGGTAGCCGAAGTAACTTAGGTGGTTCTGGTATAGTTTGTTATGATTTTTAGCATTTTTTTGTAATTTTAAAGTGATTGGGCTTAGTTTGTTGCTGTAAAGTGTAGTTGGGGGTGATTTTTGATAGCCGAAGTAATTTAGGTGAGTTTGGCATAGTTTGCTATGGTTAGTAGCATTTTTTTGTAATTTAAAAGTGATTGGGATTAGTTTGTTGTGGTAAGGGTTAGTTGGTGATGATTTATGGTAGCCGAAGTAATTTAGGTGAGTTTGGCATAGTTTGCTATGGTTACTAGCATTTTTTTGTAATTTAAAAGTGATTGGGTTTAGTTTGTTGTGGTAATGGTTAGTTGGTGATGATTTAGAGTAGCCGAAGTAATTTAGGTGAGTCTGGCATAGTTTGTTATGATTTGTACACCTTTTTTTGTAATTTTAAGATGATATGGTTTGGCTTGTTGTGGTAAGGAATAGTTGGGGTGATTTACGGTAGCCTAAGTAACTTAGATGAATCTGGTATAGTTTGTTATGATTTTTAGCATTTTTTTGTAATTTTAAAGTGATTGGGCTTAGTTTGTTGCTGTAAAGTGTAGTTGGGGGTGATTTTTGATGGCCGAAGTAATTTAGGTGAGTTTGGCATAGTTTGCTATGGTTAGTAGCATTTTTTTGTAATTTAAAAGTGATTGGGATTTGTTTGTTGTGGTAAGGGTTAGTTGGTGATGATTTATGGTAGCCGAAGTAATTTAGGTGAGTTTGGCATAGCTTGCTATGGTTACTAGCATTTTTTTGTAATTTAAAAGTGATTGGGTTTAGTTTGTTGTGGTAATGGTTAGTTGGTGATGATTTAGAGTAGCCGAAGTAATTTAGGTGAGTCTGGCATAGTTTGTTATGATTTGTACACCTTTTTTTGTAATTGTAAGATGATATGGTTTTGTTTGTTGTGGTAAGAGATAGTTGGGGGTGATTTACGGTAGACGAAGTAATTTAGATGATTCTGGTATAGTTTGTTATGATTTCTAGCATTTTTTTTTAATTTTAAAGTGATTGGGCTTAGTTTGTTGCTGTAAAGTGTAGTTGGGGGTGATTTTTGATAGCCGAAGTAATTTAGGTGAGTTTGACACAGTTTGCTATGGTTAGTAGCATCTTTTTGTAATTTAAAAGTGATTGAGTTTAGTTTGTTGTGGTAAGGGTTAGTTGGTGATGATTTCTGGTAGCCGAAGTAATTTAGGTGAGTTTGGCATAGTTTGCTATGGTTAGTAGCATTTTTTTTTAATTTTAATGTGATTGGGTTAAGTTTGTTTTGATAAGGATTAGTTGGTGATGATTTATGGTAGCCGAAGTAATTTAGGTGAGTTTGGCAGTGTTTGCTATGGTTACTAGCATTTTTTTGTAATTTAAAAGTGATTGGGTTTAGTTTGTTGTGGTAAAGGTTTAGCTTGTTGTGGAAAGGGTTAGTTGGTGATGATTTAGAGTAGCCGAAGTAATTTAGGTGAGTCTGGCATAGTTTGTTATGATTTGTACACCTTTTTTGTAATTTTAAGATGATATGTTTTGGTTTGTTGTGGTAAGGGATAGTTGGGGGTGATTTACTGTAGCCGAAGTTATTTAGGTGATTCTGGTATAGTTTGTTATGATTTTTAGCATTTTTTTGTAATTTTAAAGTGACTGGGTTTAGTTTGTTGCTGTAAACTGTAGTTGGGGGTGATTTCTGATTGCCGAAGTAATTTAGGTGAGTTTGGCATAGTTTGCTATGGTTAGTAGCATTTTTTTTTAATTTAAAAGTGATTGGGTTAAGTTTGTTTTGGTAAGGATTAGTTGGTGATGATTTATGGTAGCCGATGTAATTTAGGTGAGTTTGGCATAGTTTGCTATGGTTACTAGCATTTTTTTGTAATTTAAAAGTGATTGGGTTTAGTTTGTTGTGGTAAGGGTATAGTTTGTTGTGGTAAGGGTTAGTTGGTGATGATTTAGAGTAGCCGAAGTAATTTAGGTGAGTCTGGCATAGTTTGTTATGATTGGTACACCTTTTTATGTAATTTTAAGATGATATGGTTTGGTTTGTTGTGGTAAGGGATAGGTGGGGGTGATTTACGGTAGCCGAAATAATTTAGGTAATTCTGGTATAGTTTGTTATGATTTTTAACATTTTTTTGTAATTTTAAAGTGATTGGGCTTAGTTTGTTGCTGTAAAGTGTAGTTGGGGGTGACTTTTGATAGCCGAAGTAATTTAGGTGAGTTTCGCATAGTTTGCTATGGTTACTAGCATTTTTTTGTAATTTAAAAGTGATTGGGTTTAGTTTGTTGTGGTAAGGGTTAGTTGGTGATGATTTAGGGTAGCTGAAGTAATTTAGGTGAGTCTGGCATAGTTTGTTATGATTTGTACACCTTTTTTGTAATTTTAAGATGATATGGTTTGGTTTGTTGTGGTAAGGGATAGTTGGAGGTGATTTACGTTAGCCGAAGTAATTTAGGTGATTCTGGTATAGTTTGTTATGATTTTTAGCATTTTTTTGTAATTTTAAAGTGATTGGGCTTAGTTTTTTGCTGTAAAGTGTAGTTGGGGGTGATTTTTGATAGCCGAAGTAATTAAGGTGAGTTTGGCATAGTTTGCTATGGTTACTAGCATTTTTTTGTAATTTAAAAGTGATTGGGTTTAATTTGTTGTGGTAAGGGTTAGTTGGTGATGATTTATGGTAGCCTAAGTAATTTAGGTGAGTTTGGCATAGTTCGCTATTGTTACTAGCATTTTTTTGTAATTTAAAAATGATTGGGTTTAGTTTGTTGTGGTAAGGGTTAGTTGGTGATGATTTATGTTAGCCGAAGTAATTTAGGTGAGTTTGGCATAGTTCGCTATGGTTACTAGCATTTTTTGTAATGTAAAAGTGATTGGGTTTAGTTTGTTGTGGTAAGGGTTAGTTGGTGATGATTTAGAGTAGCCGAAGTAATTTAGGTGAGTCTGGCATAGTTTGTTCTGATTTGTACACCTTTTTTTGTAATTTTAAGATGATATGGTTTGGTCTGTTGTGGTAAGGGATAGTTGGGGGTGATTTACGGTAGCCGAAGTAATTTAGGTGATTCTGGTATAGTTTGTTATGATTTTTAGCATTTTTTTGTAATTTTAAAGTGATTGGGCTTTTTTTGTTGCTGTAAAGTGTAGTTGGGGGTGATTTTTGTTTGCCGAAGTAATTTAGGTGAGTTTGGCATAGTTTGCTATGGTTAGTAGCATTTTTTTGTAATTAAAAAGTGATTGGGTTTAGTTTGTTGTGGTAAGGGTTAGTTGGTGATGATTTATGGTAGCCGAAGTAATTTAGGTGAGTTTGGCATAGTTTGTTATGATTTGTACACCTTTTTTTGTAATTTTAAGATAATATGGTTTGGTTTGTTGTGGTAAGGGATAGTTGGGGGTGATTTACGGTAGCCGAAGTAATTTAGGTGATTCTGGTATAGTTTGTTATGATTTTTAGCATTTTTTTGTAATTTTAAAGTGATTGGGCTTAGTTTGTTGCTGTAAAGTGTAGTTGGGGGTGATTTTTGATAGCCGAAGTAATTTAGGTGAGTTTGGCATAGTTTGCTATGGTTAGTAGCATTTTTTTGTAATTTAAAAGTGATTGGGATTAGTTTGTTGTGGTAAGGGTTAGTTGGTGATGATTTATGGTAGCCTAAGTAATTTAGGCGAGTTTGGCATAGTTTGCTATGGTTACTAGCATTTTTTTTTATTTAAAAGTGATTGGGTTTAGTTTGTTGTGGTAATGGTTAGTTGGTGATGATTTAGAGTAGCCGAAGTAATTTAGGTGAGTCTGGCATAATTTGTTATGATTTGTACACCTTTTTTTGTAATTTTAAGATGATATGGTTTGGTTTGTTGTGGTAAGGGATAGTTGGGGGTGATTTAGGGTAGCCGAAGTGATTTAGGTGATTCTGGTATAGTTTGTTATGATTTTTAGCATTTTTTTGTAATTTTAAAGTGATTGGGCTTAGTTTGTTGCTGTAAAGTGTAGTTGGGGGTGATTTTTGATAGCCCAAGTAATTTAGGTGAGCTTGGCATAGTTTGCTATGGTTAGTAGCATTTTTTTGTAATTTAAAAGTGATTGGGATTAGTTTGTTGTGGTAAGGGTTAGTTGGTGATGATTTATGGTAGCCGAAGTAATTTAGGCGAGTTTGGCATAGTTTGCTATAGTTACTAGCATTTTTTTGTAATTTAAAAGTGATTGGGTTTAGTTTGTTGTGGTAATGGTTAGTTGGTGATGACGTAGAGTAGCCGAAGTAATTTAGGTGAGTTTGGCATAGTTTGCTATGGTTAGTAGCATTTTTTTGTAATTTAAAAGTGATTGGGTTTAGTTTGTTGTGGTAAGGGTTAGTTAGTGATGATTTAGAGTAGCCGAAGTAATTTAGGTGAGTCTGGCATAATTTGTTATGATTTGTACATTTTTTTTTGTAATTTTAAGATGATATGGTTTGGTTTGTTGTGGTAAGGGATAGTTGGGGGTGATTTACGTTAGCCGAAGTAATTTAGGTGATTCTGGTATAGTTTGTTATGATTTTTAGCATTTTTTTGTAATTTTAAAGTGATTGGGCTTAGTTTGTTGCTGTAAAGTGTAGTTGGGGGTGATTTTTGATAGCCGAAGTAATTTAGGTGAATTTGGCATAGTTTGCTATGGTTAGTAGCATTTTTTTGTAATATAAAAGTGATTGGGTTTAGTTTGTTGTGGTAAGGGCTAGTTGGTGATGATTTATGGTAGCCGAAGTAATTTAGTTGAGTTTGGCATAGTTTGCTATGGTTACTAGCATTTTTTTGTAATTTAAAAGTAATTGGGTTTAGTTTGTTGTGGTAAGGGTTAGTTGGTGATGATTTAGAGTAGCCGAAGTAATTTAGGTGAGTCTGGCATAGTTTGTTATGATTTGTACACCTTTCTTTGTAATTTTAAGATGATATGGTTTGGTTTGTTGTAGTAAGGGATAGTTGGGGGTGATTTACGGTAGCCGAAGTAATTTAGGTGATTCTGGTATAGTTTGTTTTGATTTTTAGCATTTTTTTGTAATTTTAAAGTGATTGGGCTTAGTTTGTTGCTGTAAAGTGTAGTTGGGAGTGATTTTTGATAGCCGAAGTAATTTAGGTGAGTTTGGCATAGTTTGCTATGGTTAGTAGCATTTTTTTGTAATTTAAAAGTGATTGGGTTTAGTTTGTTGTGGTAAGGGTTAGTTGGTGATGATTTATGGTAGCCAAAGTAATTTAGGTGAGTTTGGCATAGTTTGCTATGGTTACTAGCATTTTTTTGTAATTTAAAAGTGATTGGGTTTAGTTTGTTGTGGTAAGGGATAGTTGGTGATGATTTAGAGTAGCCGAAATAATTTAGGTGAGTCTGGCATAGTTTGTTATGATTTGTACACCTTTTTTTGTAATTTTAAGATGATATGGTTTGGTTTGTTGTGGTAAGGGATAGTTATGGGTGATTTACGGTAGCCGAAGTAATTTAGGTGATTCTGGTATAGTTTGTTATGATTTTTAGCATTTTTTTGTAATTCTAAAGTGATTGGGCTTAGTTTGTTGCTGTAAAGTGTAGTTGGGGGTGATTTTTGATAGCCGAAGTAATTTAGGTGATTCTGGTATAGTTTGTTATGATTTTTAGCATTTTTTTGTAATTTTAAAGTGATTGGGCTTAGTTTGTTGCTGTAAAGTATAGTTGGGGGTGATTTTTGATAGCCGAAGTAATTTAGGTGAGTTTGGCATAGTTTGCTATGGTTAGTAGCATTTATTTTAATTTAAAAGTGATTGGGTTTAGTTTGTTGTGGTAAGGGTTAGTTGGTGATGATTTATGGTTGCCGAAGTAATTTAGGTGAGTCTGGCATAGTTTGTTATGATTTGTACACCTTTTTTTGTAATTTTAAGATGATATGGTTTGGTTTGTTGTGGTAAGGGATAGTTATGGGTGATTTACGGTAGCTGAAGTAATTTAGGTGATTCTGGTATAGTTTGTTATGATTTTTAGCATTTTTTTGTAATTTTAAAGTGATTGGGCTTAGTTTGTTGCTGTAAAGTGTAGTTGGGGGTGATTTTTGATAGCCGAAGTAATTTAGGTGAGTTTGGCATAGTTTGCTATGGTTAGTAGCATTATTTTGTAATTTAAAAGTGATTGGGTTTAGTTTGTTGTGGTAAGGGTTAGTTGGTGATGATTTAGAGAAGCCGAAGTAATTTAGGTGAGTCTGGCATAATTTGTTATAATTTGTACACCTTTCTTTGCAATTTTAAGATGATATGGTTTGGTTTGTTGTAGTAAGGGATAGTTGGGGGTGATTTACGGTAGCCGAAGTAATTTAGGTGGTTCTGGTATAGTTTGTTTTGATTTTTAGCATTTTTTTGTAATTTTAAAGTGATTGGGCTTAGTTTGTTGCTGTAAAGTGTAGTTGGGAGTGATTTTTAATAGCCGAAGTAATTTAGGTGAGTTTGGCATAGTTTGCTATGGTTAGTAGCATTTTTTTGAAATTTAAAAGTGATTGGGTTTAGTTTGTTGTGGTAAGGGTTAGTTGGTGATGATTTAGAGTAGCGAAGTAATTTAGGTGAGTCTGGCATAATTTGTTATGATTTGTACACCTTTTTTTGTAATTTTAAATTGATATGGTTTGGTTTGTTGTGGTAAGGGATAGTTGGGGGTGATTTACGGTAGCCGAAGTAATTTAGGTGATTCTGGTATAGTTTGTTATGATTTTTAGCATTTTTTTGTAATTTTAAAGTGATTGGGCTTAGTTTGTTGCTGTAAAGTATAGTTGGGGGTGATTTTTGATAGCCGAAGTAATTTAGGTGAGTTTGGCATAGTTTGCTATGGTTAGTAGCATTTATTTTAATTTAAAAGTGATTGTGTTTAGTTTGTAGTGGTAAGGGTTAGTTGGTGATGATTTATGGTTGCCGAAGTAATTTAGGTGAGTTTGGCATAGTTTGCTATGTTTACTAGCATTTTTTTGTAATTTAAAAGTGATTGGGTTTAGTTTGTTGTGGTAAGGGTTAGTTGGTGATGATTTAGAGTAGCCGAAGTAATTTAGGTGAGTCTGGCATAGTTTGTTATGATTTGTACACCTTTTTATGTAATTTTAAGATGATATCGTTTGGTTTGTTGTGGTAAGGGATAGGTGGGGGTGATTTACGGTAGCCGAAGTAATTTAGGTGATTCTGGTATAGTTTGTTATGATTTTTAGCATTTTTTTGTAATTTTAAAGTGATTGGGCTTAGTTTGTTGCTGTAAAGTGTAGTTGGGGGTGATTTTTGATAGCCGAAGTAATTTAGGTGAGTTTGGCATAGTTTGCTATGTTTACTAGCATTTTTTTGTAATTTAAAAGTGATTGGGTTTAGTTTGTTGTGGTAAGGGTTAGTTGGTGATGATTTAGAGTAGCCGAAGTTATTTAGGTGAGTCTGGCATAGTTTGTTATGATTTGTACACCTTTTTATGTAATTTTAAGATGATATGGTTTGGTTTGTTGTGGTAAGGGATAGGTGGGGGTGATTTACGGTAGCCGAAGTAATTTAGGTGATTCTGGTATAGTTTGTTATGATTTTTAGCATTTTTTTGTAATTTTAAAGTGATTGGGCTTAGTTTGTTGCTGTAAAGTGTAGTTGGGGGTGATTTTTGATAGCCGAAGTAATTTAGGTGAGTTTGGCATAGTTTGCTATGGTTAGTAGCATTTTTTTGTAATTTAAAAATGATTGGGTTTAGTTTGTTGTGGTAAGGGTTGGTGATGATTTATGGTAGCCGAAGTAATTTAGGTGAGTTTGGCATAGTTTGCTATGATTACTAGCATTTTTTTGTAATTTAAAAGTGATTGGGTTTAGTTTGTTGTGGTAAGGGTTTAGTTTGTTGTGGTAAGGGTTAGTTGGAGATGATTTAGAGTAGCCGAAGTAATTTAGGTGAGTCTGGCATAGTTTGTTATGATTTGTACACCTTTTTTGTAATTTTAAGATGATATGGTTTGGTTTGTTGTGGTAAGGGATAGTTGGGGGTGATTTACTGTAGCCGAAGTTATTTAGGTGATTCTGGTATAGTTTGTTATAATTTTTAGCATTTTTTTGTAATTTTAAAGTGACTGGGTTTAGTTTGTTGCTGTAAACTGTAGTTGGGGGTGATTTTTGATTGCCGAAGTAATTGAGGTGAGTTTGGCATAGTTTGCTATGGTTAGTAGCATTTTTTTTAATTTAAAAGTGATTGGGTTAAGTTTGTTTTGGTAAGGATTAGTTGGTGATGATTTATGGTAGCCGATGTAATTTAGGTGAGTTTGGCATAGTTTGCTATGGTTACTAGCATTTTTTTGTAATTTAAAAGTGATTGGGTTTAGTTTGTTGTGGTAAGGGTTTAGTTTGTTGTGGTAAGGGTTAGTTGGTGATGATTTAGAGTAGCCGAAGTAATTTAGGTGAGTCTGGCATAATTTGTTATGATTGGTACACCTTTTTATGTAATTTTAAGATGATATGGTTTGGTTTGTTGTGGTAAGGGATAGGTGGGGGTGATTTACGGTAGCCGAAGTAATTTAGGTAATTCTGGTATAGTTTGTTATGATTTTTAGCATTTTTTTGTAATTTTAAAGTGATTGGGCTTAGTTTGTTGCTGTAAAGTGTAGTTGGGGGTGATTTTTGATAGCCGAAGTAATTTAGGTGAGTTTCGCATAGTTTGCTATGGTTACTAGCATTTTTTTGTAATTTAAAAGTGATTGGGTTTAGTTTGTTGTGGTAAGGGTTAGTTGGTGATGATTTAGAGTAGCCGAAGTAATTTAGGTGAGTCTGGCATAGTTTGTTAGGATTTGTACACCTTTTTTGTAATTTTAAGATGATATGGTTTGGTTTGTTGTGGTAAGGGATAGTTGGAGGTGATTTACGTTAGCCGAAGTAATTTAGGTGATTCTGGTATAGTTTGTTATGATTTTTAGCATTTTTTTGTAATTTTCAAGGGATTGGGCTTAGTTTTTTGCTGTAAAGTGTAGTTGGGGGTGATTTTTGATAGCCGAAGTAATTAAGGTGAGTTTGGCATAGTTTGCTATGGTTACTAGCATTTTTTTGTAATTTAAAAGTGATTGGGTTTAATTTGTTGTGGTAAGGGTTAGTTGGTGATGATTTATGGTAGCCGAAGTAATTTAGGTGAGTTTGGCATAGTTTGCTATGGTTACAAGCATTTTTTTGTAATTTAAAAGTGATTGGGTTTAGTTTGTTGTGGTAAGGGTTAGTTGGTGATGATATATGGTAGTTGAAGTAATTTAGGTGAGTTTGGCAGAGTTTGCTATGGTTACTAGCATTTTTTTGTAATTTAAAAGTGATTGGGTTTAGTTTGTTGTGGTAAGGGTTAGTTGGTGATGATTTAGAGTACCCGAAGTAATTTAGGTGAGTCTGGCATAGTTTTTTATGATTTGTACACCTTTTTTGTAATTTTAAGATGATATGGTTTGGTTTGTTGTGGTAAGGGATAGTTGGGGGTGATTTACGGTATCCGAAGTAATTTAGGTGATTCTGGTATAGTTTATTATGATTTTTAGCATTTTTTTGTAATTTTAAAGTGATTGGGCTTAGTTTGTTGCTGTAAAGAGTAGTTGGGGGTGATTTTTGATAGCCGAAGTAATTTAGGTGAGTTTGGCAAAGTTTGCTATGGTTACTAGCATTTTTTTGTAATTTAAAAGTGATTGGGTTTAGTTTGTTGTGGTAAGGGTTAGTTGGTGATGATTTAGAGTACCCGAAGTAATTTAGGTGAGTCTGGCATGGTTTTTTATGATTTGTACACCTTTTTTTGTAATTTTAAGATGATATGGTTTGGTTTGTTGTGGTAAGGGATAGTTGGGGGTGATTTACGGTAGCCGAAGTATCTTAGGTGATTCTGGTATAGTTTGTTATGATTTTTAGCATTTTTTTGTATTTTTAAAGTGATTGGGCTTAGTTTGTTGCTGTAAAGTGTGGTTGGGGTTAATTTTTGATAGCCGAAGTAATTTAGGTGAGTTTGGCATAGTTTGCTCTGGTTAGTAGCATTTTTTTGTAATTTAAAAGTGATTGGGTTTAGTTTGTTGTGGTAAGGATTAGTTGGTGATGATTTATGGTAGCCGAAGTAATTTAGGTGAGTTTGGCATAGTTTGCTATGGTTACTAGCGTTTTTTTGAAATTTAAAAGTGATTGGGTTTAGTTTGTTGTGTTAAGGGTTAGTTGGTAATGATTTATGGTAGCCGAAGTAATTTAGGTGAGTTTGGCATAGTTTGCTATGGTTACTAGCATATTTTGTAATTTAAAAGTGATTGGGTTTAGTTTGTTGTGGTAAGGGTTAGTTGGTTATGATTTAGAGTACCCGAAGTAATTTAGGTGAGTCTGGGATAGTTTTTTATGATTTGTACACCTTTTTTGAAATTTTAAGATGATATGGTTTGGTTTGTTGTGGTAAGGGATAGTTGGGGGTGATTTACGGTAGCCGAAGTAATTTAGGTGATTCTGGTATAGTTTATTATGATTTTTAGCATTTTTTTGTAATTTTAAAGTGATTGGGCTTAGTTTGTTGCTGTAAAGTGTAGTTGGGGGTGATTTTTGATAGCCGAAGTAATTTAGGTGAGTTTGGCATAGTTTGCTATGGTTAGTAGCATTTTTTTGTAATTTAAAAGTGATTGGGCTTAGTTTGTTGCTGTAAAGTGTAGTTGGGGGTGATTTTTGATAGCCGAAGTAATTTAGGTGAGTTTGGCATTGTTTGCTATGGTTAGTAGCATTTTTTTGTAATTTAAAAGTGATTGGGTTTAGTTTGTTGTGGTAAGGGTTAGTTGGTGATGATTTATGGTAGTCGAAGTAATTTAGGTTAGTTTGGCATAGTTTGCAATGGTTACTAGCATTTTTTTGTAATTTAAAAGTGATTGGGTTTAGTTTGTTGTGGTAAGGATTAGTTGGTGATGATTTAGAGTAGCCGAAGTAATTTAGGTGAGTCTGGCATAGTTTGTTATGAATTGTACACCTTTTTTTGTAATTTTAAGATGATATGGTTTGGTTTGTTGTGGTAAGAAATAGTTGGAGGTGATTAACGGTAGCCGAAGTAATTTAGGTGATTCTGGTATAGTTTGTTATGATTTTTAGCATTTTTTTTGTAATTATAAAGTGATTGGGCTTAGTTTGTTGCTGTAAAGTGTAATTGGGGGCGATTTTTGTTAGCCAAAGTAATTTAGGTGAGTTTGGCATAGTTTGCTATGGTTAGTAGCATTTTTTTGTAATATAAAAGTGATTGGGTTTAGTTTGTTGTGGTAAGGGTTAGTTGGTGATGATTTATGGTACCCGAAGTAATTTAGGTGAGTTTGGCATAGTTTGCTATATTTACTAGCATTTTTTTGTAATTTAAAAATGATTGGGTTTAGTTTGTTGTGGTAAGGGTTAGTTGGTGATGATTTAGAGTAGCCGAAGTAATTTAGGTGAGTCTGGCATGAGTTTGTTATGATTTGTACACCTTTTTTTGTAATTTTAAGATGATATGGTTTGGTTTGTTGTGGTAAGGGATAGTTGGGGGTAATTTACGGAAGCCGAAATAATTTAGGTGATTCTGGTATAGTTTGTTATGATTTTTAGCATTTTTTTGTAATTTTAAAGTGATTGGGCTTAGTTTGTTGCTGTAAAGTGTAATTGGGGGTGATTTTTGATAGCCGAAGTAATTTAGGTGAGTTTAGCATAGTTTGCTATGGTTAGTAGCATTTTTTTGTAATTTAAAAGTGATTCGGCTTAGTTTGTTGCTGTAAAGTATAGTTGGTGGTGATTTTTGAGCCGAAGTAATTTAGGTGAGTTTGGCATAGTTTGCTATGGTTAGTAGCATTTTTTTGTAATTTAAAATTGATTGGGTTTAGTTTGTTGTGGTAAGGGTTAGTTGGTGATGATTTATGGTAGCCGAAGTAATTTAGGTGAGTTTGGCATTGTTTGCTATGGTTACTAGCATTTTTTTATAATTTAAAAGTGATTGGGTTTAGTTTGTTGTGGTAAGGGTTAGTTGGTGATGATTTAGAGTAGCCGAAGTAATTTAGGTGATTCTGGTATAGTTTGTTATGATTTTTAGCATTTTTTTGTAATTTTAAAGTGATTGGGCTTAGTTTGTTGCTGTAAAGTTCAGTTGGGGGTGATTTTTGATAACCGAAGTAATTTAGGTGAGATTGGCATATTTTGCTATGGTTAGTAGAATTTTTTTGTAATTTAAAAGTGATTGGGTTTAGTTTGTTGTGGTAAGGGTTAGTTGGTGATGATTTATGGTAGCTGAAGTAATTTAGGTGAGTTTGGCATAGTTTGCTATGGTTACTAGCATTTTTTTGTAATTTAAAAGTGATTGGGTTTAGTTTGTTGTGTTAAGTGTTAGTTGGTGATGATTTAGAGTAGCCGAAGTAATTTAGGTGAGTCTGGCATAGTTTGTTATGATTTGTACACCTTTTTTTGTAATTTTAAGATGATATGGTTTGGTTTGTTGTGGTAAGGGATAGTTGGGGGTGATTTACGGTAGCCGAAGTATCTTAGGTGATTCTGGTATAGTTTGTTATGATTTTTGGCATTTTTTTGTATTTTTAAAGTGATTGGGCTTAGTTTGTTGCTGTAAAGTGTGGTTGGGGTTGATTTTTGATAGCCGAAGTAATTTAGGTGAGTTTGGCATAGTTTGCTCTGGTTAGTAGCATTTTTTTGTAATTTAAAAGTGATTGGGTTTAGTTTGTTGTGGTAAGGATTAGTTGGTGATGATTTATGGTAGCCGAAGTAATTTAGGTGAGTTTGGCATAGTTTGCTATGGTTACTAGCGTTTTTTTGTAATTTAAAAGTGATTGGGTTTAGTTTGTTGTGTTAAGGGTTAGTTGGTAATGATTTATGGTAGCCGAAGTAATTTAGGTGAGTTTGGCATAGTTTGCTATGGTTACTAGCATTTTTTTGTAATTTAAAAGTGATTGGGTTTAGTTTGTTGTGGTAAGGGTTAGTTGGTTATATTTAGAATACCCGAAGTAATTTAGGTGAGTCTGGCATAGTTTTTTATGATTTGTACACCTTTTTTGTAATTTTAAGATGATATGGTTTGGTTTGTTGTGGTAAGGGATAGTTGGGGGTGATTTACGGTAGCCGAAGTAATTTAGGTGATTCTGGTATAGTTTATTATGATTTTTAGCATTTTTTTGTTATTTTAAAGTGATTGGGCTTAGTTTGTTGCTGTAAAGTGTAGTTGGGGGTGATTTTTGATAGCCGAAGCAATTTAGGTGTGTTTGGCAAAGTTTTCTATGTTTACTAGCATTTTTTTGTAATTTAAAAGTGATTGGGTTTAGTTTGTTGTGGTAAGGGTTAGTTGGTGATGATTTAGAGTACCCGAAGTAATTTAGGTGAGTCTAGCATAGTTTTTTATGATTTGTACACCTTTTTTTGTAATTTTAAGATGATATGATTTGGTTTGTTGTGGTAAGGGATAGTTGGGGGTGATTTACGGTAGCCGAAGTATCTTAGGTGGTTCTGGTATAGTTTGTTATGATTTTTAGCATTTTTTTGTATTTTTAAAGTGATTGGGCTTAGTTTGTTGCTGTAAAGTGTAGTTGGGGGTGATTTTTGATAGCCGAAGTAATTTAGGTGAGTTTGGCATAGTTTGCTCTGGTTAGTAGCATTTTTTTGTAATTTAAAAATGATTGGGTTTAGTTTGTTGTGGTAAGGATTAGTTGGTGATGATTTATGGTAGCCGAAGTAAATTAGGTGAGTCTGGCATAGTTTGTTATGATTTGTACACCTTTTTTTGTAATTTTAAGATGATATGGTTTGGTTTGTTGTGGTAAGGAATAGTTGGGGGTGATTTACGGTAGCCGAAATAATTTAGGTGATTATGGTATAGTTTGTTATGATTTTTATAATTTTTTTGCAATTTTAAAGTGATTGGGCTTAGTTTGTTGCTGTAAAGTGTAGTTGGGGGTGATTTTTGATAACCGAAGTAATTTAGGTGAGTTTGGCATAGTTTGCTATGGTTAGTAGCATTTTTTTGTAATTTAAAAGTGATTGGGTTTAGTTTATTGTGGTAAGGGTTAGTTGGTGATGATTTATGGTACCCGAAGTAATTTAGGTGAGTTTGGCATAGTTTGCTATATTTACTAGCATTTTTTTGTAATTTAAAAATGATTGGGTTTAGTTTGTTGTGGTAAGGGTTAGTTGGTGATGATTTAGAGTAGCCGAAGTAATTTAGGTGAGTCTGGCATAGTTTGTTATAATTTGTACACTTTTTTTGTAATTTTAAGATGATATGGTTTGGTTTGTTGTGGTAAGGGATAGTTGGGGGTAATTTACGGAAGCCGAAATAATTTAGGTGATTCTGGTATAGTTTGTTATGATTTTTAGCATTTTTTTGTAATTTTAAAGTGATTGGGCTTAGTTTGTTGCTGTAAAGTGTAATTGGGGGTGATTTTTGATAGCCGAAGTAATTTAGGTGAGTTTAGCATAGTTTGCTATGGTTAGTAGCATTTTATTTTAATTTAAAAGTGATTGGGCTTAGTTTGTTGCTGCAAAGTATAGTTGGTGGTGATTTTTGATAGCCGAAGTAATTTAGGTGAGTTTGGCATAGTTTGCTATGGTTAGTAGCATTTTTTTGTAATTTAAAATTGATTGGGTTTAGTTTGTTGTGGTAAGGGTTAGTTGGTGATGATTTATGGTAGCCGAAGTAATTTAGGTGAGTTTGGCATTGTTTGCTATGGTTACTAGCATTTTTTTATAATTTAAAAGTGATTGGGTTTAGTTTGTTGTGGTAAGGGTTAGTTGGTGATGATTTAGAGTAGCCGAAGTAATTTAGGTGATTCTGGTATAGTTTGTTATGATTTTTAGCATTTTTTTGTAATTTTAAAGTGATTGGGCTTAGTTTGTTGCTGTAAAGTTCAGTTGGGGGTGATTTTTGATAACCGAAGTAATTTAGGTGAGATTGGCATATTTTGCTATGGTTAGAAGAATTTTTTTGTAATTTAAAAGTGATAGGGTTTAGTTTGTTGTGGTAAGGGTTAGTTGGTGATGATTTATGGTAGCTGAAGTAATTTAGGTGAGTTTGGCATAGTTTGCTATGGTTACTAGCATTTTTTTGTAATTTAAAAGTGATTGGGTTTAGTTTGTTGTGTTAAGGGTTAGTTGGTGATGATTTAGAGTAGCCGAAGTAATTTAGGTGAGTCTGGCATAGTTTGTTATGATTTGTACACCTTTTTTTGTAATTTTAAGATAATATGGTTTGGTTTGTTGTGGTAAGGGATAGTAGGGGGTGATTTACGGTAGCCGAAGTAATTTAGGTGATTCTGGTATAGTTTGTTATGATTTTTAGCATTTTTTTGTAATTTTAAAGTGATTGGGCTTAGTTTGTTGCTGTAAAGTGTAGTTGGGGGTGATTTTTGATAGCCGAAGTAGTTTAGGTGAGTTTGGCATAGTTTGCTATGGTTAGTAGCATTTTTTTGTAATTTAACAGTGATTGGGTTTAGTTTGTTTTAGTGAGGGTTAGTTGGTGATGATTTATGGTAGCCGAAGTAATTTAGGTGAGTTTGGCATAGTTTGCTATGGTTATTAGCATTTTTTTGTAATTTAAAAGTGATTGGGTTTAGTTTGTTGTGGTAAGGCTTAGTTGGTGATGATTTAGAGTAGCCGAAGTAATTTAGGAGAGTCTTGCATAGTTTGTTATGATTTGTACACCTTTTTTTGTAATTTTAAGATGATATGGTTTGGTTTGTTGTGGTAAGGGATAGTTGGGGGTGATTTACGGTAGCCGAAGTAATTTAGGTGATTCTGGTACAGTTTGTTATGATTTTTAGCATTTTTTTGTAATTTTAAAGTGATTGGGCTTAGTTTGTTGCTGTAAGGGTAGTTGGGGGTGATTTTTGATAGCCGAAGTAATTTAGGTGAGTTTGGCATAGTTTGCTATGGTTAGTAGCATTTTTTTGTAATTTAAAAGTGATTGGGTTTAGTTTGTTGTGGTAAGGGTTAGTTGGTGATGATTTATGGTAGCCGAAGTAATTTAGGTGAGTTTGGCATAGTTTGCTATGGTTACTAGCATTGTTTTGTAATTTAAAAGTGATTGGGTTTAGTTTGTTGTGGTAAGGGTTAGTTGGTGATGATTTAGATTAGCCGAAGTAATTTAGGTGAGTCTGGCATAGTTTGTTATGATTTGTACACCTTTTTTTGTAATTTTAAGCTGATATGGTTTGGTTTGTTGTGGTAAGGGATAGTTGGGGGTGATTTACGGTAGACGAAGTAATTTAGGTGATTCTGGTATAGTTTGTTATGATTTTTAGCATTTTTTTGTAATTTTAAAGTGATTGGGCTTAGTTTGTTGCTGTAAAGTGTAGTTGGGGGTGATTTTTGATAGCCGAAGTAGTTTAGGTGAGTTTGGCATAGTTTGCTATGATTAGTGGCATTTTTTTGTAATTTAAAAGTGATTGGGTTTAGTTTCTTGTGGTGAGGGTTAGTTGGTGATGATTTATGGTAGCCGAAGTAATTTAGGTGAGTTTGGCATAGTTTGCTATGGTTACTAGCCTTTTTTTGTAATTTAAAAGTGATTGGGTTTAGTTTGTTGTGGTAAGGGTTAGTTGGTGATGATTTAAAGTAGCCGAAGTAATTTAGGTGAGTCTGGCATAGTTTGTTATGATTTGTACACCTTTTTTGTAATTTTAAGATGATATGGTTTGGTTTGTTGTGGTAAGGGATAGTTGGGGGTGATTTACGGTAGCCGAAGTAATTTAGGTGATTCTGGTATAGTTTGTTATGATATTTAGCATTTTTTTGTAATTTTAAAGTGATTGGGCTTAGTTTGTTGCTGTAAAGTGTAGTTGGGGGTGATTTTTGATAGCCGAAGTAATTTAGGTGAGTTTGGCATAGTTTGCTATGGTTAGTAGCATTTTTTTGTAATCTAAAAGTGATTGGGTTTAGTTTGTTGTGGTAAGGGTTAGTTGGTGATTAATTATGGTAGCCGAAGTAATTTAGGTGCGTTTGGCATAGTTTGCTAGGGTTACTAGCATTTTTATGTAATTTAAAAGTGATTGGGTTTAGTTTGTTGTGGTAAGGGTTAGTTGGTGATGATTTAAAGTAGCCGAAGTAATTTAGGTGAGTCTGGCATAGTTTGTTATGATTTGTACACCTTTTTTGTAATTTTAAGATGATATGGTTTGGTTTGTTGTGGTAAGGGATAGTTGGGGGTGATTTACGGTAGCCGAAGTAATTTAAGTGATTCTGGTATAGTTTGCTATGATTTTTAGCATTTTAAAGTGATTGGGTTTAGTTTGTTGCTGTAAAGTGTAGTTGGGAGTGATTTTTGATAGCCGAAGTAATTTAGGTGAGTTTGGCATAGTTTGCTATGGTTAGTAGCATTTTTTTGTAATTTAAAAATGATTGGGTTTAGTTTGTTGTGGTAAGGGTTAGTTGATGATGATTTATGGTAGCCGAAGTAATTTAGGTGAGTTTGGCATAGTTTGCAATGGTTACTAGCATTTTTTTGTAATTTAAAAGTGATTGGGTTTAGTTTGTTGTGTTAAGGGTTAGTTGGTGATGATTTAGAGTAGCCGAAGTAATTTAGGTGAGTCTGGCATAGTTTGTTATGATTTGTACACCTTTTTTTGTAATTTTAAGATGATATGGTTTGGTTTGTTGTGTTAAGGGATAGTTGGGGGTGATTTACGGTAGCCGAAGTAATTTAGGTGATTCTGGTATAGTTTGTTATGATATTTAGCATTTTTTTGTAATTTTAAAGTGATTGGGCTTAGTTTGTTGCTGTAAAGTGTAGTTGGGGGTGATTTTTGATAGCCGAAGTAATTTAGGTGAGTTTGGCATAGTTTGCTATGGTTAGTAGCATTTTTTTGTAATCTAAAAGTGATTGGGTTTAGTTTGTTGTGGTAAGGGTTAGTTGGTGATTAATTATGGTAGCCGAAGTAATTTAGGTAAGTTTGGCATAGTTTGCTATGGTTACTAGCTTTTTTTGTAATTTAAAAGTGATTGGGTTTAGTTTGTTGTGGTAAGGGTTAGTTGGTGATGATTTAGAGTAGCCGAAGTAATTTAGGTGAATCGGGCATAGTTTGTTATGATTTGTACACCTTTTTTTGTAATTTTAAGATGATATGGTTTGGTTTGTTGTGGTAAGGGATAGTTGGGGGTGATTTACGGTAGCCGAAGTAATTTAGGTGATTCTGGTATAGTTTGTTATGATTTTTAGCATTTTTTTATAATTTTAAAGTGATTATGCTTAGTTTGTTGCTGTAAAGTGTAGTTGGGGTGATTTTTGATAGCCGAAGTAATTTAGGTGAGTTTGGCATAGTTTGCTATGGTTAGTAACATTTTTTTGTAATTTAAAAGTCATTGGGTTTAGTTTGTTGTGGTAAGGGTTAGTTGGTGATGATTTATGGTAGCCGAAGTAATTTAGGTGAGTTTGGCATAGTTTGCTATGGTTAGTAGCATTTTTTTGTAATTTAAAAGTGATTGGGTTTAGTTTGTTGTGGTAAGGGTTAGTTGGTGATGATTTATGGTAGCCGAAGTAATTTATGTGAGTTTGGCATTGTTTGCTATGGTTAGTAGCATTTTTTTGCAATTTAAAAGTGATTGGGTCTAGTTTGTTGTGGTAAGGGTTAGTTGGTGATGATTTATGGTAGCCGAAGTAATTTAGGTGAGTTTGGCATGGTTTGCTATGGTTACTAGCATTTTTTTGTAATTTAAAAGTGATTGATTTTAGTTTGTTGTGGTAAGGGTTAGTTGGTGATGATTTAGAGTAGCCGAAGTAATTTAGGTGAGTCTGGCATAGTTTGTTATGATTTGTACACCTTTTTTTGTAATTTTAAGATGATATGGTTTGGTTTGTTAAGGTAAGGGATAGTTGGGGGTGATTTACGGTAGCCGAAGTAATTTAGGTGATTCTGGTATAGTTTGTTATGATTTTTAGAATTTTTTTTTAATTTTAAAGTGATTGGGCTTAGCTTGTTGTTGTAAAGTGTAGTTGGGGGTGATTTTTGATAGCCGAAGTAATTTTGGTGAGTTTGGCATAGTTTGCTCTGGTTAGTAGCATTTTTTTGTAATTTAAAAGTGATTGGGTTTAGTTTGTTGTGGTAAGGGTTAGTTGGTGATGATTTATGGTAGCCGAAGTAATTTAGGTGAGTTTGGCATAGTTTGCTATGGTTACTAGCATTTTTTTGTAATTTAAAAGTGATTGGGTTTAGTTTGTTGTGGTAAGGGTTAGTTGGTGATGATTTAGAGTAGCCGAAGTAATTTAGGTGAGTCTGGCATAGTTTGTTATGATTTGTACACCTTTTTTTGTAATTTTAAGATGATATGGTTTGGTTTGTTGTGGTAAGGGATAGTTGGGGGTGATTTACGGTAGCCGAAGTAATTTAGGTGATTCTGGTATAGTTTGTTATGATTTTTAGCATTTTTTTATAATTTTAAAGTGATTATGCTTAGTTTGTTGCTATAAAGTGTAGTTGGGGTGATTTTTGATAGCCGAAGTAATTTAGGTGAGTTTGGCATAGTTTGCTATGGTTAGTAACATTTTTTTGTAATTTAAAAGTCATTGGGTTTAGTTTGTTGTGGTAAGGGTTAGTTGGTGATGATTTATGGTAGCCGAAGTAATTTAGGTGAGTTTGGAATAGTTTGCTATGGTTAGTAGCATTTTTTTGTAATTTAAAGGTGATTGGGTTTAGTTTGTTGTGGTAAGGGTTAGTTGGTGATGATTTATGGTAGCCGAAGTAATTTATGTGAGTTTGGCATGGTTTGCTATGGTTAGTAGCATTTTTTTGTAATTTAAAAGTGATTGGGTCTAGTTTGTTGTGGTAAGGGTTAGTTGGTGATGATTTATGGTAGCCGAAGTAATTTAGGTGAGTTTGGCATGGTTTGCTATGGTTACTAGCATTTTTTTGTAATTTAAAAGTGATTGGTTTTAGTTTGTTGTGGTAAGGGTTAGTTGGTGATGATTTAGAGTAGCCGAAGTAATTTAGGTGAGTCTGGCATAGTTTGTTATGATTTGTACACCTTTTTTTGTAATTTTAAGATGATATGGTTTGGTTTGTTGTGGTAAGGGATAGTTGGGGGTGATTTACGGTAGCCGAAGTAATTTAGGTGATTCTGGTATAGTTTGTTATGATTTTTAGCATTTTTCTATAATTTTAAAGTGATTGGGCTTAGTTTGTTGCTGTAAAGTGTAGTTGGGGGTGATTTTTGATAGCCGAAGTAATTTAGGTGAGCTTGGAATAGTTTGCTATGGTTACTAGCATTTTTTTGTAATTTAAAAGTGATTGGGTTTAGTTTGTTGTGGTAAGAGTTAGTTGGTGATGATTTATGGTAGCCAAAGTAATTTAGGTGAGTTTGGCATAGTTTGCTATGGTTACTAGCATTTTTTTGTAATTTAAAAGTGATTGGGTTTAGTTTGTTGTGGTAAGGGTTAGTTGGTGATGATTTAGAGTAGCCGAAGTAATTTAGGTGAGTCTGGCATAGTTTGTTATGATTTGTACACCTTTTTTTGTTATTTTAAAATGATATGGTTTGGTTTGTTGTGGTAAGGGATAGTTGGGGGTGATTTACGGTAGCCGAAGTAATTTAGGTGATTCTGGTATAGTTTGTTATGATTTTTAGCATTTTTTTGTAATTTTAATTGATTGGGCTTAGTTTGTTGCTGTAAAGTGTAGTTGGGGGTGATTTTTGATAGCCGGAGTAATTTAGGTGAGTTTGGCATAGTTTGCTATGGTTAGTAGCATTTATTTGTAATTTAAAAGTGATTGGGTTTAGTTTGTTGTGGTAAGGGTTAGTTGGTGATGATATATGGTAGCCGAAGTAATTTAGGTGCGTTTGGCATAGTTTGCTAGGGTTACTAGCATTTTTATGTAATTTAAAAGTGATTGGGTTTAGTTTGTTGTGGTAAGGGTTAGTTGGTGATGATTTAAAGTAGCCGAAGTAATTTAGGAGAGTCTGGCATAGTTTGTTATGATTTGTACACCTTTTTTTGTAATTTTAAGATGATATGGTTTGGTTTGTTGTGGTAAGGGATAGTTGGGCGTGATTTACGGTAGCCGAAGTAATTTAGGTGATTCTGGTATAGTTTGTTATGATTTTTAGAATTTTTTTGTAATTTAAAAGTGATTGGGCTTAGTTTGTTGCTGTAAAGTGTAGTTGGGGGTGATTTTTGATAGCCGAAGTAATTTAGGTGAGTTTGGCATAGTTTGCTATGGTTAGTAGCATTTTTTTGTAATTTAAATGTGATTGAGTTTAGTTTGTTGTGGTAAGAGTTAGTTGGTGATGATTTATGGTAGCCAAAGTAATTTAGGTGAGTTTGGCATAGTTTGCTATGGTTACTAGCATTTTTTTGTAATTTAAAAGTGATTGGGTTTAGTTTGTTGTGGTAAGGGTTAGTTGGTGATGATTTAGAGTAGCCGAAGTAATT
Source organism: Eledona agricola (assembly GCA_964023215.1). NCBI lineage: Eukaryota > Metazoa > Arthropoda > Insecta > Coleoptera > Tenebrionidae > Eledona > Eledona agricola. The sequence goes on from OZ026860.1 coordinate 21,505,878, forward strand.
TAGGTGAGTCTGGCATAGTTTGTTATAATTTGTACACTTTTTTTGTAATTTTAAGATGATATGGTTTGGTTTGTTGTGGTAAGGGATAGTTGGGGGTAATTTACGGAAGCCGAAATAATTTAGGTGATTCTGGTATAGTTTGTTATGATTTTTAGCATTTTTTTGTAATTTTAAAGTGATTGGGCTTAGTTTGTTGCTGTAAAGTGTAATTGGGGGTGATTTTTGATAGCCGAAGTAATTTAGGTGAGTTTAGCATAGTTTGCTATGGTAAGTAGCATTTTATTGTAATTTAAAAGTGATTGGGCTTAGTTTGTTGCTGTAAAGTATAGTTGGTGGTGATTTTTGATAGCCGAAGTAATTTAGGTGAGTTTGGCATAGTTTGCTATGGTTAGTAGCATTTTTTTGTAATTTAAAATTGATTGGGTTTAGTTTGTTGTGGTAAGGGTTAGTTGGTGATGATTTATGGTAGCCGAAGTAATTTAGGTGAGTTTGGCATTGTTTGCTATGGTTACTAGCATTTTTTTATAATTTAAAAGTGATTGGGTTTAGTTTGTTGTGGTAAGGGTTAGTTGGTGATGATTTAGAGTAGCCGAAGTAATTTAGGTGATTCTGGTATAGTTTGTTATGATTTTTAGCATTTTTTTGTAATTTTAAAGTGATTGGGCTTAGTTTGTTGCTGTAAAGTTCAGTTGGGAATGATTTTTGATAACCGAAGTAATTTAGGTGAGATTGGCATATTTTGCTATGGTTAGAAGAATTTTTTTGTAATTTAAAAGTGATTGGGTTTAGTTTGTTGTGGTAAGGGTTAGTTGGTGATGATTTATGGTAGCTGAAGTAATTTAGGTGAGTTTGGCATAGTTTGCTATGGTTACTAGCATTTTTTTGTAATTTAAAAGTGATTGGGTTTAGTTTGTTGTGTTAAGGGTTAGTTGGTGATGATTTAGAGTAGCCGAAGTAATTTAGGTGAGTCTGGCATAGTTTGTTATGATTTGTACACCTTTTTTTGTAATTTTAAGATAATATGGTTTGGTTTGTTGTGGTAAGGAATAGTAGGGGGTGATTTACGGTAGCCGAAGTAATTTAGGTGATTCTGGTATAGTTTGTTATGATTTTTAGCATTTTTTTGTAATTTTAAAGTGATTGGGCTTAGTTTGTTGCTGTAAAGTGTAGTTGGGGGTGATTTTTGATAGCCGAAGTAGTTTAGGTGAGTTTGGCATAGTTTGCTATGGTTAGTAGCATTTTTTTGTAATTTAAAAGTGATTGGGTTTAGTTTGTTTTAGTGAGGGTTAGTTGGTGATGATTTATGGTAGCCGAAGTAATTTAGGTGAGTTTGGCATAGTTTGCTATGGTTACTAGCATTTTTTTGTAATTTAAAAGTGATTGGGTTTAGTTTGTTGTGGTAAGGCTTAGTTGGGGATGATTTAGAGTAGCCGAAGTAATTTAGGAGAGTCTTGCATAGTTTGTTATGATTTGTACACCTTTTTTTGTAATTTTAAGATGATATGGTTTGGTTTGTTGTGGTAAGGGATAGTTGGGGGTGATTTACGGTAGCCGAAGTAATTTAGGTGATTCTGGTATAGTTTGTTATGATTTTTAGCATTTTTTTGTAATTTTAAAGTGATTGGGCTTAGTTTGTTGCTGTAAGGGTAGTTGGGGGTGATTTTTGATAGCCGAAGTAATTTAGGTGAGTTTGGCATAGTTTGCTATGGTTAGTAGCATTTTTTTGTAATTTAAAAGTGATTGGGTTTAGTTTGTTGTGGTAAGGGTTAGTTGGTGATGATTTATGGTAGCCGAAATAATTTAGGTGAGTTTGGCATAGTTTGCTATGGTTACTAGCATTGTTTTGTAATTTAAAAGTGATTGGGTTTAGTTTGTTGTGGTAAGGGTTAGTTGGTGATGATTTAGATTAGCCGAAGTAATTTAGGTGAGTCTGGCATAGTTTGTTATGATTTGTACACCTTTTTTTGTAATTTTAAGCTGATATGGTTTGGTTTGTTGTGGTAAGGGTTAGTTGGTGATGATTTAGAGTAGCCGAAGTAATTTAGGTGAGTCTGGCATAGTTTGTTATGATTTGTACACCTTTTTTTGTTATTTTAAAATGATATGGTTTGGTTTGTTGTGGTAAGGGATAGTTGGGGGTGATTTACGGTAGCCGAAGTAATTTAGGTGATTCTGGTATAGTTTGTTATGATTTTTAGCATTTTTTTGTAATTTTAAAGTGATTGGGCTTAATTTGTTGCTGTAAAGTGTAGTTGGGGGTGATTTTTGATAGCCGAAGTAATTTAGGTGAGTTTGGCATAGTTTGCTATGGCTAGTAGCATTTTTTTGTAATTTAAAAGTGATTGGGTTTAGTTTGTTGTGGTAAGGGTTAGTTGGTGATGATTTAGAGTAGCCGAAGTAAATTAGGTGAGTCTGGCATAGTTTGTTATGATTTGTACACCTTTTTTTGTAATTTTAAGATGATATGGTTTGGTTTGTTGTGGTAAGGGATAGTTGGGGGTGATTTACGGTAGCCGAAATAATTTAGGTGATTCTGGTATAGTTTGTTATGATTTTTATAATTTTTTTGCAATTTTAAAGTGATTGGGCTTAGTTTGTTGCTGTAAAGTGTAGTTGGGGATGATTTTTATAACCGAAGTAATTTAGGTGAGTTTGGCATAGTTTGCTATGGTTAGTAGCATTTTTTTGTAATTTAAAAGTGATTGGGTTTAGTTTATTGTGGTAAGGGTTAGTTGGTGATGATTTATGGTAGCCGAAGTAATTTAAATGAGTTTGGCATAGTTTGCTATGGTTACTAGCATTTTTTTGTAATTTAAAAGTGATTGGGTTTAGATTGTTGTGGTAAGGGTTAGTTGGTGATGATTTAGAGTAGCCGAAGTAATTTAGGTGAGTCTGGCATAGTTTGTTATGATTTGTACACCTTTTTTTGTTATTTTAAAATGATATGGTTTGGTTTGTTGTGGTAAGGGATAGTTGGGGGTGATTTACGGTAGCCGAAGTAATTTAGGTGATTCTGGTATAGTTTGTTATGATTTTTAGCATTTTTTTGTAATTTTAATTGATTGGGCTTAGTTTGTTGCTGTAAAGTGTAGTTGGGGGTGATTTTTGATAGCCGGAGTAATTTAGGTGAGTTTGGCATAGTTTGCTATGGTTAGTAGCATTTATTTGTAATTTAAAAGTGATTGGGTTTAGTTTGTTGTGGTAAGGGTTAGTTGGTGATGATATATGGTAGCCGAAGTAATTTAGGTGCGTTTGGCATAGTTTGCTAGGGTTACTAGCATTTTTATGTAATTTAAAAGTGATTGGGTTTAGTTTGTTGTGGTAAGGGTTAGTTGGTGATGATTTAAAGTAGCCGAAGTAATTTAGGTGAATCGGGCATAGTTTGTTATGATTTGTACACCTTTTTTTGTAATTTTAAGATGATATGGTTTGGTTTGTTGTGGTAAGGGATAGTTGGGGGTGATTTACGGTAGCCGAAGTAATTTAGGTGATTCTGGTATAGTTTGTTATGATTTTTAGAATTTTTTTTAAATTTTAAAGTGATTGGTCTTAGCTTGTTGCTGTAAAGTGTAGTTGGGGGTGATTTTTGATAGCCGAAGTAATTTTGGTGAGTTTGGCATAGTTTGCTCTGGTTAGTAGCATTTTTTTGTAATTTAAAAGTGATTGGGTTTAGTTTGTTGTGGTAAGGGTTAGTTGGTGATGATTTATGGTAGCCGAAGTAATTTAGGTGAGTTTGGCATAGTTTGCTATGGTTACTAGCATTTTTTTGTAATTTAAAAGTGATTGGGTTTAGTTTGTTGTGGTAAGGGTTAGTTAGTGATGATTTAGAGTAGCCGAAGTAATTTAGGTGAGTCTGGCATAGTTTGTTATGATTTGTACACCTTTTTTTGTAATTTTAAGATGATATGGTTTGGTTTGTTGTGGTAAGGGATAGTTGGGGGTGATTTACGGTAGCCGAAGTAAATTAGGTGATTCTGGTATAGTTTGTTATGATTTTTAGCATTTTTTTATAATTTTAAAGTGATTATGCTTAGTTTGTTGCTGTAAAGTGTAGTTGGGGTGATTTTTGATAGCCGAAGTAATTTAGGTGAGTTTGGCATAGTTTGCTATGGTTAGTAACATTTTTTTGTAATTTAAAAGACATTGGGTTTAGTTTGTTGTGGTAAGGGTTAGTTGGTGATGATTTATGGTAGCCGAAGTAATTTAGGTGAGTTTGGCATAGTTTGCTATGGTTAGTAGCATTTTTTTGTAATTTAAAAGTGATTGGGTTTAGTTTGTTGTGGTAAGGGTTAGTTGGTGATGATTTATGGTAGCCGAAGTAATTTATGTGAGTTTGGCATGGTTTGCTATGGTTAGTAGCATTTTTTTGTAATTTAAAAGTGATTGGGTCTAGTTTGTTGTGGTAAGGGTTAGTTGGTGATGATTTATGGTAGCCGAAGTAATTTAGGTGAGTTTGGCATGGTTTGCTATGGTTACTAGCATTTTTTTGTAATTTAAAAGTGATTGGTTTTAGTTTGTTGTGGTAAGGGTTAGTTGGTGATGATTTAGAGTAGCCGAAGTAATTTAGGTGAGTCTGGCATAGTTTGTTATGATTTGTACACCTTTTTTTGTAATTTTAAGATGATATGGTTTGGTTTGTTGTGGTAAGGGATAGTTGGGGGTGATTTACGGTAGCTGAAGTAATTTAGGTGATTCTGGTATAGTTTGTTATGATTTTTAGCATTTTTCTATAATTTTAAAGTGATTGGGCTTAGTTTGTTGCTGTAAAGTGTAGTTGGGGGTGATTTTTGATAGCCGAAGTAATTTAGGTGAGCTTGGAATAGTTTGCTATGGTTACTAGCATTTTTTTGTAATTTAAAAGTGATTGGGTTTAGTTTGTTGTGGTAAGTGTTAGTTGGTGATGATTTAGAGTAGCCGAAGTAATTTAGGTGAGTCTGGCATAGTTTGTTATGATTTGTACACCTTTTTTTGTAATTTTAAGATGATATGGTTGTGTTGTTGTGGTAAGGGATAGTTGGGGGTGATTTACGGTAGCCGAAGTAATTTAGGTAAATCTGGTATAGTTTGTTATGATTTTTAGCATTTTTTTGTAATTTTAAAGTAATTGGGCCTAGTTTGTTGCTGTAAAGTGTAGTTGGGGTGATTTTTGATAGCCGAAGTAATTTAGGTGAGTTTGGCATAGTTTGCTTTGGTTAGTAGCATTTTTTTGTAATTTAAAAGTGATTGGGTTTAGTTTGTTGTGGTAAGGGTTAGTTGGTGATGATTTATGGTAGCCTAAGTAATATAGGTGCGTTTGGCATAGTTTGCTATGGTTACTAGCATTTTTTTGTAATTTAAAAGTGATTGGGTTTAGTTTGTTGTGGTAAGGGTTAGTTGGTGATGATTTAAAGTAGCCGAAGTAATTTAGGTGAGTCTGGCATAGTTTGTTATGATTTGTACACCTTTTTTTGTAATTTTAAAATGATATGGTTTGGTTTGTTGTGGTAAAGGATAGTTGAGGGTGATTTACGGTAGCCGAAGTAATTTAGATGATTCTGGTATAGTTTGTTATGATTTTTAGCATTTTTTTGTAATTTTAAAGTGATTGGGCTTAGTTTGTTGCTGTAAAGTGTAGTTGGGGGTGATTTTTGATAGCCGAAGTAATTTTGGTGAGTTTGGCATAGTTTGCTCTGGTTAGTAGCATTTTTTTGTAATTTAAAAGTGATTGGGTTTAGTTTGTTGTGGTAAGGGTTAGTTGGTGATGATTTATGGTAGCCGAAGTAATTTAGGTGAGTTTGGCATAGTTTGTTATGGTTAGTAGCATTTTTTTGTAATTTAAAAGTGATTGGGTTTAGTTTGTTGTGGTAAGGGTTAGTTGGTGATGATTTAGAGTAGCCGAAGTAATTTAGGTGAGTCTGGCATAGTTTGTTATGATTTGTACACCTTTTTTTTTAATTTTAAGATGATATGGTTTGGTTTGTTGTGGTAAGGGATAGTTGGGGGTGATTTACGGTAGCCGAAGTAATTTAGGTGATTCTGGTATAGTTTGTTATGATTTTTAGCATTTTTTTATAATTTTAAAGTGATTATGCTTAGTTTGTTGCTGTAAAGTGTAGTTGGGGTGATTTTTGATAGCCGAAGTAATTTAGGTGAGTTTGGCATAGTTTGCTATGGTTAGTAGCATTTTTTTGTAATTTAAAAGTGATTGGGTTTAGTTTGTTATGGTAAGGGTTAGTTGGTGATGATTTATGGTAGCCGAAGTAATTTAGGTGAGTTTGGCATAGTTTGCTATAGTTAGAAGCATTTTTTTGTAATTTAAAAGTGATTGGGTTTATTTTGTTGTGGTAAGGGTTAGTTGGTGATGATTTATGGTAGCCTAAGTAATTTAGGTGAGTTTGGCATAGTTTGCTATGGTTAGTAGCATTTTTTTGTAATTTAAAAGTGATTGGGTTTAGTTTGTTGTGGTAAGGGTTAGTTGGTGATGATTTATGGTAGCCGAAGTAATTTAGGTGAGTTTGGCATGGTTTGCTATGGTTACTAGCATTTTTTTGTAATTTAAAAGTGATTGGTTTTAGTTTGTTGTCGTAAGGGTTAGTTGGTGATGATTTAGAGTAGCCGAAGTAATTTAGGTGAGTCTGGCATAGTTTGTTATGATTTGTACACCTTTTTTTGAAATTTTAAGATGATATGGTTTGGTTTGTGGTGGTAAGTGATAGTTGGGGGTGATTTACGGTAGCCGAAGTAATTTAGGTGATTCTGGTATAGTTTGTTATGATTTTTAGCATTTTTCTGTAATTTTAAAGTGATTGGGCTTAGTTTGTTGCTGTAAAGTGTAGTTGGGGGTGATTTTTGATAGCCGAAGTAATTTAGGTGAGCTTGGCATAGTTTGCTATGGTTACTAGCATTTTTTTGTAATTTAAAAGTGATTGGGTTTAGTTTGTTGTGGTAAGGGTTAGTTGGTGATGATATATGGTAGCCGAAGAAATTTAGGTGCGTTTGGCATAGTTTGCTATGGTTAGTAGCATTTTTTTGTAATTTAAAAGTGATTGGGTTTAGTTTGTTGTGGTAAGAGTTAGTTGGTGATGATTTAGGGTAGCCGAAGTAATTTAGGTGAGTCTGGCATAGTTTGTTATGATTTGTACACCTTTTTTTGTAATTTTAAGATGATATTGTTTGGTTTGTTGTGGTAAGGGATAGCTGGGGGTGATTTACGGTAGCCGAAGTAATTTAGGTGATTCTGGTATAGTTTGTTATGATTTTTAGCATTTTTTTGTAATTTTAAAGTGATTGGGCTTAGTTTGTTGCTGTAAAGTGTAGTTGGGGGTGATTTTTGATAGCCGAAGTAATTTATGTGAGTTTGGCATACTTTGCTATGGTTAGTAGCATGTTTTTGTAATTTAAAAGTGATTGGGTTTAGTTTGTTGTGGTAAGGGTTAGTTGGTAATGATTTATGGTAGCTGAAGTAATTTAGGTGAGTTTGGCATGGTTTGCTATGGTTACTAGCATTTTTTGTAATTTAAAGGTGATTGGGTTTAGTTTGTTGTGGTAAGGGTTAGTTGGTCATGATTTAGAGTAGCCGAAGTAATTTAGGTGTGTCTGGCATAGTTTGTTATGATTTGTACACTTTTTTTTGTAATTTTAAGATGATATGGTTGTGTTGTTGTGGTAAGGGATAGTTGGGGGTGATTTACGGTAGCCGAAGTAATTTAGGTAATTCTGGTATAGTTTGTTATGATTTTTAGCATTTTTTTGTAATTTTAAAGTAAATGGGCTTAGTTTGTTGCTGTAAGCGTAGTTGGGGTGATTTTTGATAGCCGAAGTAATTTAGGTGAGTTTGGAATAGTTTGCTATGGTTAGTAGCATTTTTTTGTAATTTAAAAGTGATTGAGTTTAGTTTGTTGTGTTAAGGGTTAGTTGGTGATGATTTATGGTAGCCGAAGTAATTTAGGTGAGTTTGGCATAGTTTGCTATGGTTAGTAGCATTTTTTTGTAATTTAAAAGTGATTGGGTTTAGTTTGTTGTGGTAAGGTTTAGTTGGTTATGATTTATGGTAGCCGAAGTAATTTAGGTGAGTTTGGCATAGTTTGCTATGGTTAATAGCATTTTTTTGTAATTTAAAATTGATTGGGTTTAGTTTGTTGTGGTAAGAGTTAGTTGGTGATGATTTAGGGTAGCCGAAGTAATTTAGGTGAGTCTGTCATAGTTTGTTATGATTTGTACAACTTTTTTTGTAATTTTAAGATGATATGGTTTGGTTTGTTGTGGTAAGGGATAGCTGGGGGTGATTTACGGTAGCCAAAGTAATTTAGGTGATTCTGGTATAGTTTGTTATGATTTTTAGCATTTTTTTGTAATTTTAAAGTGATTGGGCTTAGTTTGTTGCTGTAAAGTGTAGTTGGGGGTGATTTTTGATAGCCGAAGTAATTTATGTGAGTTTGGCATAGTTTGCTATGGTTAGTAGCATGTTTTTGTAATTTAAAAGTGATTGGGTTTAGTTTGTTGTGGTAAGGGTTAGTTGGTAATGATTTATGGTAGCCGAAGTAATTTAGGTGAGTTTGGCATAGTTTGCTATGGTTACTAGCATTTTTTTGTAATTTAAAAGTGATTGGGTTTAGTTTGTTGTGGTAAGGGTTAGTTGGTGATGATTTAGAGTAGCCGAAGTAATTTAGGTGAGTCTGGCATAGTTTGTTACGATTTGTACACCTTTTTTTGTAATTTTAAGATGATATGGTTTGGTTTGTTGTGGTAAGGGATAGCTGGGGGTGATTTACGGTAGCCAAAATAATTTAGGTGATTCTGGTATAGTTTGTTATGATTTTTAGCATTTTTTTGTAATTTTAAAGTGATTGGGCTTAGTTTGTTGCTGTAAAGTGTAGTTGGGGGTGATTTTTGATAGCCGAAGTAATTTAGGTGAGTTTGGCATAGTTTGCTATGGTTACTAGCATTTTTTTGTAATTTAAAAGTGATTGGGTTTAGTTTGTTGTGGTAAGAGTTAGTTGGTGATGATTTAGGGTAGCCGAAGTAATTTAGGTGAGTCTGGCATAGTTTGTTATGATTTGTACACCTTTTTTTGTAATTTTAAGATGATATGGTTTGGTTTGTTGTGGTAAGGGATAGCTGGGGGTGATTTACGGTAGCCAAAGTAATTTAAGTGATTCTGGTATAGTTTGTTATGATTTTTAGCATTTTTTTGTAATTTTAAAGTGATTGGGCTTAGTTTGTTGCTGTAAAGTGTAGTTGGGGGTGATTTTTGATAGCCGAAGTAATTTAGGTGAGTTTGGCATAGTTTGCTACGGTTAGTAGCATTTTTTTGTAATTTAAAAGTGATTGGGTTTAGTTTGTTGTGGTAAGGAGTAGTTGGTGATGATTTATGGTAGCCGAAGTAATTTAGGTGAGTTTGGCATAGTTTGCTATGGTTACTAGCATTTTTTTGTAATTTAAAAGTGATTGGGTTTAGTTTGTTGTGGTAAGGGTTAGTTGGTGATGATTTAGAGTAGCCGAAGTAATTTAGGTGAGTCTGGCATAGTTTGTTATGATTTGTACACTTTTTTTGTAATTTTAAAATGATATGGTTTGGTTTGTTGTGGTAAGATATAGTTGGGGGTGATTTACGGTAGCCGAAGTAATTTAGGTGATTCTGGTATAGTTTGTTATGATTTTTAGCATTTTTTTGTAATTTTAAAGTGATTGGGCTTAGTTTGTTGCTGCAAAGTGTAGTTGGGGGTGATTTTTGATAGCCGACGTAATTTAGGTGAGTTTGGCATAGTTTGCTATGGTTAGTAGCATTTTTTTGTAATTTAAAAGTGATTGGGTTTAGTTTGTTGTGGTAAGGTTTAGTTGGTTATGATTTATGGTAGCCGAAGTAATTTAGGTGAGTTTGGCATAGTTTGCTATGGTTAATAGCATTTTTTTGTAATTTAAAAGTGATTGGGTTTAGTTTGTTGTGGTAAGAGTTAGTTGGTGATGATTTAGGGTAGCCGAAGTAATTTAGGTGAGTCTGGCATAGTTTGTTATGATTTGTACACCTTGTTTTATAATTTTAAGATGATATGGTTTGGTTTGTTGTGGTAAAGGATAGCTGGGGGTGATTTACGGTAGCCGAAGTAATTTAGGTGATTCTGGTATAGTTTGTTATGATTTTTAGCATTTTTTTGTAATTTTAAAGTGATTGGGCTTAGTTTGTTGCTGTAAAATGTAGTTGGAGGTGATTTTTGATAGCCGAAGTAATTTAGGTGAGTTTGGCATAGTTTGCTATGGTTAGTAGCATTTTTTTGTAATTTAAAAGTGATTGGGTTTAGTTTGTTGTGGTAAGGGTTAGTTGGTGATGATTTATGGTAGCCGAAGTAATTTAGGTGAGTTTGGCATAGTTTGCTATGGTTACTAGCATTTTTTTGTAATTTAAAAGTGATTGGGTTTAGTTTGTTGTGGTAAGGGTTAGTTGGTGATGATTTAGAGTAGCCGAAGTAATTTAGGTGAGTCTGGCATAGTTTGTTATGATTTGTACACCTTTTTTTGTAATTTTAAGATGATATGGTTGTGTTGTTGTGGTAAGGGATAGTTGGGGGTGATTTACGGTAGCCGAAGTAATTTAGGTAATTCTGGTATAGTTTGTCATGATTTTTAGCATTTTTTTGTAATTTTAAAGTAATTGGGCTTAGTTTGTTGCTGTAAAGTGTAGTTGGGGTGATTTTTGATAGCCGAAGTAATTTAGGTGAGTTTGGCATAGTTTGCTATGGTTAGTATCATTTTTTTGTAATTTAAAAGTGATTGGGTTTAGTTTGTTGTGGTAAGGGTTAGTTGGTGATGATTTATGGTAGCCGAAGTAATTTAGGTGAGTTTGGCATAGTTTGCTATGGTTAGTATCATTTTTTTGTAATTTAAAAGTGATTGGGTTTAGTTTGTTGTGGTAAGGGTTAGTTGGTGATGATTTATGGTAGCCGAAGTAATTTAGGTGAGTTTGGCATAGTTTGCTATGGTTAGTAGCATTTTTTTGTAATTTAAAAGTGATTGGGTTTAGTTTGTTGTGGTAAGGGTTAGTTGGTGATGATTTAGAGAAGCCGAAATAATTTAAGTGAGTCTGGCATAGTTTGTTATGATTTGTAAACCTTTTTTTGTAATTTTAAGATGATATGGTTTGGTTTGTTGTGGTAAGGGATAGTTGGGGGTGATTTACGGTAGCCAAAGTACTTTAGGTGATTCTGGTATAGTTTGTTATGATTTTTAGCATTTTTTTGTAATTTTAAGGTGATTGGGCTTAGTTTGTTGCTGTAAAGTGTAGTTGGGGGTGATTTTTGATAGCCGAAGTAATTTAGGTGAGTTTGGCATAGTTTGCTATGGTTAGTAGCATTTTTTTGTAATTTAAAAGTGATTGGGTTTAGTTTGTTGTGGTAAGGGTTAGTTGGTGATGATTTAGAGTAGCCGAAGTAATTTAGGTGAGTCTGGCATAGTTTGTTATGATTTGTACACCTTTTTTTGTAATTTTAAGATGATATGGTTTGGTTTGTTGTGGTAAGGGATAGTTGGGGGTGATTTACGGTAGCCGAAGTAATTTAGGTGATTCTGGTATAGTTTGTTATGATTTTTAGCATTTTTTTGTAATTTTAAAGTGATTGGGCTTAGTTTGTTGCTGTAAAGTGTAGTTGGGGGTCGGTTTTTAGCCGAAGTAATTTAGGTGAGTTTGGCATAGTTTGCTGTGGTTAGTAGCATTTTTTTGTAATTTAAAAGTGATTGGGTTTAGTTTGTTGTGGTAAGGGTTATTTGGTGATGATTTATGGTAGCCGAAGTAATTTAGGTGAGTTTGGCATAGTTTGCTATGGTTACTAGCATTTTTTTGGAATTTAAAAGTGAATGGGTTTAGTTTGTTGTGGTAAGGGTTAGTTGGTGATGATTTAGAGTAGCCGAAGTAATTTAGGTGAGTCTGGCATAGTTTGTTATGATTTGCACATCTTTTTTTGTAATTTTAAGATGATATGGTTTGGTTTGTTGTGGTAAGGGATAGTTGGGAGTGATTTACGGTAGCCGAAGTAATTTAGGTGATTCTGGTATAGTTTGTTATGATTTTTAGCATTTTTTTGTAATTTTAAAATGATTGGGCTTAGTTTGTTGCTGTAAAGTGTAGTTGGGGGTGATTTTTGATAGCCGAAGTAATTTAAGTGTGTTTGTCATAGTTTGCTATGGTTAGTAGCATTTTTTTGTAATTTAAAAGTGATTGGGTTTAGTTTGTTGTGGTAAGGGTTAGTTGGTGATGATTTATGGTAGCCGAAGTAATTTAGGTGAGTTTGGCATAGTTTGCTATGGTTACTAGCATTTTCTTGTAATTTAAAAGTGATTGGGTTATGTTTGTTGTGGTAAGGGTTAGTTGGTGAAGATTTAGAGTAGCCGAAGTAATTTAGGTGAGTCTGGCATAGTTTGTTATGATTTGTACACCTTTTTTTGTAATTTTAAGATGATATGGTTTGGTTTGTTCTGGTAAGGGATAGTTGGGGGTGATTTACGGTAGCCGAAGTAATTTAGGTGATTCTGGTATAGTTTGTTATGATTTTTAGCATTTTTTTGTAATTTTAAAGTGATTGGGCTTAGTTTGTTGCTGTAAAGTGTAGTTGGGGTGATTTTTGATAGCCGAAGTAATTTAGGTGAGTTTGGCATAGTTTGCTATGGTTAGTAGCATTTTCTTGAAATTTAAAAGTGATTGGGTTTAGTTTGTTGTGGTAAGGGTTAGTTGGTGATAATTTATGGTAGCCGAAGTAATTTAGGTGAGTTTGGCATAGTTTTCTATGGTTACTGGCATTTTTTTGTAATTTAAAAGTGATTGGGTTTAGTTTGTTGTGGTAAGGGTTAGTTGGTGATGATTTAGAGTAGCCGAAGTAATTTAGGTGAGTCTGGCATAGTTTGTTATGATTTGTACACCTTTTTTTGTAATTTTAAGATGATATGGTTTGGTTTGTTGTGGTAAGGGATAGTTGGGGGTGATTTACGGTTGCCGAAGTAATTTAGGTGATTCTGGTATAGTTTGTTATGATTTTTAGCATTTTTTTGTAATTTTAAAGTGATTGGGCTTAGTTTGTTGCTGTAAAGTGTAGTTGGGAGTGATTTTTGATAGCCGAAGTAATTTAAGTGAGTTTGGCATAGTTTGCTATGGTTAGTAGCATTTTTTTGTAATTTAAAAGTGAATGGGTTTAGTTTGTTGTGGTAAGGGTTAGTTGGTGATGATTTATGGTAGCCGAAGTAATTTAAGTGAGTTTGGCATAGTTTGCTATGTTTACTAGCATTTTTTTGTAATTTAAAAGTGATTGGGTTTAGTTTGTTGTGGTAGGGGTTAGTTGGTGATGATTTATGGTAGCCGAAGTAATTTAGGTGAGTTTGGCATAGTTTGCTATGGTTACTAGCATTTTTTTGTAATTTAAAAGTGATTGGGTTTAGTTTGTTGTGGTAAGGGTTAGTTGGTGATGATTTAGAGTAGCCGAAGTAATTTAGGTGAGTCTGGCATAGTTTGTTATGATTTGTACACCTTTTTTTGTAATTTTAAGATGATATGGTTTGGTTTGTTGTGGTAAGGGATAGTTGGGGGTGATTTACGGTAGACCAAGTAATTTAGGTGATTCTGGTATAGTTTGTTATGATTTTTAGCATTTTTTTGTAATTTTAAAGCGATTGGGCTTAGTTTGTTGCTGTAAAGTGTAGTTGGGGGTCGGTTTTTAGCCGAAGTTATTTAGGTGAGTCTGGCATAGTTTGTTATGATTTGTACACCTTTTTTTGTAATTTTAAGATGATATGGTTTGGTTTGTTGTGGTAAGGGATAGTTGGGGGTGATTTACGGTAGACGAAGTAATTTAGGTGATTCTGGTATAGTTTGTTATGATTTTTAGCATTTTTTTGAAATTCTAAAGCGATTGGGCTTAGTTTGTTGCTGTAAAGTGTAGTTGGGGGTGATTTTTGATAGCCGAAGTAATTTAGGTGAGTTTGGCATAGTTTGCTATGGTTAGTAGCATTTTTTTGTAATTTAAAAGTGATTGGGTTTAGTTTGTTGTGGTAAGGGTTAGTTGGTGATGATTTATAGTAGCCGAAGTAATTTAGGTGAGTTTGGCATAGTTTGCTATGGTTACTAGCATTATTTTGTAATTTAAATGTGATTGGGTTTAGTTTGTTGTAGTAAGGGTTAGTTGGTGATGATTTAGGGTAGCCGAAGTAATTTAGGTGAGTCTGGCATAGTTTGTTATGATTTGTACACCTTTTTTTGTAATTTTAAGATGATATGGTTTGGTTTGTTGTGGTAAGGGATAGTTGGGGGTGATTTACGGTAGCCGAAGTAATTTAGGTGATTCTGGTATAGTTTGTTATGATTTTTAGCATTTTTTTGTAATTTTAAAGTGATTGGGCTTAGTTTGTTGCTGTAAAGTGTAGTTGGGGGTGAGATTTTAGCCGAAGTAATTTAGGTGAGTTTGGCATAGTTTGCTATGTTTACTAGCATTTTTTTGTAATTTAAAAGTGATTGGGTTTAGTTTGTTGTGGTAGGGGTTAGTTGGTGATGATTTATGGTATCCGAAGTAATTTAGGTGAGTTTGGCATAGTTTGCTATGGTTACTAGCATTTTTTTTGTAATTTAAAAGTGATTGGGTTTAGTTTGTTGTGGTAAGGGTTAGTTGGTGATGATTTAGAGTAGCCGAAGTAATTTAGGTGAGTCTGGCATAGTTTGTTATGATTTGTACACCTTTTTTTGTAATTTTAAGATGATATGGTTTGGTTTGTTGTGGTAAGGAATAGTTGGGGGTGATTTACGGTTGACGAAGTAATTTAGGTGATTCTGGTATAGTTTGTTATAATTTTTAGCATTTTTTTGTAATTTTAAAGAGATTGGGCTTAGTTTGTTGCTGTAAAGTGTAGTTGGGAGTGATTTTTGATAGCCGAAGTAATTTAGGTGAGTTTGGCATAGTTTGCTATGGTTAGTAGCATTTTTTTGTAATTTAAAAGTGATTGGGTTTAGTTTGTTGTGGTAAGGGTTAGTTGGTGATGATTTATAGTAGCCGAAGTAATTTAGGTGAGTTTGGCATAGTTTGCTATGGTTACTAGCATTTTTTTGTAATTTAAAACTGATTGGGTTTAGTTTGTTGTGGTAAGGGTTAGTTGGTGATGATTTATGGTAGCCAAAGTAACTTAGGTGAGTTTGGCATAGTTTGCTATGGTTACTAGCATTTTTTTGTAATTTAAAAGTGATTGGGTTTAGTTTGTTGCGGTAAGGGTTAGCTGGTGATGATTTAGAGTAGCCCAAGTAATTTAGGTGAGTCTGGCATAGTTTGTTATGATTTGTACACCTTTTTTTGTAATTTTAAGATGATATGGTTTGGTTTGTTGTGGTAAGGTATAGTTGGGGGTGATTTACGGTGGCCGAAGTAATTTAGGTGATTCTGGTGTAGTTTGTTATTATTTTTAGAATTTTTTTGTAATTTTAAATTGATTGGGCTTAGTTTGTTGTTGTAAAGTGTAGTTGGGGGTGATTTTTGATAGCCGAAGTAATTTAGGTGAGTTTGGTATAGTTTGCTATGGTTAGTAGCATTTTTTTGTAATTTAAAAGTGATTGGGTATAGTTTGTTGTGGTAAAAGTTAGTTGGTGATGATTTATGGTAGCCAAAGTAATTTAGGTGAGTTTGGCGTAGTTTGCTATGGTTACTAACATTTTTTTGTAATTTAAAAATGATTGGGTTTAGTTTGTTGTGGTAAGGGTTAGTTGGTGATGATTTAGAGTAGCCCAAGTAATTTAGGTGAGTCTGGCATAGTTTGTTATGATTTGTACACCTTTTTGTGTAATTTTAAGATGATATGGTTTGGTTTGTTGTGGTAAGGTATAGTTGGGAGTGATTTATAGTAGCCCAAGTAATTTAGGTGATTCTGGTATAGTTTGTTATGATTTTTAGCTTTTTTTTGTAATTTTAAAGTGATTGGGCTTAGTTTGTTGCTGTAAAGTGTAGTTGGGGGTGATTTTTGATAGCCGAAGTAATTTAGGTGAGTTTGGCATAGTTTGCTATGGTTAGTAGCATTTTTTTGTAATTTAAAAGTGTAT
This sequence comes from Eledona agricola, assembly GCA_964023215.1. Lineage (NCBI taxonomy): Eukaryota > Metazoa > Arthropoda > Insecta > Coleoptera > Tenebrionidae > Eledona > Eledona agricola. The sequence continues at coordinate 21,521,911 of OZ026860.1, forward strand.
GGGTTTAGTTTGTTGTGGTAAGGGTTAGTTGGTGATGATTTATGGTAGCCGAAGTAATTTAGGTGAGTTTGGCATAGTTTGCTATGGTTACTAGCATTTTTTTGTCATTTAAAAGTGATTGGGTTTAGTTTGTTGTGGTAAGGGTTAGTTGGTGATGATTTAGAGTAGCCGAAGTAATTTAGGTGAGTCTGGCATAGTTTGTTATGATTTGTACACCTTTGTTTGTAATTTTAAGATGATATGGTTTGGTTTGTTGTGGTAAGGGATAGTTGGGGGTGATTTACGGTAGCCGAAGTATTTAGGTGATTCTGGTATAGTTTGTAGCATTTTTTTGTAATTTAAAAGTGATTGGGTTTAGTTTGTTGTGGTAAGGGTTAGTTGGTAATGATTTATGGTAGCCGAAGTAATTTAGGTGAGTTTGGCATAGTTTGCTATGGTTACTAGCATTTTTTTGTAATTTAAAAGTGATTGGGTTTAGTTTGTTGTGGTAAGGGTTAGTTGGTGATGATTTAGAGTAGCCGAAGTAATTTAGATGAGTCTGGCATAGTTTGCTATGATTAGTAGCATTTTTTTGTAATTTAAAAGTGATTGGGTTTAGTTTGTTGTGGTAAGGGTTAGTTGGTGATGATTTATGGTAGCCGAAGTAATTTAGGTGAGTTTGGCATAGTTTGCTATGGTTACTAGCATTTTTTTGTAATTTAAATGTGATTGGGTTTAGTTTGTTGTGGTAAGGGTTAGTTGGTGATGATTTAGAGTAGCCAAAGTAATTTAGGTGAGACTGGCATAGTTTGTTATGATTTGTACACCTTTTTTTGTAATTTTAAGATGATATGGTTTGGTTTGTTGTGGTAAGGGATAGTTGGGGGTGATTTACGGTAGCCGAAGTAATTTAGGTGATTCTGGTATAGTTTGTTATGATTTTTAGCATTTTTTTGTAATTTTAAAGCGATTGGGCTTAGTTTGTTGCTGTAAAGTGTAGTTGGGAGTGATTTTTGATAGCCGAAGTAATTTAGGTGAGTTTGGCATAGTTTGCTATGGTTAGTAGCATTTTTTTGTAATTTAAAAGTGATTGGGTTTAGTTTGTTGTGGTAAGGGTTAGTTGGTGATGATTTATAGTAGCGGAAGTAATTTAGGTGAGTTTGGCATAGTTTGCTATGGTTACTAGCATTTTTTTGTAATTTAAAACTGATTGGGTTTAGTTTGTTGTGGTAAGGGTTAGTTGGTGATAATTTATGGTAGCCGAAGTAACTTAGGTGAGTTTGGCATAGTTTGCTATGGTAACTAGCATTTTTTTGTAATTTAAAAGTGATTGGGTTTAGTTTGTTGTGGTAAGGGTTAGTTGGTGATGATTTAGAGTAGCCCAAGTAATTTAGGTGAGTCTGGCATAGTTTGTTATGATTTGTACACCTTTTTTTGTAATTTTAAGATGATATGGTTTGGTTTGTTGTGGTAAGGGATAGTTGGGGGTGATTTACGGTAGACCAAGTAATTTAGGTGATTCTGGTATAGTTTGTTATGATTTTTAGCATTTTTTTGTAATTTTAAAGCGATTGGGCTTAGTTTGTTGCTGTAAAGTGTAGTTGGGGGTCGGTTTTTAGCCGAAGTAATTTAGGTGAGTCTGGCATAGTTTGTTATGATTTGTACACCTTTTTTTGTAATTTTAAGATGATATGGTTTGGTTTGTTGTGGTAAGGGATAGTTGGGGGTGATTTACGGTAGACGAAGTAATTTAGGTGATTCTGGTATAGTTTGTTATGATTTTTAGCATTTTTTTGAAATTTTAAAGCGATTGGGCTTAGTTTGTTGCTGTAAAGTGTAGTTGGGGGTGATTTTTGATAGCCGAAGTAATTTAGGTGAGTTTGGCATAGTTTGCTATGGTTAGTAGCATTTTTTTGTAATTTAAAAGTGATTGGGTTTAGTTTGTTGTGGTAAGGGTTAGTTGGTGATGATTTATAGTAGCCGAAGTAATTTAGGTGAGTTTGGCATAGTTTGCTATGGTTACTAGCATTATTTTGTAATTTAAATGTGATTGGGTTTAGTTTGTTGTAGTAAGGGTTAGTTGGTGATGATTTAGAGTAGCCGAAGTAATTTAGGTGAGTCTGGCATAGTTTGTTATGATTTGTACACCTTTTTTTGTAATTTTAAGATGATATGGTTTGGTTTGTTGTGGTAAGGGATAGTTGGGGATGATTTACGGTAGCCGAAGTAATTTAGGTGATTCTGGTATAGTTTGTTATGATTTTTAGCATTTTTTTGTAATTTTAAAGTGATTGGGCTTAGTTTGTTGCTGTAAAGTGTAGTTGGGGGTGAGATTTTAGCCGAAGTAATTTAGGTGAGTTTGGCATAGTTTGCTATGTTTACTAGCATTTTTTTGTAATTTAAAAGTGATTGGGTTTAGTTTGTTGTGGTAGGGGTTAGTTGGTGATGATTTATGGTATCCGAAGTAATTTAGGTGAGTTTGGCATAGTTTGCTATGGTTACTAGCATTTTTTTTGTAATTTAAAAGTGATTGGGTTTAGTTTGTTGTGGTAAGGGTTAGTTGGTGATGATTTAGAGTAGCCGAAGTAATTTAGGTGAGTCTGGCATAGTTTGTTATGATTTGTACACCTTTTTTTGTAATTTTAAGATGATATGGTTTGGTTTGTTGTGGTAAGGAATAGTTGGGGGTGATTTACGGTTGACGAAGTAATTTAGGTGATTCTGGTATAGTTTGTTATAATTTTTAGCATTTTTTTGTAATTTTAAAGAGATTGGGCTTAGTTTGTTGCTGTAAAGTGTAGTTGGGAGTGATTTTTGATAGCCGAAGTAATTTAGGTGAGTTTGGCATAGTTTGCTATGGTTAGTAGCATTTTTTTGTAATTTAAAAGTGATTGGGTTTAGTTTGTTGTGGTAAGGGTTAGTTGGTGATGATTTATAGTAGCCGAAGTAATTTAGGTGAGTTTGGCATAGTTTGCTATGGTTACTAGCATTTTTTTGTAATTTAAAACTGATTGGGTTTAGTTTGTTGTGGTAAGGGTTAGTTGGTGATGATTTATGGTAGCCAAAGTAACTTAGGTGAGTTTGGCATAGTTTGCTATGGTTACTAGCATTTTTTTGTAATTTAAAAGTGATTGGGTTTAGTTTGTTGCGGTAAGGGTTAGCTGGTGATGATTTAGAGTAGCCCAAGTAATTTAGGTGAGTCTGGCATAGTTTGTTATGATTTGTACACCTTTTTTTGTAATTTTAAGATGATATGGTTTGGTTTGTTGTGGTAAGGTATAGTTGGGGGTGATTTACGGTGGCCGAAGTAATTTAGGTGATTCTGGTATAGTTTGTTATTATTTTTAGAATTTTTTTGTAATTTTAAATTGATTGGGCTTAGTTTGTTGTTGTAAAGTGTAGTTGGGGGTGATTTTTGATAGCCGAAGTAATTTAGGTGAGTTTGGTATAGTTTGCTATGGTTAGTAGCATTTTTTTGTAATTTAAAAGTGATTGGGTATAGTTTGTTGTGGTAAAAGTTAGTTGGTGATGATTTATGGTAGCCGAAGTAATTTAGGTGAGTTTGGCGTAGTTTGCTATGGTTACTAACATTTTTTTGTAATTTAAAAATGATTGGGTTTAGTTTGTTGTGGTAAGGGTTAGTTGGTGATGATTTAGAGTAGCCCAAGTAATTTAGGTGAGTCTGGCATAGTTTGTTATGATTTGTACACCTTTTTGTGTAATTTTAAGATGATATGGTTTGGTTTGTTGTGGTAAGGTATAGTTGGGAGTGATTTATAGTAGCCCAAGTAATTTAGGTGATTCTGGTATAGTTTGTTATGATTTTTAGCTTTTTTTTGTAATTTTAAAGTGATTGGGCTTAGTTTGTTGCTGTAAAGTGTAGTTGGGGGTGATTTTTGATAGCCGAAGTAATTTAGGTGAGTTTGGCATAGTTTGCTATGGTTAGTAGCATTTTTTTGTAATTTAAAAGTGTATGGGTTTAGTTTGTTGTGGTAAGGGTTAGTTGGTGATGATTTATGGTAGCCGAAGTAATTTAGGTGAGTTTGGCATAGTTTGCTATGGTTACTAGCATTTTTTTGTAATTTAAAAGTGATTGGGTTTAGTTTGTTGTGGTAAGGGTTAGTTGGTGATGATTTAGAGTAGCCGAAGTAATTTAGGTGAGTCTGGCATAGTTTGTTATGATTTGTACACCTTTGTTTGTAATTTTAAGATGATATGGTTTGGTTTGTTGTGGTAAGGGATAGTTGGGGGTGATTTACGGTAGCCGAAGTATTTAGGTGATTCTGGTATAGTTTGTAGCATTTTTTTGTAATTTAAAAGTGATTGGGTTTAGTTTGTTGTGGTAAGGGTTAGTTGGTAATGATTTATGGTAGCCGAAGTAATTTAGGTGAGTTTGGCATAGTTTGCTATGGTTACTAGCATTTTTTTGTAATTTAAAAGTGATTGGGTTTAGTTTGTTGTGGTAAGGGTTAGTTGGTGATGATTTAGAGTAGCCGAAGTAATTTAGATGAGTCTGGCATAGTTTGCTATGATTAGTAGCATTTTTTTGTAATTTAAAAGTGATTGGGTTTAGTTTGTTGTGGTAAGGGTTAGTTGGTGATGATTTATGGTAGCCGAAGTAATTTAGGTGAGTTTGGCATAGTTTGCTATGGTTACTAGCATTTTTTTGTAATTTAAATGTGATTGGGTTTAGTTTGTTGTGGTAAGGGTTAGTTGGTGATGATTTAGAGTAGCCAAAGTAATTTAGGTGAGACTGGCATAGTTTGTTATGATTTGTACACCTTTTTTTGTAATTTTAAGATGATATGGTTTGGTTTGTTGTGGTAAGGTATAGTTGGGGGTGATTTACGGTGGCCGAAGTAATTTAGGTGATTCTGGTATAGTTTGTTATTATTTTTAGAATTTTTTTGTAATTTTAAATTGATTGGGCTTAGTTTGTTGCTGTAAAGTGTAGTTGGGGGTGATTTTTGATAGCCGAAGTAATTTAGGTGAGTTTGGTATAGTTTGCTATGGTTAGTAGCATTTTTTTGTAATTTAAAAGCGATTGGGTATAGTTTGTTGTGGTAAAAGTTAGTTGGTGATGATTTATGGTAGCCGAAGTAATTTAGGTGAGTTTGGCGTAGTTTGCTATGGTTACTAACATTTTTTTGTAATTTAAAAATGATTGGGTTTAGTTTCTTGTGGTAAGGGTTAGTTGGTGATGATTTAGAGTAGCCAAAGTAATTTAGGTGAGACTGGCATAGTTTGTTATGATTTGTACACCTTTTTTTGTAATTTTAAGATGATATGGTTTGGTTTGTTGTGGTAAGGGATAGTTGGGGGTGATTTACGGTAGCCGAAGTAATTTAGGTGATTCTGGTATAGTTTGTTATGATTTTTAGCATTTTTTTGTAATTTTAAAGCGATTGGGCTTAGTTTGTTGCTGTAAAGTGTAGTTGGGAGTGATTTTTGATAGCCGAAGTAATTTAGGTGAGTTTGGCATAGTTTGCTATGGTTAGTAGCATTTTTTTGTAATTTAAAAGTGATTGGGTTTAGTTTGTTGTGGTAAGGGTTAGTTGGTGATGATTTATAGTAGCGGAAGTAATTTAGGTGAGTTTGGCATAGTTTGCTATGGTTACTAGCATTTTTTTGTAATTTAAAACTGATTGGGTTTAGTTTGTTGTGGTAAGGGTTAGTTGGTGATAATTTATGGTAGCCGAAGTAACTTAGGTGAGTTTGGCATAGTTTGCTATGGTTACTAGCATTTTTTTGTAATTTAAAAGTGATTGGGTTTAGTTTGTTGTGGTAAGGGTTAGTTGGTGATGATTTAGAGTAGCCCAAGTAATTTAGGTGAGTCTGGCATAGTTTGTTATGATTTGTACACCTTTTTTTGTAATTTTAAGATGATATGGTTTGGTTTGTTGTGGTAAGGGATAGTTGGGGTTGATTTACGGTAGCCGAAGTAATTTAGGTGATTCTGGTATAGTTTGTTATGATTTTTAGCATTTTTCTGTAATTTTAAAGTGATTGGGCTTAGTTTGTTGCTGTAAAGTGTAGTTGGGGGTGAGATTTTAGCCGAAGTAATTTAGGTGAGTTTGGCATAGTTTGCTATGGTTAGTAGCAATTTTTTGTAATTTAAAAGTGATTGGGTTTAGTTTGTTGTGTAAGGGTTATTTGGTAATGATTTTTGATAGCCGAAGTAATTTAGGTGAGTTTGGCATAGTTTGCTATGGTTAGTAGCATTTTTTTGTAATTTAAAAGTGATTGGGTTTAGTTTGTTGTGGTAAGGGTTAGTTGGTGATGATTTATAGTAACCGAAGTAATTTAGGTGATTCTGGTATAGTTTGTTATGATTTTTAGCATTTTTTTGTAATTTTAAAGTGATTGGGCTTAGTTTGTTGCTGTAAAGTGTAGTTGGGAGTGATTTTTGATAGCCGAAGTAATTTAAGTGAGTTTGGCATAGTTTGCTATGGTTAGTAGCATTTTTTTGTAATTTAAAAGTGAATGGGTTTAGTTTGTTGTGGTAAGGGTTAGCTGGTGATGATTTAGAGTAGCCCAAGTAATTTAGGTGAGTCTGGCATAGTTTGTTATGATTTTTACACCTTTTTTTGTAATTTTAAGATGATATGGTTTGGTTTGTTGTGGTAAGGTATAGTTGGGGGTGATTTACGGTGGCCGAAGTAATTTAGGTGATTCTGGTATAGTTTGTTATTATTTTTAGAATTTTTTTGTAATTTTAAATTGATTGGGCTTAGTTTGTTGCTGTAAAGTGTAGTTGGGGGTGATTTTTGATAGCCGAAGTAATTTAGGTGAGTTTGGTATAGTTTGCTATGGTTAGTAGCATTTTTTTGTAATTTAAAAGCGATTGGGTATAGTTTGTTGTGGTAAAAGTTAGTTGGTGATGATTTATGGTAGCCGAAGTAATTTAGGTGAGTTTGGCGTAGTTTGCTATGGTTACTAACATTTTTTTGTAATTTAAAAATGATTGGGTTTAGTTTCTTGTGGTAAGGGTTAGTTGGTGATGATTTAGAGTAGCCCAAGTAATTTAGGTGAGTCTGGCATAGTTTGTTATGATTTGTACACCTTTTTGTGTAATTTTAAGATGATATGGTTTGGTTTGTTGTGGTAAGGTATAGTTGGGAGTGATTTATAGTAGCCCAAGTAATTTAGGTGATTCTGGTATAGTTTGTTATGATTTTTAGCTTTTTTTTGTAATTTTAAAGTGATTGGGCTTAGTTTGTTGCTGTAAAGTGTAGTTGGGGGTGATTTTTGATAGCCGAAGTAATTTAGGTGAGTTTGGCATAGTTTGCTATGGTTAGTAGCAATTTTTTGTAATTTAAAAGTGATTGGGTTTAGTTTGTTGTGTAAGGGTTATTTGGTAATGATTTATGGTAGCCGAAGTAATTTAGGTGAGTTTGGCATAGTTTGCTATGGTTACTAGCATTTTTTTGGAATTTAAAAGTGATTGGGTTTAGTTTGTTGTGGTAAGGGTTAGTTGGTGATGATTTAGAGTAGCCGAAGTAGTTTAGGTGAGTCTGGCATAGTTTGTTATGATTTGTACACCTTTTTTTGTAATTTTAAGATGATATGGTTTGGTTTGTTGTGGTAAGGGATAGTTGGGGGTGATTTACGGTTGACGAAGTAATTTAGGTGATTCTGGTATAGTTTGTTATGATTTTTAGCATTTTTTTTGTAATTTTAAAGCAATTGGGCTTAGTTTGTTGCTGTAAAGTGTAGTTGGGAGTGATTTTTGATAGCCGAAGTAATTTAGGTGAGTTTGGCATAGTTTGCTATGGTTAGTAGCATTTTTTTGTAATTTAAAAGTGATTGGGTTTAGTTTGTTGTGGTAAGGGTTAGTTGGTGATGATTTATAGTAGCCGAAGTAATTTAGGTGAGTTTGGCATAGTTTGCTATGGTTACTAGCATTTTTTTGTAATTTAAAACTGATTGGGTTTAGTTTGTTGTGGTAAGGCTTAGTTGGTGATGATTTATGGTAGCCGAAGTAATTTAGGTGAGTTTGGCATAGTTTGCTATGGTTACTAGCATTTTTTTGTAATTTAAAAGTGATTGGGTTTAGTTTGTTGTGGTAAAAGTTAGTTGGTGATGATTTATGGTAGCCGAAGTAATTTAGGTGAGTTTGGCGTAGTTTGCTATGGTTTCTAACATTTTTTTGTAATTTAAAAATGATTGGGTTTATTTTGTTGTGGTAAGGGTTAGTTGGTGATGATTTAGAGTAGCCGAAGTAATTTAGGTGAGTCTGGCATAGTTTGTTATGATTTGTACACCTTTTTTTGTAATTTTGAGATGATATGGTTTGGTTTGTTGTGGTAAGGTATAGTTGAAAGTGATTTGCAGTAGCCCAAGTAATTTAGGTGATTCTGGTATAGTTTGTTATGATTTTTAGCATTTTTTTGTAATTTTAAAGTGATTGGGCTTAGTTTGTTGCTGTACAGTGTAGTTGGGGGAGATTTTTGATAGCCGAAGTAATTTAGGTGAATTTGGCATAGTTTGCTATGGTTAGTAGCATTTTTTTGTAATTTAAAAGTGTATGGGTTTAGTTTGTAGTGGTAAGGGTTAGTTGGTGATGATTTATGGTAGCCGAAGTAATTTAGGTGAGTTTGGCATAGTTTGCTAGGGTTACAAGCATTTTTTTGTAATTTAAAAGTGATTGGGTTTAGTTTGTTGTGGTAAGGGTTAGTTGGTGATGATTTAGAGTAGCCGAAGAAATTTAGGTGAGTCTGGCATAGTTTGTTATGATTTGTACACCTTTTTTTGTAATTTTAAGATGATATGGTTTGGTTTGTTGTGGTAAGGGATAGTTGGGGGTGATTTACGGTAGCCGAAGTAATTTAGGTGATTCTGGTATAGTTTGTAGAATTTTTTTGTAATTTAAAAGTGATTGGGTTTAGTTTGTTGTGGTAAGGGTTAGTTGGTAATGATTTATGGTAGCCGAAGTAATTTAGGTGAGTTTGGCATAGTTTGCTATGTTTACTAGCATTTTTTTGTAATTTAAAAGTGATTGGGTTTAGTTTGTTGTGGTAAGGGTTAGTTGGTGATGATTTAGAGTAGCCGAAGTAATTTAGATGAGTCTGGCATAGTTTGCTATGGTTAGTAGAATTTTTTTGTAATTTAAAAGTGATTGGGTTTAGTTTGTTGTGGTAAGGGTTTGTTGGTGATGATTTATGGTAGCCGAAGTAATTTAGGTGAGTTTGGCATAGTTTGATATGGTTACTAGCATTTTTTTGTAATTTAAAAGTGATTGGGTTTAGTTTGTTGTGGTAAGGGTTAGTTGGTGATGATTTAGTGTAGCCACAGTAATTTAGGTGAGACTGGCATAGTTTGTTATGATTTGTACACCTTTTTTTGTAATTTTAAGATGATATGGTTTGGTTTGTTGTGGTAAGGGATAGTTGGGGGTGATTTACGGTAGCCGAAGTAATTTAGGTGATTCTGGTATAGTTTGTTATGATTTTTAGCATTTTTTTGTAATTTTAAAGTGATTAGGCATAGTTTGTTGCTGTAAAGTGTAGTTGGGGTGATTTTTGATAGCCGAGGTAATTTAGGTGAGTTTGGCATAGTTTGCATTGGTTAGTAGCATTTTGTTGTAATTTAAAAGTGATTGGGTTTAGTTTGTTGTGGTAAGAGTTAGTTGGTGATGATTTAAGGAAGCCGACGCAATTTAGGTGAGTTTGGCATAGTTTGCTATGGTTACTAGCATTTTTTTGTAATTTAAAAGTCATTGGGTTTAGTTTGTTGTGGTAAGGGTTATTTGGTAATGATTTAGAGTAGCCGAAGTAATTTAGGTGAGTCTGGCATAGTTTGTTATGAATTGTACACCTTTTTTGTAATTTTAAGATGATATGGTTTGGTTTGTTGTGGTAAGGGATAGTTGGGGGTGGTTTACGGTAGCCGAAGTAATTTAGGTGATTCTGGTATAGTTTGTTATGATTTTTAGCATTTTTTTGTAATTTTAAAGTGATTAGGCATAGTTTGTTGCTGTAAAGTGTAGTTGGGGGTGATTTTTGATAGCCGAAGTAATTTAGGTGAGTTTGGCATAGTTTGCTATGGTTAGTAGCATTTTTTTGTAATTTAAAAATGATTGGGTTTAGTTTGTTGTGGTAAGGATTATTTGGTGATGATTTAGAGTAGCCCAAGTAATTTAGGTGAGTCTGGCATAGTTTCTTATGATTTGTACACCTTTTTTTGTAATTTTAAGATGATATGGTTTGGTTTGTTGTGGTAAGGGATAGTTGGGGGTGATTTACGGTAGCCGAAGTAATTTAGGTGATTCTGGTATAGTTTGTTATGATTTTTAGCATTTTTTTGTAATTTTAAAGTGATTGGGCTTAGTTTCTTTCTGTAAAGTGTAGTTGGGGGTGATTTTTGATAGCCGAAGTAGTTTAGGTGAGTTTGGCATAGTTTGCTATGGTTAGTAGCATTTTTTTGTAATTTAAAAGTGATTGGGTTTAGTTTGTTGTGGTAAGGGTTAGTTGGTGATGATTTATGGTAGCCGAAGTAATTTAGGTGAGTCTGGCATAGTTTGCTATGGTTAGTAGCATTTTTTTGTAATTTAAAATTGATTGGGTTTAGTTTGTTGTGGTAAGGGTAAGTTGGTGATGATTTATGGTAGCCGAAGTAATTTAGGTGAGTTTGGCATAGTTTGCTATGGTTACTAGCATTTTTTTGTAATTTAAAAGTGATTGGGTTTAGTTTGTTGTGGTAAGGGTTAGTTGGTGATGATTAATGGTAGCCGAAGTAATTTAGGTGAGTTTGGCATAGTTTGCTATGGTTAGTAGCATTTTTTTGTAATTTAAAATTGATTGGGTTTAGTTTGTTGTGGTAAGGGTAAGTTGGTGATGATTTATGGTAGCCGAAGTAATTTAGGTGAGTTTGGCATAGTTTGCTATGGTTACTAGCATTTTTTTGTAATTCAAAAATGATTGGGTTTAGTTTGTTGTGGTAAGGGTTAGTTGGTGATGATTAATGGTAGCCGAAGTAATTTAGGTGAGTTTGGCATAGTTTGCTATGGTTACTAGCATTTTTTTGTAATTTAAATGTGATTGGGTTTAGTTTGTTGTGGTAAGTTTTAGTTGGTGATGACTTAGAGTAGCCGAAGTAATTTAGGTGAGTCTGGCATAGTTTGTTATGATTTGTACACCTTTTTTGAAATTTTAAGATGATATGGTTTGGTTTGTTGTGGTAAGGGATAGTTGGGGGTGATTTACGGTACCTGAAGTAATTTAGGTGATTCTGGTATAGTTTGTTATAATTTTTAGCATTTTTTTGTAATTTTAAAGTGATTGTGCTTAGTTTGTTGCTGTAAAGTGTAGTTGGGGGTGATTTTTGATAGCCGAAGTAATTTAGGTGAGTTTGGCATAGTTTGCTATGGTTAGTAGCATATTTTTGTAATTTAAAAGTGATTGGGTTTAGTTTGTTGTGGTAAGGGTTAGTTAGTGATGATTTAGAGTAGCCGAAGTAATTTAGTGAGTCTGGCATAGTTTGTTATGATTTGTACACCTTTTTTTGTAATTTTAAGATGATATGGTTTGGTTTGTTGTGGTAAGGTATAGTTGGGGGTGATTTACGGTAGCCCAAGTAATTTAGGTGATTCTGGTATAGTTTGTTATGATTTTTAGCATTTTTTTGTAATTTTAAAGTGATTGGGCTTAGTTTGTTGCTGTAAAGTGTAGTTGGGGGTGATTTTTGATAACCGAAGTAATTTAGATGAGTTTGGCATAGTTTGCTATGGTTACTAGCATTTTATTCTAATTCAAAAGTGATTGGGTTTAGTTTGTTGTGGTAAGGGTTAGTTGGTGATGATTTAGAGTAGCCGAAGTAATTTAGTGAGTCTGGCATAGTTTGTTATGATTTGTACACCTTTTTTTGTAATTTTAAGATGATATGGTTTGGTTTGTTGTGGTAAGGTATAGTTGGGGGTGATTTACGGTAGCCCAAGTAATTTAGGTGATTCTGGTATAGTTTGTTATGATTTTTAGCATTTTTTTGTAATTTTAAAGTGATTGGGCTTAGTTTGTTGCTGCAAAGTGTAGTTGGCGGTGATTTTTGATAGCCGAAGTAATTTAGGTGAGTTTGGCATAGTTTGCTATGGTTAGTAGCATTTTTTTGTAATTTAAAAGTCATTGGGTTTAGTTTGTTGTGGTAAGGGTTAGTTGGTGATGATTTATGGTAGCCGAAGTAATTTAGGTGAGTTTGGCATAGTTTGCTATGGTTACAAGCATTTTTTTGTAATTTAAAAGTGATTGGGTTAAGTTTGTTGTGGTAAGGGTTAGTTGGTGATGATTTAGAGTAGCCGAAGTAATCTAGGTGAGTCTGGCATAGTTTGTTATGATTTGTACACCAATTTTTGTAATTTTAAGATGATATGGTTTGGTTTGTTGTGGTAAGGGATAGTTGGGGGTGATTTATTGTAGCCGAAGTAATTTATTTGATTCTGGTATAGTTTGTTATGATTTTTAGCATTTTTTAATTTTAAAGTGATTGGGTTTAGTTTGTTGCTGTAAAGTGTAGTTAGGGGAGATTTTTGATAGCCGAAGTAATTTAGGTGAGTTTGGCATAGTTTGCTATGGTTAATAGCATTTTTTTGTAATTTAAAAATGATTGGGTTTAGTTTGTTGTGGTAAGGGTTAGTTGGTGACGATTTATGGTAGCCGAAGAAATTTAGGTGAGTTTGGCATAGTTTGCTATGGTTACTAGCATGTTTTTGTAATTTAAAAGTGATTGGGTTTAGTTTGTTGTGGTAAGGGTTAGTTGGTGATGATTTAGAGTAGCCGAAGTAATTTAGGTGAGTCTGGCATAGTTTGTTATGATTTGTACACCAATTTTTGTAATTTTAAGATGATATGGTTTGGTATGTTGTGGTAAGGGATAGTTGGGGGTGATTTATTGTAGCCGAAGTAATTTATTTGATTCTGGTATAGTTTGTTATGATTTTTAGCATTTTTTTGTAATTTTAAAGTGATTGGGCTTAGTTTGTTGCTGTAAAGTGTAGTTAGGGGAGATTTTTGATAGCCGAAGTAATTTAGGTGAGTTTGGCATAGTTTGCTATGGTTAGTAGCATTTTTTTGTAATTTAAAAGTGATTGGGTTTAGTTTGTTGTGGTAAGAGTTAGTTGGTGCTGATTTATGGTAGCCGAAGTAATTTAGGTGAGTTGAGCATAGTTTGCTATGGTTAGTAGCATTTTTTTGTAATTTAAAAGTGATTGGGTTTAGTTTGTTGTGGTAAGAGTTAGTTGGTGATGATTTATGGTAGCCGAAGTAATTTAGTTGAGTTTGGCATAGTTTGCTATGGTTACTAGAATTTTTTTGGAATTTAAAAGTGATTGGGTTTAGATTGTTGTGGTAAGGGTTAGTTGGTGATGATTTAGAGTAGCCGAAGTAATTTAGGTGAGTTTGGCATAGTTTGCTATGGTTACTAGCATTTTTTTGTAATTTAAAAGTGATTAGATTTAGTTTGTTGTGGTAAGGGTTAGTTGGTGATGATTTAGAGTAGCCGAAGTAATTTAGGTTAGTTTGGCATTGTTTGTTATGATTTGTACACCTTTTTTTGTAATTTTAAGATGATATGGTTTGGTTTGTTGTGGTAAGGGATAGTTGGAGGTGATTTACGGTAGCCGAAGTAATTTAGGTGATTCTGGTATAGTTTGTTATGATTTTTAGAATTTTTTTGTAATTTTAAAGTGATTGGGCTTAGTTTGTTGCTGTAAAGTGTAGTTGGGGGTGAGATTTTAGCCGAAGTAATTTAGGTGAGTTTGGCATAGTTTGCTATGGATAGTAGCAATTTTTTGTAATTTAAAAGTGATTGGGTTTAGTTTGTTGTGTAAGGGTTATTTGGTAATGATTTATGGTAGCCGAAGTAATTTAGGTGAATTTGGCATAGTTTGCTATGGTTAGTAGCATTTTTTTGTAATTTAAAAGTGTATGGGTTTAGTTTGTTGTGGTAAGGGTTAGTTGGTGATGATTTATGGTAGCCGAAGTAATTTAGGTGAGTTTGGCATAGTTTGCTATGGTTACTAGCATTTTCTTGTAATTTAAAAGTGATTGGGTTTAGTTTGTTGTGGCAAGGGTTAGTTGGTGATGATTTAGAGTAGCCGAAGTAATTTAGGTGAGTCTGGCATAGTTTGTTATGATTTGTACACCTTTGTTTGTAATTTTAAGATGATATGGTTTGGTTTGTTGTGGTAAGGGATAGTTGGGGGTGATTTACGGTAGCCGAAGTATTTAGGTGATTCTGGTATAGTTTGTAGCATTTTTTTGTAATTTAAAAGTGATTGGGTTTAGTTTGTTGTGGTAAGGGTTAGTTGGTAATGATTTATGGTAGCCGAAGTAATTTAGGTGAGTTTGGCATAGTTTGCTATGGTTACTAGCATTTTTTTGTAATTTAAAAGTGATTGGGTTTAGTTTGTTGTGGTAAGGGTTAGTTGGTGATGAGTTAGAGTAGCCGAAGTAATTTAGATGAGTCTGGCATAGTTTGCTATGATTAGTAGCATTTTTTTGTAATTTAAAAGTGATTGGGTTTAGTTTGTTGTGGTAAGGGTTAGTTGGTGATGATTTATGGTAGCCGAAGTAATTTAGGTGAGTTTGGCATAGTTTGCTATGGTTACTAGCATTTTTTTGTAATTTAAATGTGATTGGGTTTAGTTTGTTGTGGTAAGGGTTAGTTGGTGATGATTTAGAGTAGCCAAAGTAATTTAGGTGAGACTGGCATAGTTTGTTATGATTTGTACACCTTTTTTTGTAATTTTAAGATGATATGGTTTGGTTTGTTGTGGTAAGGGATAGTTGGGGTTGATTTACGGTAGCCGAAGTAATTTAGGTGATTCTGGTATAGTTTGTTATGATTTTTAGCATTTTTCTGTAATTTTAAAGTGATTGGGCTTAGTTTGTTGCTGTAAAGTGTAGTTGGGGGTGAGATTTTAGCCGAAGTAATTTAGGTGAGTTTGGCATAGTTTGCTATGGTTAGTAGCAATTTTTTGTAATTTAAAAGTGATTGGGTTTAGTTTGTTGTGTAAGGGTTATTTGGTAATGATTTATGGTAGCCGAAGTAATTTAGGTGAGTTTGGCATAGTTTGCTATGGTTACTAGCATTTTTTTGGAATTTAAAAGTGATTGGGTTTAGTTTGTTGTGGTAAGGGTTAGTTGGTGATGATTTAGAGTAGCCGAAGTAATTTAGGTGATTCTGGTATAGTTTGTTATGATTTTTAGCATTTTTTTGTAATTTTAAAGTGATTGGGCTTAGTTTGTTGCTGTAAAGTGTAGTTGGGAGTGATTTTTGATAGCCGAAGTAATTTAAGTGAGTTTGGCATAGTTTGCTATGGTTAGTAGCATTTTTTTGTAATTTAAAAGTGAATGGGTTTAGTTTGTTGTGGTAAGGGTTAGTTGGTGATGATTTATGGTAGCCGAAGTAATTTAGGTGAGTTTGGCATAGTTTGCTATGTTTACTAGCATTTTTTTGTAATTTAAAAGTGATTGGGTTTAGTTTGTTGTGGTAGGGGTTAGTTGGTGATGATTTATGGTAGCCGAAGTAATTTAGGTGAGTTTGGCATAGTTTGCTATGGTTACTAGCATTTTTTTGTAATTTAAAAGTGATTGGGTTTAGTTTGTTGTGGTAAGGGTTAGTTGGTGATGATTTAGAGTAGCCGAAGTAATTTAGGTAAGTCTGGCATAATTTGTTATGATTTGTACACCTTTTTTTGTAATTTTAAGATGATATGGTTTGGTTTGTTGTGGTAAGGGATAGTTGGGGGTGATTTACGGTAGACCAAGTAATTTAGGTGATTCTGGTATAGTTTGTTATGATTTTTAGCATTTTTTTGTAATTTTAAAGCGATTGGGCTTAGTTTGTTGCTGTAAAGTGTAGTTGGGGGTCGGTTTTTAGCCGAAGTAATTTAGGTGAGTCTGGCATAGTTTGTTATGATTTGTACACCTTTTTTTGTAATTTTAAGATGATATGGTTTGGTTTGTTGTGGTAAGGGATAGTTGGGGGTGATTTACGGTAGACGAAGTAATTTAGGTGATTCTGGTATAGTTTGTTATGATTTTTAGCATTTTTTTGAAATTTTAAAGCGATTGGGCTTAGTTTGTTGCTGTAAAGTGTAGTTGGGGGTGATTTTTGATAGCCGAAGTAATTTAGGTGAGTTTGGCATAGTTTGCTATGGTTAGTAGCATTTTTTTGTAATTTAAAAGTGATTGGGTTTAGTTTGTTGTGGTAAGGGTTAGTTGGTGATGATTTATAGTAGCCGAAGTAATTTAGGTGAGTTTGGCATAGTTTGCTATGGTTACTAGCATTTTTTTGTAATTTAAAACTGATTGGGTTTAGTTTGTTGTGGTAAGGCTTAGTTGGTGATGATTTATGGTAGCCGAAGTAATTTAGGTGAGTTTGGCATAGTTTGCTATGGTTACTAGCATTTTTTTGTAATTTAAAAGTGATTGGGTTTAGTTTGTTGTGGTAAAAGTTAGTTGGTGATGATTTATGGTAGCCGAAGTAATTTAGGTGAGTTTGGCGTAGTTTGCTATGGTTTCTAACAATTTTTTGTAATTTAAAAATGATTGGGTTTATTTTGTTGTGGTAAGGGTTAGTTGGTGATGATTTAGAGTAGCCGAAGTAATTTAGGTGATTCTGGTATAGTTTGTTATGATTTTTAGCATTTTTTTGTAATTTTAAAGTGATTGGGCTTAGTTTGTTGCTGTAAAGTGTAGTTGGGGGTGAGATTGTAGCCGAAGTAATTTAGGTGAGTTTGGCATAGTTTGCTATGTTTACTAGCATTTTTTTGTAATTTAAAAGTGATTGGGTTTAATTTGTTGTGGTAGGGGTTAGTTGGTGATGATTTATGGTAGCCGAAGTAATTTAGGTGAGTTTGGCATAGTTTGCTATGGTTACTAGCATTTTTTTGGAATTTAAAAGTGATTGGGTTTAGTTTGTTGTGGTAAGGGTTAGTTGGTGATGATTTAGAGTAGCCGAAGTAGTTTAGGTGAGTCTGGCATAGTTTGTTATGATTTGTAAACCTTTTTTTGTAATTTTAAGATGATATGGTTTGGTTTGTTGTGGTAAGGGATAGTTGGGGGTGATTTACGGTTGACGAAGTAATTTAGGTGATTCTGGTATAGTTTGTTATGATTTTTAGCATTTTTTTGTAATTTTAAAGCAATTGGGCTTAGTTTGTTGCTGTAAAGTGTAGTTGGGAGTGATTTTTGATAGCCGAAGTAATTTAGGTGAGTTTGGCATAGTTTGCTATGGTTAGTAGCATTTTTTTGTAATTTAAAAGTGATTGGGTTTAGTTTGTTGTGGTAAGGGTTAGTTGGTGATGATTTATAGTAGCCGAAGTAATTTAGGTGAGTTTGGCATAGTTTGCTATGGTTACTAGCATTTTTTTGTAATTTAAAACTGATTGGGTTTAGTTTGTTGTGGTAAGGCTTAGTTGGTGATGATTTATGGTAGCCGAAGTAATTTAGGTGAGTTTGGCATAGTTTGCTATGGTTACTAGCATTTTTTTGTAATTTAAAAGTGATTGGGTTTAGTTTGTTGTGGTAAAAGTTAGTTGGTGATGATTTATGGTAGCCGAAGTAATTTAGGTGAGTTTGGCGTAGTTTGCTATGGTTTCTAACATTTTTTTGTAATTTAAAAATGATTGGGTTTATTTTGTTGTGGTAAGGGTTAGTTGGTGATGATTTAGAGTAGCCGAAGTAATTTAGGTGAGTCTGGCATAGTTTGTTATGATTTGTACACCTTTTTTTGTAATTTTGAGATGATATGGTTTGGTTTGTTGTGGTAAGGTATAGTTGAAAGTGATTTACAGTAGCCCAAGTAATTTAGGTGATTCTGGTATAGTTTGATATGATTTTTAGCATTTTTTTGTAATTTTAAAGTGATTGGGCTTAGTTTGTTGCTGTACAGTGTAGTTGGGGGAGATTTTTGATAGCCGAAGTAATTTAGGTGAATTTGGCATAGTTTGCTATGGTTAGTAGCATTTTTTTGTAATTTAAAAGTGTATGGGTTTAGTTTGTAGTGGTAAGGGTTAGTTGGTGATGATTTATGGTAGCCGAAGTAATTTAGGTGAGTTTGGCATAGTTTGCTAGGGTTACAAGCATTTTTTTGTAATTTAAAAGTGATTGGGTTTAGTTTGTTGTGGTAAGGGTTAGTTGGTGATGATTTAGAGTAGCCGAAGAAATTTAGGTGAGTCTGGCATAGTTTGTTATGATTTGTACACCTTTTTTTGTAATTTTAAGATGATATGGTTTGGTTTGTTGTGGTAAGGGATAGTTGGGGGTGATTTACGGTAGCCGAAGTAATTTAGGTGATTCTGGTATAGTTTGTAGCATTTTTTTGTAATTTAAAAGTGATTGGGTTTAGTTTGTTGTGGTAAGGGTTAGTTGGTAATGATTTATGGTAGCCGAAGTAATTTAGGTGAGTTTGGCATATTTTGCTATGTTTACTAGCATTTTTTTGTAATTTAAAAGTGATTGGGTTTAGTTTGTTGTGGTAAGGGTTAGTTGGTGATGATTTAGAGTAGCCGAAGTAATTTAGATGAGTCTGGCATAGTTTGCTATGGTTAGTAGAATTTTTTTCTAATTTAAAAGTGATTGGGTTTAGTTTGTTGTGGTAAGGGTTTGTTGGTGATGATTTATGGTAGCCGAAGTAATTTAGGTGAGTTTGGCATAGTTTGATATGGTTACTAGCATTTTTTTGTAATTTAAAAGTGATTGGGTTTAGTTTGTTGTGGTAAGGGTTAGTTGGTGATGATTTAGTGTAGCCACAGTAATTTAGGTGAGACTGGCATAGTTTGTTATGATTTGGACACCTTTTTTTGTAATTTTAAGATGATATGGTTTGGTTTGTTGTGGTAAGGGATAGTTGGGGGTGATTTACGGTAGCCGAAGTAATTTAGGTGATTCTGGTATAGTTTGTTATGATTTTTAGCATTTTTCTGTAATTTTAAAGTGATTGGGCTTAGTTTGTTGCTGTAAAGTGTAGTTGGGGGTGAGATTTTAGCCGAAGTAATTTAGGTGAGTTTGGCATAGTTTGCTATGGTTAGTAGCAATTTTTTGTAATTTAAAAGTGATTGGGTTTAGTTTGTTGTGTAAGGGTTATTTGGTAATGATTTATGGTAGCCGAAGTAATTTAGGTGAGTTTGGCATAGTTTGCTATGGTTACTAGCATTTTTTTGGAATTTAAAAGTGATTGGGTTTAGTTTGTTGTGGTAAGGGTTAGTTGGTGATGATTTAGAGTAGCCGAAGTAATTTAGGTGATTCTGGTATAGTTTGTTATGATTTTTAGCATTTTTTTGTAATTTTAAAGTGATTGGGCTTAGTTTGTTGCTGTAAAGTGTAGTTGGGAGTGATTTTTGATAGCCGAAGTAATTTAAGTGAGTTTGGCATAGTTTGCTATGGTTAGTAGCATTTTTTTGTAATTTAAAAGTGAATGGGTTTAGTTTGTTGTGGTAAGGGTTAGTTGGTGATGATTTATGGTAGCCGAAGTAATTTAGGTGAGTTTGGCATAGTTTGCTATGTTTACTAGCATTTTTTTGTAATTTAAAAGTGATTGGGTTTAGTTTGTTGTGGTAGGGGTTAGTTGGTGATGATTTATGGTAGCCGAAGTAATTTAGGTGAGTTTGGCATAGTTTGCTATGGTTACTAGCATTTTTTTGTAATTTAAAAGTGATTGGGTTTAGTTTGTTGTGGTAAGGGTTAGTTGGTGATGATTTAGAGTAGCCGAAGTAATTTAGGTAAGTCTGGCATAATTTGTTATGATTTGTACACCTTTTTTTGTAATTTTAAGATGATATGGTTTGGTTTGTTGTGGTAAGGGATAGTTGGGGGTGATTTACGGTAGACCAAGTAATTTAGGTGATTCTGGTATAGTTTGTTATGATTTTTAGCATTTTTTTGTAATTTTAAAGCGATTGGGCTTACTTTGTTGCTGTAAAGTGTAGTTGGGGGTCGGTTTTTAGCCGAAGTAATTTAGGTGAGTCTGGCATAGTTTGTTATGATTTGTACACCTTTTTTTGTAATTTTAAGATGATATGGTTTGGTTTGTTGTGGTAAGGGATAGTTGGGGGTGATTTACGGTAGACGAAGTAATTTAGGTGATTCTGGTATAGTTTGTTATGATTTTTAGCATTTTTTTGAAATTTTAAAGCGATTGGGCTTAGTTTGTTGCTGTAAAGTGTAGTTGGGGGTGATTTTTGATAGCCGAAGTAATTTAGGTGAGTTTGGCATAGTTTGCTATGGTTAGTAGCATTTTTTTGTAATTTAAAAGTGATTGGGTTTAGTTTGTTTTGGTAAGGGTTAGTTGGTGATGATTTATAGTAGCCGAAGTAATTTAGGTGAGTTTGGCATAGTTTGCTATGGTTACTAGCATTTTTTTGTAATTTAAAACTGATTGGGTTTAGTTTGTTGTGGTAAGGCTTAGTTGGTGATGATTTATGGTAGCCGAAGTAATTTAGGTGAGTTTGGCATAGTTTGCTATGGTTACTAGCATTTTTTTGTAATTTAAAAGTGATTGGGTTTAGTTTGTTGTGGTAAAAGTTAGTTGGTGATGATTTATGGTAGCCGAAGTAATTTAGGTGAGTTTGGCGTAGTTTGCTATGGTTTCTAACAATTTTTTGTAATTTAAAAATGATTGGGTTTATTTTGTTGTGGTAAGGGTTAGTTGGTGATGATTTAGAGTAGCCGAAGTAATTTAGGTGATTCTGGTATAGTTTGTTATGATTTTTAGCATTTTTTTGTAATTTTAAAGTGATTGGGCTTAGTTTGTTGCTGTAAAGTGTAGTTGGGGGTGAGATTGTAGCCGAAGTAATTTAGGTGAGTTTGGCATAGTTTGCTATGTTTACTAGCATTTTTTTGTAATTTAAAAGTGATTGGGTTTAATTTGTTGTGGTAGGGGTTAGTTGGTGATGATTTATGGTAGCCGAAGTAATTTAGGTGAGTTTGGCATAGTTTGCTATGGTTACTAGCATTTTTTTGGAATTTAAAAGTGATTGGGTTTAGTTTGTTGTGGTAAGGGTTAGTTGGTGATGATTTAGAGTAGCCGAAGTAGTTTAGGTGAGTCTGGCATAGTTTGTTATGATTTGTAAACCTTTTTTTGTAATTTTAAGATGATATGGTTTGGTTTGTTGTGGTAAGGGATAGTTGGGGGTGATTTACGGTTGACGAAGTAATTTAGGTGATTCTGGTATAGTTTGTTATGATTTTTAGCATTTTTTTGTAATTTTAAAGCAATTGGGCTTAGTTTGTTGCTGTAAAGTGTAGTTGGGAGTGATTTTTGATAGCCGAAGTAATTTAGGTGAGTTTGGCATAGTTTGCTATGGTTAGTAGCATTTTTTTGTAATTTAAAAGTGATTGGGTTTAGTTTGTTGTGGTAAGGGTTAGTTGGTGATGATTTATAGTAGCCGAAGTAATTTAGGTGAGTTTGGCATAGTTTGCTATGGTTACTAGCATTTTTTTGTAATTTAAAACTGATTGGGTTTAGTTTGTTGTGGTAAAAGTTAGTTGGTGATGATTTATGGTAGCCGAAGTAATTTAGGTGAGTCTGGCATAGTTTGTTATGATTTGTACACCTTTTTTTGTAATTTTGAGATGATATGGTTTGGTTTGTTGTGGTAAGGTATAGTTGAAAGTGATTTACAGTAGCCCAAGTAATTTAGGTGATTCTGGTATAGTTTGTAGCATTTTTTTGTAATTTAAAAGTGATTGGGTTTAGTTTGTTGTGGTAAGGGTTAGTTGGTAATGATTTATGGTAGCCGAAGTAATTTAGGTGAGTTTGGCATATTTTGCTATGTTTACTAGCATTTTTTTGTAATTTAAAAGTGATTGGGTTTAGTTTGTTGTGGTAAGGGTTAGTTGGTGATGATTTAGAGTAGCCGAAGAAATTTAGGTGAGTCTGGCATAGTTTGTTATGATTTGTACACCTTTTTTTGTAATTTTAAGATGATATGGTTTGGTTTGTTGTGGTAAGGGATAGTTGGGGGTGATTTACGGTAGCCGAAGTAATTTAGGTGATTCTGGTATAGTTTGTAGCATTTTTTTGTAATTTAAAAGTGATTGGGTTTAGTTTGTTGTGGTAAGGGTTAGTTGGTAATGATTTATGGTAGCCGAAGTAATTTAGGTGAGTTTGGCATATTTTGCTATGTTTACTAGCATTTTTTTGTAATTTAAAAGTGATTGGGTTTAGTTTGTTGTGGTAAGGGTTAGTTGGTGATGATTTAGAGTAGCCGAAGTAATTTAGATGAGTCTGGCATAGTTTGCTATGGTTAGTAGAATTTTTTTCTAATTTAAAAGTGATTGGGTTTAGTTTGTTGTGGTAAGGGTTTGTTGGTGATGATTTATGGTAGCCGAAGTAATTTAGGTGAGTTTGGCATAGTTTGATATGGTTACTAGCATTTTTTTGTAATTTAAAAGTGATTGGGTTTAGTTTGTTGTGGTAAGGGTTAGTTGGTGATGATTTAGTGTAGCCACAGTAATTTAGGTGAGACTGGCATAGTTTGTTATGATTTGGACACCTTTTTTTGTAATTTTAAGATGATATGGTTTGGTTTGTTGTGGTAAGGGATAGTTGGGGGTGATTTACGGTAGCCGAAGTAATTTAGGTGATTCTGGTATAGTTTGTTATGATTTTTAGCATTTTTTTGTAATTTTAAAGTGATTAGGCATAGTTTGTTGCTGTAAAGTGTAGTTGGGGGTGATTTTTGATAGCCGAGGTAATTTAGGTGAGTTTGGCATAGTTTGCATTGGTTAGTAGCATTTTGTTGTAATTTAAAATTGATTGGGTTTAGTTTGTTGTGGTAAGAGTTAGTTGGTGATGATTTAAGGAAGCCGACGCAATTTAGGTGAGTTTGGCATAGTTTGCTATGGTTACTAGCATTTTTTTGTAATTTAAAAGTCATTGGGTTTAGTTTGTTGTGGTAAGGGTTAGTTGGTAATGATTTAGAGTAGCCGAAGTAATTTAGGTGAGTCTGGCATAGTTTGTTATGAATTGTACACCTTTTTTGTAATTTTAAGATGATATGGTTTGGTTTGTTGTGGTAAGGGATAGTTGGGGGTGGTTTACGGTAGCCGAAGTAATTTAGGTGATTCTGGTATAGTTTGTTATGATTTTTAGCATTTTCTTGTAATTTTAAAGTGATTGGGCTTAGTTTGTTGCTGTAAAGTGTAGTTGGGGGTGATTTTTGATAGCCGAAGTAATTTAGGTGAGTTTGGCATAGTTTGCTATGGTTAGTAGCATTTTTTTGTAATTTAAAAATGATTGGGTTTAGTTTGTTGTGGTAAGGATTATTTGGTGATGATTTAGAGTAGCCCAAGTAATTTAGGTGAGTCTGGAATAGTTTCTTATGATTTGTACACCTTTTTTTGTAATTTTAAGATGATATGGTTTGGTTTGTTGTGGTAAGGGATAGTTGGGGGTGATTTACGGTAGCCGAAGTAATTTAGGTGATTCTGGTATAGTTTGTTATGATTTTTAACATTTTTTTGTAATTTTAAAGTGATTGGGCTTAGTTTCTTTCTGTAAAGTGTAGTTGGGGGTGATTTTTGATAGCCGAAGTAGTTTAGGTGAGTTTGGCATAGTTTGCTATGGTTAGTAGCATTTTTTTGTAATTTAAAAGTGATTGGGTTTAGTTTGTTGTGGTAAGGGTTAGTTGGTGATGATTTATGGTAGCCGAAGTAATTTAGGTGAGTCTGGCATAGTTTGCTATGGTTAGTAGCATTTTTTTGTAATTTAAAATTGATTGGGTTTAGTTTGTTTTGGTAAGGGTAAGTTGGTGATGATTTATGGTAGCCGAAGTAATTTAGGTGAGTTTGGCATAGTTTGCTATGGTTACTAGCATTTTTTTGTAATTTAAAAGTGATTGGGTTTAGTTTGTTGTGGTAAGGGTTAGTTGGTGATGATTAATGGTAGCCGAAGTAATTTAGGTGAGTTTGGCATAGTTTGCTATGGTTAGTAGCATTTTTTTGTAATTTAAAATTGATTGGGTTTAGTTTGTTGTGGTAAGGGTAAGTTGGTGATGATTTATGGTAGCCGAAGTAATTTAGGTGAGTTTGGCATAGTTTGCTATGGTTACTAGCATTTTTTTGTAATTCAAAAATGATTGGGTTTAGTTTGTTGTGGTAAGGGTTAGTTGGTGACGATTTATGGTAGCCGAAGAAATTTAGGTGAGTTTGGCATAGTTTGCTATGGTTACTAGCATGTTTTTGTAATTTAAAAGTGATTGGGTTTAGTTTGTTGTGGTAAGGGTTAGTTGGTGATGATTTAGAGTAGCCGAAGTAATTTAGGTGAGTCTGGCATAGTTTGTTATGATTTGTACACCAATTTTTGTAATTTTAAGATGATATGGTTTGGTATGTTGTGGTAAGGGATAGTTGGGGGTGATTTATTGTAGCCGAAGTAATTTATTTGATTCTGGTATAGTTTGTTATGATTTTTAGCATTTTTTTGTAATTTTAAAGTGATTGGGCTTAGTTTGTTGCTGTAAAGTGTAGTTAGGGGAGATTTTTGATAGCCGAAGTAATTTAGGTGAGTTTGGCATAGTTTGCTATGGTTAGTAGCATTTTTTTGTAATTTAAAAGTGATTGGGTTTAGTTTGTTGTGGTAAGAGTTAGTTGGTGCTGATTTATGGTAGCCGAAGTAATTTAGGTGAGTTGAGCATAGTTTGCTATGGTTAGTAGCATTTTTTTGTAATTTAAAAGTGATTGGGTTTAGTTTGTTGTGGTAAGAGTTAGTTGGTGATGATTTATGGTAGCCGAAGTAATTTAGTTGAGTTTGGCATAGTTTGCTATGGTTACTAGAATTTTTTTGGAATTTAAAAGTGATTGGGTTTAGATTGTTGTGGTAAGGGTTAGTTGGTGATGATTTAGAGTAGCCGAAGTAATTTAGGTTAGTTTGGCATTGTTTGTTATGATTTGTACACCTTTTTTTGTAATTTTAAGATGATATGGTTTGGTTTGTTGTGGTAAGGGATAGTTGGAGGTGATTTACGGTAGCCGAAGTAATTTAGGTGATTCTGGTATAGTTTGTTATGATTTTTAGAATTTTTTTGTAATTTTAAAGTGATTGGGCTTAGTTTGTTGCTGTAAAGTGTAGTTGGGGGTGAGATTTTAGCCGAAGTAATTTAGGTGAGTTTGGCATAGTTTGCTATGGATAGTAGCAATTTTTTGTAATTTAAAAGTGATTGGGTTTAGTTTGTTGTGTAAGGGTTATTTGGTAATGATTTATGGTAGCCGAAGTAATTTAGGTGAATTTGGCATAGTTTGCTATGGTTAGTAGCATTTTTTTGTAATTTAAAAGTGTATGGGTTTAGTTTGTTGTGGTAAGGGTTAGTTGGTGATGATTTATGGTAGCCGAAGTAATTTAGGTGAGTTTGGCATAGTTTGCTATGGTTACTAGCATTTTTTTGTAATTTAAAAGTGATTGGGTTTAGTTTGTTGTGGTAAGGGTTAGTTGGTGATGATTTAGAGTAGCCGAAGTAATTTAGGTGAGTCTGGCATAGTTTGTTATGATTTGTACACCTTTGTTTGTAATTTTAAGATGATATGGTTTGGTTTGTTGTGGTAAGGGATAGTTGGGGGTGATTTACGGTAGCCGAAGTATTTAGGTGATTCTGGTATAGTTTGTAGCATTTTTTTGTAATTTAAAAGTGATTGGGTTTAGTTTGTTGTGGTAAGGGTTAGTTGGTAATGATTTATGGTAGCCGAAGTAATTTAGGTGAGTTTGGCATAGTTTGCTATGGTTACTAGCATTTTTTTGTAATTTAAAAGTGATTGGGTTTAGTTTGTTGTGGTAAGGGTTAGTTGGTGATGAGTTAGAGTAGCCGAAGTAATTTAGATGAGTCTGGCATAGTTTGCTATGATTAGTAGCATTTTTTTGTAATTTAAAAGTGATTGGGTTTAGTTTGTTGTGGTAAGGGTTAGTTGGTGATGATTTATGGTAGCCGAAGTAATTTAGGTGAGTTTGGCATAGTTTGCTATGGTTACTAGCATTTTTTTGTAATTTAAATGTGATTGGGTTTAGTTTGTTGTGGTAAGGGTTAGTTGGTGATGATTTAGAGTAGCCAAAGTAATTTAGGTGAGACTGGCATAGTTTGTTATGATTTGTACACCTTTTTTTGTAATTTTAAGATGATATGGTTTGGTTTGTTGTGGTAAGGGATAGTTGGGGGTGATTTACGGTAGCCGAAGTAATTTAGGTGATTCTGGTATAGTTTGTTATGATTTTTAGCATTTTTTTGTAATTTTAAAGCGATTGGGCTTAGTTTGTTGCTGTAAAGTGTAGTTGGGAGTGATTTTTGATAGCCGAAGTAATTTAGGTGAGTTTGGCATAGTTTGCTATGGTTAGTAGCATTTTTTTGTAATTTAAAAGTGATTGGGTTTAGTTTGTTGTGGTAAGGGTTAGTTGGTGATGATTTATAGTAGCGGAAGTAATTTAGGTGAGTTTGGCATAGTTTGCTATGGTTACTAGCATTTTTTTGTAATTTAAAACTGATTGGGTTTAGTTTGTTGTGGTAAGGGTTAGTTGGTGATAATTTATGGTAGCCGAAGTAACTTAGGTGAGTTTGGCATAGTTTGCTATGGTTACTAGCATTTTTTTGTAATTTAAAAGTGATTGGGTTTAGTTTGTTGTGGTAAGGGTTAGTTGGTGATGATTTAGAATAGCCCAAGTAATTTAGGTGAGTCTGGCATAGTTTGTTATGATTTGTACACCTTTTTTTGTAATTTTAAGATGATATGGTTTGGTTTGTTGTGGTAAGGGATAGTTGGGGTTGATTTACGGTAGCCGAAGTAATTTAGGTGATTCTGGTATAGTTTGTTATGATTTTTAGCATTTTTCTGTAATTTTAAAGTGATTGGGCTTAGTTTGTTGCTGTAAAGTGTAGTTGGGGGTGAGATTTTAGCCGAAGTAATTTAGGTGAGTTTGGCATAGTTTGCTATGGTTAGTAGCAATTTTTTGTAATTTAAAAGTGATTGGGTTTAGTTTGTTGTGTAAGGGTTATTTGGTAATGATTTATGGTAGCCGAAGTAATTTAGGTGAGTTTGGCATAGTTTGCTATGGTTACTAGCATTTTTTTGGAATTTAAAAGTGATTGGGTTTAGTTTGTTGTGGTAAGGGTTAGTTGGTGATGATTTAGAGTAGCCGAAGTAATTTAGGTGATTCTGGTATAGTTTGTTATGATTTTTAGCATTTTTTTGTAATTTTAAAGTGATTGGGCTTAGTTTGTTGCTGTAAAGTGTAGTTGGGAGTGATTTTTGATAGCCGAAGTAATTTAAGTGAGTTTGGCATAGTTTGCTATGGTTAGTAGCATTTTTTTGTAATTTAAAAGTGAATGGGTTTAGTTTGTTGTGGTAAGGGTTAGTTGGTGATGATTTATGGTAGCCGAAGTAATTTAGGTGAGTTTGGCATAGTTTGCTATGTTTACTAGCATTTTTTTGTAATTTAAAAGTGATTGGGTTTAGTTTGTTGTGGTAGGGGTTAGTTGGTGATGATTTATGGTAGCCGAAGTAATTTAGGTGAGTTTGGCATAGTTTGCTATGGTTACTAGCATTTTTTTGTAATTTAAAAGTGATTGGGTTTAGTTTGTTGTGGTAAGGGTTAGTTGGTGATGATTTAGAGTAGCCGAAGTAATTTAGGTAAGTCTGGCATAATTTGTTATGATTTGTACACCTTTTTTTGTAATTTTAAGATGATATGGTTTGGTTTGTTGTGGTAAGGGATAGTTGGGGGTGATTTACGGTAGACCAAGTAATTTAGGTGATTATGGTATAGTTTGTTATGATTTTTAGCATTTTTTTGTAATTTTAAAGCGATTGGGCTTAGTTTGTTGCTGTAAAGTGTAGTTGGGGGTCGGTTTTTAGCCGAAGTAATTTAGGTGAGTCTGGCATAGTTTGTTATGATTTGTACACCTTTTTTTGTAATTTTAAGATGATATGGTTTGGTTTGTTGTGGTAAGGGATAGTTGGGGGTGATTTACGGTAGACGAAGTAATTTAGGTGATTCTGGTATAGTTTGTTATGATTTTTAGCATTTTTTTGAAATTTTAAAGCGATTGGGCTTAGTTTGTTGCTGTAAAGTGTAGTTGGGGGTGATTTTTGATAGCCGAAGTAATTTAGGTGAGTTTGGCATAGTTTGCTATGGTTAGTAGCATTTTTTTGTAATTTAAAAGTGATTGGGTTTAGTTTGTTGTGGTAAGGGTTAGTTGGTGATGATTTATAGTAGCCGAAGTAATTTAGGTGAGTTTGGCATAGTTTGCTATGGTTACTAGCATTTTTTTGTAATTTAAAACTGATTGGGTTTAGTTTGTTGTGGTAAGGCTTAGTTGGTGATGATTTATGGTAGCCGAAGTAATTTAGGTGAGTTTGGCATAGTTTGCTATGGTTACTAGCATTTTTTTGTAATTTAAAAGTGATTGGGTTTAGTTTGTTGTGGTAAAAGTTAGTTGGTGATGATTTATGGTAGCCGAAGTAATTTAGGTGAGTTTGGCGTAGTTTGCTATGGTTTCTAACAATTTTTTGTAATTTAAAAATGATTGGGTTTATTTTGTTGTGGTAAGGGTTAGTTGGTGATGATTTAGAGTAGCCGAAGTAATTTAGGTGATTCTGGTATAGTTTGTTATGATTTTTAGCATTTTTTTGTAATTTTAAAGTGATTGGGCTTAGTTTGTTGCTGTAAAGTGTAGTTGGGGGTGAGATTGTAGCCGAAGTAATTTAGGTGAGTTTGGCATAGTTTGCTATGTTTACTAGCATTTTTTTGTAATTTAAAAGTGATTGGGTTTAATTTGTTGTGGTAGGGGTTAGTTGGTGATGATTTATGGTAGCCGAAGTAATTTAGGTGAGTTTGGCATAGTTTGCTATGGTTACTAGCATTTTTTTGGAATTTAAAAGTGATTGGGTTTAGTTTGTTGTGGTAAGGGTTAGTTGGTGATGATTTAGAGTAGCCGAAGTAGTTTAGGTGAGTCTGGCATAGTTTGTTATGATTTGTAAACCTTTTTTTGTAATTTTAAGATGATATGGTTTGGTTTGTTGTGGTAAGGGATAGTTGGGGGTGATTTACGGTTGACGAAGTAATTTAGGTGATTCTGGTATAGTTTGTTATGATTTTTAGCATTTTTTTGTAATTTTAAAGCAATTGGGCTTAGTTTGTTGCTGTAAAGTGTAGTTGGGAGTGATTTTTGATAGCCGAAGTAATTTAGGTGAGTTTGGCATAGTTTGCTATGGTTAGTAGCATTTTTTTGTAATTTAAAAGTGATTGGGTTTAGTTTGTTGTGGTAAGGGTTAGTTGGTGATGATTTATAGTAGCCGAAGTAATTTAGGTGAGTTTGGCATAGTTTGCTATGGTTACTAGCATTTTTTTGTAATTTAAAACTGATTGGGTTTAGTTTGTTGTGGTAAGGCTTAGTTGGTGATGATTTATGGTAGCCGAAGTAATTTAGGTGAGTTTGGCATAGTTTGCTATGGTTACTAGCATTTTTTTGTAATTTAAAAGTGATTGGGTTTAGTTTGTTGTGGTAAAAGTTAGTTGGTGATGATTTATGGTAGCCGAAGTAATTTAGGTGAGTTTGGCGTAGTTTGCTATGGTTTCTAACATTTTTTTGTAATTTAAAAATGATTGGGTTTATTTTGTTGTGGTAAGGGTTAGTTGGTGATGATTTAGAGTAGCCGAAGTAATTTAGGTGAGTCTGGCATAGTTTGTTATGATTTGTACACCTTTTTTTGTAATTTTGAGATGATATGGTTTGGTTTGTTGTGGTAAGGTATAGTTGAAAGTGATTTACAGTAGCCCAAGTAATTTAGGTGATTCTGGTATAGTTTGATATGATTTTTAGCATTTTTTTGTAATTTTAAAGTG
The DNA here is from genome assembly GCA_964023215.1 of Eledona agricola. Classification (NCBI taxonomy): domain Eukaryota; kingdom Metazoa; phylum Arthropoda; class Insecta; order Coleoptera; family Tenebrionidae; genus Eledona; species Eledona agricola. Next base: position 21,551,713 of record OZ026860.1, read on the forward strand.
ATTGGGCTTAGTTTGTTGCTGTACAGTGTAGTTGGGGGAGATTTTTGATAGCCGAAGTAATTTAGGTGAATTTGGCATAGTTTGCTATGGTTAGTAGCATTTTGTTGTAATTTAAAAGTGTATGGGTTTAGTTTGTAGTGGTAAGGGTTAGTTGGTGATGATTTATGGTAGCCGAAGTAATTTAGGTGAGTTTGGCATAGTTTGCTAGGGTTACAAGCATTTTTTTGTAATTTAAAAGTGATTGGGTTTAGTTTGTTGTGGTAAGGGTTAGTTGGTGATGATTTAGAGTAGCCGAAGAAATTTAGGTGAGTCTGGCATAGTTTGTTATGATTTGTACACCTTTTTTTGTAATTTTAAGATGATATGGTTTGGTTTGTTGTGGTAAGGGATAGTTGGGGGTGATTTACGGTAGCCGAAGTAATTTAGGTGATTCTGGTATAGTTTGTAGCATTTTTTTGTAATTTAAAAGTGATTGGGTTTAGTTTGTTGTGGTAAGGGTTAGTTGGTAATGATTTATGGTAGCCGAAGTAATTTAGGTGAGTTTGGCATATTTTGCTATGTTTACTAGCATTTTTTTGTAATTTAAAAGTGATTGGGTTTAGTTTGTTGTGGTAAGGGTTAGTTGGTGATGATTTAGAGTAGCCGAAGTAATTTAGATGAGTCTGGCATAGTTTGCTATGGTTAGTAGAATTTTTTTCTAATTTAAAAGTGATTGGGTTTAGTTTGTTGTGGTAAGGGTTTGTTGGTGATGATTTATGGTAGCCGAAGTAATTTAGGTGAGTTTGGCATAGTTTGATATGGTTACTAGCATTTTTTTGTAATTTAAAAGTGATTGGGTTTAGTTTGTTGTGGTAAGGGTTAGTTGGTGATGATTTAGTGTAGCCACAGTAATTTAGGTGAGACTGGCATAGTTTGTTATGATTTGGACACCTTTTTTTGTAATTTTAAGATGATATGGTTTGGTTTGTTGTGGTAAGGGATAGTTGGGGGTGATTTACGGTAGCCGAAGTAATTTAGGTGATTCTGGTATAGTTTGTTATGATTTTTAGCATTTTTTTGTAATTTTAAAGTGATTAGGCATAGTTTGTTGCTGTAAAGTGTAGTTGGGGGTGATTTTTGATAGCCGAGGTAATTTAGGTGAGTTTGGCATAGTTTGCATTGGTTAGTAGCATTATGTTGTAATTTAAAATTGATTGGGTTTAGTTTGTTGTGGTAAGAGTTAGTTGGTGATGATTTAAGGAAGCCGACGCAATTTAGGTGAGTTTGGCATAGTTTGCTATGGTTACTAGCATTTTTTTGTAATTTAAAAGTCATTGGGTTTAGTTTGTTGTGGTAAGGGTTAGTTGGTAATGATTTAGAGTAGCCGAAGTAATTTAGGTGAGTCTGGCATAGTTTGTTATGAATTGTACACCTTTTTTGTAATTTTAAGATGATATGGTTTGGTTTGTTGTGGTAAGGGATAGTTGGGGGTGGTTTACGGTAGCCGAAGTAATTTAGGTGATTCTGGTATAGTTTGTTATGATTTTTAGCATTTTCTTGTAATTTTAAAGTGATTGGGCTTAGTTTGTTGCTGTAAAGTGTAGTTGGGGGTGATTTTTGATAGCCGAAGTAATTTAGGTGAGTTTGGCATAGTTTGCTATGGTTAGTAGCATTTTTTTGTAATTTAAAAATGATTGGGTTTAGTTTGTTGTGGTAAGGATTATTTGGTGATGATTTAGAGTAGCCCAAGTAATTTAGGTGAGTCTGGAATAGTTTCTTATGATTTGTACACCTTTTTTTGTAATTTTAAGATGATATGGTTTGGTTTGTTGTGGTAAGGGATAGTTGGGGGTGATTTACGGTAGCCGAAGTAATTTAGGTGATTCTGGTATAGTTTGTTATGATTTTTAACATTTTTTTGTAATTTTAAAGTGATTGGGCTTAGTTTCTTTCTGTAAAGTGTAGTTGGGGGTGATTTTTGATAGCCGAAGTAGTTTAGGTGAGTTTGGCATAGTTTGCTATGGTTAGTAGCATTTTTTTGTAATTTAAAAGTGATTGGGTTTAGTTTGTTGTGGTAAGGGTTAGTTGGTGATGATTTATGGTAGCCGAAGTAATTTAGGTGAGTCTGGCATAGTTTGCTATGGTTAGTAGCATTTTTTTGTAATTTAAAATTGATTGGGTTTAGTTTGTTTTGGTAAGGGTAAGTTGGTGATGATTTATGGTAGCCGAAGTAATTTAGGTGAGTTTGGCATAGTTTGCTATGGTTACTAGCATTTTTTTGTAATTTAAAAGTGATTGGGTTTAGTTTGTTGTGGTAAGGGTTAGTTGGTGATGATTAATGGTAGCCGAAGTAATTTAGGTGAGTTTGGCATAGTTTGCTATGGTTAGTAGCATTTTTTTGTAATTTAAAATTGATTGGGTTTAGTTTGTTGTGGTAAGGGTAAGTTGGTGATGATTTATGGTAGCCGAAGTAATTTAGGTGAGTTTGGCATAGTTTGCTATGGTTACTAGCATTTTTTTGTAATTCAAAAATGATTGGGTTTAGTTTGTTGTGGTAAGGGTTAGTTGGTGATGATTAATGGTAGCCGAAGTAATTTAGGTGAGTTTGGCATAGTTTGCTATGGTTACTAGCATTTTTTTGTAATTTAAAAGTGATTGGGTTTAGTTTGTTGTGGTAAGTTTTAGTTGGTGATGACTTAGAGTAGCCGAAGTAATTTAGGTGAGTCTGGCATAGTTTGTTATGATTTGTACACCTTTTTTGAAATTTTAAGATGATATGGTTTGGTTTGTTGTGGTAAGGGATAGTTGGGGGTGATTTACGGTACCTGAAGTAATTTAGGTGATTCTGGTATAGTTTGTTATAATTTTTAGCATTTTTTTGTAATTTTAAAGTGATTGTGCTTAGTTTGTTGCTGTAAAGTGTAGTTGGGGGTGATTTTTGATAGCCGAAGTAATTTAGGTGAGTTTGGCATAGTTTGCTATGGTTAGTAGCATTTTTTTGTAATTTAAAAGTGATTGGGTTTAGTTTGTTGTGGTAAGGGTTAGTTAGTGATGATTTAGAGTAGCCGAAGTAATTTAGTGAGTCTGGCATAGTTTGTTATGATTTGTACACCTTTTTTTGTAATTTTAAGATGATATGGTTTGGTTTGTTGTGGTAAGGTATAGTTGGGGGTGATTTACGGTAGCCCAAGTAATTTAGGTGATTCTGGTATAGTTTGTTATTATTTTTAGCATTTTTTTGTAATTTTAAAGTGATTGGGCTTAGTTTGTTGCTGTAAAGTGTAGTTGGGGGTGATTTTTGATAACCGAAGTAATTTAGATGAGTTTGGCATAGTTTGCTATGGTTACTAGCATTTTATTCTAATTCAAAAGTGATTGGGTTTAGTTTGTTGTGGTAAGAGTTAGTTGGTGATGATTTATGGTAGCCGAAGTAATTTAGTTGAGTTTGGCATAGTTTGCTATGGTTACTAGAATTTTTTGGCAATTTTAGCATTTTTGGTAATTTAAAAGTGATTGGGTTAAGTTTGTTGTGGTAAGGGTTAGTTGGTGATGATTTAGAGTAGCCGAAGTAATCTAGGTGAGTCTGGCATAGTTTGTTATGATTTGTACACCAATTTTTGTAATTTTAAGATGATATGGTTTGGTATGTTGTGGTAAGGGATAGTTGGGGGTGATTTATTGTAGCCGAAGTAATTTATTTGATTCTGGTATAGTTTGTTATGATTTTTAGCATTTTTTAATTTTAAAGTGATTGGGCTTAGTTTGTTGCTGTAAAGTGTAGTTAGGGGAGATTTTTGATAGCCGAAGTAATTTAGGTGAGTTTGGCATAGTTTGCTATGGTTAGTAGCATTTTTTTGTAATTTAAAAATGATTGGGTTTAGTTTGTTGTGGTAAGAGTTAGTTGGTGCTGATTTATGGTAGCCGAAGTAATTTAGGTGAGTTGGGCATAGTTTGCTATGGTTAGTAGCATTTTTTTGTAATTTAAAAGTGATTGGGTTTAGTTTGTTGTGGTAAGAGTTAGTTGGTGATGATTTATGGTAGCCGAAGTAATTTAGTTGAGTTTGGCATAGTTTGCTATGGTTACTAGAATTTTTTTGGAATTTAAAAGTGATTGGGTTTAGATTGTTGTGGTAAGGGTTAGTTGGTGATGATTTAGAGTAGCCGAAGTAATTTAGGTGAGTTTGGCATAGTTTGCTATGGTTACTAGCATTTTTTTGTAATTTAAAAGTGATTGGATTTAGTTTGTTGTGGTAAGGGTTAGTTGGTGATGATTTAGAGTAGCCGAAGTAATTTAGGTTAGTTTGGCATTGTTTGTTATGATTTGTACACCTTTTTTTGTAATTTTAAGATGATATGGTTTGGTTTGTTGTGGTAAGGGATAGTTGGAGGTGATTTACGGTAGCCGAAGTAATTTAGGTGATTCTGGTATAGTTTGTTATGATTTTTAGAATTTTTTTGTAATTTTAAAGTGATTGGGCTTAGTTTGTTGCTGTAAAGTGTAGTTGGGGGTGATTTTTGATAGCCGAAGTAATTTAGGTGAGTTTGGCATAGTTTGCTATAGTTAGTAGCATTTTTTTGTAATTTAAAAGTGATTGGGTTTAGTTTGTTGTGGTAAGGGTTAGTTGGTGATGATTTATGGTAGCCGAAGTAATTTAGGTGAGTTTGGCATAGTTTGCTATGGTTACTATCATTTTTTTTTAATTTAAAAGTGATTGGGTTTAGTTTGTTGTGGTAAGGGTTAGTTGGTGATGATTTAGAGTAGCCGAAGTAATTTAGGTGAGTCTGTCATAGTTTGTTATGATTTGTACACCTTTTTTTGTAATTTTAAGATGATATGGTTTGGTTTGTTGTTTTAAGGAATAGTTGGGGGTGATTTCCGGTAGCCGAAGTAATTTAGGTGATTCTGGTATAGTTTGTTATGATTTTTAGCATTTTTTGTAATTTTAAAGTGATTGGGCATAGTTTGTTGCTGTAAAGTGTAGTTGGGGGTGATTTTTGATAGCCGAAGTAATTTAGGTGAGTTTGGCATAGTTTGCTATGGTTAGTAGCATTTTTTTGTAATTAAAAGTGATTGGGTTTAGTTTGTTGTGGTAAGGGTTAGTTGGTGATGATTTATGGTAGCCGAAGTAATTTAGGTGAGTTTGGCATAGTTTGCTATGGTTACTAGCATTTTTTTGTAATTTAAAAGTGATTGGGTTTAGTTTGTTGTGGTAAGGGTTAGTTGGTGATGATTTAGCGTAGCCGAAGTAATTTAGGTGAGTCTGGCATAGTTTGTTATGATTTGTACACCTTTTTTTGTAATTTTAAGATGATATGGTTTGGTTTGTTGTGGTAAGGGATAGTTGGAAGTGATTTACGGTAGCCAAAGTAATTTAGGTGATTCTGGTATAGTTTGTTATGATTTTTAGCATTTTTTTGTAATTTTAAAGTGATTGGGCTTAGTTTGTTGCTGTAAAGTGTAGTTGGGGGTGATTTTTGATAGCCGAAGTAATTTAGGTGAGTTTGGCATAGTTTGCTATGGTTAGTAGCATTTTTTTGTAATTTAAAAGTGATTGGGTTTAGTTTGTTGTGGTAAGGGTTTGTTGGTGATGATTTAGCGCAGCCGAAGTAATTTAGGTGAGTCTGGCATAGTTTGTTATGATTTGTACACCTTTTTTTGTAATTTTAAGATGATATGGTTTGGTTTGTTGTGGTAAGGGATAGTTGGGGGTGATTTACGGTAGCCGAAGTAAATTAGGTGATTCTGGTATAGTTTGTTATGATTTTTAGCATTTTTTTATAATTTTAAAGTGATTATGCTTAGTTTGTTGCTGTAAAGTGTAGTTGGGGTGATTTTTGATAGCCGAAGTAATTTAGGTGAGTTTGGCATAGTTTGCAATGGTTAGTAACATTTTTTTGTAATTTAAAAGTGATTGGGTTTAGTTTGTTGTGGTAAGGGTTAGTTGGTGATGATTTATGGTAGCCGAAGTAATTTATGTGAGTTTGGCATGGTTTGCTATGGTTAGTAGCATTTTTTTGTAATTTAAAAGTGATTGGGTCTAGTTTGTTGTGGTAAGGGTTAGTTGGTGATGATTTATGGTAGCCGAAGTAATTTAGGTGAGTTTGGCATGGTTTGCTATGGTTACTAGCATTTTTTTGTAATTTAAAAGTGATTGGTTTTAGTTTGTTGTGGTATGGGTTAGTTGGTGATGATTTAGAGTAGCCGAAGTAATTTAGGTGAGTCTGGCATAGTTTGTTATGATTTGTACACCTTTTTTTGTAATTTTAAGATGATATGGTTTGGTTTGTTGTGGTAAGGGATAGTTGGGGGTGATTTACGGTAGCTGAAGTAATTTAGGTGATTCTGGTATAGTTTGTTATGATTTTTAGCATTTTTCTATAAGTTTAAAGTGATTGGGCTTAGTTTGTGGCTGTAAAGTGTAGTTGGGGGTGATTTTTGATAGCCGAAGTAATTTAGGTGAGCTTGGAATAGTTTGCTATGGTTACTAGCATTTTTTTGTAATTTAAAAGTGATTGGGTTTAGTTTGTTGTGGTAAGTGTTAGTTGGTGATGATTTAGAGTAGCCGAAGTAATTTAGGTGAGTCTGGCATAGTTTGTTATGATTTGTACACCTTTTTTTGTAATTTTAAGATGATATGGTTGTGTTGTTGTGGTAAGGGATAGTTGGGGGTGATTTACGGTAGCCGAAGTAATTTAGGTAATTCTGGTATAGTTTGTTATGATTTTTAGCATTTTTTTGTAATTTTAAAGTAATTGGGCCTAGTTTGTTGCTGTAAAGTGTAGTTGGGGTGATTTTTGATAGCCGAAGTAATTTAGGTGAGTTTGGCATAGTTTGCTTTGGTTAGTAGCATTTTTTTGTAATTTAAAAGTGATTGGGTTTAGTTTGTTGTGGTAAGGGTTAGTTGGTGATGATTTATAATAGCCTAAGTAATATAGGTGCGTTTGGCGTAGTTTGCTATGGTTACTAGCATTTTTTTGTAATTTAAAAGTGATTGGGTTTAGTTTGTTGTGGTAAGGGTTAGTTGGTGATGATTTAAAGTAGCCGAAGTAATTTAGGTGAGTCTGGCATAGTTTGTTATGATTTGTACACCTTTCTTTGTAATTTTAAAATGATATGGTTTGGTTTGTTGTGGTAAAGGATAGTTGAGGGTGATTTACGGTAGCCGAAGTAATTTAGATGATTCTGGTATAGTTTGTTATGATTTTTAGCATTTTTTTGTAATTTTAAAGTGATTGGGCTTAGTTTGTTGCTGTAAAGTGTAGTTGGGGGTGATTTTTGATAGCCGAAGTAATTTTGGTGAGTTTGGCATAGTTTGCTCTGGTTAGTAGCATTTTTTTGTAATTTAAAAGTGATTGGGTTTAGTTTGTTGTGGTAAGGGTTAGTTGGTGATGATTTATGGTAGCCGAAGTAATTTAGGTGAGTTTGGCATAGTTTGTTATGGTTAGTAGCATTTTTTTGTAATTTAAAAGTGATTGGGTTTAGTTTGTTGTGGTAAGGGTTAGTTGGTGATGATTTAGAGTAGCCGAAGTAATTTAGGTGAGTCTGGCATAGTTTGTTATGATTTGTACACCTTTTTTTTTAATTTTAAGATGATATGGTTTGGTTTGTTGTGGTAAGGGATAGTTGGGGGTGATTTACGGTAGCCGAAGTAATTTAGGTGATTCTGGTATAGTTTGTTATGATTTTTAGCATTTTTTTATAATTTTAAAGTGATTATGCTTAGTTTGTTGCTGTAAAGTGTAGTTGGGGTGCTTTTTGATAGCCGAAGTAATTTAGGTGAGTTTGGCATAGTTTGCTATGGTTAGTAGCATTTTTTTGTAATTTAAAAGTGATTGGGTTTAGTTTGTTATGGTAAGGGTTAGTTGGTGATGATTTATGGTAGCCGAAGTAATTTAGGTGAGTTTGGCATAGTTTGCTATGGTTAGAAGCATTTTTTTGTAATTTAAAATTGATTGGGTTTATTTTGTTGTGGTAAGGGTTAGTTGGTGATGATTTATGGTAGCCTAAGTAATTTAGGTGAGTTTGGCATAGTTTGCTATGGCTAGTAGCATTTTTTTGTAATTTAAAAGTGATTGGGTTTAGTTTGTTGTGGTAAGGGTTAGTTGGTGATGATTTATGGTAGCCGAAGTAATTTAGGTGAGTTTGGCATGGTTTGCTATGGTTACTAGCATTTTTTTGTAATTTAAAAGTGATTGGTTTTAGTTTGTTGTCGTAAGGGTTAGTTGGTGATGATTTAGAGTAGCCGAAGTAATTTAGGTGAGTCTGGCATAGTTTGTTATGATTTGTACACCTTTTTTTGAAATTTTAAGATGATATGGTTTGGTTTGTGGTGGTAAGTGATAGTTGGGGGTGATTTACGGTAGCCGAAGTAATTTAGGTGATTCTGGTATAGTTTGTTATGATTTTTAGCATTTTTTTGTAATTTTAAAGTGATTGGGCTTAGTTTGTTGCTGTAAAGTGTAGTTGGGGGTGATTTTTGATAGCCGAAGTAATTTAGGTGAGCTTGGCATAGTTTGCTATGGTTAGTAGCATTTTTTTGTAATTTAAAAGTGATTGGGTTTAGTTTGTTATGGTAAGGGTTAGTTGGTGATGATTTATGGTAGCCGAAGTAATTTAGGTGAGTTTGGCATAGTTTGCTATGGTTAGAAGCATTTTTTTGTAATTTAAAATTGATTGGGTTTATTTTGTTGTGGTAAGGGTTAGTTGGTGATGATTTATGGTAGCCTAAGTAATTTAGGTGAGTTTGGCATAGTTTGCTATGGTTAGTAGCATTTTTTTGTAATTTAAAAGTGATTGGGTTTAGTTTGTTGTGGTAAGGGTTAGTTGGTGATGATTTATGGTAGCCGAAGTAATTTAGGTGAGTTTGGCATGGTTTGCTATGGTTACTAGCATTTTTTTGTAATTTAAAAGTGATTGGGTTTAGTTTGTTGTGGTAAGGGTTAGTTGGTGATGATATATGGTAGCCGAAGAAATTTAGGTGCGTTTGGCATAGTTTGCTATGGTTACTAGCATTTTTTTGTAATTTAAAAGTGATTGGGTTTAGTTTGTTGTGGTAAGGGTTAGTTGGTGATGACTTATGGTAGCCGAAGTAATTTAGGTGAGTTTGGCATAGTTTGCTATGGTTAGTAGCATTTTTTTGTAATTTAAAAGTGATTGGGTTTAGTTTGTTGTGGTAAGGGTTAGTTGGTGATGATTTATGGTAGCCGAAGTAATTTAGGTGAGTTTGGCATGGTTTGCTATGGTTAGTAGCATTTTTTTGTAATTAAAAAGTGATTGGGTTTATTTTGTTGTGGTAAGGGTTAGTTGGTGATGATTTATGGTAGCCGAAGTAATTTAGGTAAGTTTGGCATGGTTTGCTATGGTTACTAGCATTTTTTTGTAATTTAAAAGTGATTGGTTTTAGTTTGTTGTGGTAAGGGTTAGTTGGTGATGATTTAGAGTAGCCGAAGTAATTTAGGTGAGTCTGGCATAGTTTGTTATGATTTGTACACCTTTTTTTGTAATTTTAAGATGATATGGTTTGGTTTGTTGTGGTAAGGGATAGTTGGGGGTGATTTACGGTAGCCGAAGTAATTTAGGTGATTCTGGTATAGTTTGTTATGATTTTTAGCATTTTTTTATAATTTTAAAGTGATTGGGCTTAGTTTGTTTCTGTAAAGTGTAGTTGGGGTGATTTTTGATAGCCGAAGTAATTTAGGTGAGTTTGGCATAGTTTGCTATGGTTAGTAGCATTTTTTTGTAATTTAAAAGTGATTGGGTTTAGTTTGTTGTGGTAAGGGTTAGTTGGTGATGATTTATGGTAGCCGAAGTAATTTAGGTGAGTTTGGCATAGTTTGCTATGGTTAGTAGCATTTTTTTGTAATTTAAAAATGATTGGGTTTAGTTTGTTGTGGTAAGGGTTAGTTGGTGATGATTTATGGTAGCCTAAGTAATTTAGGTGAGTTTGGCATAGTTTGCTATGGTTAGTAGCATTTTTTTGTAATTTAAATATGATTGGGTTTAGTTTGTTGTGGTAAGGGTTAGTTGGTGATGATTTATGGTAGCCGAAGTAATTTAGGTGAGTTTGGCATGGTTTGCTATGGTTACTAGCATTTTTTTGTAATTTAAAAGTGATTGGTTTTAGTTTGTTGTCGTAAGGGTTAGTTGGTGATGATTTAGAGTAGCCGAAGTAATTTAGGTGAGTCTGGCATAGTTTGTTATGATTTGTACACCTTTTTTTGAAATTTTAAGATGATATGGTTTGGTTTGTTGTGGTAAGTGATAGTTGGGGGTGATTTACGGTAGCCGAAGTAATTTAGGTGATTCTGGTATAGTTTGTTATGATTTTTAGCATTTTTTTGTAATTTTAAAGTGATTGGGCTTAGTTTGTTGCTGTAAAGGGTAGCTGGAGGTGATTTTTGATAGCCGAAGTAATTTAGGTGAGTTTGGCATAGTTTGCTATGGTTAGTAGCATTTTATTGTAATTTAAAAGTGATTGGGTTTAGTTTGTTGTGGTAAGGGTTAGTTGGTGATGATTTATGGTAGCCGAAGTAATTTAGGTGAGTCTGGCATAGTTTGTTATGATTTGTACACCTTTTTTTGTAATTTTAAGATGATATGGTTGTGTTGTTGTGGTAAGGGATAGTTGGGGGTGATTTACGGTAGCCGAAGTAATTTAGGTAATTCTGGTATAGTTTGTTATGATTTTTAGCATTTTTTTGTAATTTTAAAGTAATTGGGCTTAGTTTGTTGCTGTAAAGTGTAGTTGGGGTGATTTTTGATAGCCGAAGTAATTTAGGTGAGTTTGGCATAGTTTGCTATGGTTAGTAGCATTTTTTTGTAATTTAAAAGTGATTGGGTTTAGTTTGTTGTGGTAAGGGTTAGTTAGTGATGATTTATGGTAGCCGAAGTAATTTAGGTGAGTTTGGCATAGTTTGCTATGGTTAGTAGCATTTTTTTGTAATTTAAAAGTGATTGGGTTTAGTTTGTTGTGGTAAGGGTTAGTTGGTGATGATTTATGGTAGCCGAAGTAATTTAGGTGAGTTTGGCATAGTTTGCTATGGTTACTAGCATTTTTTTGTAATTTAAAAGTGATTGGGTTTAGTTTGTTGTGGTAAGGGTTAGTTGGTGATGATTTAGAGTAGCCGAAGTAATTTAGGTGAGTCTGGCATAGTTTGTTATGATTTGTACACTTTTTTTGTAATTTTAAAATGATATGGTTTGGTTTGTTGTGGTAAGATATAGTTGGGGGTGATTTACGGTAGCCGAACTAATTTAGGTGATTCTGGTATAGTTTGTTATGATTTTTAGCATTTTTTTGTAATTTTAAAGTGATTGGGCTTAGTTTGTTGCTGCAAAGTGTAGTTGGGGGTGATTTTTGATAGCCGAAGTAATTTAGGTGAGTTTGGCATAGTTTGCTATGGTTAGTAGCATTTTTTTGTAATTTAAAAGTGATTGGGTTTAGTTTGTTGTGGTAAGGTTTAGTTGGTTATGATTTATGGTAGCCGAAGTAATTTAGGTGAGTTTGGCATAGTTTGCTATGGTTAATAGCATTTTTTTGTAATTTAAAAGTGATTGGGTTTAGTTTGTTGTGGTAAGAGTTAGTTGGTGATGATTTAGGGTAGCCGAAGTAATTTAGGTGAGTCTGGCATAGTTTGTTATGATTTGTACACCTTTTTTTGTAATTTTAAGATGATATTGTTTGGTTTGTTGTGGTAAGGGATAGCTGGGGGTGATTTACGGTAGCCGAAGTAATTTAGGTGATTCTGGTATAGTTTGTTATGATTTTTAGCATTTTTTTGTAATTTTAAAGTGATTGGGCTTAGTTTGTTGCTGTAAAGTGTAGTTGGGGGTGATTTTTGATAGCCGAAGTAATTTATGTGAGTTTGGCATACTTTGCTATGGTTAGTAGCATGTTTTTGTAATTTAAAAGTGATTGGGTTTAGTTTGTTGTGGTAAGGGTTAGTTGGTAATGATTTATGGTAGCTGAAGTAATTTAGGTGAGTTTGGCATGGTTTGCTATGGTTACTAGCATTTTTTGTAATTTAAAGGTGATTGGGTTTAGTTTGTTGTGGTAAGGGTTAGTTGGTCATGATTTAGAGTAGCCGAAGTAATTTAGGTGAGTTTGGCATAGTTTGTTATGATTTGTACACTTTTTTTTGTAATTTTAAGATGATATGGTTTGGTTTGTGTTGGTAAGGGATAGTTGGGGGTGATTTACGGTAGCCGAAGTAATTTAAGTGATTCTGGTATAGTTTGTTATGATTTTTAGCATTTTTTTGTAATTTTAAAGTGATTGGGCTTAGTTTGTTGCTGTAAAGTGTAGTTGGGGGTGATTTTTGATAACCGAAGTAATTTAGGTGAGTTTGGCATAGTTTGCTATGGTTAGTAGCATTTTTTTGTAATTTAAAAGTGATTGGGTTTAGTTTGTTGTGGTAAGGGATAGTTGGTGATGATTTATGGTAGCCGAAGTAATTTAGGTGAGTTTGGATAGTTTGCTATGGTTACTAGCATTTTTTTGTAATTTAAAAGTGATTGGGTTTAGTTTGTTGTGGTAAGGGTTAGTTGCTGATGATTTATGGTAGCCGAAGTAATTTAGGTGAGTTTGGCATGGTTTGCTATGGTTACTAGCATTTTTTGAAATTTTAAGATGATATGGTTTGGTTTGTTGTGGTAAGTGATAGTTGGGGGTGATTTACGGTAGCCGAAGTAATTTAGGTGATTCTGGTATAGTTTGTTATGATTTTTAGCATTTTTTTGTAATTTTAAAGTGATTGGGCTTAGTTTGTTGCTGTAAAGTGTAGTTTGAGGTGATTTTTGATAACCGATGTAATTTAGGTGAGTTTGGCATAGTTTGCTATGGTTAGTAGCATTTTTTTGTAATTTAAAAGTGATTGGGTTTAGTTTGTTGTGGTAAGGGATAGTTGGTGATGATTTATGGTAGCCGAAGTAATTTAGGTGAGTTTGGATAGTTTGCTATGGTTACTAGCATTTTTTTCTAATTTAAAAGTGATTGGGTTTAGTTTGTTGTGGTAAGGGTTAGTTGGTGATGATTTAGAGAAGCCGAAATAATTTAAGTGAGTCTGGCATAGTTTGTTACGATTTGTACACCTTTTTTTGTAATTTTAAGATGATATGGTTTGGTTTGTAGTGGTAAGGGATAGTTGGGGGTGATTTACGGTAGCCGAAGTAATTTAGGTGATTCTGGTATAATTTGTTATGATTTTTAGCATTTTTTGTAATTTTAAAGTGATTGGGCTTAGTTTGTTGCTGTACAGTGTAGTTGGGAGTGATTTTTGATAGCCGAAGTAATTTAGGTGAGTTTGGCATAGTTTGCTATGGTTAGTAGCATTTTTTTGTAATTTAAAAGTGATTGGGTTTAGTTTGTTGTGGTAAGGGTTAGTTGGTGATGATTTATGGTAGCCGAAGTAATTTAGGTGAGTTTGGCATAGTTTGCTATGGTTACTAGCATTTTTTTGTAATTTAAAAGTGATTGGGTTTAGTTTGTTGTGGTAAGGGTTAGTTGGTGATGATTTAGAGTAGCCGAAGTAATTTAGGTGAGTCTGGCATAGTTTGTTATGATTTGTACACCTTTTTTTGTAATTTTAAGATGATATGGTTGTGTTGTTGTGGTAAGGGATAGTTGGGGGTGATTTACGGTAGCCGAAGTAATTTAGGTAATTCTGGTATAGTTTGTTATGATTTTTAGCATTTTTTTGTAATTTTAAAGTAAATGGGCTTAGTTTGTTGCTGTAAGTGTAGTTGGGGTGATTTTTGATAGCCGAAGTAATTTAGGTGAGTTTGGAATAGTTTGCTATGGTTAGTAGCATTTTTTTGTAATTTAAAAGTGATTGAGTTTAGTTTGTTGTGTTAAGGGTTAGTTGGTGATGATTTATGGTAGCCGAAGTAATTTAGGTGAGTTTGGCATAGTTTGCTATGGTTAGTAGCATTTTTTTGTAATTTAAAAGTGATTGGGTTTAGTTTGTTGTGGTAAGGTTTAGTTGGTTATGATTTATGGTAGCCGAAGTAATTTAGGTGAGTTTGGCATAGTTTGCTATGGTTAATAGCATTTTTTTGTAATTTAAAATTGATTGGGTTTAGTTTGTTGTGGTAAGAGTTAGTTGGTGATGATTTAGGGTAGCCGAAGTAATTTAGGTGAGTCTGGCATAGTTTGTTATGATTTGTACACCTTTTTTTGTAATTTTAAGATGATATGGTTTGGTTTGTTGTGGTAAGAGATAGCTGGGGGTGATTTACGGTAGCCAAAGTAATTTAGGTGATTCTGGTATAGTTTGTTATGATTTTTAGCATTTTTTTGTAATTTTAAAGTGATTGGGCTTAGTTTGTTGCTGTAAAGTGTAGTTGGGGGTGATTTTTGATAGCCGAAGTAATTTATGTGAGTTTGGCATAGTTTGCTATGGTTAGTAGCATGTTTTTGTAATTTAAAAGTGATTGGGTCTAGTTTGTTGTGGTAAGGGTTAGTTGGTAATGATTTATGGTAGCCGAAGTAATTTAGGTGAGTTTGGCATAGTTTGCTATGGTTACTAGCATTTTTTTGTAATTTAAAAGTGATTGGGTTTAGTTTGTTGTGGTAAGGGTTAGTTGGTGATGATTTAGAGTAGCCGAAGTAATTTAGGTGAGTCTGGCATAGTTTGTTATGATTTGTACACCTTTTTTTGTAATTTTAAGATGATATGGTTTGGTTTGTTGTGGTAAGGGATAGCTGGGGGTGATTTACGGTAGCCAAAATAATTTAGGTGATTCTGGTATAGTTTGTTATGATTTTTAGCATTTTTTTGTAATTTTAAAGTGATTGGGCTTAGTTTGTTGCTGTAAAGTGTAGTTGGGGGTGATTTTTGATAGCCGAAGTAATTTAGGTGAGTTTGGCATAATTTGCTATGGTTACTAGCATTTTTTTGTAATTTAAAAGTGATTGGGTTTAGTTTGTTGTGGTAAGAGTTAGTTGGTGATGATTTAGGGTAGCCGAAGTAATTTAGGTGAGTCTGGCATAGTTTGTTATGATGTGTACACCTTTTTTTGTAATTTTAAGATGATATGGTTTGGTTTGTTGTGGTAAGGGATAGCTGGGGGTGATTTACGGTAGCCAAAGTAATTCTGGTATAGTTTGTTATGATTTTTAGCATTTTTTTGTAATTTTAAAGTGATTGTGCTTAGTTTGTTGCTGTAAAGTGTAGTTGGGGGTGATTTTTGATAGCCGAAGTAATTTAGGTGAGTTTGGCATAGTTTGCTACGGTTAGTAGCATTTTTTTGTAATTTAAAAGTGATTGGGTATAGTTTGTTGTGGTAAGGAGTAGTTGGTGATGATTTATGGTAGCCGAAGTAATTTAGGTGAGTTTGGCATAGTTTGCTATGGTTACTAGCATTTTTTTGTAATTTAAAAGTGATTGGGTTTAGTTTGTTGTGGTAAGGGTTAGTTGGTGATGATTTTGAGTAGCCGAAGTAATTTAGGTGAGTCTGGCATAGTTTGTTATGATTTGTACACTTTTTTTGTAATTTTAAAATGATATGGTTTGGTTTGTTGTGGTAAGATATAGTTGGGGGTGATTTACGGTAGCCGAAGTAATTTAGGTGATTCTGGTATAGTTTGTTATGATTTTTAGCATTTTTTTGTAATTTTAAAGTGATTGGGCTTAGTTTGTTGCTGCAAAGTGTAGTTGGGGGTGATTTTTGATAGCCGACGTAATTTAGGTGAGTTTGGCATAGTTTGCTATGGTTAGTAGCATTTTTTTGTAATTTAAAAGTGATTGGGTTTAGTTTGTTGTGGTAAGGTTTAGTTGGTTATGATTTATGGTAGCCGAAGTAATTTAGGTGAGTTTGGCATAGTTTGCTATGGTTAATAGCATTTTTTTGTAATTTAAAAGTGATTGGGTTTAGTTTGTTGTGGTAAGAGTTAGTTGGTGATGATTTAGGGTAGCCGAAGTAATTTAGGTGAGTCTGGCATAGTTTGTTATGATTTGTACACCTTGTTTTGTAATTTTAAGATGATATGGTTTGGTTTGTTGTGGTAAAGGATAGCTGGGGGTGATTTACGGTAGCCAAAGTAATTTAGGTGATTCTGGTATAGTTTGTTATGATTTTTAGCATTTTTTTGTAATTTTAAAGTGATTGGGCTTAGTTTGTTGCTGTAAAGTGTAGTTGGGGGTGATTTTTGATAGCCGAAGTAATTTATGTGAGTTTGGCATAGTTTGCTATGGTTAGTAGCATGTTTTTGTAATTTAAAAGTGATTGGGTTTAGTTTGTTGTGGTAAGGGTTAGTTGGTAATGATTTATGGTAGCCGAAGTAATTTAGGTGAGTTTGGCATAGTTTGCTATGGTTAGTAGCATTTTTTTGTAATTTTAAGATGATATGGTTTGGTTTGTTGTGGTAAGGGATAGTTGGGGGTAATTTACGGTAGCCGAAGTAATTTAAGTGATTCTGGTATAGTTTGTTATGATTTTTAGCATTTTTTTGTAATTTTAAAGTGATTGGGCTTAGCTTGTTGCTGTAAAGTGTAGTTGGGGGTGATTTTTGACAGCCGAAGTAATTTAGGTGAGCTTGGCATAGATTGCTATGGTTAGTTGCATTTTTTTGTAATTTAAAAGTGATTGGGTTTAGTTTGTTGTGGTAAGGTTTAGTTGGTTATGATTTATGGTAGCCGAAGTAATTTAGGTGAGTTTGGCATAGTTTGCTATGGTTAATAGCATTTTTTTGTAATTTAAAAGTGATTGGGTTTAGTTTGTTGTGGTAAGAGTTAGTTGGTGATGATTTAGGGTAGCCGAAGTAATTTAGGTGAGTCTGGCATAGTTTGTTATGATTTGTACACCTTTTTTTGTAATTTTAAGATGATATTGTTTGGTTTGTTGTGGTAAGGGATAGCTGGGGGTGATTTACGGTAGCCGAAGTAATTTAGGTGATTCTGGGATAGTTTGTTATGATTTTTAGCATTTTTTTGTAATTTTAAAGTGAATGGGCTTAGTTTGTTGCTGTAAAGTGTAGTTGGGGGTGATTTTTGATAGCCGAAGTAATTTATGTGAGTTTGGCATAGTTTGCTATGGTTAGTAGCATGTTTTTGTAATTTAAAAGTGATTGGGTTTAGTTTGTTGTGGTAAGGGTTAGTTGGTAATGATTTATGGTAGCTGAAGTAATTTAGGAGAGTTTGGCATGGTTTGCTATGGTTACTAGCATTTTTTTGTAATTTAAAGGTGATTGGGTTTAGTTTGTTGTGGTAAGGGATAGTTGGTCATGATTTAGAGTAGCCGAAGTAATTTAGGTGAGTCTGGCATAGTTTGTTATGATTTGTACACTTTTTTTTGTAATTTTAAGATGATATGGTTTGGTTTGTGTTGGTAAGGGATAGTTGGGGGTGATTTACGGTAGCCGAAGTAATTTAAGTGATTCTGGTATAGTTTGTTATGATTTTTAGCATTTTTTTTGTAATTTTAAAGTGATTGGGCTTAGTTTGTTGCTGTAAAGTGTAGTTGGGGGTGATTTTTGATAACCGAAGTAATTTAGGTGAGTTTGGTACAGTTTGCTATGGTTAGTAGCATTTTTTTGTAATTTAAAAGTGATTGGGTTTAGTTTGTTGTGGTAAGGGATAGTTGGTGATGATTTATGGTAGCCGAAGTAATTTAGGTGAGTTTGGATAGTTTGCTATGGTTACTAGCATTTTTTTGTAATTTAAAAGTGATTGGGTTTAGTTTGTTGTGGTAAGGGTTAGTTGGTGATGATTTAGAGAAGCCGAAATAATTTAAGTGAGTCTGGCATAGTTTGTTACGATTTGTACACCTTTTTTTGTAATTTTAAGATGATATGGTTTGGTTTGTTGTGGTAAGGAAAAGTTGGGGGTGATTTACGGTAGCCGAAGTAATTTAGGTGATTCTGGTATAGTTTGTTATGATTTTTAGCATTTTTTGTAATTTTAAAGTAATTGGGCTTAGTTTGTTGCTGTACAGTGTAGTTGGGGGTGATTTTTGACAGCCGAAGTAATTTAGGTGAGCTTGGCATAGTTTGCTATGGTTAGTTGCATTTTTTTGTAATTTAAAAGTGATTGGTTTTAGTTTGTTGTGGTAAGGGTTAGTTGGTAATGATTTAGAGTAGCCGAAGTAATTTAGGTGAGTTTGGCATAGTTTGCTATGGTTAGTAGCATTTTTTTGTAATTTAAAAGTGATTGGGTTTAGTTTGTTGTGGTAAGGGCTAGTTGGAGATGATTTATGGTAGCCGAACTAATTTAGGTGAGTTTGGCATAATTTGCCATGGTTAGTAGCATTTTTTTGTAATTTAAAAGTGATTGGGTTTAGTTTGTTGTGGTAAGGGTTAGTTGGTGATGATTTATGGTAGCCTAAGTAATTTAGGTGAGTTTGGCATCGTTTGCTATGGTTAGTAGCATTTTTTTGTAATTTAAAAGTGATTGGGTTTAGTTTGTTGTGGTAAGGGTTAGTTGGTGATGATTTATGGTAGCCGAAGTAATTTAGGTGAGTTTGGCATGGTTTGCTATGGTTACTAGCATTTTTTTGTAATTTAAAAGTGATTGGTTTTAGTTTGTTGTCGTAAGGGTTAGTTGGTGATGATTTAGAGTAGCCGAAGTAATTTAGGTGAGTCTGGCATAGTTTGTTATGATTTGTACACCTTTTTTTGAAATTTTAAGATGATATGGTTTGGTTTGTTGTGGTAAGTGATAGTTGGGGGTGATTTACGGTAGCCGAAGTAATTTAGGTGATTCTGGTATAGTTTGTTATGATTTTTAGCATTTTTTTGTAATTTTAAAGTGATTGGGCTTAGTGTGTTGCTGTAAAATGTAGTTGGAGGTGATTTTTGATAGCCGAAGTAATTTAGGTGAGTTTGGCATAGTTTGCTATGGTTAGTAGCATTTTTTTGTAATTTAAAAGTGATTGGGTTTAGTTTGTTGTGGTAAGGGTTAGTTGGTGATGATTTATGGTAGCCGAAGTAATTTAGGTGAGTTTGGCATAGTTTGCTATGGTTACTAGCATTTTTTTGTAATTTAAAAGTGATTGGGTTTAGTTTGTTGTGGTAAGGGTTAGTTGGTGATGATTTAGATTAGCCGAAGTAATTTAGGTGAGTCTGGCATAGTTTGTTATGATTTGTACACCTTTTTTTGTAATTTTAAGATGATATGGTTGTGTTGTTGTGGTAAGGGATAGTTGGGGGTGATTTACGGTAGCCGAAGTAATTTAGGTAATTCTGGTATAGTTTGTTATGATTTTTAGCATTTTTTTGTAATTTTAGAGTAATTGGGCTTAGTTTGTTGCTGTAAAGTGTAGTTGGGGTGATTTTTGATAGCCGAAGTAATTTAGGTGAGTTTGGCATAGTTTGCTATGGTTAGTATCATTTTTTTGTAATTTAAAAGTGATTGGGTTTAGTTTGTTGTGGTAAGGGTTAGTTGGTGATGATTTATGGTAGCCGAAGTAATTTAGGTGAGTTTGGCATGGTTTGCTATAGTTACTAGCATTTTTTTGTAATTTAAAAGTGATTGGTTATAGTTTGTTGTCGTAAGGGTTAGTTGGTGATGATTTAGAGTAGCCGAAGTAATTTAGGTGAGTCTGGCATAGTTTGTTATGATTTGTACACCTTTTTTTGAAATTTTAAGATGATATGGTTTGGTTTGTTGTGGTAAGTGATAGTTGGGGGTGATTTACGGTAGCCGAAGTAATTTAGGTGATTCTGGTATAGTTTGTTATGATTTTTAGCATTTTTTTGTAATTTTAAAGTGATTGGGCTTAGTTTGTTGCTGTAAAATGTAGTTGGAGGTGATTTTTGATAGCCGAAGTAATTTAGGTGAGTTTGGCATAGTTTGCTATGGTTAGTAGCATTTTTTTGTAATTTAAAAGTGATTGGGTTTAGTTTGTTGTGGTAAGGGTTAGTTGGTGATGATTTATGGTAGCCGAAGTAATTTAGGTGAGTTTGGCATAGTTTGCTATGGTTACTAGCATTTTTTTGTAATTTAAAAGTGATTGGGTTTAGTTTGTTGTGGTAAGGGTTAGTTGGTGATGATTTAGAGTAGCCGAAGTAATTTAGGTGAGTCTGGCATAGTTTGTTATGATTTGTACACCTTTTTTTGTAATTTTAAGATGATATGGTTGTGTTGTTGTGGTAAGGGATAGTTGGGGGTGATTTACGGTAGCCGAAGTAATTTAGGTAATTCTGGTATAGTTTGTTATGATTTTTAGCATTTTTTTGTAATTTTAAAGTAATAGGGCTTAGTTTGTTGCTGTAAAGTGTAGTTGGGGTGATTTTTGATAGCCGAAGTAATTTAGGTGAGTTTGGCATAGTTTGCTATGGTTAGTATCATTTTTTTGTAATTTAAAAGTGATTGGGTTTAGTTTGTTGTGGTAAGGGTTAGTTGGTGATGATTTATGGTAGCCGAAGTAATTTAGGTGAGTTTGGCATAGTTTGCTATGGTTAGTAGCATTTTTTTGTAATTTAAAAGTGATTGGGTTTAGTTTGTTGTGGTAAGGGATAGTTGGTGATGATTTATGGTAGCCGAAGAAATTTAGGTAAGTTTGGATAGTTTGCTATGGTTACTAGCATTTTTTTGTAATTTAAAAGTGATTGGGTTTAGTTTGTTGTGGTAAGGGTTAGTTGGTGATGATTTAGAGAAGCCGAAATAATTTAAGTGAGTCTGGCATAGTTTGTTATGATTTGTAAACCTTTTTTTGTTATTTTAAGATGATATGGTTTGGTTTGTTGTGGTAAGGGATAGTTGGGGGTGATTTACGGTAGCCGAAGTACTTTAGGTGATTCTGGTATAGTTTGTTATGATTTTTAGCATTTTTTTGTAATTTTTAGGTGATTGGGCTTAGTTTGTTGCTGTAAAGTGTAGTTGGGGGTGATTCTTGATAGCCGAAGTAATTTAGGTGAGTTTGGCATAGTTTGCTATGGTTAGTAGCATTTCTTTGTAATTTAAAAGTGATTGGGTTTAGTTTGTTGTGGTAAGGGTTAGTTGGTGATGATTTAGAGTAGCCGAAGTAATTTAGGTGAGTCTGGCATAGTTTGTTATGATTTGTACACCTTTTTTTGTAATTTTAAGATGATATGGTTTGGTTTGTTGTGGTAAGGGATAGTTGGGGGTGATTTACGGTAGCCGAAGTAATTTAGGTGATTCTGGTATAGTTTGTTATGATTTTTAGCATTTTTTTGTAATTTTAAAGTGATTGGGCTTAGTTTGTTGCTGTAAAGTGTAGTTGGGGGTCGGTTTTTAGCCGAAGTAATTTAGGTGAGTTTGGCATAGTTTGCTGTGGTTAGTAGCATTTTTTTGTAATTTAAAAGTGATTGGGTTTAGTTTGTTGTGGTAAGGGTTATTTGGTGATGATTTATGGTAGCCGAAGTAATTTAGGTGAGTTTGGCATAGTTTGCTATGGTTACTAGCATTTTTTTGGAATTTAAAAGTGAATGGGTTTAGTTTGTTGTGGTAAGGGTTAGTTGGTGATGATTTAGAGTAGCCGAAGTAATTTAGGTGAGTCTGGCATAGTTTGTTATGATTTGCACATCTTTTTTTGTAATTTTAAGATGATATGGTTTGGTTTGTTGTGGTAAGGGATAGTTGGGAGTGATTTACGGTAGCCGAAGTAATTTAGGTGATTCTGGTATAGTTTGTTATGATTTTTAGCATTTTTTTGTAATTTTAAAATGATTGGGCTTAGTTTGTTGCTGTAAAGTGTAGTTGGGGGTGATTTTTGATAGCCGAAGTAATTTAAGTGAGTTTGGCATAGTTTGCTATGGTTAGTAGCATTTTTTTGTAATTTAAAAGTGATTGGGTTTAGTTTGTTGTGGTAAGGGTTAGTTGGTAATGATTTATGGTAGCCGAAGTAATTTAGGTGAGTTTGGCATAGTTTGCTATGGTTACTAGCATTTTCTTGTAATTTAAAAGTGATTGGGTTATGTTTGTTGTGGTAAGGGTTAGTTGGTGAAGATTTAGAGTAGCCGAAGTAATTTAGGTGAGTCTGGCATAGTTTGTTATGATTTGTACACCTTTTTTTGTAATTTTAAGATGATATGGTTTGGTTTGTTCTGGTAAGGGATAGTTGGGGGTGATTTACGGTAGCCGAAGTAATTTAGGTGATTCTGGTATAGTTTGTTATGATTTTTAGCATTTTTTTGTAATTTTAAAGTGATTGGGCTTAGTTTGTTGCTGTAAAGTGTAGTTGGGGTGATTTTTGATAGCCGAAGTAATTTAGGTGAGTTTGGCATAGTTTGCTATGGTTAGTAGCATTTTCTTGAAATTTAAAAGTGATTGGGTTTAGTTTGTTGTGGTAAGGGTTAGTTGGTGATGATTTATGGTAGCCGAAGTAATTTAGGTGAGTTTGGCATAGTTTTCTATGGTTACTGGCATTTTTTTGTAATTTAAAAGTGATTGGGTTTAGTTTGTTGTGGTAAGGGTTAGTTGGTGATGATTTAGAGTAGCCGAAGTAATTTAGGTGAGTCTGGCATAGTTTGTTATGATTTGTACACCTTTTTTTGTAATTTTAAGATGATATGGTTTGGTTTGTTGTGGTAAGGGATAGTTGGGGGTGATTTACGGTTGCCGAAGTAATTTAGGTGATTCTGGTATAGTTTGTTATGATTTTTAGCATTTTTTTGTAATTTTAAAGTGATTGGGCTTAGTTTGTTGCTGTAAAGTGTAGTTGGGAGTGATTTTTGATAGCCGAAGTAATTTAAGTGAGTTTGGCATAGTTTGCTGTGGTTAGTAGCATTTTTTTGTAATTTAAAAGTGATTGGGTTTAGTTTGTTGTGGTAAGGGTTATTTGGTGATGATTTATGGTAGCCGAAGTAATTTAGGTGAGTTTGGCATAGTTTGCTATGGTTAGTAGCATTTTTTTGTAATTTAAAAGTGAATGGGTTTAGTTTGTTGTGGTAAGGGTTAGTTGGTGATGATTTATGGTAGCCGAAGTAATTTAGGTGAGTTTGGCATAGTTTGCTATGTTTACTAGCATTTTTTTGTAATTTAAAAGTGATTGGGTTTAGTTTGTTGTGGTAGGGGTTAGTTGGTGATGATTTATGGTGGCCGAAGTAATTTAGGTGAGTTTGGCATAGTTTGCTATGGTTACTAGCATTTTTTTGTAATTTAAAAGTGATTGGGTTTAGTTTGTTGTGGTAAGGGTTAGTTGGTGATGATTTAGAGTAGCCGAAGTAATTTAGGTGAGTCTGGCATAGTTTGTTATGATTTGTACACCTTTTTTTGTAATTTTAAGATGATATGGTTTGGTTTGTTGTGGTAAGGGATAGTTGGGGGTGATTTACGGTAGACCAAGTAATTTAGGTGATTCTGGTATAGTTTGTTATGATTTTTAGCATTTTTTTGTAATTTTAAAGCGATTGGGCTTTGTTTGTTGCTGTAAAGTGTAGTTGGGGGTCGGTTTTTAGCCGAAGTAATTTAGGTGAGTCTGGCATAGTTTGTTATGATTTGTACACCTTTTTTTGTAATTTTAAGATGATATGGTTTGGTTTGTTGTGGTAAGGGATAGTTGGGGGTGATTTATGGTAGACGAAGTAATTTAGGTGATTCTGGTATAGTTTGTTATGATTTTTAGCATTTTTTTGAAATTTTAAAGCGATTGGGCTTAGTTTGTTGCTGTAAAGTGTAGTTGGGGGTGATTTTTGATAGCCGAAGTAATTTAGGTGAGTTTGGCATAGTTTGCTATGGTTAGTAGCATTTTTTTGTAATTTAAAAGTGATTGGGTTTAGTTTGTTTTGGTAAGGGTTAGTTGGTGATGATTTATAGTAGCCGAAGTAATTTAGGTGAGTTTGGCATAGTTTGCTATGGTTACTAGCATTATTTTGTAATTTAAATGTGATTGGGTTTAGTTTGTTGTAGTAAGGGTTAGTTGGTGATGATTTAGAGTAGCCGAAGTAATTTAGGTGAGTCTGGCATAGTTTGTTATGATTTGTACACCTTTTTTTGTAATTTTAAGATAATATGGTTTGGTTTGTTGTGGTAAGGGATAGTTGGGGGTGATTTACGGTAGCCGAAGTAATTTAGGTGATTCTGGTATTGTTTGTTACGATTTTTAGCATTTTTTTGTAATTTTAAAGTGATTGGGCTTAGTTTGTTGCTGTAAAGTGTAGTTGGGGGTGAGATTTTAGCCGAAGTAATTTAGGTGAGTTTGGCATAGTTTGCTATGTTTACTAGCATTTTTTTGTAATTTAAAAGTGATTGGGTTTAGTTTGTTGTGGTAGGGGTTAGTTGGTGATGATTTATGGTAGCCGAAGTAATTTAGGTGAGTTTGGCATAGTTTGCTATGGTTACTAGCATTTTTTTTGTAATTTAAAAGTGATTGGGTTTAGTTTGTTGTGGTAAGGGTTAGTTGGTGATGATTTAGAGTAGCCGAAGTAATTTAGGTGAGTCTGGCATAGTTTGTTATGATTTGTACACCTTTTTTTGTAATTTTAAGATGATATAGTTTGGTTTGTTGTGGTAAGGAATAGTTGGGGGTGATTTACGGTTGACGAAGTAATTTAGGTGATTCTGGTATAGTTTGTTATAATTTTTAGCATTTTTTTGTAATTTTAAAGAGATTGGGTTTAGTTTGTTGCTGTAAAATGTAGTTGGGAGTGATTTTTGATAGCCGAAGTAATTTAGGTGAGTTTGGCATAGTTTGCTATGGTTAGTAGCATTTTTTTGTAATTTAAAAGTGATTGGGTTTAGTTTGTTGTGGTAAGGGTTAGTTGGTGATGATTTATAGTAGCCGAAGTAATTTAGGTGAGTTTGGCATAGTTTGCTATGGTTACTAGCATTTTTTTGTAATTTAAAACTGATTGGGTTTAGTTTGTTGTGGTAAGGGTTAGTTGGTGATGATTTATGGTAGCCAAAGTAACTTAGGTGAGTTTGGCATAGTTTGCTATGGTTACTAGCATTTTTTTGTAATTTAAAAGTGATTGGGTTTAGTTTGTTGCGGTAAGGGTTAGCTGGTGATGATTTAGAGTAGCCCAAGTAATTTAGGTGAGTCTGGCATAGTTTGTTATGATTTGTACACCTTTTTTTGTAATTTTAAGATGATATGGTTTGGTTTGTTGTGGTAAGGTATAGTTGGGGGTGATTTACAGTGGCCGAAGTAATTTAGGTGATTCTGGTATAGTTTGTTATTATTTTTAGAATTTTTTTGTAATTTTAAATTGATTGGGCTTAGTTTGTTGCTGTAAAGTGTAGTTGGGGGTGATTTTTGATAGCCGAAGTAATTTAGGTGAGTTTGGTATAGTTTGCTATGGTTAGTAGCATTTTTTTGTAATTTAAAAGTGATTGTTTATAGTTTGTTGTGGTAAAAGTTAGTTGGTGATGATTTATGGTAGCCGAAGTAATTTAGGTGAGTTTGGCGTAGTTTGCTATGGTTACTAACATTTTTTTGTAATTTAAAAATGATTGGGTTTAGTTTGTTGTGGTAGGGGTTAGTTGGTGATGATTTAGAGTAGCCCAAGTAATTTAGGTGAGTCTGGCATAGTTTGTTATGATTTGTACACCTTTTTGTGTAATTTTAAGATGATATGGTTTGGTTTGTTGTGGTAAGGTATAGTTGGGAGTGATTTATAGTAGCCCAAGTAATTTAGGTGATTCTGGTATAGTTTGTTATGATTTTTAGCTTTTTTTTGTAATTTTAAAGTGATTGGGCTTAGTTTGTTGCTGTAAAGTGTAGTTGGGGGTGATTTTTGATAGCCGAAGTAATTTAGGTGAGTTTGGCATAGTTTGCTATGGTTAGTAGCATTTTTTTGTAATTTAAAAGTGTATGGGTTTAGTTTGTTGTGGTAAGGGTTAGTTGGTGATGATTTATGGTAGCCGAAGTAATTTAGGTGAGTTTGGCATAGTTTGCTATGGTTACTAGCATTTTTTTGTAATTTAAAAGTGATTGGGTTTAGTTTGTTGTGGTAAGGGTTAGTTGGTGATGATTTAGAGTAGCCGAAGTAATTTAGGTGAGTCTGGCATAGTTTGTTATGATTTGTACACCTTTGTTTGTAATTTTAAGATGATATGGTTTGGTTTGTTGTGGTAAGGGATAGTTGGGGGTGATTTACGGTAGCCGAAGTATTAAGGTGATTCTGGTATAGTTTGTAGCATTTTTTTGTAATTTAAAAGTGATTGGGTTTAGTTTGTTGTGGTAAGGGTTAGTTGGTAATGATTTATGGTAGCCGAAGTAATTTAGGTGAGTTTGGCATAGTTTGCTATGGTTACTAGCATTTTTTTGTAATTTAAAAGTGATTGGGTTTAGTTTGTTGTGGTAAGGGTTAGTTGGTGATGATTTAGAGTAGCCGAAGTAATTTAGATGAGTCTGGCATAGTTTGCTATGATTAGTAGCATTTTTTTGTAATTTAAAAGTGATTGGGTTTAGTTTGTTGTGGTAAGGGTTAGTTGGTGATGATTTATGTTAGCCGAAGTAATTTAAGTGAGTTTGGCATAGTTTGCTATGGTTACAAGCATTTTTTTGTAATTTAAAAGTGATTGGGTTTAGTTTGTTGTGGTAAGGGTTAGTTGGTGATGATTTAGAGTAGCCGAAGTAATTTAGGTGAGTCTGGCATAGTTTGTTATGATTTGTACACCTTTTTGTGTAATTTTAAGATGATATGGTTTGGTTTGTTGTGGTAAGGTATAGTTGGGAGTGATTTATAGTAGCCCAAGTAATTTAGGTGATTCTGGTATAGTTTGTTATGATTTTTAGCTTTTTTTTGTAATTTTAAAGTGATTGGGCTTAGTTTGTTGCGGTAAGGGTTAGCTGGTGATGATTTAGAGTAGCCCAAGTAATTTAGGTGAGTCTGGCATAGTTTGTTATGATTTGTACACCTTTTTTTGTAATTTTAAGATGATATGGTTTGGTTTGTTGTGGTAAGGGATAGTTGGGGGTGATTTACGGTAGCCGAAGTAATTTAGGTGATTCTGGTATAGTTTGTTATGATTTTTAGCATTTTTTTGTAATTTTAAAGTGATTAGGCATAGTTTGTTGCTGTAAAGTGTAGTTGGGGGTGATTTTTGATAGCCGAGGTAATTTAGGTGAGTTTGGCATAGTTTGCATTGGTTAGTAGCATTTTGTTGTAATTTAAAAGTGATTGGGTTTAGTTTGTTGTGGTAAGAGTTAGTTGGTGATGATTTAAGGAAGCCGACGCAATTTAGGTGAGTTTGGCATAGTTTTCTATGGTTACTAGCATTTTTTTGTAATTTAAAAGTCATTGGGTTTAGTTTGTTGTGGTAAGGGTTAGTTGGTAATGATTTAGAGTAGCCGAAGTAATTTAGGTGAGTCTGGCATAGTTTGTTATGAATTGTACACCTTTTTTGTAATTTTAAGATGATATGGTTTGGTTTGTTGTGGTAAGGGATAGTTGGGGGTGGTTTACGGTAGCCGAAGTAATTTAGGTGATTCTGGTATAGTTTGTTATGATTTTTAGCATTTTCTTGTAATTTTAAAGTGATTGGGCTTAGTTTGTTGCTGTAAAGTGTAGTTGGGGGTGATTTTTGATAGCCGAAGTAATTTAGGTGAGTTTGGCATAGTTTGCTATGGTTAGTAGCATTTTTTTGTAATTTAAAAATGATTGGGTTTAGTTTGTTGTGGTAAGGATTATTTGGTGATGATTTAGAGTAGCCCAAGTAATTTAGGTGAGTCTGGAATAGTTTCTTATGATTTGTACACCTTTTTTTGTAATTTTAAGATGATATGGTTTGGTTTGTTGTGGTAAGGGATAGTTGGGGGTGATTTACGGTAGCCGAAGTAATTTAGGTGATTCTGGTATAGTTTGTTATGATTTTTAGCATTTTTTTGTAATTTTAAAGTGATTGGGCTTAGTTTCTTTCTGTAAAGTGTAGTTGGGGGTGATTTTTGATAGCCGAAGTAGTTTAGGTGAGTTTGGCATAGTTTGCTATGGTTAGTAGCATTTTTTTGTAATTTAAAAGTGATTGGGTTTAGTTTGTTGTGGTAAGGGTTAGTTGGTGATGATTTATGGTAGCCGAAGTAATTTAGGTGAATCTGGCATAGTTTGCTATGGTTAGTAGCATTTTTTTGTAATTTAAAATTGATTGGGTTTAGTTTGTTGTGGTAAGGGTAAGTTAGTGATGATTTATGGTAGCCGAAGTAATTTAGGTGAGTTTGGCATAGTTTGCTATGGTTACTAGCATTTTTTTGTAATTTAAAAGTGATTGGGTTTAGTTTGTTGTGGTAAGGGTTAGTTGGTGATGATTAATGGTAGCCGAAGTAATTTAGGTGAGTTTGGCATAGTTTGCTATGGTTAGTAGCATTTTTTTGTAATTTAAAATTGATTGGGTTTAGTTTGTTGTGGTAAGGGTAAGTTGGTGATGATTTATGGTAGCCGAAGTAATTTAGGTGAGTTTGGCATAGTTTGCTATGGTTACTAGCATTTTTTTGTAATTCAAAAATGATTGGGTTTAGTTTGTTGTGGTAAGGGTTAGTTGGTGATGATTAATGGTAGCCGAAGTAATTTAGGTGAGTTTGGCATAGTTTGCTATGGTTACTAGCATTTTTTTGTAATTTAAAAGTGATTGGGTTTAGTTTGTTGTGGTAAGTTTTAGTTGGTGATGACTTAGAGTAGCCGAAGTAATTTAGGTGAGTCTGGCATAGTTTGTTATGATTTGTACACCTTTTTTGAAATTTTAAGATGATATGGTTTGGTTTGTTGTGGTAAGGGATAGTTGGGGGTGATTTACGGTACCTGAAGTAATTTAGGTGATTCTGGTATAGTTTGTTATAATTTTTAGCATTTTTTTGTAACTTTAAAGTGATTGTGCTTAGTTTGTTGCTGTAAAGTGTAGTTGGGGGTGATTTTTGATAGCCGAAGTAATTTAGGTGAGTTTGGCATAGTTTGCTATGGTTAGTAGCATTTTTTTGTAATTTAAAAGTGATTGGGTTTAGTTTGTTGTGGTAAGGGTTAGTTAGTGATGATTTAGAGTAGCCGAAGTAATTTAGTGAGTCTGGCATAGTTTGTTATGATTTGTACACCTTTTTTTGTAATTTTAAGATGATATGGTTTGGTTTGTTGTGGTAAGGTATAGTTGGGGGTGATTTACGGTAGCCCAAGTAATTTAGGTGATTCTGGTATAGTTTGTTATGATTTTTAGCATTTTTTTGTAATTTTAAAGTGATTGGGCTTAGTTTGTTGCTGTAAAGTGTAGTTGGGGGTGATTTTTGATAACCGAAGTAATTTAGATGAGTTTGGCATAGTTTGCTATGGTTACTAGCATTTTATTCTAATTCAAAAGTGATTGGGTTTAGTTTGTTGTGGTAAGGGTTAGTTGGTGATGATTTAGAGTAGCCGAAGTAATTTAGATGAGTCTGGCTTAATTTGTTATGATTTGTACACCTTTTTTTGTAATTTTAAGATGATATGGTTGGGTTTGTTGTGGTAAGGGATAGTTGGGGGTGATTTACGGTAGCCGAAGTAATTTAGGTGATTCTGGTATAGTTTGTTATGATTTTTAGCATTTTTTTGTAATTTTAAAGTGATTGGGCTTAGTTTGTTGCTGCAAAGTGTAGTTGGCGGTGATTTTTGATAGCCGAAGTAATTTAGGTGAGTTTGGCATAGTTTGCTATGGTTAGTAGCATTTTTTTGTAATTTAAAAGTCATTGGGTTTAGTTTGTTGTGGTAAGGGTTAGTTGGTGATGATTTATGGTAGCCGAAGTAATTTAGGTGAGTTTGGCATAGTTTGCTATGGTTACAAGCATTTTTTTGTAATTTAAAAGTGATTGGGTTAAGTTTGTTGTGGTAAGGGTTAGTTGGTGATGATTTAGAGTAGCCGAAGTAATCTAGGTGAGTCTGGCATAGTTTGTTATGATTTGTACACCAATTTTTGTAATTTTAAGATGATATGGTTTGGTTTGTTGTGGTAAGGGATAGTTGGGGGTGATTTATTGTAGCCGAAGTAATTTATTTGATTCTGGTATAGTTTGTTATGATTTTTAGCATTTTTTAATTTTAAAGTGATTTGGCTTAGTTTGTTGCTGTAAAGTGTAGTTAGGGGAGATTTTTGATAGCCGAAGTAATTTAGGTGAGTTTGGCATAGTTTGCTATGGTTAATAGCATTTTTTTGTAATTTAAAAGTGATTGGGTTTAGTTTGTTGTGGTAAGGGTTAGTTGGTGACGATTTATGGTAGCCGAAGAAATTTAGGTGAGTTTGGCATAGTTTGCTATGGTTACTAGCATGTTTTTGTAATTTAAAAGTGATTGGGTTTAGTTTGTTGTGGTAAGGGTTAGTTGGTGATGATTTAGAGTAGCCGAAGTAATTTAGGTGAGTCTGGCATAGTTTGTTATGATTTGTACACCAATTTTTGTAATTTTAAGATGATATGGTTTGGTATGTTGTGGTAAGGGATAGTTGGGGGTGATTTATTGTAGCCGAAGTAATTTATTTGATTCTGGTATAGTTTGTTATGATTTTTAGCATTTTTTTGTAATTTTAAAGTGATTGGGCTTAGTTTGTTGCTGTAAAGTGTAGTTAGGGGAGATTTTTGATAGCCGAAGTAATTTAGGTGAGTTTGGCATAGTTTGCTATGGTTAGTAGCATTTTTTTGTAATTTAAAAGTGATTGAGTTTAGTTTGTTGTGGTAAGAGTTAGTTGGTGCTGATTTATGGTAGCCGAAGTAATTTAGGTGAGTTGGGCATAGTTTGCTATGGTTAGTAGCATTTTTTTGTAATTTAAAAGTGATTGGGTTTAGTTTGTTGTGGTAAGAGTTAGTTGGTGATGATTTATGGTAGCCGAAGTAATTTAGTTGAGTTTGGCATAGTTTGCTATGGTTACTAGAATTTTTTTGGAATTTAAAAGTGATTGGGTTTAGATTGTTGTGGTAAGGGTTAGTTGGTGATGATTTAGAGTAGCCGAAGTAATTTAGGTGAGTTTGGCATAGTTTGCTATGGTTACTAGCATTTTTTTGTATTTTAAAAGTGATTGGATTTAGTTTGTTGTGGTAAGGGTTAGTTGGTGATGATTTAGAGTAGCCGAAGTAATTTAGGTTAGTTTGGCATTGTTTGTTATGATTTGTACACCTTTTTTTGTAATTTTAAGATGATATGGTTTGGTTTGTTGTGGTAAGGGATAGTTGGAGGTGATTTACGGTAGCCGAAGTAATTTAGGTGATTCTGGTATAGTTTGTTATGATTTTTAGAATTTTTTTGTAATTTTAAAGTGATTGGGCTTAGTTTGTTGCTGTAAAGTGTAGTTGGGGGTGATTTTTGATAGCCGAAGTAGTTTAGGTGAGTTTGGCATAGTTTGCTATAGTTAGTAGCATTTTTTTGTAATTTAAAAGTGATTGGGTTTAGTTTGTTGTGGTAAGGGTTAGTTGGTGATGATTTATGGTAGCCGAAGTAATTTAGGTGAGTTTGGCATAGTTTGCTATGGTTACTAGCATTTTTTTTTAATTTAAAAGTGATTGGGTTTAGCTTGTTGTGGTAAGGGTTAGTTGGTGATGATTTAGAGTAGCCGAAGTAATTTAGGTGAGTCTGTCATAGTTTGTTATGATTTGTACACCTTTTTTTGTAATTTTAAGATGATATGGTTTGGTTTGTTGTTTTAAGGGATAGTTGGGGGTGATTTCCGGTAGCCGAAGTAATTTAGGTGATTCTGGTATAGTTTGTTATGATTTTTAGCATTTTTTGTAATTTTAAAGTGATTGGGCATAGTTTGTTGCTGTAAAGTGTAGTTGGGGGTGATTTTTGATAGCCGAAGTAATTTAGGTGAGTTTGGCATAGTTTGCTATGGTTAGTAGCATTTTTTTGTAATTAAAAGTGATTGGGTTTAGTTTGTTGTGGTAAGGGTTAGTTGGTGATGATTTATGGTAGCCGAAGTAATTTAGGTGAGTTTGGCATAGTTTGCTATGGTTACTAGCATTTTTTTGTAATTTAAAAGTGATTGGGTTTAGTTTGTTGTGGTAAGGGTTAGTTGGTGATGATTTATGGTAGCCGAAGTAATTTAGGTGAGTCTGGCATAGTTTGCTATGGTTAGTAGCATTTTTTTGTAATTTAAAATTGATTGGGTTTAGTTTGTTGTGGTAAGGGTAAGTTGGTGATGATTTATGGTAGCCGAAGTAATTTAGGTGAGTTTGGCATAGTTTGCTATGGTTACTTGCATTTTTATGTAATTTAAAAGTGATTGGGTTTAGTTTGTTGTGGTAAGGGTTAGTTGGTGATGATTAATGGTAGCCGAAGTAATTTAGGTGAGTTTGGCATAGTTTGCTATGGTTACTAGCATTTTTTTGTAATTCAAAAATGATTGCGTTTAGTTTGTTGTGGTAAGGGTTAGTTGGTGATGATTAATGGTAGCCGAAGTAATTTAAGTGAGTTTGGCATAGTTTGCTATGGTTACTAGCATTTTTTTGTAATTTAAAAGTGATTGGGTTTAGTTTGTTGTGGTAAGTTTTAGTTGGTGATGACTTAGAGTAGCCGAAGTAATTTGGGTGAGTCTGGCATAGTTTGTTATGATTTGTACACCTTTTTTGAAATTTTAAGATGATATGGTTTGGTTTGTTGTGGTAAGGGATAGTTGGGGGTGATTTACGGTACCCGAAGTAATTTAGGTGATTCTGGTATAGTTTGTTATAATTTTTAGCATTTTTTTGTAATTTTAAAGTGATTGTGCTTAGTTTGTTGCTGTAAAGTGTTGTTGGGGGTGATTTTTGATAGCCGAAGTAATTTAGGTGAGTTTGGCATAGTTTGCTATGGTTAGTAGCATTTTTTTGTAATTTCAAAGTGATTGGGTTTAGTTTGTTGTGGTAAGGGTTAGTTAGTGATGATTTAGAGTAGCCGAAGTAATTTAGTGAGTCTGGCATAGTTTGTTATGATTTGTACACCTTTTTTTGTAATTTTAAGATGATATGGTTTGGTTTGTTGTGGTAAGGTATAGTTGGGGGTGATTTACGGTAGCCCAAGTAATTTAGGTGATTCTGGTATAGTTTGTTATGATTTTTAGCATTTTTTTGTAATTTTAAAGTGATTGGGCTTAGTTTGTTGCTGTAAAGTGTAGTTGGGGGTGATTTTTGATAACCGAAGTAATTTAGATGAGTTTGGCATAGTTTGCTATGGTTACTAGCATTTTATTCTAATTCAAAAGTGATTGGGTTTAGTTTGTTGTGGTAAGGGTTAGTTGGTGATGATTTAGAGTAGCCGAAGTAATTTAGATGAGTCTGGCTTAATTTGTTATGATTTGTACACCTTTTTTTGTAATTTTAAGATGATATGGTTGGGTTTGTTGTGGTAAGGGATAGTTGGAGGTGATTTACGGTAGCCGAAGTAATTTAGGTGATTCTGGTATAGTTTGTTATGATTTGTAGCATTTTTTTGTAATTTTAAAGTGATTGGGCTTAGTTTGTTGCTGCAAAGTGTAGTTGGCGGTGATTTTTGATAGCCGAAGTAATTTAGGTGAGTTTGGCATAGTTTGCTATGGTTAGTAGCATTTTTTTGTAATTTAAAAGTCATTGGGTTTAGTTTGTTGTGGTAAGGGTTAGTTGGTGATGATTTATGGTAGCCGAAGTAATTTAGGTGAGTTTGGCATAGTTTGCTATGGTTACTAGCATTTTTTTGTAATTTAAAAGTGATTGGGTTTAGTTTGTTGTGGTAAGGGTTAGTTGGTGATGATTTAGCGTAGCCGAAGTAATTTAGGTGAGTCTGGCATAGTTTGTTATGATTTGTACACCTTTTTTTGTAATTTTAAGATGATATGGTTTGGTTTGTTGTGGTAAGGGATAGTTGGAAGTGATTTACGGTAGCCAAAGTAATTTAGGTGATTCTGGTATAGTTTGTTATGATTTTTAGCATTTTTTTGTAATTTTAAAGTGATTGGGCTTAGTTTGTTGCTGTAAAGTGTAGTTGGGGGTGATTTTTGATAGCCGAAGTAATTTAGGTGAGTTTGGCATAGTTTGCTATGGTTAGTAGCATTTTTTTGTAATTTAAAAGTGATTGGGTTTAGTTTGTTGTGGTAAGGGTTTGTTGGTGATGATTTAGCGTAGCCGAAGTAATTTAGGTGAGTCTGGCATAGTTTGTTATGATTTGTACACCTTTTTTTGTAATTTTAAGATGATATGGTTTGGTTTGTTGTGGTAAGGGATAGTTGGAAGTGATTTACGGTAGCCAAAGTAATTTAGGTGATTCTGGTATAGTTTGTTATGATTTTTAGCATTTTTTGTAATTTTAAAGTGATTGGGCATAGTTTGTTGCTGTAAAGTGTAGTTGGGGGTGATTTTTGATAGCCGAAGTAATTTAGGTGAGTCTGGAATAGTTTCTTATGATTTGTACACCTTTTTTTGTAATTTTAAGATGATATGGTTTGGTTTGTTGTGGTAAGGGATAGTTGGGGGTGATTTACGGTAGCCGAAGTAATTTAGGTGATTCTGGTATAGTTTGTTATGATTTTTAGCATTTTTTTGTAATTTTAAAGTGATTGGGCTTAGTTTGTTTCTGCAAAGTGTAGTTGGGGGTGATTTTTGATAGCCGAAGTAGTTTAGGTGAGTTTGGCATAGTTTGCTATGGTTAGTAGCATTTTTTTGTAATTTAAAAGTGATTGGGTTTAGTTTGTTGTGGTAAGGGTTAGTTGGTGATGATTTATGGTAGCCGAAGTAATTTAGGTGAGTCTGGCATAGTTTGCTATGGTTAGTAGCATTTTTTTGTAATTTAAAATTGATTGGGTTTAGTTTGTTGTGGTAAGGGTAAGTTGGTGATGATTTATGGTAGCCGAAGTAATTTAGGTGAGTTTGGCATAGGTTGCTATGGTTACTTGCATTTTTATGTAATTTAAAAGTGATTGGGTTTAGTTTGTTGTGGTAAGGGTTAGTTGGTGATGATTAATGGTAGCCGAAGTAATTTAGGTGAGTTTGGCATAGTTTGCTATGGTTAGTAGCATTTTTTTGTAATTTAAAATTGATTGGGTTTAGTTTGTTGTGGTAAGGGTAAGTTGGTGATGATTTATGGTAGCCGAAGTAATTTAGGTGAGTTTGGCATAGTTTGCTATGGTTACTAGCATTTTTTTGTAATTCAAAAATGATTGCGTTTAGTTTGTTGTGGTAAGGGTTAGTTGGTGATGATTAATGGTAGCCGAAGTAATTTAAGTGAGTTTGGCATAGTTTGCTATGGTTACTAGCATTTTTTTGTAATTTAAAAGTGATTGGGTTTAGTTTGTTGTGGTAAGTTTTAGTTGGTGATGACTTAGAGTAGCCGAAGTAATTTGGGTGAGTCTGGCATAGTTTGTTATGATTTGTACACCTTTTTTGAAATTTTAAGATGATATGGTTTGGTTTGTTGTGGTAAGGGATAGTTGGGGGTGATTTACGGTACCCGAAGTAATTTAGGTGATTCTGGTATAGTTTGTTATAATTTTTAGCATTTTTTTGTAATTTTAAAGTGATTGTGCTTAGTTTGTTGCTGTAAAGTGTAGTTGGGGGTGATTTTTGATAGCCGAAGTAATTTAGGTGAGTTTGGCATAGTTTGCTATGGTTAGTAGCATTTTTTTGTAATTTCAAAGTGATTGGGTTTAGTTTGTTGTGGTAAGGGTTAGTTAGTGATGATTTAGAGTAGCCGAAGTAATTTAGTGAGTCTGGCATAGTTTGTTATGATTTGTACACCTTTTTTTGTAATTTTAAGATGATATGGTTTGGTTTGTTGTGGTAAGGTATAGTTGGGGGTGATTTACGGTAGCCCAAGTAATTTAGGTGATTCTGGTATAGTTTGTTATGATTTTTAGCATTTTTTTGTAATTTTAAAGTGATTGGGCTTAGTTTGTTGCTGTAAAGTGTAGTTGGGGGTGATTTTTGATAACCGAAGTAATTTAGATGAGTTTGGCATAGTTTGCTATGGTTACTAGCATTTTATTCTAATTCAAAAGTGATTGGGTTTAGTTTGTTGTGGTAAGGGTTAGTTGGTGATGATTTAGAGTAGCCGAAGTAATTTAGATGAGTCTGGCTTAATTTGTTATGATTTGTACACCTTTTTTTGTAATTTTAAGATGATATGGTTGGGTTTGTTGTGGTAAGGGATAGTTGGGGGTGATTTACGGTAGCCGAAGTAATTTAGGTGATTCTGGTATAGTTTGTTATGATTTGTAGCATTTTTTTGTAATTTTAAAGTGATTGGGCTTAGTTTGTTGCTGCAAAGTGTAGTTGGCGGTGATTTTTGATAGCCGAAGTAATTTAGGTGAGTTTGGCATAGTTTGCTATGGTTAGTAGCATTTTTTTGTAATTTAAAAGTCATTGGGTTTAGTTTGTTGTGGTAAGGGTTAGTTGGTGATGATTTATGGTAGCCGAAGTAATTTAGGTGAGTTTGGCATAGTTTGCTATGGTTACAAGCATTTTTTTGTAATTTAAAAGTGATTGGGTTAAGTTTGTTGTGGTAAGGGTTAGTTGGTGATGATTTAGAGTAGCCGAAGTAATCTAGGTGAGTCTGGCATAGTTTGTTATGATTTGTACACCAATTTTTGTAATTTTAAGATGATATGGTTTGGTTTGTTGTGGTAAGGGATAGTTGGGGGTGATTTATTGTAGCCGAAGTAATTTATTTGATTCTGGTATAGTTTGTTATGATTTTTAGCATTTTTTAATTTTAAAGTGATTGGGCTTAGTTTGTTGCTGTAAAGTGTAGTTAGGGGAGATTTTTGATAGCCGAAGTAATTTAGGTGAGTTTGGCATAGTTTGCTATGGTTAATAGCATTTTTTTGTAATTTAAAAATGATTGGGTTTAGTTTGTTGTGGTAAGGGTTAGTTGGTGACGATTTATGGTAGCCGAAGAAATTTAGGTGAGTTTGGCATAGTTTGCTATGGTTACTAGCATGTTTTTGTAATTTAAAAGTGATTGGGTTTAGTTTGTTGTGGTAAGGGTTAGTTGGTGATGATTTAGAGTAGCCGAAGTAATTTAGGTGAGTCTGGCATAGTTTGTTATGATTTGTACACCAATTTTTGTAATTTTAAGATGATATGGTTTGGTATGTTGTGGTAAGGGATAGTTGGGGGTGATTTATTGTAGCCGAAGTAATTTATTTGATTCTGGTATAGTTTGTTATGATTTTTAGCATTTTTTTGTAATTTTAAAGTGATTGGGCTTAGTTTGTTGCTGTAAAGTGTAGTTAGGGGAGATTTTTGATAGCCGAAGTAATTTAGGTGAGTTTGGCATAGTTTGCTATGGTTAGTAGCATTTTTTTGTAATTTAAAAGTGATTGGGTTTAGTTTGTTGTGGTAAGAGTTAGTTGGTGCTGATTTATGGTAGCCGAAGTAATTTAGGTGAGTTGGGCATAGTTTGCTATGGTTAGTAGCATTTTTTTGTAATTTAAAAGTGATTGGGTTTAGTTTGTTGTGGTAAGAGTTAGTTGGTGATGATTTATGGTAGCCGAAGTAATTTAGTTGAGTTTGGCATAGTTTGCTATGGTTACTAGAATTTTTTTGGAATTTAAAAGTGATTGGGTTTAGATTGTTGTGGTAAGGGTTAGTTGGTGATGATTTAGAGTAGCCGAAGTAATTTAGGTGAGTTTGGCATAGTTTGCTATGGTTACTAGCATTTTTTTGTAATTTAAAAGTGATTGGATTTAGTTTGTTGTGGTAAGGGTTAGTTGGTGATGATTTAGAGTAGCCGAAGTAATTTAGGTTAGTTTGGCATTGTTTGTTATGATTTGTACACCTTTTTTTGTAATTTTAAGATGATATGGTTTGGTTTGTTGTGGTAAGGGATAGTTGGAGGTGATTTACGGTAGCCGAAGTAATTTAGGTGATTCTGGTATAGTTTGTTATGATTTTTAGAATTTTTTTGTAATTTTAAAGTGATTGGGCTTAGTTTGTTGCTGTAAAGTGTAGTTGGGGGTGATTTTTGATAGCCGAAGTAATTTAGGTGAGTTTGGCATAGTTTGCTATAGTTAGTAGCATTTTTTTGTAATTTAAAAGTGATTGGGTTTAGTTTGTTGTGCTAAGGGTTAGTTGGTGATGATTTATGGTAGCCGAAGTAATTTAGGTGAGTTTGGCATAGTTTGCTATGGTTACTAGCATTTTTTTTTAATTTAAAAGTGATTGGGTTTAGTTTGTTGTGGTAAGGGTTAGTTGGTGATGATTTAGAGTAGCCGAAGTAATTTAGGTGAGTCTGTCATAGTTTGTTATGATTTGTACACCTTTTTTTGTAATTTTAAGATGATATGGTTTGGTTTGTTGTTTTAAGGGATAGTTGGGGGTGATTTCCGGTAGCCGAAGTAATTTAGGTGATTCTGGTATAGTTTGTTATGATTTTTAGCATTTTTTGTAATTTTAAAGTGATTGGGCATAGTTTGTTGCTGTAAAGTGTAGTTGGGGGTGATTTTTGATAGCCGAAGTAATTTAGGTGAGTTTGGCATAGTTTGCTATGGTTAGTAGCATTTTTTTGTAATTAAAAGTGATTGGGTTTAGTTTGTTGTGGTAAGGGTTAGTTGGTGATGATTTATGGTAGCCGAAGTAATTTAGGTGAGTTTGGCATAGTTTGCTATGGTTACTAGCATTTTTTTGTAATTTAAAAGTGATTGGGTTTAGTTTGTTGTGGTAAGGGTTAGTTGGTGATGATTTAGCGTAGCCGAAGTAATTTAGGTGAGTCTGGCATAGTTTGTTATGATTTGTACACTTTTTTTTGTAATTTTAAGATGATATGGTTTGGTTTGTTGTGGTAAGGGATAGTTGGAAGTGATTTACGGTAGCCAAAGTAATTTAGGTGATTCTGGTATAGTTTGTTATGATTTTTAGCATTTTTTTGTAATTTTAAAGTGATTGGGCTTAGTTTGTTGCTGTAAAGTGTAGTTGGGGGTGATTTTTGATAGCCGAAGTAATTTAGGTGAGTTTGGCATAGTTTGCTATGGTTAGTAGCATTTTTTTGTAATTTAAAAGTGATTGGGTTTAGTTTGTTGTGGTAAGGGTTTGTTGGTGATGATTTAGCGTAGCCGAAGTAATTTAGGTGAGTCTGGCATAGTTTGTTATGATTTGTACACCTTTTTTTGTAATTTTAAGATGATATGGTTTGGTTTGTTGTGGTAAGGGATAGTTGGAAGTGATTTACGGTAGCCAAAGTAATTTAGGTGATTCTGGTATAGTTTGTTATGATTTTTAGCATTTTTTGTAATTTTAAAGTGATTGGGCATAGTTTGTTGCTGTAAAGTGTAGTTGGGGGTGATTTTTGATAGCCGAAGTAATTTAGGTGAGTCTGGAGTAGTTTCTTATGATTTGTACACCTTTTTTTGTAATTTTAAGATGATATGGTTTGGTTTGTTGTGGTAAGGGATAGTTGGGGG
Organism: Eledona agricola; assembly: GCA_964023215.1. Taxonomy (NCBI): domain Eukaryota; kingdom Metazoa; phylum Arthropoda; class Insecta; order Coleoptera; family Tenebrionidae; genus Eledona; species Eledona agricola. The sequence continues at coordinate 21,590,878 of OZ026860.1, forward strand.
TGATTTACGGTAGCCGAAGTAATTTAGGTGATTCTGGTATAGTTTGTTATGATTTTTAGCATTTTTTTGTAATTTTAAAGTGATTGGGCTTAGTTTGTTTCTGTAAAGTGTAGTTGGGGGTGATTTTTGATAGCCGAAGTAGTTTAGGTGAGTTTGGCATAGTTTGCTATGGTTAGTAGCATTTTTTTGTAATTTAAAAGTGATTGGGTTTAGTTTGTTGTGGTAAGGGTTAGTTGGTGATGATTTATGGTAGCCGAAGTAATTTAGGTGAGTCTGGCATAGTTTGCTATGGTTAGTAGCATTTTTTTGTAATTTAAAATTGATTGGGTTTAGTTTGTTGTGGTAAGGGTAAGTTGGTGATGATTTATGGTAGCCGAAGTAATTTAGGTGAGTTTGGCATAGTTTGCTATGGTTACTAGCATTTTTTTGTAATTTAAAAGTGATTGGGTTTAGTTTGTTGTGGTAAGGGTTAGTTGGTGATGATTAATGGTAGCCGAAGTAATTTAGGTGAGTTTGGCATAGTTTGCTATGGTTAGTAGCATTTTTTTGTAATTTAAAATTGATTGGGTTTAGTTTGTTGTGGTAAGGGTAAGTTGGTGATGATTTATGGTAGCCGAAGTAATTTAGGTGAGTTTGGCATAGTTTGCTATGGTTACTAGCATTTTTTTGTAATTCAAAAATGATTGGGTTTAGTTTGTTGTGGTAAGGGTTAGTTGGTGATGATTAATGGTAGCCGAAGTAATTTAAGTGAGTTTGGCATAGTTTGCTATGGTTACTAGCATTTTTTTGTAATTTAAAAGTGATTGGGTTTAGTTTGTTGTGGTAAGTTTTAGTTGGTGATGACTTAGAGTAGCCGAAGTAATTTGGGTGAGTCTGGCATAGTTTGTTATGATTTGTACACCTTTTTTGAAATTTTAAGATGATATGGTTTGGTTTGTTGTGGTAAGGGATAGTTGGGGGTGATTTACGGTACCCGAAGTAATTTAGGTGATTCTGGTATAGTTTGTTATAATTTTTAGCATTTTTTTGTAATTTTAAAGTGATTGTGCTTAGTTTGTTGCTGTAAAGTGTAGTTGGGGGTGATTTTTGATAGCCGAAGTAATTTAGGTGAGTTTGGCATAGTTTGCTATGGTTAGTAGCATTTTTTTGTAATTTAAAAGTGATTGGGTTTAGTTTGTTGTGGTAAGGGTTAGTTAGTGATGATTTAGAGTAGCCGAAGTAATTTAGTGAGTCTGGCATAGTTTGTTATGATTTGTACACCTTTTTTTGTAATTTTAAGATGATATGGTTTGGTTTGTTGTGGTAAGGGATAGTTGGAAGTGATTTACGGTAGCCAAAGTAATTTAGGTGATTCTGGTATAGTTTGTTATGATTTTTAGCATTTTTTTGTAATTTTAAAGTGATTGGGCTTAGTTTGTTGCTGTAAAGTGTAGTTGGGGGTGATTTTTGATAGCCGAAGTAATTTAGGTGAGTTTGGCATAGTTTGCTATGGTTAGTAGCATTTTTTTGTAATTAAAAGTGATTGGGTTTAATTTGTTGTGGTAAGGGTTAGTTGGTGATGATTTATGGTAGCCGAAGTAATTTAGGTGAGTTTGGCATAGTTTGCTATGGTTACTAGCATTTTTTTGTAATTTAAAAGTGATTGGGTTTAGTTTGTTGTGGTAAGGGTTAGTTGGTGATGATTTAGCGTAGCCGAAGTAATTTAGGTGAGTCTGGCATAGTTTGTTATGATTTGTACACCTTTTTTTGTAATTTTAAGATGATATGGTTTGGTTTGTTGTGGTAAGGGATAGTTGGAAGTGATTTACGGTAGCCAAAGTAATTTAGGTGATTCTGGTATAGTTTGTTATGATTTTTAGCATTTTTTTGTAATTTTAAAGTGATTGGGCTTAGTTTGTTGCTGTAATGTGTAGTTGGGGGTGATTTTTGATAGCCGAAGTAATTTAGGTGAGTTTGGCATAGTTTGCTATGGTTAGTAGCATTTTTTTGTAATTTAAAAGTGATTGGGTTTAGTTTGTTGTGGTAAGGGTTTGTTGGTGATGATTTAGCGTAGCCGAAGTAATTTAGGTGAGTCTGGCATAGTTTGTTATGATTTGTACACCTTTTTTTGTAATTTTAAGATGATATGGTTTGGTTTGTTGTGGTAAGGGATAGTTGGAAGTGATTTACGGTAGCCAAAGTAATTTAGGTGATTCTGGTATAGTTTGTTATGATTTTTAGCATTTTTTGTAATTTTAAAGTGATTGGGCATAGTTTGTTGCTGTAAAGTGTAGTTGGGGGTGATTTTTGATAGCCGAAGTAATTTAGGTGAGTCTGGAATAGTTTCTTATGATTTGTACACCTTTTTTTGTAATTTTAAGATGATATGGTTTGGTTTGTTGTGGTAAGGGATAGTTGGGGGTGATTTACGGTAGCCGAAGTAATTTAGGTGATTCTGGTATAGTTTGTTATGATTTTTAGCATTTTTTTGTAATTTTAAAGTGATTGGGCTTAGTTTGTTTCTGTAAAGTGTAGTTGGGGGTGATTTTTGATAGCCGAAGTAGTTTAGGTGAGTTTGGCATAGTTTGCTATGGTTAGTAGCATTTTTTTGTAATTTAAAAGTGATTGGGTTTAGTTTGTTGTGGTAAGGGTTAGTTGGTGATGATTTATGGTAGCCGAAGTAATTTAGGTGAGTCTGGCATAGTTTGCTATGGTTAGTAGCATTTTTTTGTAATTTAAAATTGATTGGGTTTAGTTTGTTGTGGTAAGGGTAAGTTGGTGATGATTTATGGTAGCCGAAGTAATTTAGGTGAGTTTGGCATAGTTTGCTATGGTTACTAGCATTTTTTTGTAATTTAAAAGTGATTGGGTTTAGTTTGTTGTGGTAAGGGTTAGTTGGTGATGATTAATGGTAGCCGAAGTAATTTAGGTGAGTTTGGCATAGTTTGCTATGGTTAGTAGCATTTTTTTGTAATTTAAAATTGATTGGGTTTAGTTTGTTGTGGTAAGGGTAAGTTGGTGATGATTTATGGTAGCCGAAGTAATTTAGGTGAGTTTGGCATAGTTTGCTATGGTTACTAGCATTTTTTTGTAATTCAAAAATGATTGGGTTTAGTTTGTTGTGGTAAGGGTTAGTTGGTGATGATTAATGGTAGCCGAAGTAATTTAAGTGAGTTTGGCATAGTTTGCTATGGTTACTAGCATTTTTTTGTAATTTAAAAGTGATTGGGTTTAGTTTGTTGTGGTAAGTTTTAGTTGGTGATGACTTAGAGTAGCCGAAGTAATTTGGGTGAGTCTGGCATAGTTTGTTATGATTTGTACACCTTTTTTGAAATTTTAAGATGATATGGTTTGGTTTGTTGTGGTAAGGGATAGTTGGGGGTGATTTACGGTACCCGAAGTAATTTAGGTGATTCTGGTATAGTTTGTTATAATTTTTAGCATTTTTTTGTAATTTTAAAGTGATTGTGCTTAGTTTGTTGCTGTAAAGTGTAGTTGGGGGTGATTTTTGATAGCCGAAGTAATTTAGGTGAGTTTGGCATAGTTTGCTATGGTTAGTAGCATTTTTTTGTAATTTAAAAGTGATTGGGTTTAGTTTGTTGTGGTAAGGGTTAGTTAGTGATGATTTAGAGTAGCCGAAGTAATTTAGTGAGTCTGGCATAGTTTGTTATGATTTGTACACCTTTTTTTGTAATTTTAAGATGATATGGTTTGGTTTGTTGTGGTAAGGTATAGTTGGGGGTGATTTACGGTAGCCCAAGTAATTTAGGTGATTCTGGTATAGTTTGTTATGATTTTTAGCATTTTTTTGTAATTTTAAAGTGATTGGGCTTAGATTGTTGCTGTAAAGTGTAGTTGGGGGTGATTTTTGATAACCGAAGTAATTTAGATGAGTTTGGCATAGTTTGCTATGGTTACTAGCATTTTATTCTAATTCAAAAGTGATTGGGTTTAGTTTGTTGTGGTAAGGGTTAGTTGGTGATGATTTAGAGTAGCCGAAGTAATTTAGATGAGTCTGGCTTAATTTGTTATGATTTGTACACCTTTTTTTGTAATTTTAAGATGATATGGTTGGGTTTGTTGTGGTAAGGGATAGTTGGGGGTGATTTACGGTAGCCGAAGTAATTTAGGTGAATCTGGTATAGTTTGTTATGATTTTTAGCATTTTTTTGTAATTTTAAAGTGATTGGGCTTAGTTTGTTGCTGTAAAGTGTAGTTAGGGGAGATTTTTGATAGCCGAAGTAATTTAGGTGAGTTTGGCATAGTTTGCTATGGTTAATAGCATTTTTTTGTAATTTAAAAATGATTGGGTTTAGTTTGTTGTGGTAAGGGTTAGTTGGTGACGATTTATGGTAGCCGAAGAAATTTAGGTGAGTTTGGCATAGTTTGCTATGGTTACTAGCATGTTTTTGTAATTTAAAAGTGATTGGGTTTAGTTTGTTGTGGTAAGGGTTAGTTGGTGATGATTTAGAGTAGCCGAAGTAATTTAGGTGAGTCTGGCATAGTTTGTTATGATTTGTACACCAATTTTTGTAATTTTAAGATGATATGGTTTGGTATGTTGTGGTAAGGGATAGTTGGGGGTGATTTATTGTAGCCGAAGTAATTTATTTGATTCTGGTATAGTTTGTTATGATTCTTAGCATTTTTTTGTAATTTTAAAGTGATTGGACTTAGTTTGTTGCTGTAAAGTGTAGTTAGGGGAGATTTTTGATAGCCGAAGTAATTTAGGTGAGTTTGGCATAGTTTGCTATGGTTAGTAGCATTTTTTTGTAATTTAAAAGTGATTGGGTTTAGTTTGTTGTGGTAAGAGTTAGTTGGTGCTGATTTATGGTAGCCGAAGTAATTTAGGTGAGTTGGGCATAGTTTGCTATGGTTAGTAGCATTTTTTTGTAATTTAAAAGTGATTGGGTTTAGTTTGTTGTGGTAAGAGTTAGTTGGTGATGATTTATGGTAGCCGAAGTAATTTAGTTGAGTTTGGCATAGTTTGCTATGGTTACTAGAATTTTTTTGGAATTTAAAAGTGATTGGGTTTAGATTGTTGTGGTAAGGGTTAGTTGGTGATGATTTAGAGTAGCCGAAGTAATTTAGGTGAGTTTGGCATAGTTTGCTATGGTTACTAGCATTTTTTTGTAATTTAAAAGTGATTGGATTTAGTTTGTTGTGGTAAGGGTTAGTTGGTGATGATTTAGAGTAGCCGAAGTAATTTAGGTTAGTTTGGCATTGTTTGTTATGATTTGTACACCTTTTTTTGTAATTTTAAGATGATATGGTTTGGTTTGTTGTGGTAAGGGATAGTTGGAGGTGATTTACGGTAGCCGAAGTAATTTAGGTGATTCTGGTATAGTTTGTTATGATTTTTAGAATTTTTTTGTAATTTTAAAGTGATTGGGCTTAGTTTGTTGCTGTAAAGTGTAGTTGGGGGTGATTTTTGATAGCCGAAGTAATTTAGGTGAGTTTGGCATAGTTTGCTATAGTTAGTAGCATTTTTTTGTAATTTAAAAGTGATTGGGTTTAGTTTGTTGTGGTAAGGGTTAGTTGGTGATGATTTATGGTAGCCGAAGTAATTTAGGTGAGTTTGGCATAGTTTGCTATGGTTACTAGCATTTTTTTTTAATTTAAAAGTGATTGGGTTTAGTTTGTTGTGGTAAGGGTTAGTTGGTGATGATTTAGAGTAGCCGAAGTAATTTAGGTGAGTCTGTCATAGTTTGTTATGATCTGTACACCTTTTTTTGTAATTTTAAGATGATATGGTTTGGTTTGTTGTTTTAAGGGATAGTTGGGGGTGATTTCCGGTAGCCGAAGTAATTTAGGTGATTCTGGTATAGTTTGTTATGATTTTTAGCATTTTTTGTAATTTTAAAGTGATTGGGCATAGTTTGTTGCTGTAAAGTGTAGTTGGGGGTGATTTTTGATAGCCGAAGTAATTTAGGTGAGTTTGGCATAGTTTGCTATGGTTAGTAGCATTTTTTTGTAATTAAAAGTGATTGGGTTTAGTTTGTTGTGGTAAGGGTTAGTTGGTGATGATTTATGGTAGCCGAAGTAATTTAGGTGAGTTTGGCATAGTTTGCTATGGTTACTAGCATTTTTTTGTAATTTAAAAGTGATTGGGTTTAGTTTGTTGTGGTAAGGGTTAGTTGGTGATGATTTAGCGTAGCCGAAGTAATTTAGGTGAGTCTGGCATAGTTTGTTATGATTTGTACACCTTTTTTTGTAATTTTAAGATGATATGGTTTGGTTTGTTGTGGTAAGGGATAGTTGGAAGTGATTTACGGTAGCCAAAGTAATTTAGGTGATTCTGGTATAGTTTGTTATGATTTTTAGCATTTTTTTGTAATTTTAAAGTGATTGGGCTTAGTTAGTTGCTGTAAAGTGTAGTTGGGGGTGATTTTTGATAGCCGAAGTAATTTAGGTGAGTTTGGCATAGTTTGCTATGGTTAGTAGCATTTTTTTGTAATTTAAAAGTGATTGGGTTTAGTTTGTTGTGGTAAGGGTTTGTTGGTGATGATTTAGCGTAGCCGAAGTAATTTAGGTGAGTCTGGCATAGTTTGTTATGATTTGTACACCTTTTTTTGTAATTTTTAGATGATATGGTTTGGTTTGTTGTGGTAAGGGATAGTTGGAAGTGATTTACGGTAGCCAAAGTAATTTAGGTGATTCTGGTATAGTTTGTTATGATTTTTAGCATTTTTTGTAATTTTAAAGTGATTGGGCATAGTTTGTTGCTGTAAAGTGTAGTTGGGGGTGATTTTTGATAGCAGAAGTAATTTAGGTGAGTCTGGAATAGTTTCTTATGATTTGTACACCTTTTTTTGTAATTTTAAGATGATATGGTTTGGTTTGTTGTGGTAAGGGATAGTTGGGGGTGATTTACGGTAGCCGAAGTAATTTAGGTGATTCTGGTATAGTTTGTTATGATTTTTAACATTTTTTTGTAATTTTAAAGTGATTGGGCTTAGTTTGTTTCTGTAAAGTGTAGTTGGGGGTGATTTTTGATAGCCGAAGTAGTTTAGGTGAGTTTGGCATAGTTTGCTATGGTTAGTAGCATTTTTTTGTAATTTAAAAGTGATTGGGTTTAGTTTGTTGTGGTAAGGGTTAGTTGGTGATGATTTATGGTAGCCGAAGTAATTTAGGTGAGTCTGGCATAGTTTGCTATGGTTAGTAGCATTTTTTTGTAATTTAAAATTGATTGGGTTTAGTTTGTTGTGGTAAGGGTAAGTTGGTGATGATTTATGGTAGCCGAAGTAATTTAGGTGAGTTTGGCATAGTTTGCTATGGTTACTAGCATTTTTTTGTAATTTAAAAGTGATTGGGTTTAGTTTGTTGTGGTAAGGGTTAGTTGGTGATGATTAATGGTAGCCGAAGTAATTTAGGTGAGTTTGGCATAGTTTGCTATGGTTAGTAGCATTTTTTTGTAATTTAAAATTGATTGGGTTTAGTTTGTTGTGGTAAGGGTAAGTTGGTGATGATTTATGGTAGCCGAAGTAATTTAGGTGAGTTTGGCATAGTTTGCTATGGTTACTAGCATTTTTTTGTAATTCAAAAATGATTGGGTTTAGTTTGTTGTGGTAAGGGTTAGTTGGTGATGATTAATGGTAGCCGAAGTAATTTAAGTGAGTTTGGCATAGTTTGCTATGGTTACTAGCATTTTTTTGTAATTTAAAAGTGATTAGGTTTAGTTTGTTGTGGTAAGTTTTAGTTGGTGATGACTTAGAGTAGCCGAAGTAATTTGGGTGAGTCTGGCATAGTTTGTTATGATTTGTACACCTTTTTTGAAATTTTAAGATGATATGGTTTGGTTTGTTGTGGTAAGGGATAGTTGGGGGTGATTTACGGTACCCGAAGTAATTTAGGTGATTCTGGTATAGTTTGTTATAATTTTTAGCATTTTTTTGTAATTTTAAAGTGATTGTGCTTAGTTTGTTGCTGTAAAGTGTAGTTGGGGGTGATTTTTGATAGCCGAAGTAATTTAGGTGAGTTTGGCATAGTTTGCTATGGTTAGTAGCATTTTTTTGTAATTTAAAAGTGATTGGGTTTAGTTTGTTGTGGTAAGGGTTAGTTAGTGATGATTTAGAGTAGCCGAAGTAATTTAGTGAGTCTGGCATAGTTTGTTATGATTTGTACACCTTTTTTTGTAATTTTAAGATGATATGGTTTGGTTTGTTGTGGTAAGGTATAGTTGGGGGTGATTTACGGTAGCCCAAGTAATTTAGGTGATTCTGGTATAGCTTGTTATGATTTTTAGCATTTTTTTGTAATTTTAAAGTGATTGAGCTTAGTTTGTTGCTGTAAAGTGTAGTTGGGGGTGATTTTTGATAACCGAAGTAATTTAGATGAGTTTGGCATAGTTTGCTATGGTTACTAGCATTTTATTCTAATTCAAAAGTGATTGGGTTTAGTTTGTTGTGGTAAGGGTTAGTTGGTGACGATTTATGGTAGCCGAAGAAATTTAGGTGAGTTTGGCATAGTTTGCTATGGTTACTAGCATGTTTTTGTAATTTAAAAGTGATTGGGTTTAGTTTGTTGTGGTAAGGGTTAGTTGGTGATGATTTAGAGTAGCCGAAGTAATTTAGGTGAGTCTGGCATAGTTTGTTATGATTTGTACACCAATTTTTGTAATTTTAAGATGATATGGTTTGGTTTGTTGTGGTAAGGGATAGTTGGGGGTGATTTATTGTAGCCGAAGTATTTTATTTGATTCTGGTATAGCTTGTTATGATTTTTAGCATTTTTTTTGTAATTTTAAAGTGATTGGGCTTAGTTTGTTGCTGTAAAGTGTAGTTAGGGGAGATTTTTGATAGCCGAAGTAATTTAGGTGAGTTTGGCATAGTTTGCTATTGTTAGTAGCATTTTTTTGTAATTTAAAAGTGATTGGGTTTAGTTTGTTGTTGTAAGAGTTAGTTGGTGATGATTTATGGTAGCCGAAGTAATTTAGGTGAGTTGGGCATAGTTTGCTATGGTTAGTAGCATTTTTTTGTAATTTAAAAGTGATTGGGTTTAGTTTGTTGTGGTAAGAGTTAGTTGGTGATGATTTATGGTAGCCGAAGTAATTTAGTTGAGTTTGGCATAGTTTGCTAGGGTTACTAGAATTTTTTTGGAATTTAAAAGTGATTGGGTTTAGATTGTTGTGGTAAGGGTTAGTTGGTGATGATTTAGAGTAGCCGAAGTAATTTAGGTGAGTTTGGCATAGTTTGCTATGGTTACTAGCATTTTTTTGTAATTTAAAAGTGATTGGGTTTAGTTTGTTGTGGTAAGGGTTAGTTGGTGATGATTTAGAGTAGCCGAAGTAATTTAGGTTAGTTTGGCATTGTTTGTTATGATTTGTACACCTTTTTTTGTAATTTTAAGATGATATGGTTTGGTTTGTTGTGGTAAGGGATAGTTGGAGGTGATTTACGGTAGCCGAAGTAATTTAGGTGATTCTGGTATAGTTTGTTATGATTTTTAGAATTTTTTTGTAATTTTAAAGTGATTGGGCTTAGTTTGTTGCTGTAAAGTGTAGTTGGGGGTGATTTTTGATAGCCGAAGTAATTTAGGTGAGTTTATCATAGTTTGCTATAGTTAGTAGCATTTTTTTGTAATTTAAAAGTGATTGGGTTTAGTTTGTTGTGGTAAGGGTTAGTTGGTGATGATTTATGGTAGCCGAAGTAATTTAGGTGAGTTTGGCATAGTTTGCTATAGTTACTAGCATTTTTTTTTAATTTAAAAATGATTGGGTTTAGTTTGTTGTGGTAAGGGTTAGTTGGTGATGATTTAGAGTAGCCGAAGTAATTTAGGTGAGTCTGTCATAGTTTGTTATGATTTGTACACCTTTTTTTGTAATTTTAAGATGATATGGTTTGGTTTGTTGTTTTAAGGGATAGTTGGGGGTGATTTCCGGTAGCCGAAGTAATTTAGGTGATTCTGGTATAGTTTGTTACGATTTTTAGCATTTTTTGTAATTTTAAAGTGATTGGGCATAGTTTGTTGCTGTAAAGTGTAGTTGGGGGTGATTTTTGATAGCCGAAGTAATTTAGGTGAGTTTGGCATAGTTTGCTATGGTTAGTAGCATTTTTCTGTAATTAAAAGTGATTGGGTTTAGTTTGTTGTGGTAAGGGTTAGTTGGTGATGATTTATGGTAGCCGAAGTAATTTAGGTGAGTTTGGCATAGTTTGCTATGGTTACTAGCATTTTTTTGTAATTTAAAAGTGATTGGGTTTAGTTTGTTGTGGTAAGGGTTAGTTGGTGATGATTTAGCGTAGCCGAAGTAATTTAGGTGAGTCTGGCATAGTTTGTTATGATTTGTACACCTTTTTTTGTAATTTTAAGATGATATGGTTTGGTTTGTTGTGGTAAGGGATAGTTGGAAGTGATTTACGGTAGCCAAAGTAATTTAGGTGATTCTGGTATAGTTTGTTATGATTTTTAGCATTTTTTGTAATTTTAAAGTGATTGGGCATAGTTTGTTGCTGTAAAGTGTAGTTGGGGGTGATTTTTGATAGCCGAAGTAATTTAGGTGAGTTTGGCATAGTTTGCTATGGTTACAAGCATTTTTTTGTAATTTAAAAGTGATTGGGTTAAGTTTGTTGTGGTAAGGGTTAGTTGGTGATGATTTAGAGTAGCCGAAGTAATCTAGGTGAGTCTGGCATAGTTTGTTATGATTTGTACACCTTTTTTTGTAATTTTAAGATGATATGGTTTGGTTTGTTGTGGTAAGGGATAGTTGGTGGTGATTTACTGTAGCCGAAGTAATTTAGGTGATTCTGGTATAGTTTGTTATGATTTTTAGCATTTTTTTGTAATTTAAAAGTGATTGGGATTACTTTGTTGCTGTAAAGTGTAGTTAGGGGAGATTTTTGATAGCCGAAGTAATTTAGGTGAGTTTGGCATAGTTTGCTATGGTTAGTAGCATTTTTTTGTAATTTAAAAGTGATTAGGTTTAGTTTGTTGTGGTAAGAGTTAGTTGGTGATGATTTATGGTAGCCGAAGTAATTTAGGTGAGTTTGGCATAGTTTGCTATGGTTACTAGCATTTTTTTGTATTTTAAAAGTGATTGGGTTTAGTTTGTTGTGGTAAGGGTTAGTTGGTGACGATTTATGGTAGCCGAAGAAATTTAGGTGAGTTTGGCATAGTTTGCTATGGTTACTAGCATGTTTTTGTAATTTAAAAGTGATTGGGTTTAGTTTGTTGTGGTAAGGGTTAGTTGGTGATGATTTAGAGTAGCCGAAGTAATTTAGGTGAGTCTGGCATAGTTTGTTATGATTTGTACACCAATTTTTGTAATTTTAAGATGATATGGTTTGGTTTGTTGTGGTAAGGGATAGTTGGGGGTGATTTATTGTAGCCGAAGTATTTTATTTGATTCTGGTATAGCTTGTTATGATTTTTAGCATTTTTTTGTAATTTTAAAGTGATTGGGCTTAGTTTGTTGCTGTAAAGTGTAGTTAGGGGAGATTTTTGATAGCCGAAGTAATTTAGGTGAGTTTGGCATAGTTTGCTATTGTTAGTAGCATTTTTTTGTAATTTAAAAGTGATTGGGTTTAGTTTGTTGTGGTAAGAGTTAGTTGGTGATGATTTATGGTAGCCGAAGTAATTTAGGTGAGTTGGGCATAGTTTGATATGGTTAGTAGCATTTTTTTGTAATTTAAAAGTGATTGGGTTTAGTTTGTTGTGGTAAGAGTTAGTTGGTGATGATTTATGGTAGCCGAAGTAATTTAGTTGAGTTTGGCATAGTTTGCTATGGTTACTAGAATTTTTTTGGAATTTAAAAGTGATTGGGTTTAGATTGTTGTGGTAAGGGTTAGTTGGTGATGATTTAGAGTAGCCGAAGTAATTTAGGTGAGTTTGGCATAGTTTGCTATGGTTACTAGCATTTTTTTGTAATTTAAAAGTGATTGGGTTTAGTTTGTTGTGGTAAGGGTTAGTTGGTGACGATTTAGAGTAGCCGAAGTAATTTAGGTTAGTTTGGCATTGTTTGTTATGATTTGTACACCTTTTTTTGTAATTTTAAGATGATATGGTTTGGTTTGTTGTGGTAAGGGATAGTTGGAGGTGATTTACGGTAGCCGAAGTAATTTAGGTGATTCTGGTATAGTTTGTTATGATTTTTAGAATTTTTTTGGAATTTTAAAGTGATTGGGCTTAGTTTGTTGCTGTAAAGTGTAGTTGGGGGTGATTTTTGATAGCCGAAGTAATTTAGGTGAGTTTGGCATAGTTTGCTATAGTTAGTAGCATTTTTTTGTAATTTAAAAGTGATTGGGTTTAGTTTGTTGTGGTAAGGGTTAGTTGGTGATGATTTATGGTAGCCGAAGTAATTTAGGTGAGTTTGGCATAGTTTGCTATGGTTACTAGCATTTTTTTTAAATTTAAAAGTGATTGGGTTTAGTTTGTTGTGGTAAGGGTTAGTTGGTGATGATTTAGAGTAGCCGAAGTAATTTAGGTGAGTCTGTCATAGTTTGTTATGATTTGTACACCTTTTTTTGTAATTTTAAGATGATATGGTTTGGTTTGTTGTTTTAAGGGATAGTTGGGGGTGATTTCCGGTAGCCGAAGTAATTTAGGTGATTCTGGTATAGTTTGTTATGATTTTTAGCATTTTTTGTAATTTTAAAGTGATTGGGCATAGTTTGTTGCTGTAAAGTGTAGTTGGGGGTGATTTTTGATAGCCGAAGTAATTTAGGTGAGTTTGGCATAGTTTGCTATGGTTAGTAGCATTTTTTTGTTATTAAAAGTGATTGGGTTTAGTTTGTTGTGGTAAGGGTTAGTTGGTGATGATTTATGGTAGCCGAAGTAATTTAGGTGAGTTTGGCATAGTTTGCTATGGTTACTAGCATTTTTTTGTAATTTAAAAGTGATTGGGTTTAGTTTGTTGTGGTAAGGGTTAGTTGGTGATGATTTAGCGTAGCCGAAGTAATTTAGGTGAGTCTGGCATAGTTTGTTATGATTTGTACACCTTTTTTTGTAATTTTAAGATGATATGGTTTGGTTTGTTGTGGTAAGGGATAGTTGGAAGTGATTTACGGTAGCCAAAGTAATTTAGGTGATTCTGGTATAGTTTGTTATGATTTTTAGCATTTTTTTGTAATTTTAAAGTGATTGGGCTTAGTTTGTTGCTGTAAAGTGTAGATGGGGGTGATTTTTGATAGCCGAAGTAATTTAGGTGAGTTTGGCATAGTTTGTTATGGTTAGTAGCATTTTTTTGTAATTTAAAAGTGATTGGGTTTAGTTTGTTGTGGTAAGGGTTTGTTGGTGATGATTTAGCGTAGCCGAAGTAATTTAGGTGAGTCTGGCATAGTTTGTTATGATTTGTACACCTTTTTTTGTAATTTTAAGATGATATGGTTTGGTTTGTTGTGGTAAGGGATAGTTGGAAGTGATTTACGGTAGCCAAAGTAATTTAGGTGATTCTGGTATAGTTTGTTATGATTTTTAGCATTTTTTGTAATTTTAAAGTGATTGGGCATAGTTTGTTGCTGTAAAGTGTAGTTGGGGGTGATTTTTGATAGCCGAAGTAATTTAGGTGAGTTTGGCATAGTTTGCTATGGTTACAAGCATTTTTTTGTAATTTAAAAGTGATTGGGTTAAGTTTGTTGTGGTAAGGGTTAGTTGGTGATGATTTAGAGTAGCCGAAGTAATCTAGGTGAGTCTGGCATAGTTTGTTATGATTTGTACACCTTTTTTTGTAATTTTAAGATGATATGGTTTGGTTTGTTGTGGTAAGGGATAGTTGGTGGTGATTTACGGTAGCCGAAGTAATTTAGGTGATTCTGGTATAGTTTGTTATGATTTTTAGCATTTTTTTGTAATTTAAAAGTGATTGGGTTTACTTTGTTGCTGTAAAGTGTAGTTAGGGGAGATTTTTGATAGCCGAAGTAATTTAGGTGAGTTTGGCATAGTTTGCTATGGTTAGTAGCATTTTTTTGTAATTTAAAAGTGATTGGGTTTAGTTTGTTGTGGTAAGAGTTAGTTGGTGATGATTTATGGTAGCCGAAGTAATTTAGGTGAGTTGGGCATAGTTTGCTATGGTTAGTAGCATTTTTTTGTAATTTAAAAGTGATTGGGTTTAGTTTGTTGTGGTAAGAGTTAGTTGGTGAAGATTTATGGCAGCCGAAGTAATTTAGTTGAGTTTGGCATAGTTTGCTATGGTTACTAGAATTTTTTTGGAATTTAAAAGTCATTGGGTTTAGATTGTTGTGGTAAGGGTTAGTTGGTGATGATTTAGAGTAGCCGAAGTAATTTAGGTGAGTTTGGCATAGTTTGCTATGGTTACTAGCATTTTTTTGTAATTTAAAAGTGATTGGGTTTAGTTTGTTGTGGTAAGGGTTAGTTGGTGATGATTTAGAGTAGCCGAAGTAATTTAGGTTAGTTTGGCATTGTTTGTTATGATTTGTACACCTTTTTTTGTAATTTTAAGATGATATGGTTTGGTTTGTTGTGGTAAGGGATAGTTGGAGGTGATTTACGGTAGCCGAAGTAATTTAGGTGATTCTGGTATAGTTTGTTATGATTTTTAGAATTTTTTTGTAATTTTAAAGTGATTGGGCTTAGTTTGTTGCTGTAAAATGTAGTTGGGGGTGATTTTTGATAGCCGAAGTAATTTAGGTGAGTTTGGCATAGTTTGCTATAGTTAGTAGCATTTTTTTGTAATTTAAAAGTGATTGGGTTTAGTTTGTTGTGGTAAGGGTTAGTTGGTGATGATTTATGGTAGCCGAAGTAATTTAGGTGAGTTTGGCATAGTTTGCTATAGTTACTAGCATTTTTTTTTAATTTAAAAGTGATTGGGTTTTGTTTGTTGTGGTAAGGGTTAGTTGGTGATGATTTAGAGTAGCCGAAGTAATTTAGGTGAGTCTGTCATAGTTTGTTATGATTTGTACACCTTTTTTTGTAATTTTAAGATAATATGGTTTGGTTTGTTGTTTTAAGGGATAGTTGGGGGTGATTTCCGGTAGCCGAAGTAATTTAGGTGATTCTGGTATAGTTTGTTATGATTTTTAGCATTTTTTGTAATTTTAAAGTGATTGGGCATAGTTTGTTGCTGTAAAGTGTAGTTGGGGGTGATTTTTGATAGCCGAAGTAATTTAGGTGAGTTTGGCATAGTTTGCTATGGTTAGTAGCATTTTTCTGTAATTAAAAGTGATTGGGTTTAGTTTGTTGTGGTAAGGGTTAGTTGGTGATGATTTATGGTAGCCGAAGTAATTTAGGTGAGTTTGGCATAGTTTGCTATGGTTAGTAGCATTTTTTTGTAATTTAAAAGTGACTGGGTTTAGTTTGTTGTGGTAAGGGTTTGTTGGTGATGATTTAGCGTAGCCGAAGTAATTTAGGTGAGTCTGGCATAGTTTGTTATGATTTGTACACCTTTTTTTGTAATTTTAAGATGATATGGTTTGGTTTGTTGTGGTAAGGGATAGTTGGAAGTGATTTACGGTAGCCAAAGTAATTTAGGTGATTCTGGTATAGTTTGTTATGATTTTTAGCATTTTTTGTAATTTTAAAGTGATTGGGCATAGTTTGTTGCTGTAAAGTGTAGTTGGGGGTGATTTTTGATAGCCGAAGTAATTTAGGTGAGTTTGGCATAGTTTGCTATGGTTACAAGCATTTTTTTGTAATTTAAAAGTGATTGGGTTAAGTTTGTTGTGGTAAGGGTTAGTTGGTGATGATTTAGAGTAGCCGAAGTAATCTAGGTGAGTCTGGCATAGTTTGTTATGATTTGTACACCTTTTTTTGTAATTTTAAGATGATATGGTTTGGTTTGTTGTGGTAAGGGATAGTTGGTGGTGATTTACGGTAGCCGAAGTAATTTAGGTGATTCTGGTATAGTTTGTTATGATTTTTAGCATTTTTTTGTAATTTAAAAGTGATTGGGTTTACTTTGTTGCTGTAAAGTGTAGTTAGGGGAGATTTTTGATAGCCGAAGTAATTTAGGTGAGTTTGGCATAGTTTGCTATGGTTAGTAGCATTTTTTTGTAATTTAAAAGTGATTGGGTTTAGTTTGTTGTGGTAAGAGTTAGTTGGTGATGATTTATGGTAGCCGAAGTAATTTAGGTGAGTTTGGCATAGTTTGCTATGGTTACTAGCATTTTTTTGTATTTTAAAAGTGATTGGGTTTAGTTTGTTGTGGTAAGGGTTAGTTGGTGACGATTTATGGTAGCCGAAGAAATTTAGGTGAGTTTGGCATAGTTTGCTATGGTTACTAGCATGTTTTTGTAATTTAAAAGTGATTGGGTTTAGTTTGTTGTGGTAAGGGTTAGTTGGTGATGATTTAGAGTAGCCGAAGTAATTTAGGTGAGTCTGGCATAGTTTGTTATGATTTGTACACCAATTTTTGTAATTTTAAGATGATATGGTTTGGTTTGTTGTGGTAAGGGATAGTTGGGGGTGATTTATTGTAGCCGAAGTATTTTATTTGATTCTGGTATAGCTTGTTATGATTTTTAGCATTTTTTTGTAATTTTAAAGTGATTGGGCTTAGTTTGTTGCTGTAAAGTGTAGTTAGGGGAGATTTTTGATAGCCGAAGTAATTTAGGTGAGTTTGGCATAGTTTGCTATTGTTAGTAGCATTTTTTTGTAATTTAAAAGTGATTGGGTTTAGTTTGTTGTGGTAAGAGTTAGTTGGTGATGATTTATGGTAGCCGAAGTAATTTAGGTGAGTTGGGCATAGTTTGCTATGGTTAGTAGCATTTTTTTGTAATTTAAAAGTGATTGGGTTTAGTTTGTTGTGGTAAGAGTTAGTTGGTGATGATTTATGGTAGCCGAAGTAATTTAGTTGAGTTTGGCATAGTTTGCTATGGTTACTAGAATTTTTTTGGAATTTAAAAGTGATTGAGTTTAGATTGTTGTGGTAAGGGTTAGTTGGTGATGATTTAGAGTAGCCGAAGTAATTTAGGTGAGTTTGGCATAGTTTGCTACGGTTACTAGCATTTTTTTGTAATTTAAAAGTGATTGGGTTTAGTTTGTTGTGGTAAGGGTTAGTTGGTGATGATTTAGAGTAGCCGAAGTAATTTAGGTTAGTTTGGCATTGTTTGTTATGATTTGTACACCTTTTTTTGTAATTTTAAGATGATATGGTTTGGTTTGTTGTGGTAAGGGATAGTTGGAGGTGATTTACGGTAGCCGAAGTAATTTAGGTGATTCTGGTATAGTTTGTTATGATTTTTAGAATTTTTTTGTAATTTTAAAGTGATTGGGCTTAGTTTGTTGCTGTAAAGTGTAGTTGGGGGTGATTTTTGATAGCCGAAGTAATTTAGGTGAGTTTATCATAGTTTGCTATAGTTAGTAGCATTTTTTTGTAATTTAAAAGTGATTGGGTTTAGTTTGTTGTGGTAAGGGTTAGTTGGTGATGATTTATGGTAGCCGAAGTAATTTAGGTGAGTTTGGCATAGTTTGCTATAGTTACTAGCATTTTTTTTTAATTTAAAAGTGATTGGGTTTAGTTTGTTGTGGTAAGGGTTAGTTGGTGAGGATTTAGAGTAGTCGAAGTAATTTAGGTGAGTCTGTCATAGTTTGTTATGATTTGTACACCTTTTTTTGTAATTTTAAGATGATATGGTTTGGTTTGTTGTTTTAAGGGATAGTTGGTGGTGATTTCCGGTAGCCGAAGTAATTTAGGTGATTCTGGTATAGTTTGTTATGATTTTTAGCATTTTTTGTAATTTTAAAGTGATTGGGCATAGTTTGTTGCTGTAAAGTGTAGTTGGGGGTGATTTTTGATAGCCGAAGTAATTTAGGTGAGTTTGGCATAGTTTGCTATGGTTAGTAGCATTTTTCTGTAATTAAAAGTGATTGGGTTTAGTTTGTTGTGGTAAGGGTTAGTTGGTGATGATTTATGGTAGCCGAAGTAATTTAGGTGAGTTTGGCATAGTTTGCTATGGTTACTAGCATTTTTTTGTAATTTAAAAGTGATTGGGTTTAGTTTGTTGTGGTAAGGGTTAGTTGGTGATGATTTAGCGTAGCCGAAGTAATTTAGGTGAGTCTGGCATAGTTTGTTATGATTTGTACACCTTTTTTTGTAATTTTAAGATGATATGGTTTGGTTTGTTGTGGTAAGGGATGGTTGGAAGTGATTTACGGTAGCCAAAGTAATTTAGGTGATTCTGGTATAGTTTGTTATGATTTTTAGCATTTTTTTGTAATTTTAAAGTGATTGGGCTTAGTTTGTTGCTGTAAAGTGTAGTTGGGGGTGATTTTTGATAGCCGAAGTAATTTAGGTGAGTTTGGCATAGTTTGCTATGGTTAGTAGCATTTTTCTGTAATTAAAAGTGATTGGGTTTAGTTTGTAGTGGTAAGGGTTAGTTGGTGATGATTTATGGTAGCCGAAGTAATTTAGGTGAGTTTGGCATAGTTTGCTATGGTTAGTAGCATTTTTTTGTAATTTAAAAGTGATTGGGTTTAGTTTGTTGTGGTAAGGGTTTGTTGGTGATGATTTAGCGTAGCCGAAGTAATTTAGGTGAGTCTGGCATAGTTTGTTATGATTTGTACACCTTTTTTTGTAATTTTAAGATGATATGGTTTGGTTTGTTGTGGTAAGGGATAGTTGGAAGTGATTTACGGTAGCCAAAGTAATTTAGGTGATTCTGGTATAGTTTGTTATGATTTTTAGCATTTTTTGTAATTTTAAAGTGATTGGGCATAGTTTGTTGCTGTAAAGTGTAGTTGGGGGTGATTTTTGATAGCCGAAGTAATTTAGGTGAGTTTGGCATAGTTTGCTATGGTTACAAGCATTTTTTTGTAATTTAAAAGTGATTGGGTTAAGTTTGTTGTGGTAAGGGTTAGTTGGTGATGATTTAGAGTAGCCGAAGTAATCTAGGTGAGTCTGGCATAGTTTGTTATGATTTGTACACCTTTTTTTGTAATTTTAAGATGATATGGTTTGGTTTGTTGTGGTAAGGGATAGTTGGTGGTGATTTACGGTAGCCGAAGTAATTTAGGTGATTCTGGTATAGTTTGTTATGATTTTTAGCATTTTTTTGTAATTTAAAAGTGATTGGGTTTACTTTGTTGCTGTAAAGTGTAGTTAGGGGAGATTTTTGATAGCCGAAGTAATTTAGGTGAGTTTGGCATAGTTTGCTATGGTTAGTAGCATTTTTTTGTAATTTAAAAGTGATTGGGTTTAGTTTGTTGTGGTAAGAGTTAGTTGGTGATGATTTATGGTAGCCGAAGTAATTTAGGTGAGTTTGGCATAGTTTGCTATGGTTACTAGCATTTTTTTGTATTTTAAAAGTGATTGGGTTTAGTTTGTTGTGGTAAGGGTTAGTTGGTGACGATTTATGGTAGCCGAAGAAATTTAGGTGAGTTTGGCATAGTTTGCTATGGTTACTAGCATGTTTTTGTAATTTAAAAGTGATTGGGTTTAGTTTGTTGTGGTAAGGGTTAGTTGGTGATGATTTAGAGTAGCCGAAGTAATTTAGGTGAGTCTGGCATAGTTTGTTATGATTTGTACACCAATTTTTGTAATTTTAAGATGATATGGTTTGGTTTGTTGTGGTAAGGGATAGTTGGGGGTGATTTATTGTAGCCGAAGTATTTTATTTGATTCTGGTATAGTTTGTTATGATTTTTAGCATTTTTTTGTAATTTTAAAGTGATTGGGCTTAGTTTGTTGCTGTAAAGTGTAGTTAGGGGAGATTTTTGATAGCCGAAGTAATTTAGGTGAGTTTGGCATAGTTTGCTATTGTTAGTAGCATTTTTTTGTAATTTAAAAGTGATTGGGTTTAGTTTGTTGTGGTAAGAGTTAGTTGGTGATGATTTATGGTAGCCGAAGTAATTTAGGTGAGTTGGGCATAGTTTGCTATGGTTAGTAGCATTTTTTTGTAATTTAAAAGTGATTGGGTTTAGTTTGTTGTGGTAAGAGTTAGTTGGTGATGATTTATGGTAGCCGAAGTAATTTAGTTGAGTTTGGCATAGTTTGCTATGGTTACTAGAATTTTTTTGGAATTTAAAAGTGATTGGGTTTAGATTGTTGTGGTAAGGGTTAGTTGGTGATGATTTAAAGTAGCCGAAGTAATTTAGGTGAGTTTGGCATAGTTTGCTATGGTTACTAGCATTTTTTTGTAATTTAAAAGTGATTGGGTTTAGTTTGTTGTGGTAAGGGTTAGTTGGTGATGATTTAGAGTAGCCGAAGTAATTTAGGTTAGTTTGGCATTGTTTGTTATGATTTGTACACCTTTTTTTGTAATTTTAAGATGATATGGTTTGGTTTGTTGTGGTAAGGGATAGTTGGAGGTGATTTAGAATAGCCGAAGTAATTTAGGTGATTCTGGTATAGTTTGTTATGATTTTTCGCATTTTTTTGTAATTTTAAAGTGATTGGGCTTAGTTTGTTGCTGTAAAGTGTAGTTGGGGGTGATTTTTGATAGCCGAAGTAATTTAGGTGAGTTTGGCATAGTTTGCTATGGTTAGTAGCATTTTTTTGTAATTTAAAAGTGATTGGGTTTATTTTGTTGTGGTAAGGGTTAGTTGGTGATGATTCATGGTAGCCGAAGTAATTTAGGTGAGTTTGGCATAGTTTGCTATGGTTACTAGCATTTTTTTTAATTTAAAAGTGATTGGGTTTAGTTTGTTGTGGTAAGGGTTAGTTGGTGATGATTTAGAGTAGCCGAAGTAATTTAGGTGAGTCTGGCATAGTTTGTTATGATTTGTACACCTTTTTTGTAATTTTAAGATGATATGGTTTGGTTTGTTGTTTTAAGGGATATTTGGGGGTGATTTACGGTAGCCGAAGTAATTTAGGTGATTCTGGTATAGTTTGTTATGATTTTTAGCATTTTTTTGTAATTTTAAAGTGATTGGGCATAGTTTGTTGCTGTAAAGTGTAGTTGGGGGTGATTTTTGATAGCCGAAGTAATTTAGGTGAGTTTGGCATAGTTTGCTATGGTTTGTAGCATTTTTTTGTAATTTAAAAGTGATTGGGTTTAGATTGTTGTGGTAAGGGTTAATTGGTGATGATTAATGGTAGCCGAAGTAATTTAGGTGAGTTTGGCATAGTTTGCAATAGTTACTAGCATTTTTTTGTAATTTAAAAGTGATTGGGTTTAGTTTGTTGTGGTAAGGGTTAGTTGGTGATGATTTAGAGTAGCCGAAGTAATTTAGGTGAGTCTGGCATAGTTTGTTATGATTTGTACACCTTTTTTTGTAATTTTAAGATGATATGGTTTGGTTTGTTGTGGTAAGGGATAGTTGGGGGTGATTTACGGTAGCCGAAGTAATTTAGGTGATTCTGGTATAGTTTGTTATGATTTTTAGCATTTTTTTGTAATTTTAAAGTGATTGGGCTTAGTTTGTTGCTGTAAAGTGTAGTTGGGGGTGATTTTTGATAACCGAAGTAATTTAGGTGAGTTTGGCATAGTTTGCTATAGTTAGTAGCTTTTTTTTGTAATTTAAAATGATTGGGTTTAGTTTGTTGTGGTAAGGGTTAGTTGGTGATGATTTAGAATAGCCGAAATAATTTAGGTGAGTCTGGCATAGTTTGTTATGATTTGTACACCTTTTTTTGTAATTTTAAGATGATATGGTTTGGTTTGTTGTGGTAAGGGATAGTTGGGGGTGATTTACGGTAGCCGAAGTAATTTAGGTGATTCTGGTATAGTTTGTTATGATTTTTAGCATTTTTTTGTAATTTTAAAGTGATTTGGCTTAGTTTGTTGCTGTAAAGTGTAGTTGGGAGTGATTTTTGATAGCCGAATTAATTTAGGTGAGTTTGGCCTAGTTTGCTATGGTTAGTAGCATTTTTTTGTAATTTAAAAGTGATTGGGATTGGTTTGTTGTGGTAAGGGTTAGTTGGTGATGATTTATGGTAGCCGAAGTAATTTAGGTGAGTTTGGCATAGTTTGCTATGGTTACTAGTATTTTGTTGTAATTTAAAAGTGATTGGGATTAGTTTGTTGTGTTAAGGGTTAGTTGGTGATGATTTAGAGTAACCGAAGTAATTTAGGTGAGTCTGGCATATTTTGTTATGATTTGTACACCTTTTTTTGTAATTTTAAAATGATATGGTTTGGTTTGTTGTGGTAAGGGATAGTTGAGGGTGATTTACGGTAGCCTAAGTAATTTAGGTGATTCTGGTATAGTTTGTTATGATTTTTAGCATTTTTTTGTAATTTTAAAGTGATTGGGTTTAGTTTGTTGCTGTAAAGTGTAGTTGGGGGTGATTTTTGATAGCCGAAGTAATTTCGGTGAGTTTGGCATAGTTTGCTATGGTTAGTAGCATTTTTTTGTAATTTAAAAGTGATTGGGTTAAGTTTGTTGTGGTAAAAGTTAGTTGGTGATGATTCATGGTAGCCGAAGTAATTTAGGTGAATTTGGCATAGTTGGCTATGGTTACTTGCATTTTTTTGTAATTTAAAAGTCATTGGGTTTAGTTTGTTGTGGTAAGGGTTTGTTGGTGATGATTTATGGTAGCCGAAGTAATTTAGGTGAGTTTGGCATAGTTTGCTATAGTTACTAGCATTTTTTTGTAATTTAAAAGTGATTGGGTTTAGTTTGTTGTGGTAAGGCTTAGTTGGTGATGATTTAGAGTAGCCGAAGTAATTTAGGTGAGTCTGGCATAGTTTGTTATGATTTGTACACCTTTTTTTGTAATTTTAAGATGATATGGTTTGGTTTGTTGTGGTAAGGGATAGTTGGGGGTGATTTACGGTAGCCGAAGTAATTTAGGTGATTCTGGTATAGTTTGTTATGATTTTTAGTTTTTTTTGTAATTTTAAAGTGATTGGGCTTAGTTTGTTGCTGTAAAGTGTAGTTGGGGGTGATTTTTGATAGCCGAAGTAATTTAGGTGAAACTAGCTGAATGTACCCGGCGTTGCCCGGACGTAGATTAAATAAGCGCCGTGTTGACAAAAGTGGTGTATTGGTGATGTAGACTAATCGACATTATAATACAATTAAACAGGAATGGTCTACTTTTACAATCACAAAATAAACAAATTTGCTGAAATAAACCTGCGTTGCCAGGACCGGGTACTTCAATATGAATTGGACAAAGAGGATACCTTGGTTTATATCAGAGATGAAAAATCTTGAATAGACACTTTAGGCAAAGACGCAGTTTGGAGGTGTTCTATGAGCGATTCCAGGAAATCGAAATTAACGTTGATCATGTTATGATAAAGTTGAAAACACAATGGAAACATTTCTCTTGCTGCAATCAACTCAGAAACAGAACAGTATGTAGATGATTTTGACTTATCTAAAGAATAAACAAACTCTTTAGCATCATTATCTCCTTCTGAACTGCACAAAAATTATTAAAACCTGGCCGCAACTTGTTGGTCAATTAAAGTGCGAAACTTTTGAGCTCCTTTCCAGTATTAAAATTTCAATACCAATACCATAGCTAGTAAAAAAGACAATTTCCATCACCATTCACGGGAATAATACGGTGTGATGTTTGTACATCGCTAGATGTTCAAACTTCTCCATCTTAGTTATAAATGATATAAAGCAATAATGAACGCAATGTACGTAAAATAAATAGTGTAAAACGTGTATAAACATACAATACTTAAGCGTATGATGTCAGTGAAATCCGGTCCAACGCTGCAAATTTCGGATTTCGGCCGGAGCAGGTTTGGTGAAGAACAAATACACTATCATTAACTGAACGTAAAAATTAGCGTTCGAAAATAAGTGGGGTGGTAAGGGGTAGTTGGGGGTGATTTATGGTAGCCGAAGTAATTTGGGTGAGTTTGGCATAGTTTGCTATGATTTGTAGCATTTTTTGTAATTTTAAAGTGAATTGGCTTATTTTGGGGTGGTAAGGAGTGGTTAGGGGTGATTTATGGTAGCTGAAATAATTTAGGTGAGTTTGGCATAGTTTGCTATGATTTGTAGCATTTTTGTAATTTTAAAGTGAATTGGCTTATTTTGGGGTGGTAAGGGGTAGTTGGGGGTGATTTATGGTAGCCGAAATAATTTAGGTAAATTTGACATAGTTTCCTATGGTTTGTAGCATTTTTTGTAATTTTAAAGTGATTTGGTTTAGTTTGGGGTGGTAAGTGGTAGTTGGGGGTGATTTGTGGTAGCCGAAGTAATTTAAGTGAATTTGGCATAGTTTACTATGGTTTGTAGCATTTTTTGTAATTTTAAAATGATTGATCTTAGTTTGGGGAGGTAAGGGGTAGTTGGGGGTGATTTATGGTAGCCA
The DNA here is from genome assembly GCA_964023215.1 of Eledona agricola. NCBI lineage: Eukaryota > Metazoa > Arthropoda > Insecta > Coleoptera > Tenebrionidae > Eledona > Eledona agricola. The sequence goes on from OZ026860.1 coordinate 21,614,972, forward strand.
AAGTAATTTAGGTGAGTTTGACATAGTTTGCTATGGTTTGTAGCATTTTTTGTAATTTTAAAGTGATTGGGCTTAGTTTGGGGTGGTAAGGGGTAGTTGGGAGTGATTTATGGTAGCCGAAGTAATTTGGGTGGTTTGTGGTATTTTTTGTAATTTTAAAGTGATTGGGCTTAGTTTGGGGTGGTAAGGGGTAGTTGGGGGTGATTTATGGTAGCCGAAGTAATTTGGGTGAGTTTGGCATAGTTTGCTATGGTTTGTGTCATTTTGTTTTATTTTAAAGTGATTGGAGTTACTTGGGGTTGCTAAGGGGTGGTAAGGGATGATTTAAGATAACGGATCTAATTTATGTCAGTTTGGCGTAGTTCGGGAATTTTTTGGGGTTGATTTGGTAAAGTTTGCAAGAGAGATTTGAGGATGTTTAATGTAGACGGATTAAATTTGGAGTGGTTTGGTAATTTTTAAATGAGTCACGGATCGACATTATAATTGAAATCAAAATTATAATTGAAATATCTGCGCCTCGCTAGGTACGGCAAAAGTATGATCAGGAAAGCAGAAACGTGTCTAAAATTTCAAGTCGCCAGTCCTCACGGTTTGGGCTGTGGGTTGATCGATGGAATCAGTGATTGTGTAGATGTGTAGATGAGTGTGTCAGTGAGGACATTTCGCTTTATATACAGCGTGAGTCATTAGTGGGGGATCGGTCCAGTTAAGATAGGAAAAATTTTTTAATACAATTTGTACACCGTTTTTCAGGCTGTACAACATAAAAATATTTTAATGTATACAGGGGTTCCAAAACTACCGCATGCTATACAACTTTAATTTTTCAAATAGAACTACCTATATTTTATTTCTCCACTAGCTGAATGTACCCGGCGTTGCCCGGACGTAGATTAAATAAACGCAGTGTTGACAAAAGTGGTGTATTTGTGATGTAGACTAATCGACATTATAATACAATTAAACAGGAATGCTCTACTTTTCCAATCACAAAATAAACAAATTTGCTGAAATTAACCTGCATTGCCAGGACCGGGTACTTCAATATGATTTGGAAAATGACGATAATTTCGTTTCTGGGTGCAAGCTCCTTTTTTTTTCACTCTTTTTCACTCTTCAAGAGAAGGAGAGTTGACAGAGAAGCTGAACTATTCCAAATTATTCCCATTTAGTTCTCTAACAACGTTAAAGAATGTCGTCGAAGAATGTTGAAATATATAAATAAATAATTTCACACCATAAAAACGATGTATTTGGTGTAGTTTCGGATGATAAGGTTTTTTTTGGGGATTGTTTTGAATGGTTATTGATAGTTGGCGGGGTTTAGCTTTGGCGGATTAAACGAAACTTTTGGTAATTTTAATGCGATTGGGTTTAGTTTGGCTTGGTAAGAAGTGGTTGGGGTGATATAGCGGAAGTCGAAGTAATTTATGCGAGTTTAGCGTAGTTTGCTTGTAATTCGTAATTTTTTTACATTTTAGGTTGATGTGGGGTAGTTTGGAATGGCAAGTGTATGATTTTTGAGAGTAGTTTGGAATGGTACATTATGTTTAGGGGTTTTTAACGTATTCAGGTAAAATATACAGAAAATTTGGTAATTTTAAAATGAACAATTATAGTGCGAACCTCTTGAGCTCTATTTTCGGTAATAACATGCAATAGGAAAGATAGTAAAAAATACTATTTCCATCACTTTTCAGAGGAATTATACGTGCTGGTATTTGTACCCCGCTTACTATTCCTCCATCTTAGTTATAAATAATGCAGAACAATAATGAACACAATGTACATAAAATAAATAGTGTAAATCGTGTATAAGCACACATTACTTATGATGTCAGTGAAATCCGGTAAAACTGCAAATTTCGGATTTTGGCCGGAGCAGGTTTGGTGAAGATCAAATACACCACTATCATTAAATGAACGTAAAAATTAGCGTACGGTATATAAGTGGAGTCCGGTACGACGATGGTAATTTTTCGAAAATCGATTAGGGAGATATTTACTTAAAGTCAAGAACAAATCGGGAATATTATATTAAAAAAATTTATTTAATAGCGATAGAACTTCGAATACTGATGCGTCACCTCGACCTTGGCGACGTTGAGTACCAGCGTTCCAGACGCTGAAGCAGCAATTTTAACAATTATATTAGGTGCACGTGCCTAGTGCGTATTAAAAGAATTTGGATTACCAAATAATACTCGCGCAGGTGTACTCGACTGGCCCGTCATAATTTGCACAAAATGAATTAACATACTAAAGTATATAAATATTTTGACGGGAATGTGGTGGGTGTAAAAATCTTATTCGGCCTCTCCGACAAACTAACACTTGTTTACATTAACATGCATGCCTTCATGGACCTGTGACGAATTACAAACAAATATCTAAATTTCAAGTGTTCCATTTGATTTTGTTTCTGGATGCAAGCGGTTTTTTTCACTCTTGTCAGTCTGAACTTATTACATAGTGATATTTTCACATCCAGGTGCCCTAAATTTATTTTGCCGCTGATTTCAAAAATTTTTCTGGAAGGAAAGTAGTCAGCAGTGGGGCTCGTCAGGGGTGGCAGGGTTGGCAGTGCCACTCCAAGTATAAATTTACTATCGAACACAAAATTAGTTCTGTAATTCAGTTGCAGAATTATGAATTTTTCAGATATTTTCACGAAAATTTAGCGCTTACACCGCCGCTGGTATGAATGTCAGTGATATCTGGTACATACAACGGTGAAAATTTCGGGGCAAATTTGGTGAAAAACAAATACACCACTATCATTAACTAAACGTAAAAATTAGCGTACAAATATAAGTGGAGTCCGGTCCGATGCTGATAATTTTTCGAAAATTGATTGGGGGCAGATTTGGTTAACGCGAGGATGAAATGTTAAATTAAAATACTTTATTTGATAGCGGTAGACCTTCGAACACTGATGCGTCGCCTCATCGAATTTGGCGACTTTGCAAACAGTTTCCGACGCTGGAGCAGCAATTTTCACAATTGTAGTTGTGTTAAAATTAAACACCGCGATCGAGTACTGCTCCACACGCTGAACCAGCAATTCTCGAATTCTAAGAAACGATAAGAAAGGCTTATCATCCAACGCTTGGTATGTGCGAATTTCTGCATAGACACTCAAACTAAATCGAGCATCGCCTTTTCACGTTTCTGACCTTGCCCTTGACGTGGCAGGCTCCAGCTGCTTCAATAATGTAAAAATCTTATTCGGCCTCTCCAATAAACTCACATTTGTTTACATTAACACGCATTCCCTCATGGACTTGTGACGAATTACAAACAAATATTTCAACTTCAAGTGTTCCATTTAATTTCGTTTCTGGGCGCAAGCTCCTTTCTTTTCACTCTAGTCAGTCTAAACTTATTACACAGAGTTATATTTTCAAATCCAGGCGCCCTAAAGAATTTTGTCATTGTTTTCAAAAGTTTCTAAATTATTCCAAATTATTCCCATTTAGTTCTCTGACAACGTTAAAGACAATGTTGAAATATATAAGGAAGTATTTAGGAATTATGTATAAAAAAGTCGAAGTTATTCTTCGCTCTTGAGCTCTATTTCCGGTATTAAAAATGCAATAGGAAAGATAGTAAGAAAGACTATTTCCATCACTTTTCACGGGAATTATACGTGGTGGTATTTGTTCTCCGCTTACTATTAGATTTTCAAACTGCTCCATCTTAGTTATAAATAATGCAGAACAATAATGAACGCAATGTACGTAAAATAAATAGTGTAAATAAATCGTGTCTAAGCATATAATACTTAAGCGTATGATGTCAGTGAAAATTTCGGATTTCGGCCGGAGCAGGTTTGGTGAAGAACAAATACACCACTATCATTAACTGAACGTAAAAATTAGCGTACGAAAATAAGTGAAGTCCGGTCCGACGCTGGAAATTTTTCGAAAATCGATTGGGGAGAGTTTTGGTTAACGGCAAGAACAAATCGGGAATATTATATTAAAATAATTTATTTAATAGCGACAGAACTTTGAATACCGATGCGTCGCCTCGACCTTGGCGACGTTGAGTACCACCGATCCAGACCCTGAAGCAGCAATTTTCACAATTATATGAGGTGCACGTGCCTAGTGCGTATAAAAACAAATCGTATAACAAAAGAGATTAATTTGTATGCACCAAATAATACTCGCACAGGTGTACTCGTATGGCCCGTCATAATTTTCACAAAATCAATTTAAGAAATTAACATTCTAAAGTAAATAAATATTTTGACAGGAATGTTAAAAATCTTATTCGGTCTCTCCGACAAACTAACACTTGTTTACATTCTCTGACAACGTTAAAGACAATGTTGAAATATATAGATACAAAATTTTACACCATAAAAACGAAGTATTTAGGAATTATGTATAAAAAAAGTCGAAGTTATTCTTCGCTCTTGAGCTCTATTTCCGGTATTAAAAATGCAATAGGAAAGATAGTAAGAAAGACTATTTCCATCACTTTTCACGGGAATTATACGTGGTGGTATTTGTTCTCCACTTAATATTAGATTTTCAAACTGCTCCATCTTAGTTATAAATAATGCAGAACCATAATGAACGCAATGTACGTAAAATAAATAGTGTAAATCGTGTATAAGCACACAATACTTAAAATTTCGGATTTTGGCCGGAGCAGGTTTGGTGAAGAACAAATACACCACTATGATTAACTGAACGTAAAAATTAGCGTACGATAATAAGTGACGTCCGGTCCGACGCTGGAAATTTTTCGAAAATCGATTGGGGAGAGTTTTGGTTAACGGCAAGAACAAATCGGGAATATCGGGAATAAAATAATTTATTTAATAGCGATAGAACTTCGAATACCGATGCGTCGCCTCGACCTTGGCGACGTTGAGTACCAGCGTTTCAGACGCTGAAGCAGCAATTTTCACAATAATATGAGGTGCACGTGCCTAGTGCGTATAAAAACAATTCGGATAACAAAAGAGATTAATTTGTATGCACCAAATAATACTCGCACAGGTGTACTCGTATGGCCCGTCATAATTTTCACAAAATCAATTTAAGAAATTAACATTCTAAAGTAAATAAATATTTTGACAGGAATGTTAAAAATCTTATTCGGTCTCTCCGACAAACTAACACTTGTTTACATTAACATGCATTCCTTCATGGACCTGTGTCGAATTACAAACAAATATCGAAATTTCAAGTGTTCCATGTCAGTCTGAACTTATTACACAGTGATATTTTCACATTCAGGCGTCCTAAATTATTTTGACGTTGATTTATAAAGTTTCCCTGGAAGGAGAGTAGTCAGGTAAGGGGTAGTTGGGGGTGATTTATAATAGCCAAAGTAATTTAGATGAGTTTGGCATAGTTTGATAAGGCTTGTAACATTTTTTGTAATTTTAAAGTGATTGGGCTGAGTTTGGGGTGGTAAGGGGTAGTTGGGGGTGATTTATGATAGCCGAAGTAATTTAAGTGAGTTTGGCATAGTTTGCTATGGTTTGTAGCATTTTTTGTAATTTTAAAGTGATTGGGCTTATTTTGGGGTGGTAAGGGGTAGTTGGGGCTGATTTATGGTAGCCGAAGTAATTTAGGTGAGTTAGGCATAGTTTGCTATGGTTTGTAGCATTTTTTGTAATTTTAAAGTGATTGGGCTTATTTTGGGGTAGTAAGGGGTTGTTGGGGGTGATTTATGTTAGCCGAAGTAATTTAGGTGAGTTAGGCATAGTTTGCTATGGTTTGTAGCATTTTTTGTAATTTTAAAGTGATTGGGCTTATTTTGGGGTAGTAAGGGGTTGTTGGGGGTGATTTATGTTAGCCGAAGTAATTTAGGTGAGTTAGGCATAGTTTGCTATGGTTTGTAGCATTTTTTGTAATTTTAAAGTGATTGGGCTTATTTTGGGGTAGTAAGGGGTTGTTGGGGGTGATTTATGTTAGCCGAAGTAATTTAGGTGAGTTAGGCATAGTTTGCTATGGTTTGTAGCATTTTTTTGTAATTTTAAAGTGATTGGGCTTATTTTGGGGTAGTAAGGGGTTGTTGGGGGTGATTTATGTTAGCCGAAGTAATTTAGGTGAGTTAGGCATAGTTTGCTATGGTTTGTAGCATTTTTTGTAATTTTAAAGTGATTGGGCTTATTTTGGGGTAGTAAGGGGTTGTTGGGGGTGATTTATGTTAGCCGAAGTAATTTAGGTGAGTTAGGCATAGTTTGCTATGGTTTGTAGCATTTTTTGTAATTTTAAAGTGATTGGGCTTATTTTGGGGTAGTAAGGGGTTGTTGGGGGTGATTTATGTTAGCCGAAGTAATTTAGGTGAGTTAGGCATAGTTTGCTATGGTTTGTAGCATTTTTTTGTAATTTTAAAGTGATTGGGCTTATTTTGGGGTAGTAAGGAGTTGTTGGGGGTGATTTATGTTAGCCGAAGTAATTTAAGTGAGTTTGGCATAGTTTGCTATGGTTTGTAGCATTTTTTGTAATTTTAAAGTGATTGGGCTTATTTTGGGGTGGTAAGGGGTAGTTGGGGCTGATTTATGGTAGCCGAAGTAATTTAGGTGAGTTCGGCATAGTTTGCTATGGTTTGTAGCATTTTTTTGTAATTTTAAAGTGATTGGGCTTATTTTGGGGTAGTAAGGGGTTGTTGGGGGTGATTTATGTTAGCCGAAGTAATTTAGGTGAGTTAGGCATAGTTTGCTATGGTTTGTAGCATTTTTTGTAATTTTAAAGTGATTGGGATGAGTTAGGGGTGGTAAGGGGTAGTTGGGGGTGATTTATGTTAGCCGAAGTAATTTAAGTGAGTTAGGCATAGTTTGCTATGGTTTGTAGCATTTTTTGTAATTTTAAAGTGATTGGGATGAGTTAGGGGCGGTAAGGGGTAGTTGGGGGTGATTTATGATAGCCGAAGTAATTTAAGTGAGTTTGGCATAGTTTGCTATGGTTTGTAGCATTTTTTGTAATTTTAAAGTGATTGGGCTTATTTTGGGGTAGTAAGGGGTTGTTGGGGGTGATTTATGTTAGCCGAAGTAATTTGGGTGAGTTAGGCATAGTTTGCTATGGTTTGTAGCATTTTTTGTAATTTTAAAGTGATTGGGATGAGTTAGGGGTGGTAAGGGGTAGTTGGGGGTGATTTATGATAGCCGAAGTAATTTAAGTGAGTTTGGCATAGTTTGCTATGGTTTGTAGCATTTTTTGTAATTTTAAAGTGATTGGGCTTATTTTGGGGTAGTAAGGGGTTGTTGGGGGTGATTTATGTTAGCCGAAGTAATTTAGGTGAGTTAGGCATAGTTTGCTATGGTTTGTAGCATTTTTGATAATTTTAAAGTGATTGGGTTTATTTTGGGGTGGTAAGGGGTAGTTGGGGGTGATTTATGGAAGCCAAAGTAATTTAGATGAGTTTGGCATAGTTTGGTAAGGTTTGTAACATTTTTTGTAATTTTAAAGTGATTGGGATGAGTTAGGGGCGGTAAGGGGTAGTTGGGGGTGATTTATGATAGCCGAAGTAATTTAAGTGAGTTTGGCATAGTTTGCTATGGTTTGTAGCATTTTTTGTAATTTTAAAGTGATTGGGCTTATTTTGGGGTAGTAAGGGGTTGTTGGGGGTGATTTATGTTAGCCGAAGTAATTTGGGTGAGTTAGGCATAGTTTGCTATGGTTTGTAGCATTTTTTGTAATTTTAAAGTGATTGGGATGAGTTAGGGGTGGTAAGGGGTAGTTGGGGGTGATTTATGATAGCCGAAGTAATTTAAGTGAGTTTGGCATAGTTTGCTATGGTTTGTAGCATTTTTTGTAATTTTAAAGTGATTGGGCTTATTTTGGGGTAGTAAGGGGTTGTTGGGGGTGATTTATGTTAGCCGAAGTAATTTAGGTGAGTTAGGCATAGTTTGCTATGGTTTGTAGCATTTTTGATAATTTTAAAGTGATTGGGCTTATTTTGGGGTGGTAAGGGGTAGTTGGGGGTGATTTATGGAAGCCAAAGCAATTTAGATGAGTTTGGCATAGTTTGGTAAGGTTTGTAACATTTTTTGTAATTTTAAAGTGATTGGGCTTATTTTGGGGTGGTAAGGGGTAGTTGGGGGTGATTTTTGGTAGACGAAATAATATGTGTGAGTTGGACTTAATCTGCCATGATTTGTGTCATTTTGTTTTATTTTAAAGTGATTGGAGTTGCTTGGGGTTGCTAAGGGGTGGTAAGGGATGATTTAAAATAACGGATCTAGTTTATGTCAGTTTGGCATAGTTCGGGAATTTTTTGGGGTTGATTTGGTAAAGTTTGCAGTGGTAAGAGATATTTGAGGATGTTTAATGTTGACGGATTAAATTTGGAGTGATTTGGTAATTTTTAATTGAGTCACGGATCGACATTATAATTGAAATCAAAATTATAATTGAAATATCTGCGGCCTCGCTAGGTACGGCAAAAGTATGATCACGAAAGCAGAAACTCGACGTTGAAATTGTTTAGGTTAAATAAGTGCTTTTAATGTAAACCGGTCGCCCGTCGTCGAAGTTGTTTTGGCTAGATACGTGCTTCTAACATAAACACGGTCTCCGCGATCCGATCATTTTTTGTTTATTTTAGCCGGTTTTTATTGAATTACAAAGGAACCGGGCCGAATTTCGCAAAATCCCTTCTTAGTGTTCAGTTTCGGCACATGATACACCCGTGTCTAAAATTTCAAGTCTCCAGCCCTCACGGTTTGGGCTGTGGGTTGATTATGAATCAGTGTGTAGATGTGTAGATGAATGAGTGAATGAATGAGTGTGTCAGTGAGGACACTTCGCTTTATATATATAGATTGGCATAGTTTGCTATGCTTAATAGCATTTTTTTGTAATTTAAAAGTGATTGGGTTTAGTTTGTTGTGGTAAGTGTTAGTTGGTGATGATTTATGGTAGCCGAAGTAATTTAGGTGAGTTTGGCATAGTTTGCTATGGTTACTAGCATTTTTTTTGTAATTTAAAAGTGATTGGGTTTAGTTTGTTGTGGTAAGGGTTAGTTGGTGATGATTTAGAGTAGCCGAAGTAATTTAGGTGAGTCTGGCATAGTTTGTTATGGTTTGTACACCTTTTTTTGTAATTTTAAGATGATATGGTTTGGTTTGTTGTGGTAAGGGATAGTTGGGGGTGATTTACGGTAGCCGAAATAATTTAGGTGATTCTGGTATAGTTTGTTATGATTTTTAGCATTTTTTTGTAATTTTAAAGTGATTGGGCTTAGTTTGTTGCTGTAAAGTGTAGTTGGGTGTGATTTTTGATAGCCGAAGTAATTTAGGTGAGTTTGGCATAGTAGCATAGTTTGGTTAGTAGCATTTTTTTGTAATTTAAAAGTGATTGGGTTTAGTTTGTTGTGGTAAGGGTTAGTTGGTGATGATTTATGGTAGCCGAAGTAATTTAGGTGAGTTTGGCATATTTTGCTATAGTTACTAGCATTTATTTGTAATTTAAAAGTGATTGGGTTTAGTTTGTTGTGGTAAGGGTTAGTTGGTGATGATTTAGAGTAGCCGAAGTAATTTAGGTGAGTCTGGCATAGTTTGTTATGATTTGTACACCTTTTTTTGTAATTTTAAGATGATATGGTTTGGTTTGTTGTGGTAAGGGATAGTTGGGGGTGTTTTACGGTAGCCGAAGTAATTTAGGTGATTCTGGTATAGTTTGTTATAATTTTTAGCATTTTTTTGTAATTTTAAAGTTATTGGGCTTAGTTTGTTGCTGTAAAGTGTAGTTGGGGGTGATTTTTGATAGCCGAAGTAATTTAGGTGAGTTTGGCATAGTTTGCTATGGTTAGTAGCATTTTTTTATAATTTAAAAGTGATTGGGTTTAGTTTGTTGTGGCAAGGGTTAGTTGGTGATGATTTATGGTAGCCGAAGTACTTTAGGTGAGTTTGGCATAGTCTGTTATGGTTAGTAGCATTTTTTTGTAATTTAAAAGTGATTGGGTTTAGTTTGTTGTGGTAAGGGTTAGTTGGTGATGATTTAGAGTAGCCGAAGTAATTTAGGTGAATCTGGCATAGTTTGTTATGATTTGAACACCTTTTTTGTAATTTTAAGATGATATGGTTTGGTTTGTTGGGGGTGATTTACGGTAGCCGAAGTAATTTAGGTGATTCTGTATAGTTTGTTTTGATTTTTAGCATTTTTTTGTAATTTTAAAGTGATTGGGCTTAGTTTGTTGCTGTAAAGTGTAGTTGGGGGTGATTTTTGATAGCCGAAGTAATTTAGGTGCGTTTGGCATAGTTTGCTATGGTTAGTAGAATTTTTTTGTAATTTAAAAGTGATTGGGTTTATTTTGTTGTGGTAAGGGTTAGGTGGTGATGATTTATGCTAGCCAAAGTAATTTAGGTGAGTTTGGCATGGTTTGCTATGGTTAGTAGCATTTTTTTGTAATTTAAAAGTGATTGGGTTTAGTTTGTTGTGGTAAGGGTTAGTTGGTGATGATTTAGAGTAGCCGAAGTAATTTAGGTGAGTCTGGCATAGTTTGTTATGATTTGTACAACTTTTTTTGTAATTTTAAGATGATATGGTTTGGTTTGTTGTGGTAAGAGATAGTTGGGGGTGATTTACGGTAGCCGAAGTAATTTAGGTGATTCTGTATAGTTTGTTTTGATTTTTAGCATTTTTTTGTAATTTTAAAGTGATTAAGCTTAGTTTGTTGCTGTAAAGTGTAGTTGGGGGTGATTTTTGATAGCCGAAGTAATTTGAGTGAGTTTGGCATTGTTTGCTATGGTTAGTAGCATTTTTTTGTAATTTAAAAGTGATTGGGTTTAGTTTGTTGCGGTAAGGGTTAGTTGGAGATGATTTATGGTAGCCGAAGTAGTTTAGGTGAGTTTGGCATAGTTTGCTATGGTTACTAGCATTTTTTTGTAATTTAAAATTGATTGGGTTTAGTTTGTTGTGGTAAGGGTTAGTTGGTGATGATTTAGAGTAGCCGAAGTAATTTAGGTTAGTCTGGCATAGTTTGTTATGATTTGTACACCTTTTTTTGTAATTTTAAGATGATATTGTTTGGTTTGTTGTGGTAAGGGATAGTTGGGGGTGATTTACGGTAGCCGAAGTAATTTAGGTAATTCTGGTATAGTTTGTTATGATTTTTAGCATTTTTTTGTAATTTTAAAATGATTGGGTTTAGTTTGTTGCTGTAAAGTGTAGTTGGGGGTGATTTTTGATAGCCGAAGTAATTTAGGTGAGTTTGGCATAGTTTGCTAAGGTTAGTAGCATTTTTTTGTAATTTAAAAGTGATTTTGTTTAGTTTGTTGTGGTAAGGGTTAGTTGGTGATGATTTATGGTAGCCGAAGTATTTTAGGTGCGTTTGACATGGTTTGTTATGGTTACTAGCATTTTTTTGTAATTTAAAAGTAATTGGGTTTAGTTTGTTGTGGTAAGGGTTAGTTGGTGATGATTTAGAGTAGCCGAAGTAATTTAGTTGAGTCTGGCATAGTTTGTTATGATTTGTACACCTTTATTTGTAATTTTAAGATGATATGGTTTGGTTTGTTGTGGTAAGGGTTAGTTGGGGGTGATTTACGGTAGCCGAAGTAATTTAGGTGATTCTGGTATAGTTTGTTATAATTTTTAGCATTTTTTTGTAATTTTAAAGTGATTGGGTTTAGTTTGTTGCTGTAAAGTGTAGTTGGGGGTGATTTTTGTTAGCCGAAGTAATTTAGGTGAGTTTGGCATAGTTTGCTATGGTTAGTAGCATTTTTTTGTAATTTAAAAGTGATTGGGATTAGTTTGTTGTGGTAAGGGTTAGTTGGTGATGATTTATGGTAGCCGAAGTAATTTAGGTGAGTTTGGCATAGTTTGCAATGGTTACTAGCATTTTTTTGTAATTTAAAAGTGATTGGGCTTAGTTTGTTGTGGTAAGGATTAGTTGGTGATGATTTAGAGTAGCCGAAGTAATTTAGGTGAGTCTGGCATAGTTTGTTATGATTTGTACACCTTTTTTTGTAATTTTAAGATGATATGGTTTGGTTTGTTGTGGTAAGGGATAGTTGGGGGTGATTTACGGTAGCCGAAGTAATTACGTGATTCTGGTATAGTTTATTATGATTTTTAGCATTTTTTTGTAATTTTAAAGTGATTGGGCTTAGTTTGTTGCTGTAAAGTGTAGTTGGGGGTGATTTTTGATAGCCGAAGTAATTTAGGTGAGTTTGGCATAGTTTGCTATGGTTAGTAGCATTTTTTTGTAATTTAAAAGTGATTGGGTTTAGTTTGTTGTGGTAAGGGTTAGTTGGTGATGATTTATGTTAGCCGAAGTAATTTAGGTGAGTTTGGCATAGTTTGCTATGGTTACTAGCATTTTTTTGTAATTTAAAAGTGATTGGGTTTAATTTGTTGTGGTAAGGGTTAGTTGGTGATGATTTGTGGTAGCCAAAGTAATTTAGGTGATTCTGGTATAGTTTGTTATAATTTTTAGCATTTTTTTGTAATTTTAAAGTGATTGGGCATAGTTTGTTGCTGTAAAGTGTAGTTGGGGGTGATTTTTGATAGCCGAAATAATTTAGGTGAGTTTGGCTTAGTTTGCTATGGTTAGTAGCATTTTTTTGTAATTTAAAGGTGATTGGGTTTAGTTTGTTGAGGTAAGGATTAGTTGGTGATGATTTAGAGTAGCCGAAGTAATTTAGGTGAGTCTGGCATAGTTTGTTATGATTTGTACACCTTTTTTTGTAATTTTAAGATGATATGGTTTGGTTTGTTGTGGTAAGGGATAGTTGGTTACGGTTACGGTTACGGTAGCCGAAGTAATTTAGATGATTCTGGTATAGTTTGTTATGATTTTTAGCATTTTTTTGTAATTTTAAAGTGATTGGGCTAAGTTTGTTGCTGTAAAGTGTAGTTGGGGTGATTTTTGATAGCCGAAGTAATTTAGATGAGTTTGGCATAGTTTGCTATAGTTAGTAGCATTTTTTTGTAATTTAAAAGTGATTGGGTTTAGTTTGTTGTGGTAAGGGTTAGTTGGTGATGATTTTTGGTAGCCGAAATAATTTAGATAAGTTTGGCATAGTTTGCTATGGTTACTAGCATTTTTTTGTAATTTAAAATTGATTGGGTTTAGTTTGTTGTGGTAAGGGTTAGTTGGTGATGATTTAGAGTAGCCGAAGTAATTTAGGTGAGTCTGGCATAGTTTGTTATGATTTGTACACCTTTTTTTGTAATTTTAAGATGATATGGTTTGGTTTGTTGTGGTAAGGGATAGTTGGGGGTGATTTACGGTAGCCGAAGTAATTTAGGTAATTCTGGTATAGTTTGTTATGATTTTAGCTTTTTTTTGTAATTTTAAAGTGATTGGGCTTACTTTGTTGCTGTAAAGTGTAGTTGGGGGTGATTTTTGATAGCCGAAGTAATTTAGGTGAGTTTGGCATAGTTTGCTATGGTTAGTAGCATTTTTTTGTAATTTAAAGGTGATTGGGTTTAGTTTGTTGAGGTAAGGATTACTTGGTGATGATTTAGAGTAGCCGAAGTAATTTAGGTGAGTCTGGCATAGTTTGTTATGATTTGTACACCTTTTTTTGTAATTTTAAGATGATATGGTTTGGTTTGTTGTGGTAAGGGATAGTTGGTTACGGTTACGGTTACGATAGCCGAAGTAATTTAGGTGATTCTGGTATAGTTTGTTTTGATTTTTAGCATTTTTTTGTAATTTTAAAGTGATTGGGCTTAGTTTGTTGCTGTAAAGTGTAGTTGGGGTGATTTTTGATAGCCAAAGTAATTTAGATGAGTTTGGCATAGTTTGCTATGGTTAGTAGCATTTTTTTGTAATTTAAAAGTGATTGGGTTTAGTTTGTTGTGATAAGGGTTAGTTGGTGATGATTTTTGGTAGCCGAAGTAATTTAGATAAGTTTGGCATAGTTTGCTATGGTTACTAGCATTTTTTTGTAATTTAAAATTGATTGGGTTTAGTTTGTTGTAGTAAGGAATAGTTGGGGGTGATTTACGGTAGCCGAAGTAATTTAGGTAATTCTGGTATAGTTTGTTATGATTTTTAGCATTTTTTTGTAATTTTAAAGTGATTGGGCTTAGTTTGTTGCTGTAAAGTGTAGTTGGGGGTGATTTTTGATTGCCGAAGTAATTAAGGTGAGTTTGGCATAGTTTGCTATGGTTAGTAGCATTTTTTTGTAATTTAAAAGTGATTGGGTTTAGTTTGTTGTGGTAAGGGTTAGTTGGTGATGATTTGTGGTAGCCAAAGTAATTTAGGTGAGTTTGGCATAGTTTGCTATGGTTACTAGCATTTTTTTGTAATTTAAAAGTGATTGGGTTTAGTTTGTTGTGGTAAGGGTTAGTTGGTGATGATTTATGGTAGCCGAAGTAATTTAGGTGAGTTTGGCATAGTTTGTTATGATTTGTACACCTTTTTTTGTAATCTTAAAATGATATGGTTTGGTTTGTTGTGGTAAGGCATAGTTGGGGGTGATTTACGGTAGCCGAAGTAATTTAGGTGATTCTGGTATAGTTTGTTATGATTTTTAGCATTTTTTTGTAATTTTAAAGTGATTGGGCTTAGTTTGTTGCTGTAAAGTTTAGTTGGGGGTGATTTTTGATGGCCGAAGTAATTTAGGTGAGTTTGGCATAGTTTGCTATGGTTACTAGCATTTTTTTGTAATTTAAAAGTGATTGGGTTTAGTTTGTTGTGGTAAGGGTTAGTTGGTGATGATTTAGAGTAGCCGAAGTAATTTAGGTGAGTCTGGCATAGTTTGTTATGATTTGAACACCTTTTTTTGTAATTTTAAGATGATATGGTTTGGTTTGTTGTAGTAAGGGATAGTTAGGGGTGATTTACGGTAGCCGAAGTAATTTAGGTGATTCTGGTATAGTTTGTTATGATTTTTAGCATTTTTTTGTAATTTTAAAGTGATTGGGCTTAGTTTGTTGCTGTAAAGTGTAGTTGGGGGTGATTTTTGATAGCCGAAGTAATTTAGGTGAGTTTGGCATAGTTCGCTATGGTTACTAGCATTTTATTGTAATTTAAAAGTGATTGGGTTTAGATTGTTGTGGTAAGGGTTAGTTGGTGATGATTTATGGTAGCCGAAGTAATTTAGGTGAGTTTGGCATAGTTCGCTATGGTTACTAGCATTTTTTTGTAATTTAAATGTGATTGGGTTTAGTTTGTTGTGGTAAGGGTTAGTTGGTGATGATTTAGAGTAGCCGAAGTAATTTAGGTGAGTCTGGCATAGTTTGTTCTGATTTTTACACCTTTTTTTGTAATTTTAAGATGATATGGTTTGGTTTGTTGTGGTAAGGGATAGTTGGGGGTGATTTACGGTAGCCGAAGTAATTTAGGTGATTCTGGTATAGTTTGTTATGATTTTTAGCATTTTTGGTAATTTTAAAGTTATTGGGTTTTTTTTTGTTGCTGTAAAGTGTAGTTGGGGGTGATTTTTGATAGCCGAAGCAATTTAGGTGAGTTTGGCATAGTTTGCTATGGTTAGTAGCATTTTTTTGTAATTAAAAAGTGATTGGGTTTAGTTTGTTGTGGTAAGGGTTAGTTGGTGATGATTTATGGTAGCCGAAGTAATTTAGGTGAGTTTGGCATAGTTTGTTATGATTTGTACACCTTTTTTTGTAATTTTAAGATAATATGGTTTGGTTTGTTGTGGTAAGGGATAGTTGGGGGTGATTTACGGTAACCGAAGTAATTTAGGTGATTCTGGTATAGTTTGTTATGATTTTTAGCATTTTTTTGTAATTTTAAAGTGATTGGGCTTAGTTTGTTGCTGTAAAGTGTAGTTGGGGGTGATTTTTGATGGCCGAAGTAATTTAGGTGAGTTTGGCATAGTTTGCTATGGTTAGTAGCATTTTTTTGTAATTTAAAAGTGATTGGGTTTAGTTTGTTGTGGTAAGGGTTAGTTGGTGATGATTTATGGTAGCCGAAGTAATTTAGGTGAGTTTGGCATAGTTTGCTACGGTTACTAGCATTTTTTTGTAATTTAAATGTGATTGGGTTTAGTTTGTTGTGGTAAGGGTTAGTTGGTGATGATTTAGAGTAGCCGAAGTAATTTAGGTGAGTCTGGCATAGTTTGTTATGATTTGTACACCTTTTTATGTAATTTTAAGATGATATGGTTTGGTTTGTTGTAGTAAGGGATAGTTGGGGGTAATTTACGGTAGCCGAAGTAATTTAGGTGATTCTGGTATAGTTTGTTATGATTTTTAGCATTTTTTTTGTAATTTTAAAGTGATTGGGCTTAGTTTGTTGCTGTAAAGTGTAGTTGGGAGTGATTTTTGATAGCCGAAGTAATTTAGGTGAGTTTGGCATAGTTTGCTATGGTTAGTAGCATTTTTTTGTAATTTAAAAGTGATTGGGTTTAGTTTGTTGTGGTAAGGGTTAGTTGGTGATGATTTATGGTAGCCGAAGTAATTTAGGTGAGTTTGGCATAGTTCGTTATGGTTACTAGCATTTTTTTGTAATTTAAAAGTGATTGGGTTTAGTTTGTTGTGGTAAGGGTTAGTTGGTGATGATTTAGAGTAGCCGAAGTAATTTAGGTGAGTCTGGCATAGTTCGCTATGGTTACTAGCATTTTTTTGTAATTTAAATGTGATTGGGTTTAGTTTGTTGTGGTAAGGTTTAGTTGGTGATGATTTAGAGTAGCCGAAGTAATTTAGGTGAGTCTGGCATAGTTTGTTCTGATTTGTACATATTTTTTTTTAATTTTAAGATGATATGGTTTGGTTTGTGGTGGTAAGGGATAGTTGGGGGTGATTTACGGTAGCCGAAGTAATTTAGGTGATTCTGGTATAGTTTGTTATGATTTTTAGCATTTTTTGGTAATTTTAAAGTGATTGGGCTTTTTTTGTTGCTGTAAAGTGTAGTTGGGGGTGATTTTTGATAGCCGAAGTAATTTAGGTGAGTTTGGCATAGTTTGCTATGGTTAGTAGCATTTTTTTGTAATTTAAAAGTGATTGGGTTTAGTTTGTTGTGGTAAGGGTTAGTTGGTGATGATTTATGGTAGCCGAAGTAATTTAGGTGAGTTTGGCAAAGTTCGCTATGGTTACTAGCATTTTTTTGTAATTTAAAAATGATTGGGTTTAGTTTGTTGTGGTAAGGGTTAGTTGGTGATGATTTATGGTAGCCGAAGTAATTTAGGTGAGTTTGGCATAGTTCGCTATGGTTACTAGAATTTTTTTGTAATTTAAAAGTGATTGGGTTTATTTTGTTGTGGTAAGGGTTAGTTGGTGATGATTTAGAGTAGCCGAAGTAATTTAGGTGAGTCTGGCATAGTTTGTTCTGATTTGTACACCTTTTTTTGTAATTTTAAGATGATATGGTTTGGTTTGTTGTGGTAAGGGATATTTGGGGGTGATTTACGGTAGCCGAAGTAATTTAGATGATTCTGGTATAGTTTGTTATGATTTTTAGCATTTTTTGGTAATTTTAAAGTGATTGGGCTTTTTTTGTTGCTGTAAAGTGTAGTTGGGGGTGATTTTTGATAGCCGAAGTAATTTAGGTGAGTTTGACATAGTTCGCTATGGTTACTAGCATTTTTTTGTAATTTAAAAGTGATTGGGTTTATTTTGTTGTGGTAAGGGTTAGTTGGTGATGATTTAGAGTAGCCGAAGTAATTTAGGTGAGTCTGGCATAGTTTGTTCTGATTTGTACACCTTTTTTTGTATTTTTAAGATGATATGGTTTGGTTTGTTGTGGTAAGGGATAGTTGGGGGTGATTTACGGTAGCCGAAGTAATTTAGGTGATTCTGGTATAGTTTGTTATGATTTTTAGCATTTTTTTGTAATTTTAAAGTGATTGGGTTTAGTTTGTTGCTGTAAAGTGTAGTTGGGGGTGATTTTTGATGGCCGAAGTAAATTAGGTGAGTTTGGCATAGTTTGCTATGGTTAGTAGCATTTTTTTGTAATTTAAAAGTGATTGGGTTTAGTTTGTTGTGGTAAGGGTTAGTTGGTGATGATTTATGGTAGCCGAAGTAATTTAGGTGAGTTTGGCATAGTTTGCTATGGTTACTAGCATTTTTTTGTAATTTAAATGTGATTGGGTTTAGTTTGTTGTGGTAAGGGTTAATTGGTGATGATTTAGAGTAGCCGAAGAAATTTAGGTGAGTCTGGCATAGTTTGTTATGATTTGTACACCTTTTTTTGTAATTTTAAAATGATATGGTTTGGTTTGTTGTAGTAAGGGATAGTTGGGGGTGATTTACGGTAGCCGAAGTAATTTAGGTGATTCTGGTATAGTTTGTTATGATTTTTAGCATTTTTTTATAATTTTAAAGTGATTGGGCTTAGTTTGTTGCTGTAAAGTGTAGTTGGGGGTGATTTTTGATAGCCGAAGTAATTTAGGTGAGTTTGGCATAGTTTGCTATGGTTAGTAGCATTTTTTTGTAATTTAAAAGTGATTGGGTTTAGTTTGTTGTGGTAAGGATTAGTTGGTGATGATTTATGGTAGCCGAAGTAATTTAGGTGAGTTTGGCATAGTTTGCTATGGTTACTAGCATTTTTTTGTAATTTAAAAGTGATTGGGTTTAGTTTGTTGTGGTAAGGGTTAGTTGGTGATGATTTATGGTAGCCGAAGTAATTTAGGTGAGTTTGGCATAGTTCGTTATGGTTACTAGCATTTTTTTGTAATTTAAAAGTGATTGGGTTTAGTTTGTTGTGGTAAGGGTTAGTTGGTGATGATTTAGAGTAGCCGAAGTAATTTAGGTGAGTCTGGCATAGTTCGCTATGGTTACTAGCATTTTTTTGTAATTTAAATGTGATTGGGTTTAGTTTGTTGTGGTAAGGTTTAGTTGGTGATGATTTAGAGTAGCCGAAGTAATTTAGGTGAGTCTGGCATAGTTTGTTCTGATTTGTACATATTTTTTTTTAATTTTAAGATGATATGGTTTGGTTTGTTGTGGTAAGGGATAGTTGGGGGTGATTTACGGTAGCCGAAGTAATTTAGGTGATTCTGGTATAGTTTGTTATGATTTTTAGCATTTTTTGGTAATTTTAAGATGATTGGGCTTTTTTTGTTGCTGTAAAGTGTAGTTGGGGGTGATTTTTGATAGCCGAAGTAATTTAGGTGAGTTTGGCATAGTTTGCTATGGTTAGTAGCATTTTTTTGTAATTTAAAAGTGATTGGGTTTAGTTTGTTGTGGTAAGGGTTAGTTGGTGATGATTTATGGTAGCCGAAGTAATTTAGGTGAGTTTGGCAAAGTTCGCTATGGTTACTAGCATTTTTTTGTAATTTAAAAATGATTGGGTTTAGTTTGTTGTGGTAAGGGTTAGTTGGTGATGATTTATGGTAGCCGAAGTAATTTAGGTGAGTTTGGCATAGTTCGCTATGGTTACTAGAATTTTTTTGTAATTTAAAAGTGATTGGGTTTATTTTGTTGTGGTAAGGGTTAGTTGGTGATGATTTAGAGTAGCCGAAGTAATTTAGGTGAGTCTGGCATAGTTTGTTCTGATTTGTACACCTTTTTTTGTAATTTTAAGATGATATGGTTTGGTTTGTTGTGGTAAGGGATATTTGGGGGTGATTTACGGTAGCCGAAGTAATTTAGATGATTCTGGTATAGTTTGTTATGATTTTTAGCATTTTTTGGTAATTTTAAAGTGATTGGGCTTTTTTTGTTGCTGTAAAGTGTAGTTGGGGGTGATTTTTGATAGCCGAAGTAATTTAGGTGAGTTTGACATAGTTCGCTATGGTTACTAGCATTTTTTTGTAATTTAAAAGTGATTGGGTTTATTTTGTTGTGATAAGGGTTAGTTGGTGATGATTTAGAGTAGCCGAAGTAATTTAGGTGAGTCTGGCATAGTTTGTTCTGATTTGTACACCTTTTTTTGTATTTTTAAGATGATATGGTTTGGTTTGTTGTGGTAAGGGATAGTTGGGGGTGATTTACGGTAGCCGAAGTAATTTAGGTGATTCTGGTATAGTTTGTTATGATTTTTAGCATTTTTTTGTAATTTTAAAGTGATTGGGTTTAGTTTGTTGCTGTAAAGTGTAGTTGGGGGTGATTTTTGATGGCCGAAGTAAATTAGGTGAGTTTGGCATAGTTTGCTATGGTTAGTAGCATTTTTTTGTAATTTAAAAGTGATTGGGTTTAGTTTGTTGTGGTAAGGGTTAGTTGGTGATGATTTATGGTAGCCGAAGTAATTTAGGTGAGTTTGGCATAGTTTGCTATGGTTACTAGCATTTTTTTGTAATTTAAATGTGATTGGGTTTAGTTTGTTGTGGTAAGGGTTAATTGGTGATGATTTAGAGTAGCCGAAAAAATTTAGGTGAGTCTGGCATAGTTTGTTATGATTTGTACACCTTTTTTTGTAATTTTAAAATGATATGGTTTGGTTTGTTGTAGTAAGGGATATTTGGGGGTGATTTACGGTAGCCGAAGTAATTTAGGTGATTCTGGTATAGTTTGTTATGATTTTTAGCATTTTTTTATAATTTTAAAGTGATTGGGCTTAGTTTGTTGCTGTAAAGTGTAGTTGGGGGTGATTTTTGATAGCCGAAGTAATTTAGGTGAGTTTGGCATAGTTTGCTATGGTTAGTAGCATTTTTTTGTAATTTAAAAGTGATTGGGTTTAGTTTGTTGTGGTAAGGATTAGTTGGTGATGATTTATGGTAGCCGAAGTAATTTAGGTGAGTTTGGCATAGTTTGCTATGGTTACTAGCATTTTTTTGTAATTTAAAAGTGATTGGGTTTAGTTTGTTGTGGTAAGGGTTAGTTGGTGATGATTTAGAGTAGCCGAAGTAATTTAGGTGAGTCTGGCATAGTTTGTTATGATTTGTACACCTTTTTTTGTAATTTTAAGATGATATGGTTTGGTTTGTTGTGGTAAGGGATAGTTGGGGGTGATTTACGGTAGCCGAAGTAATTTAGGTGATTCTGGTATAGTTTGTTATGATTTTTAGAATTTTTTTGTAATTTTAAAGTGATTGGGCTTAGTTTGTTGCTCTAAAGTGTATTTGGGGGTGATTTTTGATAGCCGAAGTAATTTAGGTGAGTTTGGCATAGTTTGCTATGGTTAGTAGCATTTTTTTGTAATTTAAAAGTGATTGGGTTTAGTTTGTTGTGGTAAGGGTTAGTTGGTGATGATTTATGGTAGCCGAAGTAATTTAGGTGAGTTTGGCATAGTTTGCTATGGTTACTAGTATTTTATTGTAATTTAAAAGTGATTGGGTTTAGTTTGTTGTGGTAAGGGTTAGTTGGTGATGATTTAGAGTAGCCGAAGTAATTTAGGTGAGTCTGGCATAGTTTGTTATGATTTGTACAACTTTTTTTTGTAATTTTAAGATGATATGGTTTGGTTTGTTGTGGTAAGGGTTAGTTGGTGATGAATTATGGTAGCCGAAGTAATTTAGGTGAGTTTGGCATTGTTTGCTATGGTTACTAGCATTTTTTTGTAATTTAAAAGTGATTGGGTTTAGTTTGTTGTGGTAAGGGTTAGTTGGTGATGATTTAGAGTAGCCGAAGTAATTTAGGTGAGTTTGGCATAGTTTGTTATGATTTGTACACCTTTTTTTGTAATTTTAAAATGATATGGTTTGGTTTGTTGTGGTAAGGGATAGTTGGGGGTGATTTACGGTAGCCGAAGTAATTTAGGTGATTCTGGTATAGTTTGTTATGATTTTTAGCATTTTTTTGTAATTTTAAAGTGATTGGGTTTAGTTTGTTGCTGTAAAGTGTAGTTGGGGGTGATTTTTGATGGCCGAAGTAAATTAGGTGAGTTTGGCATAGTTTGCTATGGTTAGTAGCATTTTTTTGTAATTTAAAAGTGATTGGGTTTAGTTTGTTGTGGTAAGGGTTAGTTGGTGATGATTTATGGTAGCCGAAGTAATTTAGGTGAGTTTGGCATAGTTTGCTATGGTTACTAGCATTTTTTTGTAATTTAAATGTGATTGGGTTTAGTTTGTTGTGGTAAGGGTTAGTTGGTGATGATTTATGGTAGCCGAAGTAATTTAGGTGAGTTTGGCATAGTTTGTTATGATTTGTACACCTTTTTTTGTAATTTTAAGATAATATGGTTTGGTTTGTTGTGGTAAGGGATAGTTGGGGGTGATTTACGGTAACCGAAGTAATTTAGGTGATTCTGGTATAGTTTGTTATGATTTTTAGCATTTTTTTGTAATTTTAAAGTGATTAGGCTTAGTTTGTTGCTGTAAAGTGTAGTTGGGGGTGATTTTTGATGGCCGAAGTAATTTAGGTGAGTTTGGCATAGTTTGCTATGGTTAGTAGCATTTTTTTGTAATTTAAAAGTGATTGGGTTTAGTTTGTTGTGGTAAGGGTTAGTTGGTGATGATTTATGGTAGCCGAAGTAATTTAGGTGAGTTTGGCATAGTTTGCTATGGTTACTAGCATTTTTTTGTAATTTAAATGTGATTGGGTTTAGTTTGTTGTGGTAAGGGTTAGTTGGTGATGATTTAGAGTAGCCGAAGTAATTTAGGTGAGTCTGGCATAGTTTGTTATGATTTGTACACCTTTTTATGTAATTTTAAGATGATATGGTTTGGTTTGTTGTAGTAAGGGATAGTTGGGGGTGATTTACGGTAGCCGAAGTAATTTAGGTGATTCTGGTATAGTTTGTTATGATTTTTAGCATTTTTTGGTAACTTTAAAGTTATTGGGTTTTTTTTGTTGCTGTAAAGTGTAGTTGGGGGTGATTTTTGATAGCCGAAGCAATTTAGGTGAGTTTGGCATAGTTTGCTATGGTTAGTAGCATTTTTTTGTAATTAAAAAGTGATTGGGTTTAGTTTGTTGTGGTAAGGGTTAGTTGGTGATGATTTATGGTAGCCGAAGTAATTTAGGTGAGTTTGGCATAGTTTGTTATGATTTGTACACCTTTTTTTGTAATTTTAAGATAATATGGTTTGGTTTGTTGTGGTAAGGGATAGTTGGGGGTGATTTACGGTAACCGAAGTAATTTAGGTGATTCTGGTATAGTTTGTTATGATTTTTAGCATTTTTTTGTAATTTTAAAGTGATTAGGCTTAGTTTGTTGCTGTAAAGTGTAGTTGGGGGTGATTTTTGATGGCCGAAGTAATTTAGGTGAGTTTGGCATAGTTTGCTATGGTTAGTAGCATTTTTTTGTAATTTAAAAGTGATTGGGTTTAGTTTGTTGTGGTAAGGGTTAGTTGGTGATGATTTATGGTAGCCGAAGTAATTTAGGTGAGTTTGGCATAGTTTGCTATGGTTACTAGCATTTTTTTGTAATTTAAATGTGATTGGGTTTAGTTTGTTGTGGTAAGGGTTAGTTGGTGATGATTTAGAGTAGCCGAAGTAATTTAGGTGAGTCTGGCATAGTTTGTTATGATTTGTACACCTTTTTATGTAATTTTAAGATGATATGGTTTGGTTTGTTGTAGTAAGGGATAGTTGGGGGTAATTTACGGTAGCCGAAGTAATTTAGGTGATTCTGGTATAGTTTGTTATGATTTTTAGCATTTTTTTTGTAATTTTAAAGTGATTGGGCTTAGTTTGTTGCTGTAAAGTGTAGTTGGGAGTGATTTTTGATAGCCGAAGTAATTTAGGTGAGTTTGGCATAGTTTGCTATGGTTAGTAGCATTTTTTTGTAATTTAAAAGTGATTGGGTTTAGTTTGTTGTGGTAAGGGTTAGTTGGTGATGATTTATGGTAGCCGAAGTAATTTAGGTGAGTTTGGCATAGTTCGTTATGGTTACTAGCATTTTTTTGTAATTTAAAAGTGATTGGGTTTAGTTTGTTGTGGTAAGGGTTAGTTGGTGATGATTTAGAGTAGCCGAAGTAATTTAGGTGAGTCTGGCATAGTTCGCTATGGTTACTAGCATTTTTTTGTAATTTAAATGTGATTGGGTTTAGTTTGTTGTGGTAAGGTTTAGTTGGTGATGATTTAGAGTAGCCGAAGTAATTTAGGTGAGTCTGGCATAGTTTGTTCTGATTTGTAACATATTTTTTTTTAATTTTAAGATGATATGGTTTGGTTTGTTGTGGTAAGGGATAGTTGGGGGTGATTTACGGTAGCCGAAGTAATTTAGGTGATTCTGGTATAGTTTGTTATGATTTTTAGCATTTTTTGGTAATTTTAAAGTGATTGGGCTTTTTTTGTTGCTGTAAAGTGTAGTTGGGGGTGATTTTTGATAGCCGAAGTAATTTAGGTGAGTTTGGCATAGTTTGCTATGGTTAGTAGCATTTTTTTGTAATTTAAAAGTGATTGGGTTTAGTTTGTTGTGGTAAGGGTTTGTTGGTGATGATTTATGGTAGCCGAAGTAATTTAGGTGAGTTTGGCAAAGTTCGCTATGGTTACTAGCATTTTTTTGTAATTTAAAAATGATTGGGTTTAGTTTGTTGTGGTAAGGGTTAGTTGGTGATGATTTATGGTAGCCGAAGTAATTTAGGTGAGTTTGGCATAGTTCGCTATGGTTACTAGAATTTTTTTGTAATTTAAAAGTGATTGGGTTTATTTTGTTGTGGTAAGGGTTAGTTGGTGATGATTTAGAGTAGCCGAAGTAATTTAGGTGAGTCTGGCATAGTTTGTTCTGATTTGTACACCTTTTTTTGTAATTTTAAGATGATATGGTTTGGTTTGTTGTGGTAAGGGATATTTGGGGGTGATTTACGGTAGCCGAAGTAATTTAGATGATTCTGGTATAGTTTGTTATGATTTTTAGCATTTTTTGGTAATTTTAAAGTGATTGGGTTTTTTTTGTTGCTGTAAAGTGTAGTTGGGGGTGATTTTTGATAGCCGAAGTAATTTAGGTGAGTTTGACATAGTTCGCTATGGTTACTAGCATTTTTTTGTAATTTAAAAGTGATTGGGTTTATTTTGTTGTGGTAAGGGTTAGTTGGTGATGATTTAGAGTAGCCGAAGTAATTTAGGTGAGTCTGGCATAGTTTGTTCTGATTTGTACATCTTTTTTTGTAATTTTAAGATGATATGGTTTGGTTTGTTGTGGTAAGGGATAGTTGGGGGTGATTTACGGTAGCCGAAGTAATTTAGGTGATTCTGGTATAGTTTGTTATGATTTTTAGCATTTTTTTGTAATTTTAAAGTGATTGGGTTTAGTTTGTTGCTGTAAAGTGTAGTTGGGGGTGATTTTTGATGGCCGAAGTAAATTAGGTGAGTTTGGCATAGTTTGCTATGGTTAGTAGCATTTTTTTGTAATTTAAAAGTGATTGGGTTTAGTTTGTTGTGGTAAGGGTTAGTTGGTGATGATTTATGGTAGCCGAAGTAATTTAGGTGAGTTTGGCATAGTTTGCTATGGTTACTAGCATTTTTTTGTAATTTAAATGTGATTGGGTTTAGTTTGTTGTGGTAAGGGTTAATTGGTGATGATTTAGAGTAGCCGAAGAAATTTAGGTGAGTCTGGCATAGTTTGTTATGATTTGTACACCTTTTTTTGTAATTTTAAAATGATATGGTTTGGTTTGTTGTAGTAAGGGATAGTTGGGGGTGATTTACGGTAGCCGAAGTAATTTAGGTGATTCTGGTATAGTTTGTTATGATTTTTAGCATTTTTTTATAATTTTAAAGTGATTGGGCTTAGTTTGTTGCTGTAAAGTGTAGTTGGGGGTGATTTTTGATAGCCGAAGTAATTTAGGTGAGTTTGGCATAGTTTGCTATGGTTAGTAGCATTTTTTTGTAATTTAAAAGTGATTGGGTTTAGTTTGTTGTGGTAAGGATTAGTTGGTGATGATTTATGGTAGCCGAAGTAATTTAGGTGAGTTTGGCATAGTTTGCTATGGTTACTAGCATTTTTTTGTAATTTAAAAGTGATTGGGTTTAGTTTGTTGTGGTAAGGGTTAGTTGGTGATGATTTAGAGTAGCCGAAGTAATTTAGGTGAGTCTGGCATAGTTTGTTATGATTTGTACACCTTTTTTTGTAATTTTAAGATGATATGGTTTGGTTTGTTGTGGTAAGGGATAGTTGGGGGTGATTTACGGTAGCCGAAGTAATTTACGTGATTCTGGTATAGTTTGTTATGATTTTTAGAATTTTTTTGTAATTTTAAAGTGATTGGGCTTAGTTTGTTGCTCTAAAGTGTATTTGGGGGTGATTTTTGATAGCCGAAGTAATTTAGGTGAGTTTGGCATAGTTTGCTATGGTTAGTAGCATTTTTTTGTAATTTAAAAGTGATTGGGTTTAGTTTGTTGTGGTAAGGGTTAGTTGGTGATGATTTATGGTAGCCGAAGTAATTTAGGTGAGTTTGGCATAGTTTGCTATGGTTACTAGTATTTTATTGTAATTTAAAAGTGATTGGGTTTAGTTTGTTGTGGTAAGGGTTAGTTGGTGATGATTTAGAGTAGCCGAAGTAATTTAGGTGAGTCTGGCATAGTTTGTTATGATTTGTACAACTTTTTTTTGTAATTTTAAGATGATATGGTTTGGTTTGTTGTGGTAAGGGTTAGTTGGTGATGAATTATGGTAGCCGAAGTAATTTAGGTGAGTTTGGCATTGTTTGCTATGGTTACTAGCATTTTTTTGTAATTTAAAAGTGATTGGGTTTAGTTTGTTGTGGTAAGGGTTAGTTGGTGATGATTTAGAGTAGCCGAAGTAATTTAGGTGAGTTTGGCATAGTTTGTTATGATTTGTACACCTTTTTTTGTAATTTTAAGATGATATGGTTTGGTTTGTTGTAGTAAGGGATAGTTGGGGGTGATTTACGGTAGCCGAAGTAATTTGGGTGATTCTGGTATAGTTTGTTATGATTTTTAGCATTTTTTTATAATTTTGAAGTGATTGGGCTTAGTTTGTTGCTGTAAAGATTAGTTGGGGGTGATTTTTGTTAGCCGAAGCAATTTAGGTGAGTTTGGCATAGTTTGCTATGGTTAGAAGCATTTTTTTTGTAATTTGAAAGTGATTGGGTTTAGTTTGTTGTGGTAAGGGTTAGTTGGTGATCATTTAGAGTAGCCGAAGTAATTTAGGTGAGTCTGGCATAGTTTGTTATGATTTGTACACCTTTTTTGTAATTTTAATATGATATGGTTTGGTTTGTTGTGGTAAGGGATAGTTGGGGGTGATTTACTGTAGCCGAAGTAATTTAGGTAATTCTGGTATAGTTTGTTATGATTTTTAGCATTTTTTTGTAATTTTAAAGTGATTGGGCTTAGTTTGTTGCTGTAAAGTGTAGATGGGGATGATTTTTGATAGCCGAAGTAATTTAGGTGAGTTTGGCATATTTTGCTACGGTTAGTAGCATTTTTTTGTAATTTAAAAGTGATTGGGTTTAGTTTGTTGTGGTAAGGGTTAGTTGGTGATGATTTATGGTAGCCGAAGTAATTTAGGTGAGTTTGGCATAGTTTGCTATGGTTACTAGCATTTTTTTGTAATTTAATAGTGATTGGGTTTAGTTTGTTGTGATAAGGGTTAGTTGGTGATGATTTAGAGTAGCCGAAGTAATTTAGGTGAGTCTGGCATAGTTTGTTATGATTTGTACATTTTTTTTTGTAATTTTAAGATGATATGGTTTGGTTTGTTGTGGTAAGGGATAGTTGAGGGTGATTTACGGTAGCCGAAGTAATTTAGGTGATTCTGGTATAGTTTGTTATGATTTTTAGCATTTTTTTGTAATTTTAAAGTGATTGGGCTT
Organism: Eledona agricola; assembly: GCA_964023215.1. Lineage (NCBI taxonomy): Eukaryota > Metazoa > Arthropoda > Insecta > Coleoptera > Tenebrionidae > Eledona > Eledona agricola. The sequence goes on from OZ026860.1 coordinate 21,642,459, forward strand.
TTTTTGTTGCTGTAAAGTGTACTTGGGGGTGATTTTTGATAGCCAAAGTAATTTAGGTGAGTTTGGCATAGTTTGCTATGGTTAGTAGCATTTTTTTGTAATTTAAAAGTGATTGGGATTAGTTTGTTGTGGTAAGGGTTAGTTGGTGATGATTTAGAGTAACCGAAGTAATTTAGGTGAGTCTGGCATAGTTCGTTATGATTTGTACACCTTTTTTTGTAATTTTAAGATGATATGGTTTGGTTTGTTGTGGTAAGGGATAGTTGGGGGTGATTTACGGTAGCCGAAGTAATTTAGGCGATTCTGGTTTACTTTGTTTTGATTTTTAGCATTTTTTTGTAATTTTAAATTGATTGGGCTTAGTTTGTTGCTGTAAAGTGTAGTTGGGAGTGATTTTTGATAGCCGAAGTAATTAAGGTGAGTTTGGCATAGTTTGCTATGGTTAGTAGCATTTTTTTGTAATTTAAAAGTGATTGGGATTGGTTTGTTGTGGTAAGGGTTAGTTGGTGATGATTTATGGTAGCCGAAGTAATTTAGGTGAGTTTGGCATAGTTTGCTATGGTTACTAGTATTTTGTTGTAATTTAAAAGTGATTGGGATTAGTTTGTTGTGGTAAGGGTTAGTTGGTGATGATTTAGAGTAACCGAAGTAATTTAGGTGAGTCTGGCATAGTTCGTTATGATTTGTACACCTTTTTTTGTAATTTGAAGATGATATGGTTTGGTTTGTTGTGGTAAGGGATAGTTGGGGGTGATTTACGGTAGCTGAAGTAATTTAGGTGATTCTGGTATAGTTTGTTATGATTTTTAGCATTTTTTTGTAATTTTAAAGTGATTGGGCTTAGTTTGTTGCTGTAAAGTGTAGTTGGGGGTGATTTTTGATAGCCGAAGTAATTTAGGTGAGTTTGGCATAGTTTGCTATGGTTAGTAGCATTTTTTTGTAATTTAAAAGTGATTGGGTTTAGTTTGTTGTGGTAAGGATTAGTTGGTGATGATTTATGGTAGCCGAAGTAATTTAGGTGAGTTTGGCATAGTTTGCTATGGTTACTAGCATTTTTTTATAATTTAAAAGTGATTGGGTTTAGTTTGTTGTGGTAAGGGTTAGTTGGTGATGATTTAGAGTAGCCGAAGTAATTTAGGTGAGTCTGGCATAGTTTGTTATGATTTGTACATCTTTTTTTGTAATTTTAAGATGATATGGTTTGGTTTGTTGTGGTAAGGGATAGTTGGGGGTGATTTACGGTAGCCGAAGTAATTTAGGTGATTCTGGTATAGTTTGTTATGATTTTTAGAATTTTTTTGTAATTTTAAAGTGATTGTGCTTAGTTTGTTGCTCTAAAGTGTATTTGGGGGTGATTTTTGATAGCCGAAGTAATTTAGGTGAGTTTGGCTTAGTTTGCTATGGTTAGTAGCATTTTTTTGTAATTTAAAAGTGATTGGGTTTAGTTTGTTGTGGTAAGGGTTAGTTGGTGATGATTTAGAGTAGCCGAAGTAATTTAGGTGAGTCTGGCATAGTTCGCTATGGTTACTAGCATTTTTTTGTAATTTAAATGTGATTGGGTTTAGTTTGTTGTGGTAAGGGTTAGTTGGTGATGATTTAGAGTAGTCGAAGTAATTTAGGTGAGTCTGGCATAGTTTGTTCTGATTTGTACACCTTTTTTTGTAATTTTAAGATGATATGGTTTGGTTTGTTGTGGTAAGGGATAGTTGGGGGTGATTTACGGTAGCCGAAGTAATTTAGGTGATTCTGGTATAGTTTGTTATGATTTTTAGCATTTTTTGGTAATTTTAAAGTGATTGGGCTTTTTTTGTTGCTGTAAAGTGTACTTGGGGGTGATTTTTGATAGCCAAAGTAATTTAGGTGAGTTTGGCATAGTTTGCTATGGTTAGTAGCATTTTTTTGTAATTTAAAAGTGATTGGGTTTAGTTTGTTGTGGTAAGGGTTAGTTGGTGATGATTTATGGTAGCCGAAGTAATTTAGGTGAGTTTGGCATAGTTCGCTATGGTTACTAGCATTTTTTTGTAATTTAAATGTGATTGAGTTTAGTTTGTTGTGGTAAGGGTTAGTTGGTGATGATTTAGAGTAGCCGAAGTAATTTAGGTGAGTCTGGCATAGTTTGTTCTGATTTGTACACCTTTTTTTGTAATTTTAAGATGATATGGTTTGGTTTGTTGTAGTAAGGGATAGTTGGGGGTGATTTACGGTAGCCGAAGTAATTTAGGTGACTCTGGTATAGTTTGTTATGATTTTTAGCATTTTTTGGTAATTTTAAAGTTATTGGGTTTTTTTTGTTGCTGTAAAGTGTAGTTGGGGGTGATTTTTGATAGCCGAAGTAATTTAGGTGAGTTTGGCATAGTTTGCTATGGTTAGTAGCATTTTTTTGTAATTAAAAAGTGATTGGGTTTAGTTTGTTGTGGTAAGGGTTAGTTGGTGATGATTTATGGTAGCCGAAGTAATTTAGGTGAGTTTGGCATAGTTTGTTATGATTTGTACACCTTTTTTTGTAATTTTAAGATAATATGGTTTGGTTTGTTGTGATAAGGGATAGTTGGGGGTGATTTACGGTAGCCGAAGTAATTTAGGTGATTCTGGTATAGTTTGTTATGATTTTTAGCATTTTTTTGTAATTTTAAAGTGATTGGGCTTAGTTTGTTGCTGTAAAGTGTAGTTGGGGGTGATTTTTGATGGCCGAAGTAATTTAGGTGAGTTTGGCATAGTTTGCTATGGTTAGTAGCATTTTTTTGTAATTTAAAAGTGATTGGGTTTAGTTTGTTGTGGTAAGGGTTAGTTGGTGATGATTTATGGTAGCCGAAGTAATTTAGGTGAGTTTGGCATAGTTTGCTATGGTTACTAGCATTTTTTTGTAATTTAAATGTGATTGGGTTTAGTTTGTTGTGGTAAGGGTTAGTTGGTGATGATTTAGAGTAGCCGAAGTAATTTAGGTGAGTCTGGCATAGTTTGTTATGATTTGTACACTTTTTTTTGTAATTTTAAGATGATATGGTTTGGTTTGTTGTAGTAAGGGATAGTTGGGGGTGATTTACGGTAGCCGAAGTAATTTAGGTGATTCTGGTATAGTTTGTTATGATTTTTAGCATTTTTTTTGTAATTTTAAAGTGATTGGGCTTAGTTTGTTGCTGTAAAGTATAGTTGGGAGTGATTTTTGATAGCCGAAGTAATTTAGGTGAGTTTGGCATAGTTTGCTATGGTTAGTAGCATTTTTTTGTAATTTAAAAGTGATTGGGTTTAGTTTGTTGTGGTAAGGGTTAGTTGGTGATGATTTATGGTAGCCGAAGTAATTTAGGTGAGTTTGGCATAGTTCGCTATGGTTACTAGCATTTTTTTGTAATTTAAAAGTGATTGGGTTTAGTTTGTTGTGGTAAGGGTTAGTTGGTGATGATTTAGAGTAGCCGAAGTAATTTAGGTGAGTCTGGCATAGTTCGCTATGGTTACTAGCATTTTTTTGTAATTGAAATGTGTTTGGGTTTAGTTTGTTGTGGTAAGGGTTAGTTGGTGATGATTTAGAGTAGCCGAAGTAAATTAGGTGAGTCTGGCATAGTTTGTTCTGATTTGTACACCTTTTTTTGTAATTTTAAGATGATATGGTTTGGTTTGTTGTGGTAAGGGATAGTTGGGGGTGATTTACGGTAGCCGAAGTAATTTAGGTGATTCTGGTATAGTTTGTTATGATTTTTAGCATTTTTTGGTAATTTTAAAGTGATTGGGCTTTTTTTGTTGCTGTAAAGTGTAGTTGAGGGTGATTTTTGATAGCCGAAGTAATTTAGGTGAGTTTGGCATAGTTTGCAATGGTTAGTAGCATTTTTTTGTAATTTAAAAGTGATTGGGTTTAGTTTGTTGTGGTAAGGGTTAGTTGGTGATGATTTATGGTAGCCGAAGTAATTTAGGTGAGTTTGGCATAGTTCGCTATGGTTACTAGCATTTTTTTGTAATTTAAAAATGATTGGGTTTAGTTTGTTGTGGTAAGGGTTAGTTGGTGATGATTTATGGTAGCCGAAGTAATTTAGGTGAGTTTGGCATAGTTCGCTATGGTTACTAGAATTTTTTTGTAATTTAAAAGTGATTGGGTTTATTTTGTTGTGGTAAGGGTTAGTTGGTGATGATTTTGAGTAGCCGAAGTAATTTAGGTGAGTCTGGCATAGTTTGTTCTGATTTGTACACCTTTTTTTGTAATTTTAAGATGATATGGTTTGGTTTGTTGTGGTAGGGGTTATTTGGGGGTGATTTACGGTAGCCGAAGTAATTTAGGTGATTCTGGTATAGTTTGTTATGATTTTTAGCATTTTTTGGTAATTTTAAAGTGATTGGGCTTTTTTTGTTGCTGTAAAGTGTAGTTGGGGGTGATTTTTGATAGCCGAAGTAATTTAGGTGAGTTTGGCATAGTTTGCGCTATGGTTAGTAGCATTTTTTTGTAATTTAAAAGTGATTGGGTTTAGTTTGTTGTGGTAAGGGTTAGTTGGTGATGATTTATGGTAGCCGAAGTAATTTAGGTGAGTTTGGCATAGTTTGCTATGGTTACTAGCATTTTTTTGTAATTTAAAAGTGATTGGGTTTAGTTTGTTGTGGTAAGGGTTAGTTGGTGATGATTTATGGTAGCCGAAGTAATTAAAGTGAGTTTGGCATAGTTTGCTATGGTTACTAGCATTTTTTTGTAATTTAAAAGTGATTGGGTTTAGTTTGTTGTGGTAAGGGTTAGTTGGTGATGATTTAGAGTAGCCGAAGTAATTTAGGTGAGTCTGGCATAGTTTGTTATGATTTGTACACCTTTTTTTGTAATTTTAAGATGATATGGTTTGGTTTGTTGTGGTAAGGGATAGTTGGGGGTGATTTACGGTAGCCGAAGTAATTTAGTTGATTCTGGTATAGTTTGTTATGATTTTTAGCATTTTTTTGGAATTTTAAAGTGATTGGGCTTAGTTTGTTGCTGTAAAGTGTAGTTGGGGGTGATTTTTGATAGCCGAAGTAATTTAGGTGAGTTTGGCATAGTTTGCGCTATGGTTAGTAGCATTTTTTTGTAATTTAAAAGTGATTGGGTTTAGTTTGTTGTGGTAAGGGTTAGTTGGTGATGATTTATGGTAGCCGAAGTAATTTAGGTGAGTTTGGCATAGTTTGCTATGGTTACTAGCATTTTTTTGTAATTTAAAAGTGATTGGGTTTAGTTTGTTGTGGTAAGGGTTAGCTGGTAATGATTTAGAGTAGCCGAAGTAATTTAGGTAAGTCTGGCATAGTTTGTTATGATTTGTACACCTTTTTTTGTAATTTTAAGATGATATGGTTTGGTTTGTTGTGGTAAGGGATAGTTGGGGGTGATTTACGGTAGCCGAAGTAATTTAGGCGATTCTGGTATAGTTTGTTTTGATTTTTAGCATTTTTTTGTAATTTTAAATTGATTGGGCTTAGTTTGTTGCTGTAAAGTGTAGTTGGGAGTGATTTTTGATAGCCGAAGTAATTAAGGTGAATTTGGCATAGTTTGCTATGGTTAGTAGCATTTTTTTGTAATTTAAAAGTGATTGGGATTGGTTTGTTGTGGTAAGGGTTAGTTGGTGATGATTTATGGTAGCCGAAGTAATTTACGTGAGTTTGGCATAGTTTGCTATGGTTACTAGTATTTTTTTGTAATTTAAAAGTGATTGGGTTTAGTTTGTTGTGGTAAGGGTTAGTTGGTGATGATTTAGAGTAACCGAAGTAATTTAGGTGAGTCTGGCATAGTTCGTTATGATTTGTACACCTTTTTTTGTAATTTTAAGATGATATGGTTTGGTTTGTTGTGGTAAGGGACAGTTGGGGGTGATTTACGGTAGCTGAAGTAATTTAGGTGATTCTGGTATAGTTTGTTATGATTTTTAGCATTTTTTTGTAATTTTAAAGTGATTGGGCTTAGTTTGTTGCTGTAAAGTGTAGTTGGGGGTGATTTTTGATAGCCGAAGTAATTTAGGTGAGTTTGGCATAATTTGCTATGGTTAGTAGCATTTTATTGTAATTTAAAAGTGATTGGGTTTAGTTTGTTGTGGTAAGGATTAGTTGGTGATGATTTATGGTAGCCGAAGTAATTTAGGTGAGTTTGGCATAGTTTGCTATGGTTACTAGCATTTTTTTGTAATTTAAAAGTGATTGGGTTTAGTTTGTTGTGGTAAGGGTTAGTTGGTGATGATTTAGAGTAGCCGAAGTAATTTAGGTGAGTCTGGCATAGTTTGTTATGATTTGTACACCTTTTTTTGTAATTTTAAGATGATATGGTTTGGTTTGTTGTGGTAAGGGATAGTTGGGGGTGATTTACGGTAGCCGAAGTAATTTAGGTGATTCTGGTATAGTTTGTTATGATTTTTAGAATTTTTTTGTAATTTTAAAGTGATTGGGCTTAGTTTGTTTCTCTAAAGTGTATTTGGGGGTGATTTTTGATAGCCGAAGTAATTTAGGTGAGTTTGGCATAGTTTGCTATGGTTAGTAGCATTTTTTTGTAATTTAAAAGTGATTGGGTTTAGTTTGTTGTGGTAAGGGTTAGTTGGTGATGATTTATGGTAGCCGAAGTAATTTAGGTGAGTTTGGCATAGTTTGCTATGGTTACTAGTATTTTTTTGTAATTTAAAAGTGATTGGGTTTAGTTTGTTGTGGTAAGGGTTAATTGGTGATGATTTAGAGTAGCCGAAGTAATTTAGGTGAGTCTGGCATAGTTTGTTATGATTTGTACACCTTTTTTTTGTAATTTTAAGATGATATGGTTTGGTTTGTTGTGGTAAGGGTTAGTTGGTGATGATTTATGGTAGCCGAAGTAATTTAGGTGAGTTTGGCATTGTTTGCTATGGTTACTAGCATTTTTTTGTAATTTAAAAGTGATTGGGTTTAGTTTGTTGTGGTAAGGGTTAGTTGGTGATGATTTAGAGTAGCCGAAGTAATTTAGGTGAGTTTGGCATGGTTTGTTATGATTTTTTACACCTTTTTTTGTAATTTTAGGATGATATGGTTTGGTTTGTTGTGGTAAGGGATAGTTGGGGGTGATTTACGGTAGCCGAAGTAATTTAGGTGAGTTTGGCATTGTTTGCTATGGTTACTAGCATTTTTTTGTAATTAAAAAGTTATTGGGTTTAGTTTGTTGTGGTAAGGGTTAGTTGGTGATGATTTATGGTAGCCGAAGTAATTTAGGTGAGTTTGGCATAGTTTGTTATGATTTGTACACCTTTTTTTGTAATTTTAAGATAATATGGTTTGGTTTGTTGTGATAAGGGATAGTTGGGGGTGATTTACGGTAGCCGAAGTAATTTAGGTGATTCTGGTATAGTTTGTTATGATTTTTAGCATTTTTTTGTAATTTTAAAGTGATTGGGCTTAGTTTGTTGCTGTAAAGTGTAGTTGGGGGTGATTTTTGATGGCCGAAGTAATTTAGGTGAGTTTGGCATAGTTTGCTATGGTTAGTAGCATTTTTTTGTAATTTAAAAGTGATTGGGTTTAGTTTGTTGTGGTAAGGGTTAGTTGGTGATGATTTATGGTAGCCGAAGTAATTTAGGTGAGTTTGGCATAGTTTGCTATGGTTACTAGCATTTTTTTGTAATTTCAATGTGATTGGGTTTAGTTTGTTGTGGTAAGGGTTAGTTGGTGATGATTTAGAGTAGCCGAAGTAATTTAGGTGAGTCTGGCATAGTTTGTTATGATTTGTACACTTTTTTTTGTAATTTTAAGATGATATGGTTTGGTTTGTTTTAGTAAGGGATAGTTGGGGGTGATTTACGGTAGCCGAAGTAATTTAGGTGATTCTGGTATAGTTTGTTATCATTTTTAGCATTTTTTTTGTAATTTTAAAGTGATTGGGCTTAGTTTGTTGCTGTAAAGTATAGTTGGGAGTGATTTTTGATAGCCGAAGTAATTTAGGTGAGTTTGGCATAGTTTGCTATGGTTAGTAGCATTTTTTTGTAATTTAAAAGTGATTGGGTTTAGTTTGTTGTGGTAAGGGTTAGTTGGTGATGATTTATGGTAGCCGAAGTAATTTAGGTGAGTTTGGCATTGTTCGCTATGGTTACTAGCATTTTTTTGTAATTTAAAAATGATTGGGTTTAGTTTGTTGTGGTAAGGGTTAGTTGGTGATGATTTATGGTAGCCGAAGTAATTTAGGTGAGTTTGGCATAGTTCGCTATGGTTACTAGAATTTTTTTGTAATTTAAAAGTGATTGGGTTTATTTTGTTGTGGTAAGGGTTAGTTGGTGATGATTTTGAGTAGCCGAAGTAATTTAGGTGAGTCTGGCATAGTTTGTTCTGATTTGTACACCTTTTTTTGTAATTTTAAGATGATATGGTTTGGTTTGTTGTGGTAGGGGTTATTTGGGGGTGATTTACGGTAGCCGAAGTAATTTAGGTGATTCTGGTATAGTTTGTTATGATTTTTAGCATTTTTTGGTAATTTTAAAGTGATTGGGCTTTTTTTGTTGCTGTAAAGTGTAGTTGGGGGTGATTTTTGATAGCCAAAGTAATTTAGATGAGTTTGGCATAGTTCGCTATGGTTACAAGCATTTTTTTGTAATTTAAAAGTGATTGGGTTTATTTTGTTGTGGTAAGGGTTAGTTGGTGATGATTTAGAGTAGCCGAAGTAATTTAGGTGAGTCTGGCATAGTTTGTTCTGATTTGTACACCTTTTTTTGTAATTTTAAGATGATATGGTTTGGTTTGTTGTGGTAAGGGATAGTTGGGGGTGATTTACGGTAGCCGAAGTAATTTAGGTGATTCTGGTATAGTTTGTTATGATTTTTAGCATTTTTTTTATAATTTTAAAGTGATTGGGCTTAGTTTGTTGCTGTAAAGTGTAGTTGGGGGTGATTTTTGATAGCCGAAGTAATTTAGGTGAGTTTGGCATAGTTTGCTATGGTTAGTAGCATTTTTTTGTAATTTAAAAGTGATTGGGTTTAGTTTGTTGTGGTAAGGGTTAGTTGGTGATGATTTAGAGTAGCCGAAGTAATTTAGGTGAGTCTGGCATAGTTTGTTAAGATTTGTACACCTTTTTTTGTAATTTTAAGATGATATGGTTTGGTTTGTTGTGGTAAGGGATAGTTGGGGGTGATTTACGGTAGCCGAAGTAATTTAGTTGATTCTGGTTAGTTTGTTATGATTTTTAGCATTTTTTTGGAATTTTAAAGTGATTGGGCTTAGTTTGTTGCTGTAAAGTGTAGTTGGGGGTGATTTTTGATAGCCGAAGTAATTTAGGTGAGTTTGGCATAGTTTGCGCTATGGTTAGTAGCATTTTTTTGTAATTTAAAAGTGATTGGGTTTAGTTTGTTGTGGTAAGGGTTAGTTGGTGATGATTTATGGTAGCCGAAGTAATTTAGGTGAGTTTGGCATAGTTTGCTATGGTTACTAGCATTTTTTTGTAATTTAAAAGTGATTGGGTTTAGTTTGTTGTGGTAAGGGTTAGCTGGTAATGATTTAGAGTAGCCGAAGTAATTTAGGTAAGTCTGGCATAGTTTGTTATGATTTGTACACCTTTTTTTGTAATTTTAAGATGATATGGTTTGGTTTGTTGTGGTAAGGGATAGTTGGGGGTGATTTACGGTAGCCGAAGTAATTTAGGCGATTCTGGTATAGTTTGTTTTGATTTTTAGTATTTTTTTGTAATTTTAAATTGATTGGGCTTAGTTTGTTGCTGTAAAGTGTAGTTGGGAGTGATTTTTGATAGCCGAAGTAATTAAGGTGAATTTGGCATAGTTTGCTATGGTTAGTAGCATTTTTTTGTAATTTAAAAGTGATTGGGATTGGTTTGTTGTGGTAAGGGTTAGTTGGTGATGATTTATGGTAGCCGAAGTAATTTAGGTGAGTTTGGCATAGTTTGCTATGGTTACTAGTATTTTTTTGTAATTTAAAAGTGATTGGGTTTAGTTTGTTGTGGTAAGGGTTAGTTGGTGATGATTTAGAGTAACCGAAGTAATTTAGGTGAGTCTGGCATAGTTCGTTATGATTTGTACACCTTTTTTTGTAATTTTAAGATGATATGGCTTGGTTTGTTGTGGTAAGGGATAGTTGGGGGTGATTTACGGTAGCTGAAGTAATTTAGGTGATTCTGGTATAGTTTGTTATGATTTTTAGCATTTTTTTGTAATTTTAAAGTGATTGGGCTTAGTTTGTTGCTGTAAAGTGTAGTTGGGGGTGATTTTTGATAGCCGAAGTAATTTAGGTGAGTTTGGCATAGTTTGCTATGGTTAGTAGCATTTTTTTGTAATTTAAAAGTGATTGGGTTTAGTTTGTTGTGGTAAGGATTAGTTGGTGATGATTTATGGTAGCCGAAGTAATTTAGGTGAGTTTGGCATAGTTTGCTATGGTTACTAGCATTTTTTTGTAATTTAAAAGTGATTGGGTTTAGTTTGTTGTGGTAAGGGTTAGTTGGTGATGATTTAGAGTAGCCGAAGTAATTTAGGTGAGTCTGGCATAGTTTGTTATGATTTGTACACCTTTTTTTGTAATTTTAAGATGATATGGTCTGGTTTGTTGTGGTAAGGGATAGTTGGGGGTGATTTACGGTAGCCGAAGTAATTTAGGTGATTCTGGTATAGTTTGTTTAGATTTTTAGAATTTTTTTGTAATTTTAAAGTGATTGGGCTTAGTTTGTTTCTCTAAAGTGTATTTGGGGGTGATTTTTGATAGCCGAAGTAATTTAGGTGAGTTTGGCATAGTTTGCTATGGTTAGTAGCATTTTTTTGTAATTTAAAAGTGATTGGGTTTAGTTTGTTGTGGTAAGGGTTAGTTGGTGATGATTTATGGTAGCCGAAGTAATTTAGGTGAGTTTGGCATAGTTTGCTATGGTTACTAGTATTTTTTTGTAATTTAAAAGTGATTGGGTTTAGTTTGTTGTGGTAAGGGTTAGTTGGTGATGATTTAGAGTAGCCGAAGTAATTTAGGTGAGTCTGGCATAGTTTGTTATGATTTGTACACCTTTTTTTTGTAATTTTAAGATGATATGGTTTGGTTTGTTGTGGTAAGGGTTAGTTGGTGATGATTTATGGTAGCCGAAGTAATTTAGGTGAGTTTGGCATTGTTTGCTATGGATACTAGCATTTTTTTGTAATTTAAAAGTGATTGGGTTTAGTTTGTTGTGGTAAGGGTTAGTTGGTGATGATTTAGAGTAGCCGAAGTAATTTAGGTGAGTTTGGCATGGTTTGTTATGATTTGTACACCTTTTTTTGTAATTTTAGGATGATATGGTTTGGTTTGTTGTGGTTAGGGATAGTTGGGGGTGATTTACGGTAGCCGAAGTAATTTAGGTGATTCTGGTATAGTTTGTTATGATTTTTAGCATTTTTTTGTAATTTTAAAGTGATTGGGCTTAGTTTGTTGCTGTAAAGTGTAGTTGGGGGTGATTTTTGATAGCCGAAGTAATTTAGGTGAGTTTGGCATAGTTTGCGCTATGGTTAGTAGCATTTTTTTGTAATTTAAAAGTGATTGGGTTTAGTTTGTTGTGGTAAGGGTTAGTTGGTGATGATTTATGGTAGCCGAAGTAATTTAGGTTAGTCTGGCATAGTTTGTTATGATTTGTACACCTTTTTTTGTAATTTTAAGATGATATGGTTTGGTTTGTTGTGGTAAGGGATAGTTGGGTGTGATTTACGGTAGCCGAAGTAATTTAGGTGATTCTGGTATAGTTTGTTATGATTTTTAGCATTTTTTTGTAATTTTAAAGTGATTGGGCTTAGTTTGTTGCTGTAAAGTGTAGTTGGGGGTGATTTTTGATAACCGAAGTAATTTAGGTGAGTTTGGCATAGTTTGCTATGGTTAGTAGCATTTTTTTGTAATTTAAAAGTGATTGGGTTTAGTTTGTTGTGGTAAGGGTTAGTTGGTGATGATTTATGGTAGCCGAAGTAATTTAGGTGAGTTTGGCATTGTTCGCTATGGTTACTAGCATTTTTTTGTAATTTAAAAATGATTGGGTTTAGTTTGTTGTGGTAAGGGTTAGTTGGTGATGATTTATGGTAGCCGAAGTAATTTAGGTGAGTTTGGCATAGTTCGCTATGGTTACTAGAATTTTTTTGTAATTTAAAAGTGATTGGGTTTATTTTGTTGTGGTAAGGGTTAGTTGGTGATGATTTTGAGTAGCCGAAGTAATTTAGGTGAGTCTGGCATAGTTTGTTCTGATTTGTACACCTTTTTTTGTAATTTTAAGATGATATGGTTTGGTTTGTTGTGGTAGGGGTTATTTGGGGGTGATTTACGGTAGCCGAAGTAATTTAGGTGATTCTGGTATAGTTTGTTATGATTTTTAGCATTTTTTGGTAATTTTAAAGTGATTGGGCTTTTTTTGTTGCTGTAAAGTGTAGTTGGGGGTGATTTTTGATAGCCAAAGTAATTTAGATGAGTTTGGCATAGTTCGCTATGGTTACTAGCATTTTTTTGTAATTTATAAGTGATTGGGTTTATTTTGTTGTGGTAAGGGTTAGTTGGTGATGATTTAGAGTAGCCGAAGTAATTTAGGTGAGTCTGGCATAGTTTGTTCTGATTTGTACACCTTTTTTTGTAATTTTAAGATGATATGGTTTGGTTTGTTGTGGTAAGGGATAGTTGGGGGTGATTTACGGTAGCCGAAGTAATTTAGGTGATTCTGGTATAGTTTGTTATGATTTTTAGCATTTTTTTTATAATTTTAAAGTGATTGGGCTTAGTTTGTTGCTGTAAAGTGTAGTTGGGGGTGATTTTTGATAGCCGAAGTAATTTAGGTGAGTTTGGCATAGTTTGCTATGGTTAGTAGCATTTTTTTGTAATTTAAAAGTGATTGGGTTTAGTTTGTTGTGGTAAGGGTTAGTTGGTGATGATTTAGAGTAGCCGAAGTAATTTAGGTGAGTCTGGCATAGTTTGTTAAGATTTGTACACCTTTTTTTGTAATTTTAAGATGATATGGTTTGGTTTGTTGTGGTAAGGGATAGTTGGGGGTGATTTACGGTAGCCGAAGTAATTTAGTTGATTATGGTTAGTTTGTTATGATTTTTAGCATTTTTTTGGAATTTTAAAGTGATTGGGCTTAGTTTGTTGCTGTAAAGTGTAGTTGGGGTTGATTTTTGATAGCCGAAGTAATTTAGGTGAGTTTGGCATAGTTTGCGCTATGGTTAGTAGCATTTTTTTGTAATTTAAAAGTGATTGGGTTTAGTTTGTTGTGGTAAGGGTTAGTTGGTGATGATTTATGGTAGCCGAAGTAATTTAGGTGAGTTTGGCATAGTTTGCTATGGTTACTAGCATTTTTTTGTAATTTAAAAGTGATTGGGTTTAGTTTGTTGTGGTAAGGGTTAGCTGGTAATGATTTAGAGTAGCCGAAGTAATTTAGGTAAGTCTGGCATAGTTTGTTATGATTTGTACACCTTTTTTTGTAATTTTAAGATGATATGGTTTGGTTTGTTGTGGTAAGGGATAGTTGGGGGTGATTTACGGTAGCCGAAGTAATTTAGGCGATTCTGGTATAGTTTGTTTTGATTTTTAGTATTTTTTTGTAATTTTAAATTGATTGGGCTTAGTTTGTTGCTGTAAAGTGTAGTTGGGAGTGATTTTTGATAGCCGAAGTAATTAAGGTGAATTTGGCATAGTTTGCTATGGTTAGTAGCATTTTTTTGTAATTTAAAAGTGATTGGGATTGGTTTGTTGTGGTAAGGGTTAGTTGGTGATGATTTATGGTAGCCGAAGTAATTTAGGTGAGTTTGGCATAGTTTGCTATGGTTACTAGTATTTTTTTGTAATTTAAAAGTGATTGGGTTTAGTTTGTTGTGGTAAGGGTTAGTTGGTGATGATTTAGAGTAACCGAAGTAATTTAGGTGAGTCTGGCATAGTTCGTTATGATTTGTACACCTTTTTTTGTAATTTTAAGATGATATGGCTTGGTTTGTTGTGGTAAGGGATAGTTGGGGGTGATTTACGGTAGCTGAAGTAATTTAGGTGATTCTGGTATAGTTTGTTATGATTTTTAGCATTTTTTTGTAATTTTAAAGTGATTGGGCTTAGTTTGTTGCTGTAAAGTGTAGTTGGGGGTGATTTTTGATAGCCGAAGTAATTTAGGTGAGTTTGGCATAGTTTGCTATGGTTAGTAGCATTTTTTTGTAATTTAAAAGTGATTGGGTTTAGTTTGTTGTGGTAAGGATTAGTTGGTGATGATTTATGGTAGCCGAAGTAATTTAGGTGAGTTTGGCATAGTTTGCTATGGTTACTAGCATTTTTTTGTAATTTAAAAGTGATTGGGTTTAGTTTGTTGTGGTAAGGGTTAGTTGGTGATGATTTAGAGTAGCCGAAGTAATTTAGGTGAGTCTGGCATAGTTTGTTATGATTTGTACACCTTTTTTTGTAATTTTAAGATGATATGGTCTGGTTTGTTGTGGTAAGGGATAGTTGGGGGTGATTTACGGTAGCCGAAGTAATTTAGGTGATTCTGGTATAGTTTGTTTAGATTTTTAGAATTTTTTTGTAATTTTAAAGTGATTGGGCTTAGTTTGTTTCTCTAAAGTGTATTTGGGGGTGATTTTTGATAGCCGAAGTAATTTAGGTGAGTTTGGCATAGTTTGCTATGGTTAGTAGCATTTTTTTGTAATTTAAAAGTGATTGGGTTTAGTTTGTTGTGGTAAGGGTTAGTTGGTGATGATTTATGGTAGCCGAAGTAATTTAGGTGAGTTTGGCATAGTTTGCTATGGTTACTAGTATTTTTTTGTAATTTAAAAGTGATTGGGTTTAGTTTGTTGTGGTAAGGGTTAGTTGGTGATGATTTAGAGTAGCCGAAGTAATTTAGGTGAGTCTGGCATAGTTTGTTATGATTTGTACACCTTTTTTTGTAATTTTAGGATGATATGGTTTGGTTTGTTGTGGTAAGGGATAGTTGGGGGTGATTTACGGTAGCCGAAGTAATTTAGGTGATTCTGGTATAGTTTGTTATGATTTTTAGCATTTTTTTGTAATTTTAAAGTGATTGGGCTTAGTTTGTTGCTGTAAAGTGTAGTTGGGGGTGATTTTTGATAGCCGAAGTAATTTAGGTGAGTTTGGCATAGTTTGCGCTATGGTTAGTAGCATTTTTTTGTAATTTAAAAGTGATTGGGTTTAGTTTGTTGTGGTAAGGGTTAGTTGGTGATGATTTATGGTAGCCGAAGTAATTTAGGTTAGTCTGGCATAGTTTGTTATGATTTGTACACCTTTTTTTGTAATTTTAAGATGATATGGTTTGGTTTGTTGTGGTAAGGGATAGTTGGGTGTGATTTACGGTAGCCGAAGTAATTTAGGTGATTCTGGTATAGTTTGTTATGATTTTTAGCATTTTTTTGTAATTTTAAAGTGATTGGGCTTAGTTTGTTGCTGTAAAGTGTAGTTGGGGGTGATTTTTGATAACCGAAGTAATTTAGGTGAGTTTGGCATAGTTTGCTATGGTTAGTAGCATTTTTTTGTAATTTAAAAGTGATTGGGTTTAGTTTGTTGTGATAAGGGTTAGTTGGTGATGATTTATGGTAGCCGAAGTAATTAAGGTGAGTTTGGCATAGTTTGCTATGGTTACTAGCAGTTTTTTGTAATTTAAAAGTGATTGGGTTTAGTTTGTTGTGGTAAGGGTTAGTTGGTGATGATTTAGAGTAGGCGAAGTAATTTAGGTGAGTCTGGCATAGTTTGTTATGATTTGTACAAATTTTTTTGTAATTTTAAGATGATATGGTTTGGTTTGTTGTGGTAAGGGATAGTTGGGGGTGATTTACGGTAGCCGAAGTAATTTAGTTGATTCTGGTATAGTTTGTTATGATTTTTAGCATTTTTTTGGAATTTTAAAGTGATTGGGCTTAGTTTGTTGCTGTAAAGTGCAGTTGGGGGTGATTTTTGATAGCCGAAGTAATTTAGGTGAGTTTGGCACAGTTTGCGCTATGGTTAGTCGCATTTTTTTGTAATTTAAAAGTGATTGGGTTTAGTTTGTTGTGGTAAGGGTTAGTTGGTGATGATTTATGGTAGCCGAAGTAATTTAGGTGAGTTTGGCATAGTTTGCTATGGTTACTAGCATTTTTTTGTAATTTAAAAATGATTGGGTTTAGTTTGTTGTGGTAAGCGTTAGCTGGTGATGATTTAGAGTAGCCGAAGTAATTTAGGTGAGTCTGGCATAGTTTGTTATGATTTGTACACCTTTTTTTGTAATTTTAAGATGATATGGTTTGGTTTGTTGTGATAAAGGATAGTTGGGGGTGATTTACGGTAGCCGAAGTAATTTAGGCGATTCTGGTTTACTTTGTTTTGATTTTTAGCATTTTTTTGTAATTTTAAATTGATTGGGCTTAGTTTGTTGCTGTAAAGTGTAGTTGGGAGTGATTTTTGATAGCCGAAGTAATTAAGGTGAGTTTGGCATAGTTTGCTATGGTTAGTAGCATTTTTTTGTAATTTAAAAGTGATTGGGATTGGTTTGTTGTGGTAAGGGTTAGTTGGTGATGATTTATGGTAGCCGAAGTAATTTAAGTGAGTCTGGCATAATTTGTTATGATTTGTACACCATTTTTTGTAATTTTAAGATAATATGGTTTGGTTTGTTGTGGTAAGGCATAGTTGGGGGTGATTTACGGTAGCCGAAGTAATTTAGGTGATTCTGCTATAGTTTGTTACGATTTTTAGCATTTTTTTGTAATTTTAAAGTGATTGGGCTTAGTTTGTTGCTGTAAAGTGTAGTTGGGGGTGATTTTTGATAGCCGAAGTAATTTAGGTGAGTTTGGCATAGTTTGCTATGGTTAGTAGCATTTTTTTGTAATTTAAAAGTGATTGGGATTAGTTTGTTGTGGTAAGGGTTAGTTGGTGATGATTTAGAGTAACCGAAGTAATTTAGGTGAGTCTGGCATAGTTCGTTATGATTTGTACACCTTTTTTTGTATTTTTAAGATGATATGGTTTGGTTTGTTGTGGTAAGGGATAGTTGGGGGTGATTTACGGTAGCCGAAGTAATTTAGGTGATTCTGGTATAGTTTGTTATGATTTTTAGAATTTTTTTGTAATTTTAAAGTGATTGGGCTTAGTTTGTTGCTCTAAAGTGTATTTGGGGGTGATTTTTGATAGCCGAAGTAATTTAGGTGAGTTTGGCATAGTTTGCTATGGTTAGTAGCATTTTTTTGTAATTTAAAAGTGATTGGGTTTAGTTTGTTGTGGTAAGGGTTAGTTGGTGATGATTTATGGTAGCCGAAGTAATTTAGGTGAGTTTGGCATAGTTTGCTATGGTTACTAGTATTTTTTTGTAATTTAAAAGTGATTGGGTTTAGTTTGTTGTGGTAAGGGTTAGTTGGTGATGATTTAGAGTAGCCGAAGTAATTTAGGTGAGTCTGGCATAGTTTGTTATGATTTGTACACCTTTTTTTGTAATTTTAAGATGATATGGTTTGGTTTGTTGTGGTAAGGGTTATTTGGTGATGATTTATGGTAGCCGAAGTAATTTAGGTGAGTTTGGCATTGTTTGCTATGGTTACTAGCATTTTTTTGTAATTTAAAAGTGATTGGGTTTAGTTTGTTGTGGTAAGGGTTAGTTGGTGATGATTTAGAGTAGCCGAAGTAATTTAGGTGAGTCTGGCATAGTTTGTTATGATTTGTACACCTTTTTTTGTAATTTTAAGATGATATGGTTTGGTTTGTTGTGGTAAGGGATAGTTGGGGGTGATTTACGGTAGCCGAAGTAATTTAGGTGATTCTGGTATAGTTTGTTATGATTTTTAGCATTTTTTTGTAATTTTAAAGTGATTGGGCTTAGTTTGTTGCTGTAAAGTGTAGTTGGGGTTGATTTTTGATATCCGAAGTAATTTGGGTGAGTTTGGCATAGTTTGCGCTATGGTTAGTAGCATTTTTTTGTAATTTAAAAGTGATTGGGTTTAGTTTGTTGTGGCAAGGGTTAGTTGGTGATGATTTATGGTAGCCGAAGTAATTTAGGTGAGTCTGGCATAGTTTGTTATGATTTGTACACCTTTTTTTGTAATTTTAAGATGATATGGTTTGGTTTGTTGTGGTAAGGGATAGTTGGGTGTGATTTACGGTAGCCGAAGTAATTTAGGTGATTCTGGTATAGTTTGTTATGATTTTTAACATTTTTTTTGTAATTTTAAAGTGATTGGGCTTAGTTTGTTGCTGTAAAGTGTAGTTGGGGGTGATTTTTGATAGCCGAAGTAATTTAGGTGAGTTTGGCATAGTTTGTTATGGTTAGTAGCATTTTTTTGAAATTTAAAATTGATTGGGTTTAGTTTGTTGTGGTAAGGGTTAGTTGGTGATGATTTAGAGTAGCCGAAGTAATTTAGGTGAGTCTGGCATAGTTTGTTATGATTTGTACACCTTTTTTTGTAATTTTAAGATGATATGGTTTGGTTTGTTGTGGTAAGGGATAGTTGGGTGTGATTTACGGTAGCCGAAGTAATTTAGGTGATTCTGGTATAGTTTGTTATGATTTTTAGCATTTTTTTGTAATTTTAAAGTGATTGGGCTTAGTTTGTTGCTGTAAAGTGTAGTTGGGGGTGATTTTTGATAGCCGAAGTAATTTAGGTGAGTTTGGCATAGTTTGCTATGGTTAGTAGCATTTTTTTGTAATTAAAAAGTGATTGGGTTTAGTTTGTTGTGGTAAGGGTTAGTTGGTGATGATTAATGGTAGCCGAAGTAATTTAGGTGAGTTTGGCATAGTTTGTTATGATTTGTACACCTTTTTTTGTATTTTTAAGATAATATGGTTTGGTTTGTTGTGGTAAGGGATAGTTGAAGGTGATTTACGGTAGCCGTAGTAATTTAGGTGATTCTGGTATAGTTTGTTATGATTTTTAGCATTTTTTTGTAATTTTAAAGTGATTGGGCTTAGTTTGTTGCTGTAAAGTGTAGTTGGGGATGATTTTTGATAGCCGAAGTAATTTAGGTGAGTTTGGCATAGTTTGCTATGGTTAGTAGCATTTTTTTGTAATTTAAAAGTGATTGGGTTTAGTCTGTTGTGGTAAGGGTTAGTTGGTGATGATTTATGGTAGCCGAAGTAATTTAGGTGAGTTTGGCATAGTTTGCTATGGTTACTAGCATTTTTTTGTAATGTAAAAGTGATTGGGTTTAGTTTATTGTGGTAAGGGTTAGTTGGTGATGATTTAGAGTAGCCGAAGTAATTTAGGTAAGTCTGGCATAGTTTGTTACGATTTGTACACCTTTTTTTGTAATTTTAAGATGATATGGTTTGGTTTGTTGTGGTAAGGGATAGTTGGGGGTGATTTACGGTAGCCGAAGTAATTTAGGTGATTCTGGTATAGTTTGTTATGATTTTTAGCATTTTTTTGTAATTTTAAAGTGATTGGGCTTAGTTTGTTGCTGTAAAGTGTAGTTGGGGGTGATTTTTGATGGCCGAAGTAATTTAGGTGAGTTTGGCATAGTTTGCTATGGTTAGTAGCATTTTTTTGTAATTTAAAAGTGATTGGGTTTAGTTTGTTGTGGTAAGGGTTAGTTGGTGATGATTTATGGTAGCCGAAGTAATTTGGTGAGTTTGGCATTGTTTGCTATGGTTACTAGCATTTTTTTGTAATTTAAATGTGATTGGGTTTAGTTTGTTGTGGTAAGGGTTAGTTGGTGATGATTTAGAGTAGCCGAAGTAATTTAGGTGAGTCTGGCATAGTTTGTTATGATTTTACACCTTTTTTTGTAATTTTAAGATGATATAATTTGGTTTGTTGTAGTAAGGGATAGTTGGGGGTGATTTACGGTAGCCGAAGTAATTTAGGTGATTCTGGTATAGTTTGTTATGATTTTTAGCATTTTTTTTCTAATTTTAAAGTGATTGGGCTTAGTTTGTTGCTGTAAAGTGTAGTTGGGGGTGATTTTTGATAGCCGAAGTAATTTAGGTGAGTTTGGCATAGTTCGCTATGGTTAGTATCATTTTTTTGTAATTTAAAAGTGATTGGGTTTAGTTTGTTGTGGTAAGGGTTAGTTGGTGATGATTTATGGTAGCCGAAGTAATTTAGGTGAGTTTGGCATAGTTTGCTATGGTTACTAGCATTTTTTTGTAATTTAAAAGTGATTGGGTTTAGTTTGTTGTAATAAGGGTTAGTTGGTGATGATTTAGAGTAGCCGAAGTAATTTAGGTGAGTCTGGCATAGTTTGTTAAAAATTGTACACCTTTTTTTGTAATTTTAAGATGATATGGTTTAGTTTGTTGTGGTAAGGGATAGTTGGGGGTGATTTACGCTAGCCGAAGTAATTTAGGTGATTCTGGTATAGATTGTTATGATTTTTAGCATTTTTTTGTAATTTTAAAGTGATTGGGCTTAGTTTGTTGCTGTAAAGTGTAGTTGGGGGTGATTTTTGATAGCCGAAGTAATTTAGGTGAGTTTGGCATAGTTTGCTATGGTTAGTAGCATTTTTTTGTAATTTAAAAGTGATTGGGTTTAGTTTGTTGTGGTAAGGATTAGTTGGTGATGATTTATGGTAGCCGAAGTAATTTAGGTGAGTTTGGCATAGTTTGCTATGTTTACTAGCATTTTTTTGTAATTTAAAAGTGATTGGGTTTAGTTTGTTGTGGTAAGGGTTAGTTGGTGATGATTTAGAGTAGCCGAAGTAATTTAGGTAAGTCTGGCATAGTTTGTTATGATTTGTACACCTTTTTTTGTAATTTTAAGATGATATGGTTTGGTTTGTTGTGGTAAGGGATAGTTGGGGGTGATTTACGGTAGCCGAAGTAATTTAGGCGATTCTGGTATAGTTTGTTTTGATTTTTAGTATTTTTTTGTAATTTTAAATTGATTGGGCTTAGTTTGTTGCTGTAAAGTGTAGTTGGGAGTGATTTTTGATAGCCGAAGTAATTAAGGTGAATTTGGCATAGTTTGCTATGGTTAGTAGCATTTTTTTGTAATTTAAAAGTGATTGGGATTGGTTTGTTGTGGTAAGGGTTAGTTGGTGATGATTTATGGTAGCCGAAGTAATTTAGGTGAGTTTGGCATAGTTTGCTATGGTTACTAGTATTTTTTTGTAATTTAAAAGTGATTGGGTTTAGTTTGTTGTGGTAAGGGTTAGTTGGTGATGATTTAGAGTAACCGAAGTAATTTAGGTGAGTCTGACATAGTTCGTTATGATTTGTACACCTTTTTTTGTAATTTTAAGATGATATGGCTTGGTTTGTTGTGGTAAGGGATAGTTGGGGGTGATTTACGGTAGCTGAAGTAATTTAGGTGATTCTGGTATAGTTTGTTATGATTTTTAGCATTTTTTTGTAATTTTAAAGTGATTGGGCTTAGTTTGTTGCTGTAAAGTGTAGTTGGGGGTGATTTTTGATAGCCGAAGTAATTTAGGTGAGTTTGGCATAGTTTGCTATGGTTAGTAGCATTTTTTTGTAATTTAAAAGTGATTGGGTTTAGTTTGTTGTGGTAAGGATTAGTTGGTGATGATTTATGGTAGCCGAAGTAATTTAGGTGAGTTTGGCATAGTTTGCTATGGTTACTAGCATTTTTTTGTAATTTAAAAGTGATTGGGTTTAGTTTGTTGTGGTAAGGGTTAGTTGGTGATGATTTAGAGTAGCCGAAGTAATTTAGGTGAGTCTGGCATAGTTTGTTATGATTTGTACACCTTTTTTTGTAATTTTAAGATGATATGGTCTGGTTTGTTGTGGTAAGGGATAGTTGGGGGTGATTTACGGTAGCCGAAGTAATTTAGGTGATTCTGGTATAGTTTGTTTAGATTTTTAGAATTTTTTTGTAATTTTAAAGTGATTGGGCTTAGTTTGTTTCTCTAAAGTGTATTTGGGGGTGATTTTTGATAGCCGAAGTAATTTAGGTGAGTTTGGCATAGTTTGCTATGGTTAGTAGCATTTTTTTGTAATTTAAAAGTGATTGGGTTTAGTTTGTTGTGGTAAGGGTTAGTTGGTGATGATTTATGGTAGCCGAAGTAATTTAGGTGAGTTTGGCATAGTTTGCTATGGTTACTAGTATTTTTTTGTAATTTAAAAGTGATTGGGTTTAGTTTGTTGTGGTAAGGGTTAGTTGGTGATGATTTAGAGTAGCCGAAGTAATTTAGGTGAGTCTGGCATAGTTTGTTATGATTTGTACACCTTTTTTTGTAATTTTAGGATGATATGGTTTGGTTTGTTGTGGTAAGGGATAGTTGGGGGTGATTTACGGTAGCCGAAGTAATTTAGGTGATTCTGGTATAGTTTGTTATGATTTTTAGCATTTTTTTGTAATTTTAAAGTGATTGGGCTTAGTTTGTTGCTGTAAAGTGTAGTTGGGGGTGATTTTTGATAGCCGAAGTAATTTAGGTGAGTTTGGCATAGTTTGCGCTATGGTTAGTAGCATTTTTTTGTAATTTAAAAGTGATTGGGTTTAGTTTGTTGTGGTAAGGGTTAGTTGGTGATGATTTATGGTAGCCGAAGTAATTTAGGTTAGTCTGGCATAGTTTGTTATGATTTGTACACCTTTTTTTGTAATTTTAAGATGATATGGTTTGGTTTGTTGTGGTAAGGGATAGTTGGGTGTGATTTACGGTAGCCGAAGTAATTTAGGTGATTCTGGTATAGTTTGTTATGATTTTTAGCATTTTTTTGTAATTTTAAAGTGATTGGGCTTAGTTTGTTGCTGTAAAGTGTAGTTGGGGGTGATTTTTGATAACCGAAGTAATTTAGGTGAGTTTGGCATAGTTTGCTATGGTTAGTAGCATTTTTTTGTAATTTAAAAGTGATTGGGTTTAGTTTGTTGTGATAAGGGTTAGTTGGTGATGATTTATGGTAGCCGAAGTAATTAAGGTGAGTTTGGCATAGTTTGCTATGGTTACTAGCAGTTTTTTGTAATTTAAAAGTGATTGGGTTTAGTTTGTTGTGGTAAGGGTTAGTTGGTGATGATTTAGAGTAGGCGAAGTAATTTAGGTGAGTCTGGCATAGTTTGTTATGATTTGTACAAATTTTTTTGTAATTTTAAGATGATATGGTTTGGTTTGTTGTGGTAAGGGATAGTTGGGGGTGATTTACGGTAGCCGAAGTAATTTAGTTGATTCTGGTATAGTTTGTTATGATTTTTAGCATTTTTTTGGAATTTTAAAGTGATTGGGCTTAGTTTGTTGCTGTAAAGTGCAGTTGGGGGTGATTTTTGATAGCCGAAGTAATTTAGGTGAGTTTGGCACAGTTTGCGCTATGGTTAGTCGCATTTTTTTGTAATTTAAAAGTGATTGGGTTTAGTTTGTTGTGGTAAGGGTTAGTTGGTGATGATTTATGGTAGCCGAAGTAATTTAGGTGAGTTTGGCATAGTTTGCTATGGTTACTAGCATTTTTTTGTAATTTAAAAATGATTGGGTTTAGTTTGTTGTGGTAAGCGTTAGCTGGTGATGATTTAGAGTAGCCGAAGTAATTTAGGTGAGTCTGGCATAGTTTGTTATGATTTGTACACCTTTTTTTGTAATTTTAAGATGATATGGTTTGGTTTGTTGTGATAAGGGATAGTTGGGGGTGATTTACGGTAGCCGAAGTAATTTAGGCGATTCTGGTTTACTTTGTTTTGATTTTTAGCATTTTTTTGTAATTTTAAATTGATTGGGCTTAGTTTGTTGCTGTAAAGTGTAGTTGGGAGTGATTTTTGATAGCCGAAGTAATTAAGGTGAGTTTGGCATAGTTTGCTATGGTTAGTAGCATTTTTTTGTAATTTAAAAGTGATTGGGATTGGTTTGTTGTGGTAAGGGTTAGTTGGTGATGATTTATGGTAGCCGAAGTAATTTAAGTGAGTCTGGCATAATTTGTTATGATTTGTACACCATTTTTTGTAATTTTAAGATAATATGGTTTGGTTTGTTGTGGTAAGGCATAGTTGGGGGTGATTTACGGTAGCCGAAGTAATTTAGGTGATTCTGCTATAGTTTGTTACGATTTTTAGCATTTTTTTGTAATTTTAAAGTGATTGGGCTTAGTTTGTTGCTGTAAAGTGTAGTTGGGGGTGATTTTTGATAGCCGAAGTAATTTAGGTGAGTTTGGCATAGTTTGCTATGGTTAGTAGCATTTTTTTGTAATTTAAAAGTGATTGGGATTAGTTTGTTGTGGTAAGGGTTAGTTGGTGATGATTTAGAGTAACCGAAGTAATTTAGGTGAGTCTGGCATAGTTCGTTATGATTTGTACACCTTTTTTTGTATTTTTAAGATGATATGGTTTGGTTTGTTGTGGTAAGGGATAGTTGGGGGTGATTTACGGTAGCCGAAGTAATTTAGGTGATTCTGGTATAGTTTGTTATGATTTTTAGAATTTTTTTGTAATTTTAAAGTGATTGGGCTTAGTTTGTTGCTCTAAAGTGTATTTGGGGGTGATTTTTGATAGCCGAAGTAATTTAGGTGAGTTTGGCATAGTTTGCTATGGTTAGTAGCATTTTTTTGTAATTTAAAAGTGATTGGGTTTAGTTTGTTGTGGTAAGGGTTAGTTGGTGATGATTTATGGTAGCCGAAGTAATTTAGGTGAGTTTGGCATAGTTTGCTATGGTTACTAGTATTTTTTTGTAATTTAAAAGTGATTGGGTTTAGTTTGTTGTGGTAAGGGTTAGTTGGTGATGATTTAGAGTAGCCGAAGTAATTTAGGTGAGTCTGGCATAGTTTGTTATGATTTGTACACCTTTTTTTGTAATTTTAAGATGATATGGTTTGGTTTGTTGTGGTAAGGGTTATTTGGTGATGATTTATGGTAGCCGAAGTAATTTAGGTGAGTTTGGCATTGTTTGCTATGGTTACTAGCATTTTTTTGTAATTTAAAAGTGATTGGGTTTAGTTTGTTGTGGTAAGGGTTAGTTGGTGATGATTTAGAGTAGCCGAAGTAATTTAGGTGAGTCTGGCATAGTTTGTTATGATTTGTACACCTTTTTTTGTAATTTTAAGATGATATGGTTTGGTTTGTTGTGGTAAGGGATAGTTGGGGGTGATTTACGGTAGCCGAAGTAATTTAGGTGATTCTGGTATAGTTTGTTATGATTTTTAGCATTTTTTTGTAATTTTAAAGTGATTGGGCTTAGTTTGTTGCTGTAAAGTGTAGTTGGGGTTGATTTTTGATATCCGAAGTAATTTGGGTGAGTTTGGCATAGTTTGCGCTATGGTTAGTAGCATTTTTTTGTAATTTAAAAGTGATTGGGTTTAGTTTGTTGTGGCAAGGGTTAGTTGGTGATGATTTATGGTAGCCGAAGTAATTTAGGTGAGTCTGGCATAGTTTGTTATGATTTGTACACCTTTTTTTGTAATTTAAGATGATATGGTTTGGTTTGTTGTGGTAAGGGATAGTTGGGTGTGATTTACGGTAGCCGAAGTAATTTAGGTGATTCTGGTATAGTTTGTTATGATTTTTAGCATTTTTTTTGTAATTTTAAAGTGATTGGGCTTAGTTTGTTGCTGTAAAGTGTAGTTGGGGGTGATTTTTGATAGCCGAAGTAATTTAGGTGAGTTTGGCATAGTTTGTTATGGTTAGTAGCATTTTTTTGAAATTTAAAATTGATTGGGTTTAGTTTGTTGTGGTAAGGGTTAGTTGGTGATGATTTAGAGTAGCCGAAGTAATTTAGGTGAGTCTGGCATAGTTTGTTATGATTTGTACACCTTTTTTTGTAATTTTAAGATGATATGGTTTGGTTTGTTGTGGTAAGGGATAGTTGGGTGTGATTTACGGTAGCCGAAGTAATTTAGGTGATTCTGGTATAGTTTGTTATGATTTTTAGCATTTTTTTGTAATTTTAAAGTGATTGGGCTTAGTTTGTTGCTGTAAAGTGTAGTTGGGGGTGATTTTTGATAGCCGAAGTAATTTAGGTGAGTTTGGCATAGTTTGCTATGGTTAGTAGCATTTTTTTGTAATTAAAAAGTGATTGGGTTTAGTTTGTTGTGGTAAGGGTTAGTTGGTGATGATTAATGGTAGCCGAAGTAATTTAGGTGAGTTTGGCATAGTTTGTTATGATTTGTACACCTTTTTTTGTATTTTTAAGATAATATGGTTTGGTTTGTTGTGGTAAGGGATAGTTGAAGGTGATTTACGGTAGCCGTAGTAATTTAGGTGATTCTGGTATAGTTTGTTATGATTTTTAGCATTTTTTTGTAATTTTAAAGTGATTGGGCTTAGTTTGTTGCTGTAAAGTGTAGTTGGGGATGATTTTTGATAGCCGAAGTAATTTAGGTGAGTTTGGCATAGTTTGCTATGGTTAGTAGCATTTTTTTGTAATTTAAAAGTGATTGGGTTTAGTCTGTTGTGGTAAGGGTTAGTTGGTGATGATTTATGGTAGCCGAAGTAATTTAGGTGAGTTTGGCATAGTTTGCTATGGTTACTAGCATTTTTTTGTAATGTAAAAGTGATTGGGTTTAGTTTATTGTGGTAAGGGTTAGTTGGTGATGATTTAGAGTAGCCGAAGTAATTTAGGTGAGTCTGGCATAGTTTGTTACGATTTGTACACCTTTTTTTGTAATTTTAAGATGATATGGTTTGGTTTGTTGTGGTAAGGGATAGTTGGGGGTGATTTACGGTAGCCGAAGTAATTTAGGTGATTCTGGTATAGTTTGTTATGATTTTTAGCATTTTTTTGTAATTTTAAAGTGATTGGGCTTAGTTTGTTGCTGTAAAGTGTAGTTGGGGGTGATTTTTGATGGCCGAAGTAATTTAGGTGAGTTTGGCATAGTTTGCTATGGTTAGTAGCATTTTTTTGTAATTTAAAAGTGATTGGGTTTAGTTTGTTGTGGTAAGGGTTAGTTGGTGATGATTTATGGTAGCCGAAGTAATTTGGTGAGTTTGGCATTGTTTGCTATGGTTACTAGCATTTTTTTGTAATTTAAATGTGATTGGGTTTAGTTTGTTGTGGTAAGGGTTAGTTGGTGATGATTTAGAGTAGCCGAAGTAATTTAGGTGAGTCTGGCATAGTTTGTTATGATTTGTACACCTTTTTTTGTAATTTTAAGATGATATAATTTGGTTTGTTGTAGTAAGGGATAGTTGGGGGTGATTTACGGTAGCCAAAGTAATTTAGGTGATTCTGGTATAGTTTGTTATGATTTTTAGCATTTTTTTTCTAATTTTAAAGTGATTGGGCTTAGTTTGTTGCTGTAAAGTGTAGTTGGGGGTGATTTTTGATAGCCGAAGTAATTTAGGTGAGTTTGGCATAGTTCGCTATGGTTAGTATCATTTTTTTGTAATTTAAAAGTGATTGGGTTTAGTTTGTTGTGGTAAGGGTTAGTTGGTGATGATTTATGGTAGCCGAAGTAATTTAGGTGAGTTTGGCATAGTTTGCTATGGTTACTAGCATTTTTTTGTAATTTAAAAGTGATTGGGTTTAGTTTGTTGTAATAAGGGTTAGTTGGTGATGATTTAGAGTAGCCGAAGTAATTTAGGTGAGTCTGGCATAGTTTGTTAAAAATTGTACACCTTTTTTTGTAATTTTAAGATGATATGGTTTAGTTTGTTGTGGTAAGGGATAGTTGGGGGTGATTTACGCTAGCCGTAGTAATTTAGGTGATTCTGGTAT
Source organism: Eledona agricola (assembly GCA_964023215.1). Lineage (NCBI taxonomy): Eukaryota > Metazoa > Arthropoda > Insecta > Coleoptera > Tenebrionidae > Eledona > Eledona agricola. The sequence goes on from OZ026860.1 coordinate 21,669,858, forward strand.
AGATTGTTATGATTTTTAGCATTTTTTTGTAATTTTAAAGTGATTGGGCTTAGTTTGTTGCTGTAAAGTGTAGTTGGGGGTGATTTTTGATAGCCGAAGTAATTTAGGTGAGTTTGGCATAGTTTGCTATGGTTAGTAGCATTTTTTTGTAATTTAAAAGTGATTGGGTTTAGTTTGTTGTGGTAAGGATTAGTTGGTGATGATTTATGGTAGCCGAAGTAATTTAGGTGAGTTTGGCATAGTTTGCTATGTTTACTAGCATTTTTTTGTAATTTAAAAGTGATTGGGTTTAGTTTGTTGTGGTAAGGGTTAGTTGGTGATGATTTAGAGTAGCCGAAATAATTTAGGTGAGTCTGGCATAGTTTGTTATGATTTGTACATCTTTTTTTGTAATTTTAAGATGATATGGTTTGGTTTGTTGTGGTAAGGGATAGTTGAGGGTGATTTACGGTAGCCGAAGTAATTTAGGTGATTCTGGTATAGTTTGTTATGATTTTTAGCATTTTTTTGTAATTTTAAAGTGATTGGGCTTAGTTTGTTGCTCTAAAGTGTATTTGGGGGTGATTTTTGATAGCCGAAGTAATTTAGGTGAGTTTGGCATAGTTTGCTATGGTTAGTAGCATTTTTTTGTAATTTAAAAGTGATTGGGTTTAGTTTGTTGTGGTAAGGGTTAGTTGGTGATGATTTATGGTAGCCGAAGTAATTTAGGTGAGTTTGGCATAGTTTGCTATGGTTACTAGTATTTTTTTGTAATTTAAAAGTGATTGGGTTTAGTTTGTTGTGGTAAGGGTTAGTTGGTGATGATTTAGAGTAGCCGAAGTAATTTAGGTGAGTCTGGCATAGTTTGTTATGATTTGTACACCTTTTTTTGTAATTTTAAGATGATATGGTTTGGTTTGTTGTGGTAAGGGTTATTTGGTGATGATTTATGGTAGCCGAAGTAATTTAGGTGTGTTTGGCATTGTTTGCTATGGTTACTAGCATTTTTTTGTAATTTAAAAGTGATTGGGTTTAGTTTGTTGTGGTAAGGGTTAGTTGGTGATGATTTAGAGTAGCCGAAGTAATTTAGGTGAGTCTGGCATAGTTTGTTATGATTTGTACACCTTTTTTTGTAATTTTAAGATGATATGGTTTGGTTTGTTGTGGTAAGGGATAGTTGGGGGTGATTTACGGTAGCCGAAGTAATTTAGGTGATTCTGGTATAGTTTGTTATGATTTTTAACATTTTTTTGTAATTTTAAAGTGATTGGGCTTAGTTTGTTGCTGTAAAGTGTAGTTGGGGGTGATTTTTGATATCCGAAGTAATTTAGGTGAGTTTGGCATAGTTTGCGCTATCGTTAGTAGCATTTTTTTGTAAATTAAAAGTGATTGGGTTTAGTTTGTTGTGGTAAAGGTTAGTTGGTGATGATTTATGGTAGCCGAAGTAATTTAGGTGAGTCTGGCATAGTTTGTTATGATTTGTACACCTTTTTTTGTAATTTTAAGATGATATGGTTTGGTTTGTTGTGGTAAGGGATAGTTGGGTGTGATTTACGGTAGCCGAAGTAATTTAGGTGATTCTGGTATAGTTTGTTATGATTTTTAGCATTTTTTTGTAATTTTAAAGTGATTGGGCTTAGTTTGTTGCTGTAAAGTGTAGTTGAAGGTGAATTTTGATAGCCGAAGTAATTTAGGTGAGTTTGGCATAGTTTGTTATGGTTAGTAGCATTTTTTTGTAATTTAAAATTGATTGGGTTTAGTTTGTTGTGGTAAGGGTTAGTTGGTGATGATTTAGAGTAGCCGAAGTAATTTAGGTGAGTCTGGCATAGTTTGATATGATTTGTACACCTTTTTTTGTAATTTTAAGATGATATGGCTTGGTTTGTTGTGGTAAGGGATAGTTGGGTGTGATTTACGGTAGCCGAAGTAATTTAGGTGATTCTGGTATAGTTTGTTATGATTTTTAGCATTTTTTTGGAATTTTAAAGTGATTGGGCTTAGTTTGTTGCTGTAAAGTGTAGTTGGGGGTGATTTTTGATAGCCGAAGTAATTTAGGTGAGTTTGGCATAGTTTGCTATGGTTAGTAGCATTTTTTTGTAATTTAAAAGTGATTGGGTTTAGTTTCTTGTGGTAAGGGTTAGTTGGTGATGATTTATGGTAGCCAAAGTAATTTAGGTGAGTTTGGCATAGTTTGCTATGGTTACTAGCATTTTTTTGTAATGTAAAAGTGATTGGGTTTAGTTTATTGTGGTAATTGTTAGTTGGTGATGATTTAGAGTAGCCGAAGTAATTTAGGTGAGTCTGGCATAGTTTGTTACGATTTGTACACCTTTTTTTGTAATTTTAGGATGATATGGTTTGGTTTGTTGTGGTAAGGGATAGTTGGGGGTGATTTACGGTAGCCGAAGTAATTTAGGTGATTCTGGTATAGTTTGTTATGATTTTTAGCATTTTTTTGTAATTTTAAAGTGATTGGGCTTAGTTTGTTGCTGTAAAGTGTAGTTGGGGGTGATTTTTGATAGCCGAAGTAATTTAGGTGAGTTTGGCATAGTTTGCTATGGTTAGTAGCATTTTTTTGTAATTTAAAAGTGATTGGGTTTAGTTTGTTGTGGTAAGGGTTAGTTGGTGATGATTTATGGTAGCCGAAGTAATTTAGGTGAGTTTGGCATAGTTTGCTATGGTTACTAGTATTTTTTTGTAATTTAAAAGTGATTGGGTTTAGTTTGTTGTGGTAAGGGTTAGTTGGTGATGATTTAGAGTAGCCGAAGTAATTTAGGTGAGTCTGGCATAGTTTGTTATGATTTGTACACCTTTTTTTGTAATTTTAAGATGATATGGTTTGGTTTGTTGTGGTAAGGGTTATTTGGTGATGATTTATGGTAGCCGAAGTAATTTAGGTGTGTTTGGCATTGTTTGCTATGGTTACTAGCATTTTTTTGTAATTTAAAAGTGATTGGGTTTAGTTTGTTGTGGTAAGGGTTAGTTGGTGATGATTTAGAGTAGCCGAAGTAATTTAGGTGAGTCTGGCATAGTTTGTTATGATTTGTACACCTTTTTTTGTAATTTTAAGATGATATGGTTTGGTGTGTTGTGGTAAGGGATAGTTGGGGGTGATTTACGGTAGCCGAAGTAATTTAGGTGATTCTGGTATAGTTTGTTATGATTTTTAGCATTTTTTTGTAATTTTAAAGTGATTGGGCTTAGTTTGTTGCTGTAAAGTGTAGTTGGGGGTGATTTTTGATATCCGAAGTAATTTAGGTGAGTTTGGCATAGTTTGCGCTATGGTTAGTAGCATTTTTTTGTAATTTAAAAGTGATTGGGTTTAGTTTGTTGTGGTAAAGGTTAGTTGGTGATGATTTATGGTAGCCGAAGTAATTTAGGTGAGTCTGGCATAGTTTGTTATGATTTGTACACCTTTTTTTGTAATTTTAAGATGATATGGTTTGGTTTGTTGTGGTAAGGGATAGTTGGGTGTGATTTACGGTAGCCGAAGTAATTTAGGTGATTCTGGTATAGTTTGTTATGATTTTTAGCATTTTTTTGGAATTTTAAAGTGATTGGGCTTAGTTTGTTGCTGTAAAGTGTAGTTGGGGGTGATTTTTGATAGCCGAAGTAATTTAGGTGAGTTTGGCATAGTTTGCTATGGTTAGTAGCATTTTTTTGTAATTTAAAAGTGATTGGGTTTAGTTTCTTGTGGTAAGGGTTAGTTGGTGATGATTTATGGTAGCCAAAGTAATTTAGGTGAGTTTGGCATAGTTTGCTATGGTTACTAGCATTTTTTTGTAATGTAAAAGTGATTGGGTTTAGTTTATTGTGGTAATTGTTAGTTGGTGATGATTTAGAGTAGCCGAAGTAATTTAGGTGAGTCTGGCATAGTTTGTTACGATTTGTACACCTTTTTTTGTAATTTTAGGATGATATGGTTTGGTTTGTTGTGGTAAGGGATAGTTGGGGGTGATTTACGGTAGCCGAAGTAATTTAGGTGATTCTGGTATAGTTTGTTATGATTTTTAGCATTTTTTTGTAATTTTAAAGTGATTGGGCTTAGTTTGTTGCTGTAAAGTGTAGTTGGGGGTGATTTTTGATAGCCGAAGTAATTTAGGTGAGTTTGGCATAGTTTGCTATGGTTAGTAGCATTTTTTTGTAATTTAAAAGTGATTGGGTTTAGTTTGTTGTGGTAAGGGTTAGTTGGTGATGATTTATGGTAGCCGAAGTAATTTAGGTGAGTTTGGCATAGTTTGCTATGGTTACTAGTATTTTTTTGTAATTTAAAAGTGATTGGGTTTAGTTTGTTGTGGTAAGGGTTAGTTGGTGATGATTTAGAGTAGCCGAAGTAATTTAGGTGAGTCTGGCATAGTTTGTTATGATTTGTACACCTTTTTTTGTAATTTTAAGATGATATGGTTTGGTTTGTTGTGGTAAGGGTTATTTGGTGATGATTTATGGTAGCCGAAGTAATTTAGGTGTGTTTGGCATTGTTTGCTATGGTTACTAGCATTTTTTTGTAATTTAAAAGTGATTGGGTTTAGTTTGTTGTGGTAAGGGTTAGTTGGTGATGATTTAGAGTAGCCGAAGTAATTTAGGTGAGTCTGGCATAGTTTGTTATGATTTGTACACCTTTTTTTGTAATTTTAAGATGATATGGTTTGGTGTGTTGTGGTAAGGGATAGTTGGGGGTGATTTACGGTAGCCGAAGTAATTTAGGTGATTCTGGTATAGTTTGTTATGATTTTTAGCATTTTTTTGTAATTTTAAAGTGATTGGGCTTAGTTTGTTGCTGTAAAGTGTAGTTGGGGGTGATTTTTGATATCCGAAGTAATTTAGGTGAGTTTGGCATAGTTTGCGCTATGGTTAGTAGCATTTTTTTGTAATTTAAAAGTGATTGGGTTTAGTTTGTTGTGGTAAAGGTTAGTTGGTGATGATTTATGGTAGCCGAAGTAATTTAGGTGAGTCTGGCATAGTTTGTTATGATTTGTACACCTTTTTTTGTAATTTTAAGATGATATGGTTTGGTTTGTTGTGGTAAGGGATAGTTGGGTGTGATTTACGGTAGCCGAAGTAATTTAGGTGATTCTGGTATAGTTTGTTATGATTTTTAGCATTTTTTTGTAATTTTAAAGTGATTGGGCTTAGTTTGTTGCTGTAAAGTGTAGTTGAAGGTGATTTTTGATAGCCGAAGTAATTTAGGTGAGTTTGGCATAGTTTGTTATGGTTAGTAGCATTTTTTTGTAATTTAAAATTGATTGGGTTTAGTTTGTTGTGGTAAGGGTTAGTTGGTGATGATTTAGAGTAGCCGAAGTAATTTAGGTGAGTCTGGCATAGTTTGTTATGATTTGTACACCTTTTTTTGTAATTTTAAGATGATATGGTTTGGTTTGTTGTGGTAAGGGATAGTTGGATGTGATTTACGGTAGCCGAAGTAATTTAGGTGATTCTGGTATAGTTTGTTATGATTTTTAGCATTTTTTTGGAATTTTAAAGTGATTGGGCTTAGTTTGTTGCTGTAAAGTGTAGTTGGGGGTGATTTTTGATAGCCGAAGTAATTTAGGTGAGTTTGGCAAAGTTTGCTATGGTTAGTAGCATTTTTTTGTAATTAAAAAGTGATTGGGTTTAGTTTGTTGTGGTAAGGGTTAGTTGGTGATGATTAATGGTAGCCGAAGTAATTTAGGTGAGTTTGGCATAGTTTGTTATGATTTGTACACCTTTTTTTGTATTTTTAAGATAATATGGTTTGGTTTGTTGTGGTAAGGGAAAGTTGAAGGTGATTTACGGTAGCCGTAGTAATTTAGGTGATTCTGGTATAGTTTGTTATGATTTTTAGCATTTTTTTGTAATTTTAAAGTGATTGGGCTTAGTTTGTTGCTGTAAAGTGTAGTTGGGGATGATTTTTGATAGCCGAAGTAATTTAGGTGAGTTTGGCATAGTTTGCTATGGTTAGTAGCATTTTTTTGTAATTTAAAAGTGATTGGGTTTAGTTTCTTGTGGTAAGGGTTAGTTGGTGATGATTTATGGTAGCCAAAGTAATTTAGGTGAGTTTGGCATAGTTTGCTATGGTTACTAGCATTTTTTTGTAATGTAAAAGTGATTGGGTTTAGTTTATTGTGGTAATTGTTAGTTGGTGATGATTTAGAGTAGCCGAAGTAATTTAGGTGAGTCTGGCATAGTTTGTTACGATTTGTACACCTTTTTTTGTAATTTTAAGATGATATGGTTTGGTTTGTTGTGGTAAGGGATAGTTGGGGGTGATTTACGGTAGCCGAAGTAATTTAGGTGATTCTGGTATAGTTTGTTATGATTTTTAGCATTTTTTTGTAATTTTAAAGTGATTGGGCTTAGTTTGTTGCTGTAAAGTGTAGTTGGGGGTGATTTTTGATGGCCGAAGTAATTTAGGTGAGTTTGGCATAGTTTGCTATGGTTAGTAGCATTTTTTTGTAATTTAAAAGTGATTGGGTTTAGTTTGTTGTGGTAAGGGTTAGTTGGTGATGATTTATGGTAGCCGAAGTAATTTGGTGAGTTTGGCATTGTTTGCTATGGTTACTAGCATTTTTTTGTAATTTAAATGTGATTGGGTTTAGTTTGTTGTGGTAAGGGTTAATTGGTGATGATTTAGAGTAGCCGAAGTAATTTAGGTGAGTCTGGCATAGTTTGTTAAGAATTGTACACCTTTTTTTGTAATTTTATGATGATATGGTTTGGTTTGTTGTGGTAAGGGATAGTTGGGGGTGATTTACGGTAGCCGAAGTAATTTAGGTGATTCTGGTATAGATTGTTATGATTTTTAGCATTTTTTTGTAATTTTAAAGTGATTGGGCTTAGTTTGTTGCTGTAAAGTGTAGTTGGGGGTGATTTTTGATAGCCGAAGTAATTTAGGTGAGTTTGGCATAGTTTGCTATGGTTAGTATCATTTTTTTGTAATTTAAAAGTGATTGGGTTTAGTTTGTTGTGGTAAGGGTTAGTTGGTGATGATTTATGGTAGCCGAAGTAATTTAGGTGAGTTTGGCATAGTTTGCTATGGTTACTAGCATTTTTTTGTAATTTAAAAGTAATTGGGTTTAGTTTGTTGTAATAAGGGTTAGTTGGTGATGATTTAGAGTAGCCGAAGTAATTTAGGTGAGTCTGGCATAGTTTGTTAAAAATTGTACACCTTTTTTTGTAATTTTAAGATGATATGGTTTAGTTTGTTGTGGTAAGGGATAGTTGGGGGTGATTTACGCTAGCCGAAGTAATTTAGGTGATTCTGGTATAGATTGTTATGATTTTTAGCATTTTTTTGTAATTTTAAAGTGATTGGGCTTAGTTTGTTGCTGTAAAGTGTAGTTGCGGGTGATTTTTGATAGCCGAAGTAATTTAGGTGAGTTTGGCATAGTTTGCTATGGTTAGTAGCATTTTTTTGTAATTTAAAAGTGATTGGGTTTAGTTTGTTGTGGTAAGGATTAGTTGGTGATGATTTATGGTAGCCGAAGTAATTTAGGTGAGTTTGGCATAGTTTGCTATGTTTACTAGCATTTTTTTGTAATTTAAAAGTGATTGGGTTTAGTTTGTTGTGGTAAGGGTTAGTTGGTGATGATTTAGAGTAGCCGAAATAATTTAGGTGAGTCTGGCATAGTTTGTTATGATTTGTACATCTTTTTTTGTAATTTTAAGATGATATGGTTTGGTTTGTTGTGGTAAGGGATAGTTGAGGGTGATTTACGGTAGCCGAAGTAATTTAGGTGATTCTGGTATAGTTTGTTATGATTTTTAGCATTTTTTTGTAATTTTAAAGTGATTGGGCTTAGTTTGTTGCTCTAAAGTGTATTTGGGGGTGATTTTTGATAGCCGAAGTAATTTAGGTGAGTTTGGCATAGTTTGCTATGGTTAGTAGCATTTTTTTGTAATTTAAAAGTGATTGGGTTTAGTTTGTTGTGGTAAGGGTTAGTTGGTGATGATTTATGGTAGCCGAAGTAATTTAGGTGAGTTTGGCATAGTTTGCTATGGTTACTAGTATTTTTTTGTAATTTAAAAGTGATTGGGTTTAGTTTGTTGTGGTAAGGGTTAGTTGGTGATGATTTAGAGTAGCCGAAGTAATTTAGGTGAGTCTGGCATAGTTTGTTATGATTTGTACACCTTTTTTTGTAATTTTAAGATGATATGGTTTGGTTTGTTGTGGTAAGGGTTATTTGGTGATGATTTATGGTAGCCGAAGTAATTTAGGTGTGTTTGGCATTGTTTGCTATGGTTACTAGCATTTTTTTGTAATTTAAAAGTGATTGGGTTTAGTTTGTTGGGGTAAGGGTTAGTTGGTGATGATTTAGAGTAGCCGAAGTAATTTAGGTGAGTCTGGCATAGTTTGTTATGATTTGTACACCTTTTTTTGTAATTTTAAAATGATATGGTTTGGTTTGTTGTGGTAAGGGATAGTTGGGGGTGATTTACGGTAGCCGAAGTAATTTAGGTGATTCTGGTATAGTTTGTTATGATTTTTAGCATTTTTTTGTAATTTTAAAGTGATTGGGCTTAGTTTGTTGCTGTAAAGTGTAGTTGGGGGTGATTTTTGATATCCGAAGTAATTTAGGTGAGTTTGGCATAGTTTGCGCTATCGTTAGTAGCATTTTTTTGTAAATTAAAAGTGATTGGGTTTAGTTTGTTGTGGTAAAGGTTAGTTGGTGATGATTTATGGTAGCCGAAGTAATTTAGGTGAGTCTGGCATAGTTTGTTATGATTTGTACACCTTTTTTTGTAATTTTAAGATGATATGGTTTGGTTTGTTGTGGTAAGGGATAGTTGGGTGTGATTTACGGTAGCCGAAGTAATTTAGGTGATTCTGGTATAGTTTGTTATGATTTTTAGCATTTTTTTGTAATTTTAAAGTGATTGGGCTTAGTTTGTTGCTGTAAAGTGTAGTTGAAGGTGATTTTTGATAGCCGAAGTAATTTAGGTGAGTTTGGCGTAGTTTGTTATGGTTAGTAGCATTTTTTTGTAATTTAAAATTGATTGGGTTTAGTTTGTTGTGGTAAGGGTTAGTTGGTGATGATTTAGAGTAGCCGAAGTAATTTAGGTGAGTCTGGCATAGTTTGATATGATTTGTACACCTTTTTTTGTAATTTTAAAATGATATGGCTTGGTTTGTTGTGGTAAGGGATAGTTGGGTGTGATTTACGGTAGCCGAAGTAATTTAGGTGATTCTGGTATAGTTTGTTATGATTTTTAGCATTTTTTTGGAATTTTAAAGTGATTGGGCTTAGTTTGTTGCTGTAAAGTGTAGTTGGGGGTGATTTTTGATAGCCGAAGTAATTTAGGTGAGTTTGGCATAGTTTGCTATGGTTAGTAGCATTTTTTTGTAATTTAAAAGTGATTGGGTTTAGTTTCTTGTGGTAAGGGTTAGTTGGTGATGATTTATGGTAGCCAAAGTAATTTAGGTGAGTTTGGCATAGTTTGCTATGGTTACTAGCATTTTTTTGTAATGTAAAAGTGATTGGGTTTAGTTTATTGTGGTAATTGTTAGTTGGTGATGATTTAGAGTAGCCGAAGTAATTTAGGTGAGTCTGGCATAGTTTGTTACGATTTGTACACCTTTTTTTGTAATTTTAAGATGATATGGTTTGGTTTGTTGTGGTAAGGGATAGTTGGGGGTGATTTACGGTAGCCGAAGTAATTTAGGTGATTCTGGTATAGTTTGTTATGATTTTTAGCATTTTTTTGTAATTTTAAAGTGATTGGGCTTAGTTTGTTGCTGTAAAGTGTAGTTGGGGGTGATTTTTGATAGCCGAAGTAATTTAGGTGAGTTTGGCATAGTTTGCTATGGTTAGTAGCATTTTTTTGTAATTTAAAAGTGATTGGGTTTAGTTTGTTGTGGTAAGGGTTAGTTGGTGATGATTTATGGTAGCCGAAGTAATTTAGGTGAGTTTGGCATAGTTTGCTATGGTTACTAGTATTTTTTTGTAATTTAAAAGTGATTGGGTTTAGTTTGTTGTGGTAAGGGTTAGTTGGTGATGATTTAGAGTAGCCGAAGTAATTTAGGTGAGTCTGGCATAGTTTGTTATGATTTGTACACCTTTTTTTGTAATTTTAAGATGATATGGTTTGGTTTGTTGTGGTAAGGGTTATTTGGTGATGATTTATGGTAGCCGAAGTAATTTAGGTGTGTTTGGCATTGTTTGCTATGGTTACTAGCATTTTTTTGTAATTTAAAAGTGATTGGGTTTAGTTTGTTGTGGTAAGGGTTAGTTGGTGATGATTTAGAGTAGCCGAAGTAATTTAGGTGAGTCTGGCATAGTTTGTTATGATTTGTACACCTTTTTTTGTAATTTTAAGATGATATGGTTTGGTTTGTTGTGGTAAGGGATAGTTGGGGGTGATTTACGGTAGCCGAAGTAATTTAGGTGATTCTGGTATAGTTTGTTATGATTTTTAGCATTTTTTTGTAATTTTAAAGTGATTGGGCTTAGTTTGTTGCTGTAAAGTGTAGTTGGGGGTGATTTTTGATATCCGAAGTAATTTAGGTGAGTTTGGCATAGTTTGCGCTATGGTTAGTAGCATTTTTTTGTAATTTAAAAGTGATTGGGTTTAGTTTGTTGTGGTAAAGGTTAGTTGGTGATGATTTATGGTAGCCGAAGTAATTTAGGTGAGTCTGGCATAGTTTGTTATGATTTGTACACCTTTTTTTGTAATTTTAAGATGATATGGTTTGGTTTGTTGTGGTAAGGGATAGTTGGGTGTGATTTACGGTAGCCGAAGTAATTTAGGTGATTCTGGTATAGTTTGTTATGATTTTTAGCATTTTTTTGTAATTTTAAAGTGATTGGGCTTAGTTTGTTGCTGTAAAGTGTAGTTGAAGGTGATTTTTGATAGCCGAAGTAATTTAGGTGAGTTTGGCATAGTTTGTTATGGTTAGTAGCATTTTTTTGTAATTTAAAATTGATTGGGTTTAGTTTGTTGTGGTAAGGGTTAGTTGGTGATGATTTAGAGTAGCCGAAGTAATTTAGGTGAGTCTGGCATAGTTTGTTATGATTTGTACACCTTTTTTTGTAATTTTAAGATGATATGGTTTGGTTTGTTGTGGTAAGGGATAGTTGGATGTGATTTACGGTAGCCGAAGTAATTTAGGTGATTCTGGTATAGTTTGTTATGATTTTTAGCATTTTTTTGGAATTTTAAAGTGATTGGGCTTAGTTTGTTGCTGTAAAGTGTAGTTGGGGGTGATTTTTGATAGCCGAAGTAATTTAGGTGAGTTTGGCAAAGTTTGCTATGGTTAGTAGCATTTTTTTGTAATTAAAAAGTGATTGGGTTTAGTTTGTTGTGGTAAGGGTTAGTTGGTGATGATTAATGGTAGCCGAAGTAATTTAGGTGAGTTTGGCATAGTTTGTTATGATTTGTACACCTTTTTTTGTATTTTTAAGATAATATGGTTTGGTTTGTTGTGGTAAGGGAAAGTTGAAGGTGATTTACGGTAGCCGTAGTAATTTAGGTGATTCTGGTATAGTTTGTTATGATTTTTAGCATTTTTTTGTAATTTTAAAGTGATTGGGCTTAGTTTGTTGCTGTAAAGTGTAGTTGGGGATGATTTTTGATAGCCGAAGTAATTTAGGTGAGTTTGGCATAGTTTGCTATGGTTAGTAGCATTTTTTTGTAATTTAAAAGTGATTGGGTTTAGTTTCTTGTGGTAAGGGTTAGTTGGTGATGATTTATGGTAGCCAAAGTAATTTAGGTGAGTTTGGCATAGTTTGCTATGGTTACTAGCATTTTTTTGTAATGTAAAAGTGATTGGGTTTAGTTTATTGTGGTAATTGTTAGTTGGTGATGATTTAGAGTAGCCGAAGTAATTTAGGTGAGTCTGGCATAGTTTGTTACGATTTGTACACCTTTTTTTGTAATTTTAAGATGATATGGTTTGGTTTGTTGTGGTAAGGGATAGTTGGGGGTGATTTACGGTAGCCGAAGTAATTTAGGTGATTCTGGTATAGTTTGTTATGATTTTTAGCATTTTTTTGTAATTTTAAAGTGATTGGGCTTAGTTTGTTGCTGTAAAGTGTAGTTGGGGGTGATTTTTGATGGCCGAAGTAATTTAGGTGAGTTTGGCATAGTTTGCTATGGTTAGTAGCATTTTTTTGTAATTTAAAAGTGATTGGGTTTAGTTTGTTGTGGTAAGGGTTAGTTGGTGATGATTTATGGTAGCCGAAGTAATTTGGTGAGTTTGGCATTGTTTGCTATGGTTACTAGCATTTTTTTGTAATTTAAATGTGATTGGGTTTAGTTTGTTGTGGTAAGGGTTAATTGGTGATGATTTAGAGTAGCCGAAGTAATTTAGGTGAGTCTGGCATAGTTTGTTAAGAATTGTACACCTTTTTTTGTAATTTTATGATGATATGGTTTGGTTTGTTGTGGTAAGGGATACTTGGGGGTGATTTACGGTAGCCGAAGTAATTTAGGTGATTCTGGTATAGATTGTTATGATTTTTAGCATTTTTTTGGAATTTTAAAGTGATTGGGCTTAGTTTGTTGCTGTAAAGTGTAGTTGGGGGTGATTTTTGATAGCCGAAGTAATTTAGGTGAGTTTGGCATAGTTTGCTATGGTTAGTAGCATTTTTTTGTAATTTAAAAGTGATTGGGTTTAGTTTGTTGTGGTAAGGGTTAGCTGGTGATGATATAGAGTAGCCGAAGTAATTTAGGTGAGTCTGGCATAGTTTGTTATGATTTGTACACCTTTTTTTGTAATTTTAAGATGATATGGTTTGGTTTGTTGTGGTAACGGATAGTTGGGGGTGATTTACGGTAGCCGAAGTAATTTAGGTGATTCTGGTATAGCTTGTTATGATTTTTAGCATTTTTTGTAATTTTAAAGTGATTGGGCTTAGTTTGTTGCTGTAAAGTGTAGTTGAGGGTGATTTTTGATAGCCAAAGTAATTTAGGTGAGTTTGGCATAGTTTGCTATGGTTAGTAGCATTTTTTTTGTAATTTAAAAGTGATTGGGTTTAGTTTGTTGTGGTAAGGGTTAGTTGGTGATGATTTATGATAGCCGAAGTAATTTAGGTGAGTTTGGCATAGTTTGCTATGTTTACTAGCATTTTTTTGTAATTTAAAAGTGATTGGGTTTAGTTTGTTGTGGTAAGGGTTAGTTGGTGATGATTTAGAGTAGCCGAAGTAATTTAGGTGAGTCTGGCATAGTTTGTTACGATTTGTACACCTTTTTTTGTAATTTTAAGATGATATGGTTTGGTTTGTTGTGGTAAGGGATAGTTGGGGGTGATTTACGGTAGCCGAAGTAATTTAGGTGATTCTGGTATAGTTTGTTATGATTTTTAGCATTTTTTTGTAATTTTAAAGTGATTGGGCTTAGTTTGTTGCTGTAAAGTGTAGTTGGGGGTGATTTTTGATGGCCGAAGTAATTTAGGTGAGTTTGGCATAGTTTGCTATGGTTAGTAGCATTTTTTTGTAATTTAAAAGTGATTGGGTTTAGTTTGTTGTGGTAAGGGTTAGTTGGTGATGATTTATGGTAGCCGAAGTAATTTGGTGAGTTTGGCATTGTTTGCTATGGTTACTAGCATTTTTTTGTAATTTAAATGTGATTGGGTTTAGTTTGTTGTGGTAAGGGTTAGTTGGTGATGATTTAGAGTAGCCGAAGTAATTTAGGTGAGTCTGGCATAGTTTGTTAAGAATTGTACACCTTTTTTTGTAATTTTATGATGATATGGTTTGGTTTGTTGTGGTAAGGGATAGTTGGGGGTGATTTACGGTAGCCGAAGTAATTTAGGTGATTCTGGTATAGATTGTTATGATTTTTAGCATTTTTTTGTAATTTTAAAGTGATTGGGCTTAGTTTGTTGCTGTAAAGTGTAGTTGGGGGTGATTTTTGATAGCCGAAGTAATTTAGGTGAGTTTGGCATAGTTTGCTATGGTTAGTAGCATTTTTTTGTAATTTAAAAGTGATTGGGTTTAGTTTGTTGTGGTAAGGGTTAGCTGGTGATGATATAGAGAAGCTGAAGTAATTTAGGTGAGTCTGGCATAGTTTGTTATGATTTGTACACCTTTTTTTGTAATTTTAAGATGATATGGTTTGGTTTGTTGTGGTAAGGGATAGTTGAGGGTGATTTACGGTAGCCGAAGTAATTTAGGTGATTCTGGTATAGTTTGTTATGATTTTTAGCATTTTTTTGGAATGTTAAAATGATTGGGCTTAGTTTGTTGCTGTAAAGTGTAGTTGGGGATGATTTTTGATAGCGGAAGTAATTTAGGTGTGTTTGGCATAGTTTGCGCTATGGTTAGTAGCATTTTTTTGTAATTTAAAAGTGATTGGGTTTAGTTTGTTGTGGTAAGGGTTAGTTGGTGATGATTTATGGTAGCCGAAGTAATTTAGGTGAGTTTGGCATAGTTTGCTATAGTTACTAGCATTTTTTTGTAATTTAAAAGTGATTGGGTTTAGTTTGTTGTGGTAAGGGTTAGCTGGTGATGATTTAGAGTAGCCGAAGTAATTTAGGTGAGTCTGGCATAGTTTGTTATGATTTGTACACCTTTTTTTGTAATTTTAAGATGATATGGTTTGGTTTGTTGTGGTAAGGGATAGTTGGGGGTGATTTACGGTAGCCGAAGTAATTTAGGCGATTCTGGTATAGTTTGTTTTGATTTTTAGCATTTTTTTGTAATTTTAAATTGAATGGGCTTAGTTTGTTGCTGTAAAGTGTAGTTGGGAGTGATTTTTGATAGCCGAAGTAATTTAGGTGAGTTTGGCATAGTTTGCTATGGTTAGTAGCATTTTTTTGTAATTTAAAAGTGATTGGGATTGGTTTGTTGTGGTAAGGGTTAGTTGGTGATGATTTATGTTAGCCGAAGTAATTTAGGTGAGTTTGGCATAGTTTGCTATGGTTACTAGTATTTTTTTGTAATTTAAAAGTGATTGGGTTTAGTTTGTTGTGGTAAGGGTTAGTTGGTGATGATTTAGAGTAACCGAAGTAATTTAGGTGAGTCTGGCATAGTTTATTATGATTTGTACACCTTTTTTTGTAATTTTAAGATGATAGGGTTTGGTTTGTTGTGGTAAGGGATAGTTGGGGGTGATTTACGGTAGCCGAAGTAATTTAGGTGATTCTGGTATAGTTTGTTATGATTTTTAGCATTTTTTTGTAATTTTAAAGTGATTGGGCTTAGTTTGTTGCTGTAAAGTGTAGTTGGGGATGATTTTTGATAGCCGAAGTAATTTAGGTGAGTTTGGCATAGTTTGCTATGGTTAGTAGCATTTTTTTGTTATTTAAAATTGATTGGGTTTAGTTTGTTGTGGTAAGGGTTTGTTGGTGATGATTTAGAGTAGCCGAAGTAATTTAGGTGAGTCTGGCGTAGTTTGTTATGATTTGTACACCTTTTTTTGTAATTTTAAGATGATAGGGTTTGTTTGTTGAGGTAAGGGATAGTTGGGGGTGATTTACGGTAGCCGAAGTAATTTCGGTGATTCTGGTATAGTTTGTTATGACTTTTAGCATTTTTTTTTAATTTTAAAGTGATTGGGCTTAGTTTGTTGCTGTAAAGTGTAGTTGGGGGTGATTTTTGATAGCCGAAGTAATTTAGGTGAGTTTGGCATAGTTTGCTATGGTTACTAGCATTTTTTTGTAATTTAAAAGTGATTGGGTTTAGTTTGTTGTGGTAAGGATTAGTTGGTGATGATTTATGATAGCCGAAGTAATTTAGGTGATTCTGGTATAGTTTGTTATGATTTTTAGCATTTTTTTTCTAATTTTAAAGTTATTGGGTTTAGTTTGTTGTGGTAAGGGTTAGTTGGTGATGATTTATGGTAGCCGAAGTAATTTAGGTGAGTTTGGCATAGTTTGCTATGGTTACTAGCATTTTTTTGTAATTTAAAAGTGATTGGGTTTAGTTTGTTGTGGTAAGGGTTAGTTGGTGATGATTTAGAGTAGCCGAAGTAATTTAGGTGAGTCTGGCATAGTTTGTTATGAATTGTACACCTTTTTTTGTAATTTTAAGATGATATGGTTTGGTTTGTTGTGGTAAGGGATAGTTGGGGGTGATTTACGGTAGCCGAAGTAATTTAGGTGATTCTGGTATAGATTGTTATAATTTTTAGCATTTTTTTGTAATTTTAAAGTGATTGGGCTTAGTTTGTTGCTGTAAAGTGTAGTTGGGGGTGATTTTTAATAGACGAAGTAATTTAGGTGAGTTTGGCATAGTTTGCTATGGTTAGTAGCATTTTTTTGTAATTTAAAAGTGATTGGGTTTAGTTTTTTGTGGTAAGGATTAGTTGGTGATGATTTATGGTAGCCGAAGTAATTTAGGTGAGTTTGGCATAGTTTGCTAAGTTTACTAGCATTTTTTTGTAATTTAAAAGTGATTGGGTTTAGTTTGTTGTGGTAATGGTTAGTTGGTGATGATTTAGAGTAGCCGAAGTAATTTAGGTGAGTCTGGCATAGTTTGTTATGATTTGTACATCTTTTATTGTAATTTTAAGATGATATGGTTTGGTTTGTTGTGGTAAGGGATAGTTGAGGGTGATTTACGGTAGCCGAAGTAATTTAGGTGATTCTGGTATAGTTTGTTATGATTTTTAGCATTTTTTTGGAATGTTAAAGTGATTGGGCTTAGTTTGTTGCTGTAAAGTGTAGTTGGCGGTGATTTTTGATAGCCGAAGTAATTTAGGTGAGTTTGGCATAGTTTGCTTTGGTTAGTAGCATTTTTTTGTAATTTAAAAGTGATTGGGTTTAGTTTGTTGTGGTAAGGGTTAGTTGGTGATGATTTATGGTAGCCGAAGTAATTTAGGTGAGTTTGGCATAGTTCGCTACGGTTACTAGCATTTTTTTGTAATTTAAAAGTGATTGGGTTTAGTTTGTTGTGGTAAGGGTTAGTTGGTGATGATTTATGGTAGCCGAAGTAATTTAGGTGAGTTTGGCATAGTTCGCTATGGTTACTAGCATTTTTTTGTAATTTAAAAGTGATTGGGTTTATTTTGTTGTGGTAAGGGTTAGTTGGTGATGATTTTGAGTAGCCGAAGTAATTTAGGTGAGTCTGGCATAGTTTGTTCTGATTTGTACACCTTTTTTTGTAATTTTAAGATGATATGGTTTGGTTTGTTGTGGTAAGGGATATTTGGGGGTGATTTACGGTAGCCGAAGTAATTTAGGTGATTCTGGTATAGTTTGTTATGATTTTTAGCATTTTTTGGTAATTTTAAGGTGATTGGGTTTTGTTTGTTGCTGTAAAGTGTAGTTGGAAGTGATTTTTGATAGCCGAAGTAATTTAGGTGAGTTTGGCATAGTTCGCTATGGTTACTAGCATTTTTTTGTAATTAAAAGTGATTGGGTTTATTTTGTTGTGGTAAGGGTTAGTTGGTGATGATTTAGAGTAGCCGAAGTAATTTAGGTGAGTCTGGCATAGTTTGTTCTGATTTGTACACCTTTTTTTGTAATTTTAAGATGATATGGTTTGGTTTGTTGTGGTAAGGGTTAGTTGGGGGTGATTTACGGTAACCGAAGTAATTTAGGTGATTCTGGTATAGTTTGTTATGATTTTTAGCATTTTTTTTATAATTTTAAAGTGATTGGGCTTAGTTTGTTGCTGTAAAGTGTAGTTGGGGGTGATTTTTGATAGCCGAAGTAATTTAGGTGAGTTTGGCATAGTTTGCTATGGTTAGTAGCATTTTTTTGTAATTTAAAAGTGATTGGGTTTAGTTTGTTGTGGTAAGGGTTAGTTGGTGATGATTTATGTTAGCCGAAGTAATTTAGGTGAGTTTGGCATAGTTCGCTATGGTTACTAGCATTTTTTTGTAATTTAAAAATGATTGGTTTTATTTTGTTGTGGTAAGGGTTAGTTGGTGATGATTTAGAGTAGCCGAAGTAATTTAGGTGAGTCTGGCATAGTTTGTTCTGATTTGTACACCTTTTTTTGTAATTTTAAGATGATATGGTTTGGTTTGTTGTGGTAAGGGATATTTGGGGGTGATTTACGGTAGCCGAAGTAATTTAGGTGATTCTGGTATAGTTTGTTATGATTTTTAGCATTTTTTTTATAATTTTAAAGTGATTGGGCTTAGTTTGTTGCTGTAAAGTGTAGTTGGGGGTGATTTTTGATAGCCGAAGTAATTTAGGTGAGTTTGGATTAGTTTGCTATGGTTAGTAGCATTTTTTTGTAATTTAAAAGTGATTGGGTTTAGTTTCTTGTGATAAGGGTTAGTTGGTGATGATTTATGGTAGCCGAAGTAATTAAGGTCAGTTTGGCATAGTTTGCTATGGTTACTAGCATTTTTTTGTAATTTAAAAGTGATTGGGTTTAGTTTGTTGTGGTAAGGGTTAGATGGTGATGATTTAGAGTAGCCGAAGTAATTTAGGTGAGTCTGGCATAGTTTGTTATGATTTGTACACCTTTTTTTGTAATTTTAAGATGATATGGTTTGGTTTGTTGTGGTAAGGAATAGTTGGGGGTGATTTACGGTAGCCGAAGTAATTTAGTTGATTCTGGTATAGTTTGTTATGATTTTTAGCATTTTTTTGGAATTTTATAGTGATTGGGCTTAGTTTGTTGCTGTAAAGTGTAGTTGGGGGTGATTTTTGATAGCCGAAGTAATTTAGGTGAGTTTAGCATAGTTCGCTATGGTTACTAGCATTTTTTTGTAATTTAAAAGTGATTGGGTTTAGTTTGTTGTGGTAAGGGTTAGTTGGTGATGATTTATGGTAGCCGAAGTAATTTAGGTGAGTTTGGCATAGTTCGCTATGGTTACTAGCATTTTTTTGTAATTTAAAAATGATTGGGTTTATTTTGTTGTGGTAAGGGTTAGTTGGTGATGATTTAGAGTAGCCGAAGTAATTTAGGTGAGTCTGGCATAGTTTGTTCTGATTTGTACACCTTTTTTTGTAATTTTAAGATGATATGGTTTGGTTTGTTGTGGTAAGGGATATTTGGGGGTGATTTACGGTAGCCGAAGTAATTTAGGTGATTCTGGTATAGTTTGTTATGATTTTTAGCATTTTTTGGTAATTTTAAGGTGATTGGGTTTTTTTTGTTGCTGTAAAGTGTAGTTGGAGGTGATTTTTGATAGCCGAAGTAATTTAGGTGAGTTTGGCATAGTTCGCTATGGTTACTAGCATTTTTTTGTAATTAAAAGTGATTGGGTTTATTTTGTTGTGGTAAGGGTTAGTTGGTGATGATTTAGAGTAGCCGAAGTAATTTAGGTGAGTCTGGCATAGTTTGTTCTGATTTGTACACCTTTTTTTGTAATTTTAAGATGATATGGTTTGGTTTGTTGTGGTAAGGGATAGTTGGGGGTGATTTACGGTAACCGAAGTAATTTAGGTGATTCTGGTATAGTTTGTTATGATTTTTAGCATTTTTTTGTAATTTTAAAGTGATTGGGTTTAGTTTGTTGCTGTAAAGTGTAGTTGGGGGTGATTTTTGATGGCCGAAGTAAATTAGGTGAGTTTGGCATAGTTTGCTATGGTTAGTAGCATTTTTTTGTAATTTAAAAGTGATTGGGTTTAGTTTGTTGTGGTAAGGGTTAGTTGGTGATGATTTATGGTAGCCGAAGTAATTTAGGTGAGTTTGGCATAGTTTGCTATGGTTACTAGCATTTTTTTGTAATTTAAATGTGATTGGGTTTAGTTTGTTGTGGTAAGGGTTAATTGGTGATGATTTAGAGTAGCCGAAGTAATTTAGGTGAGTCTGGCATAGTTTGTTATGATTTGTACACCTTTTTTTGTAATTTTAAGATGATATGGTTTGGTTTGTTGTAGTAAGGGATAGTTGGGGGTGATTTACGGTAGCCGAAGTAATTTAGGTGATTCTGGTATAGTTTGTTATGATTTTTAGCATTTTTTTTATAATTTTAAAGTGATTGGGCTTAGTTTGTTGCTGTAAAGTGTAGTTGGGGGTGATTTTTGATAGCCGAAGTAATTTAGGTGAGTTTGGCATAGTTTGCTATGGTTAGTAGCATTTTTTTGTAATTTAAAAGTGATTGGGTTTAGTTTGTTGTGATAAGGGTTAGTTGGTGATGATTTATGGTAGCCGAAGTAATTAAGGTGAGTTTGGCATAGTTTGCTATGGTTACTAGCATTTTTTTGTAATTTAAAAGTGATTGGGTTTAGTTTGTTGTGGTAAGGGTTAGATGGTGATGATTTAGAGTAGCCGAAGTAATTTAGGTGAGTCTGGCATAGTTTGTTATGATTTGTACACCTTTTTTTGTAATTTTAAGATGATATGGTTTGGTTTGTTGTGGTAAGGGATAGTTGGGGGTGATTTACGGTAGCCGAAGTAATTTAGTTGATTCTGGTATAGTTTGTTATGATTTTTAGCATTTTTTTGCAATTTTAACGTGATTGGGCTTAGTTTGTTGCTGTAAAGTGTAGTTGGGGGTGATTTTTGATAGCCGAAGTAATTTAGGTGAGTTTGGCATAGTTTGCGCTATGGTTAGTAGCATTTTTTTGTAATTTAAAAGTGACTGGGTTTAGTTTGTTGTGGTAAGGGTTAGTTGGTGATGATTTATGGTAGCCGAAGTAATTTAGGTGAGTTTGGCATAGTTTGCTATGGTTACTAGCATTTTTTTTAATTTAAAAGTGATTGGGTTTAGTTTGTTGTGGTAAGGGTTAGCTGGTGATGATTTAGAGTAGCCGAAGTAATTTAGGTGAGTCTGGCATAGTTTGTTATGATTTGTACACCTTTTTTTGTAATTTTAAGATGATATGGTTTGGTTTGTTGTGGTAAGGGATAGTTGGGGGTGATTTACGGTAGCCGAAGTAATTTAGGCGATTCTGGTTTACTTTGTTTTGATTTTTAGCATTTTTTTGTAATTTTAAATTGATTGGGCTTAGTTTGTTGCTGTAAAGTGTAGTTGGGAGTGATTTTTGATAGCCGAAGTAATTAAGGTGAGTTTGGCATAGTTTGCTATGGTTAGTAGCATTTTTTTGTAATTTAAAAGAGATTGGGATTGGTTTGTTGTGGTAAGGGTTAGTTGGTGATGATTTATGGTAGCCGAAGTAATTTAGATGAGTTTGGCATAGTTTGCTATGGTTACTAGTATTTTTTTGTAATTTAAAAGTGATTGGGATTAATTTGTTGTTGTAAGGGTTAGTTGGTGATGATTTAGAGTAACCGAAGTAATTTAGGTGAGTCTGGCATAGTTCGTTATGATTTGTACACCTTTTTTTGTAATTTTAAGATGATATGGTTTGGTTTGTTGTGGTAAGGGATAGTTGGGGGTGATTTACGGTAGCTGAAGTAATTTAGGTGATTCTGGTATAGTTTGTTATGATTTTTAGCATTTTTTTGTAATTTTAAAGTGATTGGGCTTAGTTTGTTGCTGTAAAGTGTAGTTGGGGGTGATTTTTGATAGCCGAAGTAATTTAGGTGAGTTTGGCATAGTTTGCTATGGTTAGTAGCATTTTTTTGTAATTTAAAAGTGATTGGGTTTAGTTTGTTGTGGTAAGGATTGGTTGGTGATGATTTATGGTAGCCGAAGTAATTTAGGTGAGTTTGGCATAGTTTGCTATGGTTACTAGCATTTTTTTGTAATTTAAAAGTGATTGGGTTTAGTTTGTTGTGGTAAGGGTTAGTTGGTGATGATTTAGAGTAGCCGAAGTAATTTAGGTGAGTCTGGCATAGTTTGTTAGGATTTGTACACCTTTTTTTGTAATTTTAAGATGATATGGTTTGGTTTGTTGTGGTAAGGGATAGTTGGGGGTGATTTACGGTAGCCGAAGTAATTTAGGTGATTCTGGTATAGTTTGTTATGATTTTTAGAATTTTTTGGTAATTTAAAAGTGATTGGGCTTTTTTTGTTGCTGTAAAGTGTAGTTGGGGGTGATTTTTGATAGCCGAAGTAATTTAGGTGAGTTTGGCATAGTTCGCTATGGTTACTAGCATTTTTTTGTAATTTAAAAGTGATTGGGTTTATTTTGTTGTGGTAAGGGTTAGTTGGTGATGATTTAGAGTAGCCGAAGTAATTTAGGTGAGTCTGGCATAGTTTGTTCTGATTTGTACACCTTTTTTTGTAATTTTAAGATGATATGGTTTGGTTTGTTGTGGTAAGGGATAGTTGGGGGTGATTTACGGTAGCCGAAGTAATTTAGGTGATTCTGGTATAGTTTGTTATGATTTTTAGCATTTTTTTGGAATTTTAAAGTGATTGGGCTTAGTTTGTTGCTGTAAAGTGTAGTTGGGGGTGATTTTTGATAGCCGAAGTAATTTAGGTGAGTTTGGCATAGTTTGCGCTATGGTTAGTAGCATTTTTTTGTAATTTAAAAGTGATTGGGTTTAGTTTGTTGTGGTAAGGGTTAGTTGGTGATGATTTATGGTAGCCGAAGTAATTTAGGTGAGTTTGGCATAGTTTGCTATGGTTACTAGCATTTTTTTGTAATTTAAAAGTGATTGGGTTTAGTTTGTTGTGGTAAGGGTTAGCTGGTGATGATTTAGAGTAGCCGAAGTAATTTAGATGAGTCTGGCATAGTTTGTTATGATTTGTACACCTTTTTTTGTAATTTTAAGTTGATATGGTTTGGTTTGTTGTGGTAAGGGATAGTTGGGGGTGATTTACGGTAGCCGAAGTAATTTAGGCGATTCTGGTTTACTTTGTTTTGATTTTTAGCATTTTTTTGTAATTTTAAATTATTGGGCTTAGTTTGTTGCTGTAAAGTGTAGTTGGGAGTGATTTTTGATAGCCGAAGTAATTAAGGTGAGTTTGGCATAGTTTGCTATGGTTAGTAGCATTTTTTTGTAATTTAAAAGTGATTGGGATTGGTTTGTTGTGGCAAGGGTTAGTTGGTGATGATTTATGGTAGCCGAAGTAATTTAGGTGAGTTTGGCATAGTTTGCTATGGTTACTAGTATTTATTTGTAATTTAAAAGTGATTGGGATTAGTTTGTTGTGGTAAGGGTTAGTTGGTGATGATTTAGAGTAACCGAAGTAATTTAGGTGAGTCTGGCATAGTTCGTTATGATTTGTACACCTTTTTTTGTAATTTTAAGATGATATGGTTTGGTTTGTTGTGGTAAGGGATAGTTGGGGGTGATTTACGGTAGCTGAAGTAATTTAGGTGATTCTGGTATAGTTTGTTATGATTTTTAGCATTTTTTTGTAATTTTAAAGTGATTGGGCTTAGTTTGTTGCTGTAAAGTGTAGTTGGGGGTGATTTTTGATAGCCGAAGTAATTTAGGTGAGTTTGGCATAGTTTGCTATGGTTAGTAGCATTTTTTTGTAATTTAAAAGTGATTGGGTTTAGTTTGTTGTGGTAAGGATTAGTTGGTGATGATTTATGGTAGCCGAAGTAATTTAGGTGAGTTTGGCATAGTTTGCTATGGTTACTAGCATTTTTTTGTAATTTAAAAGTGATTGGGTTTAGTTTGTTGTGGTAAGGGTTAGTTGGTGATGATTTAGAGTAGCCGAAGTAATTTAGGTGAGTCTGGCATAGTTTGTTATGATTTGTACACCTTTTTTTGTAATTTTAAGATGATATGGTTTGGTTTGTTGTGGTAAGGGATAGTTGGGGGTGATTTACGGTAGCCGAAGTAATTTAGGTGATTCTGGTATAGTTTGTTATGATTTTTAGAATTTTTTTGTAATTTTAAAGTGATTGGGCTTAGTTTGTTGTTCTAAAGCGTATTTGGGGGTGATTTTTGATAGCCGAAGTAATTTAGGTGAGTTTGGCATAGTTTGCTATGGTTAGTAGCATTTTTTTGTAATTTAAAAGTGATTGGGTTTAGTTTGTTGTTGTAAGGGTTAGTTGGTGATGATTTATGGTAGCCGAAGTAATTTAGGTGAGTTTGGCATAGTTTGCTATGTTTACTATTATTTTTTTGTAATTTAAAAGTGATTGGGTTTAGTTTGTTGTGGTAAGGGATAGTTGGTGATGATTTAGAGTAGCCGAAGTAATTTAGGTGAGTCTGGCATAGTTTGTTATGATTTGTACACCTTTTTTTGTAATTTTAAGATGATATGGTTTGGTTTGTTGTGGTAAGGGTTATTTGGTGATGATTTATGGTAGCCGAAGTAATTTAGGTGAGTTTGGCATTGTTTGCTATGGTTACTAGCATTTTTTTGTAATTTAAAAGTGATTGGGTTTAGTTTGTTGTGGTAAGGGATAGTTGGGGGTGATTTACGGTAGCCGAAGTAATTTAGGTGATTCTGGAATAGTTTGTTATGATTTTTAGCATTTTTTTGTAATTTTAAAGTGATTGGGCTTAGTTTGTTGCTGTAAAGTGTAGTTGGGGGTGATTTTTGATAGCCGAAGTAATTTAGTTGAGTTTGGCATAGTTTGCGCTATGGTTAGTAGCATTTTTTTGTAATTTAAAAGTGATTGGGTTTAGTTTGTTGTGGTAAGGGTTAGTTGGTGATGATTTATGGTAGCCGAAGTAATTTAGGTGAGTCTGGCATAGTTTGTTATGATTTGTACACCTTTTTTTGTAATTTTAAGATGATATGGTTTGGTTTGTTGTGGTAAGGGATAGTTGGGTGTGATTTACGGTAGCCGAAGTAATTTAGGTGATTCTGGTATAGTTTGTTATGATTTTTAGCATTTTTTTGTAATTTTAAAGTGATTGGGCTTAGTTTGTTGCTGTAAAGTGTAGTTGGGGGTGATTTTTGATAGCCGAAGTAATTTAGGTGAGCTTGGCATAGTTTGTTATGGTTAGTAGCATTTTTTTGTAATTTAAAATTGATTGGGTTTAGTTTGTTGTGGTAAGGGTTAGTTGGTGATGATTTAGAGTAGCCGAAGTAATTTAGGTGAGTCTGGCATAGTTTGTTATGATTTGTACACCTTTTTTTGTAATTTTAAGATGATATGGTTTGGTTTGTTGTGGTAAGGGATAGTTGGGTGTGATTTACGGTAGCCGAAGTAATTTAGGTGATTCTGGTATAGTTTGTTATGATTTTTAGCATTTTTTTGTAATTTTAAAGTGATTGGGCTTAGTTTGTTGCTGTAAAGTGTAGTTGGGGGTGATTTTTGATAGCCGAAGTAATTTGGGTGAGTTTGGCATAGTTTGCTATGGTTAGCAGCATTTTTTTGTAATTAAAAAGTGATTGGGTTTAGTTTGTTGTGGTAAGGGTTAGTTGGTGATGATTAATGGTAGCCGAAGTAATTTAGGTGAGTTTGGCATAGTTTGTTATGATTTGTACAACTTTTTTTGTATTTTTAAGATAATATGGTTTGGTTTGTTGTGGTAAGGGATAGTTGAAGGTGATTTACGGTAGCCGTAGTAATTTAGGTGATTCTGGTATAGTTTGTTATGATTTTTAGCATTTTTTTGTAATTTTAAAGTGATTGGGCTTAGTTTGTTGCTGTAAAGTGTAGTTGGGGATGATTTTTGATAGCCGAAGTATTTTAGGTGAGTTTGGCATAGTTTGCTATGGTTAGTAGCATTTTTTTGTAATTTAAAGGTGATTGGGTTTAGTTTGTTGTGGTAAGGGTTAGTTGGTGATGATTTATGGTAGCCGAAGTAATTTAGGTGAGTTTGGCATAGTTTGCTATGGTTACTAGCATTTTTTTGTAATGTAAAAGTGATTGGGTTTAGTTTGTTGTGGTAAGGGTTAGTTGGTGATGATTTAGAGTAGCCGAAGTAATTTAGGTGAGTCTGGCATAGTTTGTTACGATTTGTACACCTTTTTTTGTAATTTTAAGATGATATGGTTTGGTTTGTTGTGGTAAGGGATAGTTGGGGGTGATTTACGGTAGCCGAAGTAATTTAGGTGATTCTGGTATAGTTTGTTATGATTTTTAGCATTTTTTTTGTAATTTTAAAGTGATTGGGCTTAGTTTGTTGCTGTAAAGTGTAGTTGGGGGTGATTTTTGATGGCCGAAGTAATTTAGGTGAGTTTGGCATAGTTTGCTATGGTTAGTAGCATTTTTTTGTAATTTAAAAGTGATTGGGTTTAGTTTGTTGTGGTAAGGGTTAGTTGGTGATGATTTATGGTAGCCGAAGTAATTTGGTGAGTTTGGCATTGTTTGCTATGGTTACTAGCATTTTTTTGTAATTTAAATGTGATTGGGTTTAGTTTGTTGTGGTAAGGGTTAGTTGGTGATGATTTAGAGTAGCCGAAGTAATTTAGGTGAGTCTGGCATAGTTTGTTATGATTTGTAAACCTTTTTTTGTAATTTTAAGATGATATGGTTTGGTTTGTTGTAGTAAGGGATAGTTGGGGGTGATTTACGGTAGCCGAAGTAATTTAGGTGATTCTGGTATAGTTTGTTATGATTTTTAGCATTTTTTGGTAATTTAAAAGTGATTGGGCTTTTTTTGTTGCTGTAAAGTGTAGTTGGGGGTGATTTTTGATAGCCGAAGTAATTTAGGTGAGTTTGGCATAGTTCGCTATGGTTACTAGCATTTTTTTGTAATTTAAAAGTGATTTAGATTGTTGTGGTAAGGGTTAGTTGGTGATGATTTATGGTAGCCGAAGTAATTTAGGTGAGTTTGGCATAGTTTGCTATGGTTACTAGCATTTTTTTGTAATTTAAAAGTGATTGGGTTTAGTTTGTTGTGGTAAGGGTTAGCTGGTGATGATTTAGAGTAGCCGAAGTAATTTAGATGAGTCTGGCATAGTTTGTTATGATTTGTACACCTTTTTTTGTAATTTTAAGATGATATGGTTTGGTTTGTTGTGGTAAGGGATAGTTGGGGGTGATTTACGGTAGCCGAAGTAATTTAGGCGATTCTGGTTTACTTTGTTTTGATTTTTAGCATTTTTTTGTAATTTTAAATTATTGGGCTTAGTTTGTTGCTGTAAAGTGTAGTTGGGAGTGATTTTTGATAGCCGAAGTAATTAAGGTGAGTTTGGCATAGTTTGCTATGGTTAGTAGCATTTTTTTGTAATTTAAAAGTGATAATTTAGGTGAGTCTGGCATAGTTTGTTATGATTTGTACACCTTTTTTTGTAATTTTAAGATGAAATGGTTTGGTTTGTTGTGGTAAGGGATAGTTGGGGGTGATTTACGGTAGCCGAAGTAATTTAGGTGATTCTGGTATAGTTTGTTATGATTTTTAGAATTTTTTTGTAATTTTAAAGTGATTGGGCTTAGTTTGTTGCTCTAAAGCGTATTTGGGGGTGATTTTTGATAGCCGAAGTAATTTAGGTGAGTTTGGCATAGTTTGCTATGGTTAGTAGCATTTTTTTGTAATTTAAAAGTGATTGGGTTTAGTTTGTTGTTGTAAGGGTTAGTTGGTGATGATTTATGGTAGCCGAAGTAATTTAGGTGAGTTTGGCATAGTTTGCTATGGTTACTATTATTTTTTTGTAATTTAAAAGTGATTGGGTTTAGTTTGTTGTGGTAAGGGTTAGTTGGTGATGATTTAGAGTAGCCGAAGTAATTTAGGTGAGTCTGGCATAGTTTGTTATGATTTGTACACCTTTTTTTGTAATTTTAAGATGATATGGTTTGGTTTGTTGTGGTAAGGGTTATTTGGTGATGATTTATGGTAGCCGAAGTAATTTAGGTGAGTTTGGCATTGTTTGCTATGGTTACTAGCATTTTTTTGTAATTTAAAAGTGATTGGGTTTATTTTGTTGTGGTAAGGGTTAGTTGGTGATGATTTAGAGTAGCCGAAGTAATTTAGGTGAGTCTGGCATAGTTTGTTCTGATTTGTACACCTTTTTTTGTAATTTTAAGATGATATGGTTTGGTTTGTTGTGGTAAGGGATAGTTGGGGGTGATTTACGGTAGCCGAAGTAATTTAGGTGATTCTGGTATAGTTTGTTATGATTTTTAGCATTTTTTTGGAATTTTAAAGTGATTGGGCTTAGTTTGTTGCTGTAAAGTGTAGTTGGGGGTGATTTTTGATAGCCGAAGTAATTTAGGTGAGTTTGGCATAGTTTGCGCTATGGTTAGTAGCATTTTTTTGTAATTTAAAAGTGATTGGGTTTAGTTTGTTGTGGTAAGGGTTAGTTGGTGATGATTTATGGTAGCCGAAGTAATTTAGGTGAGTCTGGCATAGTTTGTTATGATTTGTACACCTTTTTTTGTAATTTTAAGATGATATGGTTTGGTTTGTTGTGGTAAGGGATAGTTGGGGGTGATTTACGGTAGCCGAAGTAATTTAGGTGATTCTGGTATAGTTTGTTATGATTTTTAGAATTTTTTTGTAATTTTAAAGTGATTGGGCTTAGTTTGTTGCTCTAAAGCGTATTTGGGGGTGATTTTTGATAGCCGAAGTAATTTAGGTGAGTTTGGCATAGTTTGCTATGGTTAGTAGCATTTTTTTGTAATTTAAAAGTGATTGGGTTTAGTTTGTTGTTGTAAGGGTTAGTTGGTGATGATTTATGGTAGCCGAAGTAATTTAGGTGAGTTTGGCATAGTTTGCTATGGTTACTATTATTTTTTTGTTATTTAAAAGTGATTGGGTTTAGTTTGTTGTGGTAAGGGTTAGTTGGTGATGATTTAGAGTAGCCGAAGTAATTTAGGTGAGTCTGGCATAGTTTGTTATGATTTGTACACCTTTTTTTGTAATTTTAAGATGATATGGTTTGGTTTGTTGTGGTAAGGGTTATTTGGTGATGATTTATGGTAGCCGAAGTAATTTAGGTGAGTTTGGCATTGTTTGCTATGGTTACTAGCATTTTTTTGTAATTTAAAAGTGATTGGGTTTATTTTGTTGTGGTAAGGGTTAGTTGGTGATGATTTAGAGTAGCAGAAGTAATTTAGGTGAGTCTGGCATAGTTTGTTCTGATTTGTACACCTTTTTTTGTAATTTTAAGATTATATGGTTTGGTTTGTTGTGGTAAGGGATAGTTGGGGGTGATTTACGGTAGCCGAAGTAATTTAGGTGATTCTGGTATAGTTTGTTATGATTTTTAAAATTTTTTTGGAATTTTAAAGTGATTGGGCTTAGTTTGTTGCTGTAAAGTGTAGTTGGGGGTGATTTTTGATAGCCGAAGTAATTTAGGTGAGTTTGGCATAGTTTGCGCTATGGTTAGTAGCATTTTTTTGTAATTTAAAAGTGATTGGGTTTAGTTTGTTGTGGTAAGGGTTAGTTGGTGATGATTTATGGTAGCCGAAGTAATTTAGGTGAGTCTGGCATAGTTTGTTATGATTTGTACACCTTTTTTTGTAATTTTAAGATGATATGGTTTGGTTTGTTGTGGTAAGGGATAGTTGGGTGTGATTTACGGTAGCCGAAGTAATTTAAATGATTCTGGTATAGTTTGTTATGATTTTTAGCATTTTTTTGTAATTTTAAAGTGATTGGGCTTAGTTTGTTGCTGTAAAGTGTAGTTGGGGGTGATTTTTGATAGCCAAAGTAATTTAGGTGAGTTTGGCATAGTTTGTTATGGTTAGTAGCATTTTTTTGTAATTTAAAATTGATTGGGTTTAGTTTGTTGTGGTAAGGGTTAGTTGGTGATGATTTAGAGTAGCCGAAGTAATTTAGGTGAGTCTGGCATAGTTTGTTATGATTTGTACACCTTTTTTTGTAATTTTAAGATGATATGGTTTGGTTTGTTGTGGTAAGGGATAGTTGGGTGTGATTTACGGTAGCCGAAGTAATTTAGGTGATTCTGGTATAGTTTGTTATGATTTTTAGCATTTTTTTGTAATTTTAAAGTGATTGGGCTTAGTTTGTTGCTGTAAAGTGTAGTTGGGGGTGATTTTTGATAGCCGAAGTAATTTGGGTGAGTTTGGCATAGTTTGCTATGGTTAGCAGCATTTTTTTGTAATTAAAAAGTGATTGGGTTTAGTTTGTTGTGGTAAGGGTTAGTTGGTGATGATTAATGGTAGCCGAAGTAATTTAGGTGAGTTTGGCATAGTTTGTTATGATTTGTACACCTTTTTTTGTAATTTTAAGATGATATGGTTTAGTTTGTTGTGGTAAGGGTTAGTTGGTGATGATTTATGGTAGCCGAAGTAATTTAGGTGAGTTTGGCATAGTTTGCTATGGTTACTAGCATTTTTTTGAAATTTAAAAGTGATTGGGTTTAGTTTGTTGTGGTAAGGTTTAGTTGGTGATGATTTAGAGTAGCCGAAGTAATTTAGGTGAGTCTGGCATAGTTTGTTATGATTTGTACACCTTTTTTTGTAATTTTAAGATGATATGGTTTGGTTTGTTGTGGTAAGGGATAGTTGGGGGTGATTTATGGTAGCCCAAGTAATTTAGGTGAGTTTGGCATAGTTTGCTATGGTTAGTAGCATTTTTTTGTAATTTAAAAGTGATTGGGTTTAGTTTGTTGTGGTAAGGGTTAGTTGGTGATGATTTAGAGTAGCCGAAGTAATTTAGGTGAGTCTGGCATAGTTTGTTATGATTTGTACAACTTTTTTGGTAATTTTAAGGTGATATGGTTTGGTTTGTTGTGGTAAGGGATAGTTGGGGGTGATTTACGGTAGCCGAAGTAATTTAGGTGATTCTGGTATAGTTTGTTATGATTTTTAGCATTTTTTTGTAATTTTAAAGTGATTGGGCTTAGTTTGTTGCTGTAAAGTGTAGTTGGGAGTGATTTTTGATAGCCGAAGTAATTTAGGTGAGTTTGGCATAGTTTGCTATGGTTAGTAGCATTTTTTTGTAATTTAAAATTGATTGGGTTTAGTTTGTTGTGGTAAGGGTTAGTTGTTGATGATTTAGAGTAGCCGAAGTAATTTAGGTGAGTCTGGCGTAGTTTGTTATGATTTGTACACCTTTTTTTGTAATTTTAAGATAATATGGTTTGGTTTGTTGTGGTAAGGGATAGTTGGGGGTGATTTACGGTAGCCGAAGTAATTTAAGTGATTCTGGCGTAGTTTGTTATGATTTTTAGCATTTTTTTGTAATTTTAAAGTGATTGGGCTTAGTTTGTTGTGGTAAGGGATAGTTGGGGGTGATTTACGGTAGCCGAAGTAATTTAGGTGATTCTGGTATAGTTTGTTATGATTTTTAGCATTTTTTTGTAATTTTAAAGTGATTGGGTTTAGTTTGTTGCTGTAAAGTGTAGTTGGGGGTGATTTTTGATAGCCGAAGTAATTTAGGTGAGTTTGGTATAGTTCGCTATGGTTAGTAGCATTTTTTTGTAATTTAAAATTGATTGGGTTTAGTTTGTTGTGGTAAGGGATAGTTGGTGATGATTTAGAGTAGCCGAAGTAATTTAGGTGAGTCTGGCGTAGTTTGTTATGATTTGTACACCTTTTTTTGTAATTTTAAGATGATATGGTTTGGTTTGTTGTGGTAAGGGATAGTTGGGGGTGATTTACGGTAGCCGAAGTAATTTCGGTGATTCTGGTATAGTTTGTTATGATTTTTAGCATTTTTTTAAATTTTAAAGTGATTGGGCTTAGTTTGTTGTGGTAAGGGTTAGTTGGTGATGATTTATGGTAGCCGAAGTAATTTAGGTGAGTTTGGCATAGTTTGCTATGGTTACTAGCATTTTTTTGTAATTTAAAAAATATTGGATTTAGTTTGTTGTGGTAAGGGTTAGTTGGTGATGATTTAGAGTAGCCGAAGTAATTTAGGTGAGTCTGGCATAGTTTGTTATGATTTGTACACCTTTATTTGTAATTTAAAGATGATATTGTTTGGTTTGTTGTGGTAAGGGATAGTTGGGGGTGATTTATGGTAGCCCAAGTAATTTAGGTGAGTTTGGTATAGTTCGCTATGGTTAGTAGCATTTTTTTGTAATTTAAAATTGATTGGGTTTAGTTTGTTGTGGTAAGGTTTAGTTGGTGATGATTTAGAGTAGCCGAAGTAATTTAGGTGAGTCTGGCATAGTTTGTTATGATTTGTACACCTTTTTTTGTAATTTTAAGATGATATGGTTTGGTTTGTTGTGGTAAGGGATAGTTGGGGGTGATTTATGGTAGCCCAAGTAATTTAGGTGAGTTTGGCATAGTTTGCTATGGTTAGTAGCATTTTTTTGTAATTTAAAAGTGATTGGGTTTATTTTGTTGTGGTAAGGGTTAGTTGGTGATGATTTAGAGGAGCAGAAGTAATTTAGGTGAGTCTGGCATAGTTTGTTCTGATTTGTACACCTTTTTTTGTAATTTTAAGATGATATGGTTTGGTTTGTTGTGGTAAGGGATAGTTGGGGGTGATTTACGGTAGCCGAAGTAATTTAGGTGATTCTGGTATAGTTTGTTATGATTTTTAGCATTTTTTTGGAATTTTAAAGTGATTGGGCTTAGTTTGTTGCTGTAAAGTGTAGTTGGGGGTGATTTTTGATAGCCGAAGTAATTTAGGTGAGTTTGGCATAGTTTGCGCTATGGTTAGTAGCATTTTTTTGTAATTTAAAAGTGATTGGGTTTAGTTTGTTGTGGTAAGGGTTAGTTGGTGATGATTTATGGTAGCCGAAGTAATTTAGGTGAGTCTGGCATAGTTTGTTATGATTTGTACACCTTTTTTTGTAATTTTAAGATGATATGGTTTGGTTTGTTGTGGTAAGGGATAGTTGGGTGTGATTTACGGTAGCCGAAGTAATTTAAATGATTCTGGTATAGTTTGTTATGATTTTTAGCATTTTTTTGTAATTTTAAAGTGATTGGGCTTAGTTTGTTGCTGTAAAGTGTAGTTGGGGGTGATTTCTGATAGCCAAAGTAATTTAGGTGAGTTTGGCATAGTTTTTTATGGTTAGTAGCATTTTTTTGTAATTTAAAATTAATTGGGTTTAGTTTTTTGTGGTAAGGGATAGTTGGTGATGATTTAGAGTAGCCGAAGTAATTTAGGTGAGTCTGGCATAGTTTGTTATGATTTGTACACCTTTTTTTGTAATTTTAAGATGATATGGTTTGGTTTGTTGTGGTAAGGGATAGTTGGGTGTGATTTACGGTAGCCGAAGTAATTTAGGTGATTCTGGTATAGTTTGTTATGATTTTTAGCATTTTTTTGTAATTTTAAAGTGATTGGGCTTAGTTTGTTGCTGTAAAGTGTAGTTGGGGGTGATTTTTGATAGCCGAAGTAATTTGGGTGCGTTTGGCATAGTTTGCTATGGTTAGCAGCATTTTTTTGTAATTAAAAAGTGATTGGGTTTAGTTTGTTGTGGTAAGGGTTAGTTGGTGATGATTAATGGTAGCCGAAGTAATTTAGGTGAGTTTGGCATAGTTTGTTATGATTTGTACACCTTTTTTTGTAATTTTAAGATGATATGGTTTAGTTTGTTGTGGTAAGGGTTAGTTGGTGATGATTTATGGTAGCCGAAGTAATTTAGGTGAGTTTGGCATAGTTTGCTATGGTTACTAGCATTTTTTTGAAATTTAAAAGTGATTGGGTTTAGTTTGTTGTGGTAAGGTTTAGTTGGTGATGATTTAGAGTAGCCGAAGTAATTTAGGTGAGTCTGGCATAGTTTGTTATGATTTGTACACCTTTTTTTGTAATTTTAAGATGATATGGTTTGGTTTGTTGTGGTAAGGGATAGTTGGGGGTGATTTATGGTAGCCCAAGTAATTTAGGTGAGTTTGGCATAGGTTGCTATGGTTAGTAGCATTTTTTTGTAATTTAAAAGTGATTGGGTTTAGTTTGTTGTGGTAAGGGTTAGTTGGTGATGATTTAGAGTAGCCGAAGTAATTTAGGTGAGTCTGGCATAGTTTGTTATGATTTGTACAACTTTTTTGGTAATTTTAAGGTGATATGGTTTGGTTTGTTGTGGTAAGGGATAGTTGGGGGTGATTTACGGTAGCCGAAGTAATTTAGGTGATTCTGGTATAGTTTGTTATGATTTTTAGCATTTTTTTGGAATTTTAAAGTGATTGGGCTTAGTTTGTTGCTGTAAAGTGTAGTTGGGGGTGATTTTTGATAGCCGAAGTAATTTAGGTGAGTTTGGCATAGTTTGCGCTATGGTTAGTAGCATTTTTTTGTAATTTAAAAGTGATTGGGTTTAGTTTGTTGTGGTAAGGGTTAGTTGGTGATGATTTATGGTAGCCGAAGTAATTTAGGTGAGTCTGGCATAGTTTGTTATGATTTGTACACCTTTTTTTGTAATTTTAAGATGATATGGTTTGGTTTGTTGTGGTAAGGGATAGTTGGGTGTGATTTACGGTAGCCGAAGTAATTTAAATGATTCTGGTATAGTTTGTTATGATTTTTAGCATTTTTTTGTAATTTTAAAGTGATTGGGCTTAGTTTGTTGCTGTAAAGTGTAGTTGGGGGTGATTTTTGATAGCCAAAGTAATTTAGGTGAGTTTGGCATAGTTTGTTATGGTTAGTAGCATTTTTTTGTAATTTAAAATTGATTGGGTTTAGTTTGTTGTGGTAAGGGTTAGTTGGTGATGATTTAGAGTAGCCGAAGTAATTTAGGTGAGTCTGGCATAGTTTGTTATGATTTGTACACCTTTTTTTGTAATTTTAAGATGATATGGTTTGGTTTGTTGTGGTAAGGGATAGTTGGGTGTGATTTACGGTAGCCGAAGTAATTTAGGTGATTCTGGTATAGTTTGTTATGATTTTTAGCATTTTTTTGTAATTTTAAAGTGATTGGGCTTAGTTTGTTGCTGTAAAGTGTAGTTGGGGGTGATTTTTGATAGCCGAAGTAATTTGGGTGAGTTTGGCATAGTTTGTTATGGTTAGCAGCATTTTTTTGTAATTAAAAAGTGATTGGGTTTAGTTTGTTGTGGTAAGGGTTAGTTGGTGATGATTAATGGTAGCCGAAGTAATTTAGGTGAGTTTGGCATAGTTTGTTATGATTTGTACACCTTTTTTTGTAATTTTAAGATGATATGGTTTAGTTTGTTGTGGTAAGGGTTAGTTGGTGATGATTTATGGTAGCCGAAGTAATTTAGGTGAGTTTGGCATAGTTTGCTATGGTTACTAGCATTTTTTTGAAATTTAAAAGTGATTGGGTTTAGTTTGTTGTGGTAAGGTTTAGTTGGTGATGATTTAGAGTAGCCGAAGTAATTTAGGTGAGTCTGGCATAGTTTGTTATGATTTGTACACCTTTTTTTGTAATTTTAAGATGATATGGTTTGGTTTGTTGTGGTAAGGGATAGTTGGGGGTGATTTATGGTAGCCCAAGTAATTTAGGTGAGTTTGGCATAGTTTGCTATGGTTAGTAGCATTTTTTTGTAATTTAAAAGTGATTGGGTTTAGTTTGTTGTGGTAAGGGTTAGTTGGTGATGATTTAGAGTAGCCGAAGTAATTTAGGTGAGTCTGGCATAGTTTGTTATGATTTGTACAACTTTTTTGGTAATTTTAAGGTGATATGGTTTGGTTTGTTGTGGTAAGGGATAGTTGGGGGTGATTTACGGTAGCCGAAGTAATTTAGGTGATTCTGGTATAGTTTGTTATGATTTTTAGCATTTTTTTGTAATTTTAAAGTGATTGGGCTTAGTTTGTTGCTGTAAAGTGTAGTTGGGGGTGATTTTTGATAGCCGAAGTAATTTAGGTGAGTTTGGCATAGTTTGCTATGGTTAGTAGCATTTTTTTGTAATTTAAAATTGATTGGGTTTAGTTTGTTGTGGTAAGGGTTAGTTGTTGATGATTTAGAGTAGCCGAAGTAATTTAGGTGAGTCTGGCGTAGTTTGTTATGATTTGTACACCTTTTTTTGTAATTTTAAGATAATATGGTTTGGTTTGTTGTGGTAAGGGATAGTTGGGGGTGATTTACGGTAGCCGAAGTAATTTAAGTGATTCTGGTGTAGTTTGTTATGATTTTTAGCATTTTTTTGTAATTTTAAAGTGATTGGGCTTAGTTTGTTGTGGTAAGGGATAGTTGGGGGTGATTTACGGTAGCCGAAGTAATTTAGGTGATTCTGGTATAGTTTGTTATGATTTTTAGCATTTTTTTGTAATTTTAAAGTGATTGGGCTTAGTTTGTTGCTGTAAAGTGTAGTTGGGGGTGATTTTTGATAGCCGAAGTAATTTAGGTGAGTTTGGTATAGTTCGCTATGGTTAGTAGCATTTTTTTGTAATTTAAAATTGATTGGGTTTAGTTTGTTGTGGTAAGGGATAGTTGGTGATGATTTAGAGTAGCCGAAGTAATTTAGGTGAGTCTGGCGTAGTTTGTTATGATTTGTACACCTTTTTTTGTAATTTTAAGATGATATGGTTTGGTTTGTTGTGGTAAGGGATAGTTGGGGGTGATTTACGGTAGCCGAAGTAATTTCGGTGATTCTGGTATAGTTTGTTATGATTTTTAGCATTTTTTTAAATTTTAAAGTGATTGGGCTTAGTTTGTTGTGGTAAGGGTTAGTTGGTGATGATTTATGGTAGCCGAAGTAATTTAGGTGAGTTTGGCATAGTTTGCTATGGTTACTAGCATTTTTTTGTAATTTAAAAAATATTGGATTTAGTTTGTTGTGGTAAGGGTTAGTTGGTGATGATTTAGAGTAGCCGAAGTAATTTAGGTGAGTCTGGCATAGTTTGTTATGATTTGTACACCTTTATTTGTAATTTTAAGATGATATGGTTTGGTTTGTTGTGGTAAGGGATATTTGGGGGTGATTTACGGTAGCCGAAGTAATTTAGGCGATTCTGGTATAGTTTGTTATGATTTTTAGCATTTTTTTGTAATTTTAAAGTGATTGGCCTTAGTTTATTGCTGTAAAGTGTAGTTGGGAGTGATTTTTGATAGCCGAAGTAATTTAGGTGAGTTTGGCATAGTTTGCTATGGTTAGTAGCATTTTTTTATAATTTAAAAGTGATTGGGTTTGGTTTGTTGTGGTAAGGGTTAGTTGGTGATGATTTATGGTAGCCGAAGTAATTTAGGTGAGTTTGGCATAGTTTGCTATGGTTACTAGTATTTTTTTGTAATTTAAAAGTGATTGGGTTCAGTTTGTTGTGGTAAGGGATAGTTGGTGATGATTTAGAGTAGCCGAAGTAATTTAGGTGAGTCTGGCATAGTTTGTTATGATTTTTAGCATTTTTTTTTAATTTTAAAGTGATTGGGCTTAGTTTGTTGCTGTTAAGTGTAGTTGGGGGTGATTTTTGATAGCCGAAGTAATTTAGGTGAGTTTGGCATAGTTTGCTATGGTTACTAGCATTTTTTTGTAATTTAAAAGTGATTGGGTTTAGTTTGTTGTGGTAAGGGTTAGTTGGTGATGATTTAGAGTAGCCGAAGTAATTTAGGTGAGTCTGGCATAGTTTGTTATGATTTGTACACCTTTTTTTGTAATTTTAAGATGATATGGTTTGGTTTGTTGTGGTAAGGGTTAGTTGGTGATGATTTATGTTAGCCGAAGTAATTTAGGTGAGTTTGGCATAGTTTGCTAAGGTTACTATCATTTTTTTGTAATTTAAAAGTGATTGGGTTTAGTTTGTTGTGGTAAGGGTTAGTTGGTGATGATTTAGAGTAGCCGAAGTAATTTAGGTGAGTCTGGCATAGTTTGTTATGATTTGTACACCTTTTTTTGTAATTTTAAGATGATATGGTTTGGTTTGTTGTGGTAAGGGATATTTGGGGGTGATTTACGGTAGCCGAAGTAATTTAGGCGATTCTGGTATAGTTTGTTATGATTTTTAGCATTTTTTTGTAATTTTAAAGTGATTGGGCTTAGTTTGTTGCTGTAAAGTGTAGTTGGGAGTGATTTTTGATAGCCGAAGTAATTTAGGTGAGTTTGGCATAGTTTGCTATGGTTAGTAGCATTTTTTTGTAATTTAAAAGTGATTGGGTTTGGTTTGTTGTGGTAAGGGTTAGTTGGTGATGATTTATGTTAGCCGAAGTAATTTAGGTGAGTTTGGCATAGTTTGCTATGGTTAGAATTTTTTTGTAATTTAAAATTGATTGGGTTTAGTTTGTTGTGGTAAGGGTTAGTTGGTGATGATTTTGAGTAGCCGAAGTAATTTAGGTGAGTCTGGAAGAGTTTGTTATGATTTGTAGACCTTTTTTTGTAATTTTAAGATGATATGGTTTCGTTTGTTGTGGTAAGGGATAGTTGGGGGTGATTTACGGTAGCCAAAGTAATTTAGGTGATTCTGGTATAGTTTGTTATGATTTTTAGCATTTTTTTGTAATTTTAAAGTGATTGGGCTTAGTTTGTTGTGGTAAGGATTAGTTGGTGATGATTTATGGTAGCCGAAGTAATTTAGGTGAGTTTGGCATAGTTTGCTATAGTTACTAGCATTTTTTTGTAATTTAAAAGTGATTGGGTTTAGTTTGTTGAGGTAAGGGTTAGTTGGTGATGATTTAGATTAGCCGAAGTAATTTAGGTGAGTCTGGCATAGTTTGTTATGATTTGTAACCCTTTTTTTGTAATTTTTAGATGATATGGTTTGGTTTGTTGTGGTAAGGGATAGTTGGGGGTGATTTACGGTAGCCGAAGTAATTAAGGTAATTCTGGTATAGTTTGTTATGATTTTTAGCATTTTTTTGTAATTTTAAAGTGATTGGGCTTAGTTTGCTGCTGTAAAGTGTAGTTGGGGGTGATTTTTGATAGCCGAAGTAATTTAGGTGAGTTTGGCATAGTTTGCTATGGTTAGTAGCATTTTTTTGTAATTTAAAATTGATTGGGTTTAGTTTGTTGTAGTAAGGGTTAGTTGTTGATGATTTAGAGTATCCGAAGTAATTTAGGTGAGTCTGGCGTAGTTTGTTATGATTTGTACACCTTTTTTGTAATTTTAAGATGATATGGTTTGGTTTGTTGTGGTAAGGGATAGTTGGGGGTGATTTACGGTAGCCGAAATAATTTAGGTGATTCTGGTGTAGTTTGTTATGATTTTTAGCATTTTTTTGTAATTTTAAAATGATTGGGCTTAGTTTGTTGTGGTAAGGGATAGTTGGGGGTGATTTACGGTAGCCGAAGTAATTTAGGTGATTCTGGTGTAGTTTGTTATGATTTTTAGCATTTTTTTGTAATTTAAAGTGATTGGGCTTAGTTTGTTGCTGTAAAGTGTAGTTGGGGGTGATTTTTGATAGCCGAAGTAATTTAGGTGAGTTTGGCATAGTTTGCTATGGTTACTAGCATTTTTTTGTAATTTAAAAGTGATTGGGTTTAGTTTGTTGTGGTAAGGGTTAGTTGGTGATGATTTAGAATAGCCGAAGTAATTTAGGTGAGTCTGGCATAGTTTGTTATGATTTGTACACCTTTTTTTGTAATTTTAAGATGATATGGTTTGGTTTGTTGTGGTAAGGGATATTTGGGGGTGATTTACGGTAGCCGAAGTAATTTAGGCGATTCTGGTGTAGTTTGTTATGATTTTTAGCATTTTTTGTAATTTTAAAGTGATTGGGCTTAGTTTGTTGCTGTAAAGTGTAGTTGGGAGTGATTTTTGATAGCCGAAGTAATTTAGGTGAGTTTGGCATAGTTTGCTATGGTTAGTAGCATTTTTTTATA
This sequence comes from Eledona agricola, assembly GCA_964023215.1. Classification (NCBI taxonomy): domain Eukaryota; kingdom Metazoa; phylum Arthropoda; class Insecta; order Coleoptera; family Tenebrionidae; genus Eledona; species Eledona agricola. The sequence goes on from OZ026860.1 coordinate 21,708,938, forward strand.
ATTTAAAAGTGATTGGGTTCAGTTTGTTGTGGTAAGGGATAGTTGGTGATGATTTAGAGTAGCCGAAGTAATTTAGGTGAGTCTGGCATAGTTTGTTATGATTTGTACAACTTTTTTTGTAATTTTAAGATGATATGGTTTGGTTTGTTGTGGTAAGGGATAGTTGGGGGTGATTTACGGTACCGAAGTAATTTAGGTGATTCTGGTGTAGTTTGTTATGATTTTTAGCATTTTTTTGTAATTTAAAGTGATTGGGCTTAGTTTGTTGCTGTAAAGTGTAGTTGGGGGTGATTTTTGATAGCCGAAGTAATTTAGAAGAGTTTGGCATAGTTTGCTATGGTTAGTAGCATTTTTTTGTAATTTAAAAGTGATTGGGTTTAGTTTGTTGTGGTAAGGGTTAGTTGGTGATGATTTATGGTAGCCGAAGTAATTTAGGTGAGTTTGGCATAGTTTGCTATGGTTAGTAGCATTTTTTTGTAATTTAAAATTGATTGGGTTTAGTTTGTTGTGGTAAGGGTTAGTTGTTGATGATTTAGAGTAGCCGAAGTAATTTAGGTGAGTCTGGCGTAGTTTGTTATGATTTGTACACTTTTTTTTGTAATTTTAAGATGATATGGTTTGGTTTGTTGTGGTAAGGGATAGTTGGGGTTGATTTACGGTAGCCGAAATATTTTAGGTGATTCTGGTGTAGTTTGTTATGATTTTTAGCATTTTTTTTGTAATTTTAAAGTGATTGGGCTTAGTTTGTTGCTGTAAAGTGTAGTTGGGAGTGATTTTTGATAGCCGAAGTAATTTAGGTGATATTGGCATAGTTTGCTATGGTTACTAGCATTTTTTTGTAATTTAAAAGTGATTGGGTTTAGTTTGTTGTGGTAAGGGTTAGTTGGTGATGATTTATGGTAGCCGAAGTAATTTAGGTGAGTTTGGCATAGTTTGCTATGGTTACTAGCATTTTTTTGTAATTTAAAATTGATTGTGTTTAGTTTGTTGTGGTAAGGGTTAGTTGTTGATGATTTAGAGTAGCCGAAGTAATTTAGGTGAGTCTGGCGTAGTTTGTTATGATTTGTACACCTTTTTTGTAATTTTAAGATGATATGGTTTGGTTTGTTGTGGTAAGGGATAGTTGGGGGTGATTTACGGTAGCCGAAATAATTTAGGTGATTCTGGTGTAGTTTGTTATCATTTTTAGCATTTTTTTGTAATTTTAAAGTGATTGGGCTTAGTTTGTTGTGGTAAGGGATAGTTGGGGGTGATTTACGGTAGCCGAAGTAATTTAGGTGATTCTGGTGTAGTTTGTTATGATTTTTAGCATTTTTTTGTAATTTAAAGTGATTGGGCTTAGTTTGTTGCTGTAAAGTGTAGTTGGGGGTGATTTTTGATAGCCGAAGTAATTTAGGTGAGTTTGGCATAGTTTGCTATGGTTACTAGCATTTTTTTGTAATTTAAAAGTGATTGGGTTTAGTTTGTTGTGGTAAGGGTTAGTTGGTGATGATTTATGGTAGCCGAAGTAATTTAGGTGAGTTTGGCATAGTTTGCTATGGTTACTAGCATTTTTTTGTAATTTAAAAGTGATTGGGTTTAGTTTGTTGTGGTAAGGGTTAGTTGGTGATGATTTAGAATAGCCGAAGTAATTTAGGTGAGTCTGGCATAGTTTGTTATGATTTGTACACCTTTTTTTGTAATTTTAAGATGATATGGTTTGGTTTGTTGTGGTAAGGTATATTTGGGGGTGATTTACGGTAGCCGAAGTAATTTAGGCGATTCTGGTATAGTTTGTTATGATTTTTAGCATTTTTTGTAATTTTAAAGTGATTGGGCTTAGTTTGTTGCTGTAAAGTGTAGTTGGGAGTGATTTTTGATAGCCGAAGTAATTTAGGTGAGTTTGGCATAGTTTGCTATGGTTAGTAGCATTTTTTTATAATTTAAAAGTGATTGGGTTTGGTATGTTGTGGTAAGGGTTAGTTGGTGATGATTTATGGTAGCCGAAGTAATTTAGGTGAGTTTGGCATAGTTTGCTATGGTTACTAGTATTTTTTTGTAATTTAAAAATGATTGGGTTCAGTTTGTTGTGGTAAGGGATAGTTGGTGATGATTTAGAGTAGCCGAAGTAATTTAGGTGAGTCTGGCATAGTTTGTTATGATTTGTACAACTTTTTTTGTAATTTTAAGATGATATGGTTTGGTTTGTTGTGGTAAGGGATAGTTGGGGGTGATTTACGGTACCGAAGTAATTTAGGTGATTCTGGTGTAGTTTGTTATGATTTTTAGCATTTTTTTGTAATTTAAAGTGATTGGGCTTAGTTTGTTGCTGTAAAGTGTAGTTGGGGGTGATTTTTGATAGCCGAAGTAATTTAGAAGAGTTTGGCATAGTTTGCTATGGTTAGTAGCATTTTTTTGTAATTTAAAAGTGATTGGGTTTAGTTTGTTGTGGTAAGGGTTAGTTGGTGATGATTTATGGTAGCCGAAGTAATTTAGGTGAGTTTGGCATAGTTTGCTATGGTTAGTAGCATTTTTTTGTAATTTAAAATTGATTGGGTTTAGTTTGTTGTGGTAAGGGTTAGTTGTTGATGATTTAGAGTAGCCGAAGTAATTTAGGTGAGTCTGGCGTAGTTTGTTATGATTTGTACACTTTTTTTTGTAATTTTAAGATGATATGGTTTGGTTTGTTGTGGTAAGGGATAGTTGGGGTTGATTTACGGTAGCCGAAATAATTTAGGTGATTCTGGTGTAGTTTGTTATGATTTTTAGCATTTTTTTTGTAATTTTAAAGTGATTGGGCTTAGTTTGTTGTGGTAAGGGATAGTTGGGGGTGATTTACGGTAGCCGAAGTAATTTAGGTGATTCTGGTATAGTTTGTTATGATTTTTAGCATATTTTTGTAATTTTAAATTGATTGGGCTTAGTTTGTTGTGGTAAGGATTAGTTGGTGATGATTTATGGTTGCCGAAGTAATTTAGGTGAGTTTGGCATAGTTTGCTATGGTTACTAGCATTTTTTTGTAATTTAAAAGTGATTGGGTTCAGTTTGTTGTAGTAAGGGTTAGTTGCTGATGATTTAGAGTAGCCGAAGTAATTTAGGTGAGTCTGGCATAGTTTGTTATGATTTGTACACCTTTTTTTGTAATTTTAAGATGATATGGTTTGATTTGTTGTGGTAAGGGATAGTTGGGGGTGATTTACGGTAGCCGAAGTAACTTAGGTGATTCTGGTATAGTTTGTTATGATTTTTAGAATTTTTTTGTAATTTTAAAGTGATTGGGCTTAGTTTGTTGCTGTAAAGTGTAGTTGGGAGTGATTTTTGATAGCCGAAGTAATTTAGGTGAGTTTGGCATAGTTTGCTATGGTTAGTAGCATTTTTTTGTAATTTAAAAGTGATTGGGTTTGGTTTGTTGTGGTAAGGGTTAGTTGGTGATGATTTATGGTAGCCGAAGTAATTTAGGTGAGTTTGGCATAGTTTGCTATGTTTAGCATTTTTTTGTAATTTTAAAGTGATTGGGCTTAGTTTGTTGTGGTAAGGATTAGTTGGTGATGATTTATGGTAGCCGAAGTAATTTAGGTGAGTTTGGCATAGTTTGCTATGGTTACTAGCATTTTTTTGTAATTTAAAAGTGATTGGGTTTAGTTTGTTGTGGTAAGGGTTAGTTGTTGATGATTTAGAGTAGCCGAAGTAATTTAGGTGAGTCTGGCGTAGTTTGTTATGATTTGTACACTTTTTTTTGTAATTTTAAGATGATATGGTTTGGTTTGTTGTGGTAAGGGATAGTTGGGGTTGATTTACGGTAGCCGAAATAATTTAGGTGATTCTGGTGTAGTTTGTTATGATTTTTAGCATTTTTTTTGTAATTTTAAAGTGATTGGGCTTAGTTTGTTGTGGTAAGGGATAGTTGGGGGTGATTTACGGTAGCCGAAGTAATTTAGGTGATTCTGGTATAGTTTGTTATGATTTTTAGCATATTTTTGTAATTTTAAATTGATTGGGCTTAGTTTGTTGTGGTAAGGATTAGTTGGTGATGATTTATGGTTGCCGAAGTAATTTAGGTGAGTTTGGCATAGTTTGCTATGGTTACTAGCATTTTTTTGTAATTTAAAAGTGATTGGGTTCAGTTTGTTTTAGTAAGGGTTAGTTGCTGATGATTTAGAGTAGCCGAAGTAATTTAGGTGAGTCTGGCATAGTTTGTTATGATTTGTACACCTTTTTTTGTAATTTTAAGATGATATGGTTTGGTTTGTTGTGGTAAGGGATAGTTGGGGGTGATTTAAGGTAGCCGAAGTAATTTAGGTGATTCTGGTATAGTTCGTTATGATTTTTAGAATTTTTTTGTAATTTTAAAGTGATTGGGCTTAGTTTGTTGCTGTAAAGTGTATTTGGGGGTGATTTTTGATAGCTGAAGTAATTTAGGTGAGTTTGGTATAGTTTGCTATGGTTAGTAGCATTTTTTTGTAATTTAAAAGTGATTGGGTTTAGTTTGTTGTGGTAAGGGTTAGTTGGTGATGATTTATGGTAGCCGAAGTAATTTAGGTGAGTTTGGCATAGTTTGCTATGGTTACTAGTATTTTTTTGTAATTTAAAAGTGATTGGGTTTAGTTTGTTGTGGTAAGGGTTAGTTGGTGATGATTTAGAGTAGCCGAAGTAATTTAGGTGAGTCTGGCATAGTTTGTTATGATTTGTACACCTTTTTTTGTAATTTTAAGATGATATGGTTTGGTTTGTTGTGGTAAGGGATAGTTGGGGGTAATTTACGGTAGCCGAAGTAATTTCGGTGATTCTGGTATATTTTGTTATGATTTTTAGCATTTTTTTTTAATTTTAAAGTGATTGGGCTTAGTTTGTTGCTGTAAAGTGTAGTTGGGGGTGATTTTTGATAGCCGAAGTAATTTAGGTGAGTTTGGCATAGTTTGCTATGGTTACTAGCATTTTTTTGTAATTTAAAATTGATTGGGTTTAGTTTGTTGTGGTAAGGGTTAGTTGGTGATGATTTAGAGTAGCCGAAGTAATTTAGGTGAGTCTGGCATAGTTTGTTATGATTTGTACACCTTTTTTTGGAATTTTAAGATGATATGGTTTGGTTTGTTGTGGTAAGGGTTAGTTGGTGATGATTTATGTTAGCCGAAGTAATTTAGGTGAGTTTGGCATAGTTTGCTATGGTTACTATCATTTTTTTGTAATTTAAAAGTGATTGGGTTTAGTTTGTTGTGGTAAGGGTTAGTTGGTGATGATTTAGAGTAGCCGAAGTAATTTAGGTGAGTCTGGCATAGTTTGTTATGATTTGTACACCTTTTTTTGTAATTTTAAGATGATATGGTTTGGTTTGTTGTGGTAAGGGATATTTGGGGGTGATTTACGGTAGCCGAAGTAATTTAGGCGATTCTGGTATAGTTTGTTATGATTTTTAGCATTTTTTTGTAATTTTAAAGTGATTGGGCTTAGTGTGTTGCTGTAAAGTGTAGTTGGGAGTGATTTTTGATAGCCGAAGTAATTTAGGTGAGTTTGGCATAGTTTGCTATGGTTAGTAGCATTTTTTTGTAATTTAAAAGTGATTGGGTTTGGTTTGTTGTGGTAAGGATTAGTTGGTGATGATTTATGGTAGCCGAAGTAATTTAGGTGAGTTTGGCATAGTTTGCTATGGTTAGAATTTTTTTGTAATTTAAAATTGATTGGGTTTAGTTTGTTGTGGTAAGGGTTAGTTGGTGATGATTTTGAGTAGCCGAAGTAATTTAGGTGAGTCTGGAAGAGTTTGTTATGATTTGTAGACCTTTTTTTGTAATTTTAAGATGATATGGTTTGGTTTGTTGTGGTAAGGTATAGTTGGGTGTTATTTACGGTAGCCGAAGTAATTTAGGTGATTCTGGTATAGTTTGTTATGATTTTTAGCATTTTTTTGTAATTTTAAAGTGATTGGGCTTAGTTTGTTGCTGTAAAGTGTAGTTGGGGGTGATTTTTGATAGCCGAAGTAATTTAGATGAGTTTGGCATAGTTTGCTATGGTTAGTAGCATTTTTTTGTAATTTAAAATTGATTGGGTTTAGTTTGTTGTGGTAAAGGTTAGTTGGTGATGATTTAGAGTAGCCGAAGTAATTTAGGTGAGTCTGGCATAGTTTGTTATGATTTGTACACCTTTTTTTGTAATTTTAAGATGATATGGTTTGGTTTGTTGTGGTAAGGGTTAGTTGGTGATGATTTATGGTGGCCGAAGTAATTTAGGTGAGTTTGGCATAGTTTGCTATGGTTACTAGCATTTTTTTGTAATTTAAAAGTGATTGGGTTCAGTTTGTTGTGGTAAGGGTTAGTTGGTGATGATTTAGAGTAGCCGAAGTAATTTAGATGAGTCTGGCATAGTTTGTTATAATTTGTACACCTTTTTTTGTAATTTTAAGATGATATGGTTTGGTTTGTTGTGGTAAGGGTTAGTTGGTGATGATTTAGAGTAGCCGAAGTAATTTAGGTGAGTCTGGCATAGTTATGATTTGTACACCTTTTTTTGTAATTTTAAGATGATATGGTTTGGTATGTTGTGGTAAGGGTTAGTTGGTGATGATTTATGGTGGCCGAAGTAATTTAGGTGAGTTTGGCATAGTTTGCTATGGTTACTAGCATTTTTTTGTAATTTAAAAGTGATTGGGTTTAGTTTGTTGTGGTAAGGGTTAGTTGGTGATGATTTAGAGTAGCCGAAGTAATTTAGGTGAGTCTGGCATAGTTTGTTATGATTTGTACACCTTTTTTTGTAATTTTAAGATGATATGGTTTGGTTTGTTGTGGTAAGGGATATTTGGGGGTGATTTACGGTAGCCGAAGTAATTTAGGCGATTCTGGTATAGTTTGTTATGATTTTTAGCATTTTTTTGTAATTTTAAAGTGATTGGGCTTAGTTTGTTGCTGTAAAGTGTAGTTGGGAGTGATTTTTGATAGCCGAAGTAATTTAGGTGAGTTTGGCATAGTTTGCTATGGTTAGTAGCATTTTTTTGTAATTTAAAAGTGATTGGGTTTGGTTTGTTGTGGTAAGGATTAGTTGGTGATGATTTATGGTAGCCGAAGTAATTTAGGTGAGTTTGGCATAGTTTGCTATGGTTAGAATTTTTTTGTAATTTAAAATTGATTGGGTTTAGTTTGTTGTGGTAAGGGTTAGTTGGTGATGATTTTGAGTAGCCGAAGTAATTTAGGTGTGTCTGGAAGAGTTTGTTATGATTTGTAGACCTTTTTTTGTAATTTTAAGATGATATGGTTTGGTTTGTTGTGGTAAGGGATAGTTGGGTGTTATTTACGGTAGCCGAAGTAATTTAGGTGATTCTGGTATAGTTTGTAATGATTTTTAGCATTTTTTTGTAATTTTAAAGTGATTGGGCTTAGTTTGTTGCTGTAAAGTGTAGTTGGGGGTGATTTTTGATAGCCGAAGTAATTTAGGTGAGTTTGGCATAGTTTGCTATGGTTAGTAGCATTTTTTTGTAATTTAAAATTGATTGGGTTTAGTTTGTTGTGGTAAAGGTTAGTTGGTGATGATTTAGAGTAGCCGAAGTAATTTAGGTGAGTCTGGCATAGTTTGTTATGATTTGTACACCTTTTTTTGTAATTTTAAGATGATATGGTTTGGTTTGTTGTGGTAAGGGTTAGTTGGTGATGATTTATGGTGGCCGAAGTAATTTAGGTGAGTTTGGCATAGTTTGCTATGGTTACTAGCATTTTTTTGTAATTTAAAAGTGATTGGGTTCAGTTTGTTGTGGTAAGGGTTAGTTGGTGATGATTTAGAGTAGCCGAAGTAATTTAGATGAGTCTGGCATAGTTTGTTATAATTTGTACACCTTTTTTTGTAATTTTAAGATGATATGGTTTGGTTTGTTGTGGTAAGGGTTAGTTGGTGATGATTTAGAGTAGCCGAAGTAATTTAGGTGAGTCTGGCATAGTTTGTTATGATTTGTACACCTTTTTTTGTAATTTTAAGATGATATGGTTTGGTTTGTTGTGGTAAGGGTTAGTTGGTGATGATTTATGGTGGCCGAAGTAATTTAGGTGAGTTTGGCATAGTTTGCTATGGTTACTAGCATTTTTTTGTAATTTAAAAGTGATTGGGTTTAGTTTGTTGTGGTAAGGGTTAGTTGGTGATGATTTAGAGTAGCCGAAGTAATTTAGGTGAGTCTGGCATAGTTTGTTATGATTTGTACACCTTTTTTTGTAATTTTAAGATGATATGGTTTGGTTTGTTGTGGTAAGGGATATTTGGGGGTGATTTACGGTAGCCGAAGTAATTTAGGCGATTCTGGTATAGTTTGTTATGATTTTTAGCATTTTTTTGTAATTTTAAAGTGATTGGGCTTAGTTTGTTGCTGTAAAGTGTAGTTGGGAGTGATTTTTGATAGCCGAAGTAATTTAGGTGAGTTTGGCATAGTTTGCTATGGTTAGTAGCATTTTTTTGTAATTTAAAAGTGATTGGGTTTGGTTTGTTGTGGTAAGGGTTAGTTGGTGATGATTTATGGTAGCCGAAGTAATTTAGGTGAGTTTGGCATAGTTTGCTATGGTTAGAATTTTTTTGTAATTTAAAATTGATTGGGTTTAGTTTGTTGTGGTAAGGGTTAGTTGGTGATGATTTTGAGTAGCCGAAGTAATTTAGGTGAGTCTGGAAGAGTTTGTTATGATTTATAGACCTTTTTTTGTAATTTTAAGATGATATGGTTTCGTTTGTTGTGGTAAGGGATAGTTGGGGGTGATTTACGGTAGCCAAAGTAATTTAGGTGATTCTGGTATAGTTTGTTATGATTTTTAGCATTTTTTTGTAATTTTAAAGTGATTGGGCTTAGTTTGTTGTTGTAAGGATTAGTTGGTGATGATTTATGGTAGCCGAAGTAATTTAGGTGAGTTTGGCATAGTTTGCTATGGTTACTAGCATTTTTTTGTAATTTAAAAGTGATTGGGTTTAGTTTGTTGAGGTAAGGGTTAGTTGGTGATGATTTAGATTAGCCGAAGTAATTTAGGTGAGTCTGGCATAGTTTGTTATGATTTGTAACCCTTTTTTTGTAATTTTAAGATGATATAGTTTGGTTTGTTGCGGTAAGGGATAGTTGGGGGTGATTTACGGTAGCCGAAGTAATTTAGGTAATTCTGGTATAGTTTGTTATGATTTTTAGCATTTTTTTGTAATTTTAAAGTGATTGGGCTTAGTTTGTTGCTGTAAAGTGTAGTTGGGGGTGATTTTTGATAGCCGAGGTAATTTAGATGAGTTTGGCATAGTTTGCTATGGTTAGTAGCATTTTTTTGTAATTTAAAATTGATTGGGTTTAGTTTGTTGTGGTAAGGGTTAGTTGTTGATGATTTAGAGTAGCCGAAGTAATTTAGGTGAGTCTGGCGTAGTTTGTTATGATTTGTACACCTTTTTTGTAATTTTAAGATGATATGGTTTGGTTTGTTGTGGTAAGGGATAGTTGGGGGTGATTTACGGTAGCCGAAATAATTTAGGTGATTCTGGTGTAGTTTGTTATGATTTTTAGCATTTTTTTGTAATTTTAAAGTGATTGGGCTTAGTTTGTTGTGGTAAGGGATAGTTGGGGGTGATTTACGGTAGCCGAAGTAATTTAGGTGATTCTGGTATAGTTTGTTATGATTTTTAGCATTTTTTTGTAATTTTAAAGTGATTGGGCTTAGTTTGTTGTGGTAAGGATTAGTTGGTGATGATTTATGGTAGCCGAAGTAATTTAGGTGAGTTTGGCATAGTTTGTTATGATTTGTAACCCTTTTTTTGTAATTTTAAGATGATATGGTTTGGTTTGTTGTGGTAAGGGATAGTTGGGGGTGATTTACGGTAGCCGAAGTAATTTAGGTGATTCTGGTATAGTTTGTTATGATTTTTAGAATTTTTTTGTAATTTTAAAGTGATTGGGCTTAGTTTGTTGCTGTAAAGTGTATTTGGGGGTGATTTTTGATAGCCGAAGTAATTTAGGTGAGTTTGGCATAGTTTGCTATGGTTAGTAGCATTTTTTTGTAATTTAAAAGTGATTGGGTTTAGTTTGTTGTGATAAGGGTTAGTTGGTGATGATTTATGGTAGCCGAAGTAATTTAGGTGAGTTTGGCATAGTTTGCTATGGTTACTAGTATTTTTTTGTAATTTAAAAGTGATTGGGTTTAGTTTGTTGTGGTAAGGGTTAGTTGGTGATGATTTAGAGTAGCCGAAGTAATTTAGGTGAGTCTGGCATAGTTTGTTATGATTTGTACACCTTTTTTTGTAATTTTAAGATGATATGGTTTGGTTTGTTGTGGTAAGGGATAGTTGGGTGTGATTTACGGTAGCCGAAGTAATTTAGGTGATTCTGGTATAGTTTGTTATGATTTTTAGCATTTTTTTGTAATTTTAAAGTGATTGGGCTTAGTTTGTTGCTGTAAAGTGTAGTTGGGGGTGATTTTTGATAGCCGAAGTAATTTAGGTGAGTTTGGCATAGTTTGCTATGGTTAGTAGCATTTTTTTGTAATTTAAAATTGATTGGGTTTAGTTTGTTGTGGTAAGGGTTAGTTGGTGATGATTTAGAGTAGCCGAAGTAATTTAAGTGAGTCTGGCGTAGTTTGTTATGATTTGTACACCTTTTCTGTAATTTTAAGATGATATGGTTTGGTTTGTTGTGGTAAGGGATAGCTGGGGGTGATTTACGATAGCCGAAGTAATTTCGGTGATTCTGGTATAGTTTGTTATGATTTTTAGCATTTTTTTTTAATTTTAAAGTGATTGGGCTTAGTTTGTTGCTGTAAAGTGTAGTTGGGGGTGATTTTTGATAGCCGAAGTAATTTAGGTGAGTTTGGCATAGTTTGCTATGGTTAGTAGCATTTTTTTGTAATTTAAATAGATTGAGTTTAGTTTGTTGTGGTAAGGTTTAGTTGGTGATGATTAAGAGTAGCCGAAGTAATTTAGGTGAGTCTGGCATAGTTTGTTATGATTTGTACACCTTTTTTTGTAATTTTAAAATGATATGGTTTGGTTTGTTGTGGTAAGGGATAGTTGGGGGTGATTTACGGTAGCCGAAGTAATTTAGGTGAGTCTGGCATAGTTTGTTATGATTTGTACACCTTTTTTTGTAATTTTAAGATGATATGGTTTGGTTTGTTGTGGTAAGGGATAGTTGGGGGTGATTTACGTTAGCCGAAGTAATTTAGGTGAGTCTGGCATAGTTTGTTATGATTTGTACACCTTTTTTTGTAATTTTAAGATGATATGGTTTGGTTTGTTGTGGTAAGGGATAGTTGGGTGTGATTTACGGTGGCCGAAGTAATTTAGGTGATTCTGGTATAGTTTGTTATGATTTTTAGCATTTTTTTGTAATTTTAAAGTGATTGGGCTTAGTTTGTTGCTGTAAAGTGTAGTTGGGGGTGATTTTTGATAGCCGAAGTAATTTAGGTGAGTTTGGCATAGTTTGCTATGGTTAGTAGCATTTTTTTGTAATTTAAAATTGATTGGGTTTAGTTTGTTGTGGTAAGGGTTAGTTGGTGATGATTTAGAGTAGCCGAAGTGATTTAGGTGAGTCTGGCATAGTTTGTTATGATTTGTACACCTTTTTTTGTAATTTTAAGATGATATGGTTTGGTTTGTTGTGGTAAGGGATAGTTGGGGGTGATTTACGGTAGCCGAAGTAATTTCGGTGATTCTGGTATAGTTTGTTATGATTTTTAACATTTTTTTTTAATTTTGAAGTGATTGGGCTTAGTTTGTTGCTGTAAAGTGTAGTTGGGGGTGATTTTTGATAGCCGAAGTAATTTAGGTGAGTTTGGCATAGTTTGCTATGGTTAGTAGCATTTTTTTGTAATTTAAAATTGATTGGGTTTAATTTGTTATGGTAAGGGTTAGTTGGTGATGATTTAGAGTAGCCGAAGTAATTTAGGTGAGTCTGGCGTAGTTTGTTATGATTTGTACACCTTTTTTTGTAATTTTAAGATGATATGGTTTGGTTTGTTGTGGTAAGGGATAGTTGGGGGTGATTTACGGTAGCCGAAGTAATTTCGGTGATTCTGGTATAGCTTGTTATGATTTTTAGCATTTTTTAAAAATTTTAAAGTGATTGGGCTTAGTTTGTTGCTGTAAAGTGTAGTTGGGGGTGATTTTTGATAGCCGAAGTAATTTAGGTGAATTTGGCATAGTTTGCTATGGTTAGTAGCATTTTTTTGTAATTTAAAAGTGATTGGGTTTAGTTTGTTGTGGTAAGGGTTAGTTGGTGATGATTTATGGTTGCCGAAGTAATTTAGGTGAGTTTGGCATAGTTTGCTATGGTTACTAGCATTTTTTTGTAATTTAAAAGTGATTGGGTTTAGTTTGTTGTGGTAAGGGTTAGTTGGTGATGATTTAGAGTAGCCGAAGTAATTTAGGTGAGTCTGGCATAGTTTGTTATGATTTGTACACCTTTTTTTGTAATTTTAAGATGATATGGTTTGGTTTGTTGTGGTAAGGGATAGTTGGGGGTGATTTACGGTAGCCGATGTAATTTAGGTGATTCTGGTATAGTTTGTTATGATTTTTAGCATTTTTTTGTAATTTTAAAGTGATTGGGCTTAGTTTGTTGCTGTAAAGTGTATTTGGGGCTGATTTTCGATAGCCGAAGTAATTTAGGTGAGTTTGGAATAGTTTGCTATGGTTAGTAGAATTTTTTTGTAATTTAAAAGTGATTGGGTTTAGTTTGTTGTGGTAAGGGTTAGTTGGTGATGATTTATGGTAGCCGAAGTAATTTAGGTGAGTTTGGCATAGTTTGCTATGGTTACTAGCATTTTTTTGTAATTTAAAAGTGATTGGGTTTAGTTTGTTGTGGTAAGGGTTAGTTGGTGATGATTTAGAATAGCCGAAGTAATTTAGGTGAGTCTGGCATAGTTTGTTATGATTTGTACACCTTTTTTTGTAATTTTAAGATGATATGGTTTGGTTTGTTGTGGTAAGGGATAGTTGGGTGTGATTTACGGTAGCCGAAGTAATTTAGGTGATTCTGGTATAGTTTGTTATGATTTTTAGCATTTTTTTGTAATTTTAAAGTGATTGGGCTTAGTTTGTTGCTGTAAAGTGTAGTTGGGGGTGATTTTTGATAGCCGAAGTAATTTAGGTGAGTTTGGCATAGTTTGCTATGGTTAGTAGCATTTTTTTGTAATTTAAAATTGATTGGGTTTAGTTTGTTGTGGTAAGGGTTAGTTGGTGATGATTTAGAGTAGCCGAAGTAATTTAAGTGAGTCTGGCGTAGTTTGTTATGATTTGTACACCTTTTTCTGTAATTTTAAGATGATATGGTTTGGTTTGTTGTGGTAAGGGATAGCTGGGGGTGATTTACGATAGCCGAAGTAATTTCGGTGATTCTGGTATAGTTTGTTATGATTTTTAGCATTTTTTTTTAATTTTAAAGTGATTGGGCTTAGTTTGTTGCTGTAAAGTGTAGTTGGGGGTGATTTTTGATAGCCGAAGTAATTTAGGTGAGTTTGGCATAGTTTGCTATGGTTAGTAGCATTTTTTTGTAATTTAAATAGATTGAGTTTAGTTTGTTGTGGTAAGGTTTAGTTGGTGATGATTAAGAGTAGCCGAAGTAATTTAGGTGAGTCTGGCATAGTTTGTTATGATTTGTACACCTTTTTTTGTAATTTTAAAATGATATGGTTTGGTTTGTTGTGGTAAGGGATAGTTGGGGGTGATTTACGGTAGCCGAAGTAATTTAGGTGAGTCTGGCATAGTTTGTTATGATTTGTACACCTTTTTTTGTAATTTTAAGATGATATGGTTTGGTTTGTTGTGGTAAGGGATAGTTGGGGGTGATTTACGTTAGCCGAAGTAATTTAGGTGAGTCTGGCATAGTTTGTTATGATTTGTACACCTTTTTTTGTAATTTTAAGATGATATGGTTTGGTTTGTTGTGGTAAGGGATAGTTGGGTGTGATTTACGGTGGCCGAAGTAATTTAGGTGATTCTGGTATAGTTTGTTATGATTTTTAGCATTTTTTTGTAATTTTAAAGTGATTGGGCTTAGTTTGTTGCTGTAAAGTGTAGTTGGGGGTGATTTTTGATAGCCGAAGTAATTTAGGTGAGTTTGGCATAGTTTGCTATGGTTAGTAGCATTTTTTTGTAATTTAAAATTGATTGGGTTTAGTTTGTTGTGGTAAGGGTTAGTTGGTGATGATTTAGAGTAGCCGAAGTGATTTAGGTGAGTCTGGCATAGTTTGTTATGATTTGTACACCTTTTTTTGTAATTTTAAGATGATATGGTTTGGTTTGTTGTGGTAAGGGATAGTTGGGGGTGATTTACGGTAGCCGAAGTAATTTCGGTGATTCTGGTATAGTTTGTTATGATTTTTAACATTTTTTTTTAATTTTGAAGTGATTGGGCTTAGTTTGTTGCTGTAAAGTGTAGTTGGGGGTGATTTTTGATAGCCGAAGTAATTTAGGTGAGTTTGGCATAGTTTGCTATGGTTAGTAGCATTTTTTTGTAATTTAAAATTGATTGGGTTTAATTTGTTATGGTAAGGGTTAGTTGGTGATGATTTAGAGTAGCCGAAGTAATTTAGGTGAGTCTGGCGTAGTTTGTTATGATTTGTACACCTTTTTTTGTAATTTTAAGATGATATGGTTTGGTTTGTTGTGGTAAGGGATAGTTGGGGGTGATTTACGGTAGCCGAAGTAATTTCGGTGATTCTGGTATAGCTTGTTATGATTTTTAGCATTTTTTAAAAATTTTAAAGTGATTGGGCTTAGTTTGTTGCTGTAAAGTGTAGTTGGGGGTGATTTTTGATAGCCGAAGTAATTTAGGTGAATTTGGCATAGTTTGCTATGGTTAGTAGCATTTTTTTGTAATTTAAAAGTGATTGGGTTTAGTTTGTTGTGGTAAGGGTTAGTTGGTGATGATTTATGGTTGCCGAAGTAATTTAGGTGAGTTTGGCATAGTTTGCTATGGTTACTAGCATTTTTTTGTAATTTAAAAGTGATTGGGTTTAGTTTGTTGTGGTAAGGGTTAGTTGGTGATGATTTAGAGTAGCCGAAGTAATTTAGGTGAGTCTGGCATAGTTTGTTATGATTTGTACACCTTTTTTTGTAATTTTAAGATGATATGGTTTGGTTTGTTGTGGTAAGGGATAGTTGGGGGTGATTTACGGTAGCCGATGTAATTTAGGTGATTCTGGTATAGTTTGTTATGATTTTTAGCATTTTTTTGTAATTTTAAAGTGATTGGGCTTAGTTTGTTGCTGTAAAGTGTATTTGGGGCTGATTTTCGATAGCCGAAGTAATTTAGGTGAGTTTGGAATAGTTTGCTATGGTTAGTAGAATTTTTTTGTAATTTAAAAGTGATTGGGTTTAGTTTGTTGTGGTAAGGGTTAGTTGGTGATGATTTATGGTAGCCGAAGTAATTTAGGTGAGTTTGGCATAGTTTGCTATGGTTACTAGCATTTTTTTGTAATTTAAAAGTGATTGGGTTTAGTTTGTTGTGGTAAGGGTTAGTTGGTGATGATTTAGAATAGCCGAAGTAATTTAGGTGAGTCTGGCATAGTTTGTTATGATTTGTACACCTTTTTTTGTAATTTTAAGATGATATGGTTTGGTTTGTTGTGGTAAGGGATAGTTGGGGGTGATTTACGGTAGCCGAAGTAATTTAGGTGATTCTGGTATAGTTTGTTATGATTTTTAGCATTTTTTTGTAATTTTAAAGTGATTGGGCTTAGTTTGTTGCTGTAAAGTGTAGTTGGGGGTGATTTTTGATAGCCGAAGTAATTTAGGTGAGTTTGGCATAGTTTGCTATGGTTAGTATCATTTTTTTGTAATTTAAAAGTGATTGGGTTTAGTTTGTAGTGGTAAGGGTTAGTTAGTGATGATTTATGGTAGCCGAAGTAATTTAGGTGAGTTTGGCATAGTTTGCTATGGTTACTAGCATTTTTTTGTAATTTAAAAATGATTGGGTTTAGTTTGTTATGGTAAGGGTTGGTTGGTGATGATTTAGAGTAGCCGAAGTAATTTAGGTGAGTCTGGCATAGTTTGTTATGATTTGTACACCTTTTTTTGTAATTTTAAGATGATATGGTTTGGTTTGTTGTGGTAAGGGATAGTTGGGGGTGATTTACGGTAGCCGAAGTAATTTAGGTAATTTTGGTATAGTTTGTTATGATTTTTAGCATTTTTTTGTAATTTTAAAGTGATTGGGCTTAGTTTGTTGCTGTAAATTGTAGTTGGGAGTGATTTTTGATAGCCGAATTAATTTAGGTGAGTTTGGCATAGTTTGCTATGGTTAGTAGCATTTTGTTGTAATTTAAATGTGATTGGGTTTAGTTTGTTGTGGTAAGGGTTAGTTGGTTATGATTTATGGTAGCCGAAGTAATTTAGGTGAGTTAAGCATAGTTTGCTATGTTTAGTAGCATTTTTTTGTAATTTAAAAGTGATTGGGTTTAGTTTGTTGTGGTAAGGGTTAGTTGGTGATGATTTATGGTAGCCGAAGTAATTTAGGTGAGTTTGGCATAGCTTGCTATGGTTACTAGCATTTTTTTGTAATTTAAAATGATTGGGTTTGGTTTGTTGTGGTAAGGGTTAGTTGGTGATGATTTAGAATAGCTGAAGTAATTTAGGTGAGTCTGGCATAGTTTGTTTTGATTTGTACACCTTTTTTTGTAATTTTAAGATGATATGGTTTGGTTTGTTGTGGTAAGGGATAGTTGGGGGTGATTTACGGTAGCCGAAGTAATTTAGGTGATTCTGGTATAGTTTGTTATGATTTTTAGCATTTTTTTGTAATTTTATAGTGATTGGGCTTAGTTTGTTGCTGTAAAGTGTAGTTGGGGGTGATTTTTGATAGCCGAATTAATTTAGGTGAGTTTGGCATAGTTTGCTATGGTTAGTAGCATTTTTTTGTAATTTAAATGTGATTGGGTTTAGTTTGTTGTGGTAAGGGTTAGTTGGTGATGATTTATGGTAGCCGAAGTAATTTAGGTAAGTTTAGCTAAGTTTGCTATGGTTACTAGCATTTTTTTGTAATTTAAAAGTGATTGGGTTTAGTTTGTTGTGGTAAGGGTTAGTTGGTGATGACTTAGTTTAGCCGAAGTAATTTAGGTGAGTCTGGCATAGTTTGTTATGATTTGTACACCTTTTTTTGTAATTTTAAGATGATATGGTTTGGTTTGTTGTGGTAAGGGATAGTTGGGGGTGATTTACGTTAGCCAAAGTAATTTAGGTGATTCTGGTATAGTTTGTTATGATTTTTAGCATTTTTTTGTAATTTTAAAGTGATTGGGCTTAGTTTGTTGCTGTAAAGTGTAGTTGGGGGTGATTTTTGATAGCCGAAGTAATTTAGGTGAGTTTGGCATAGTTTGCTATGGTTAGTAGCATTTTTTTGTAATTTAAAAGTGATTGGGTTTAGTTTGTTGTGGTAAGGGTTAGTTGGTGATGATTTAAGGTAGCCGAAGTAATTTAGGTGAGTTTCGCATAGTTTGCTATGGTTACTAGCATTTTTTTGTAATTTAAAAGTGATTGGGTTTAGTTTGTTGTGGTAAGGGTTAGTTGGTGATGATTTAGAGTAGCCGAAGTAATTTAGGTGAGTCTGGAATAGTTTGTTATGATTTGTACAATTTTTTTTGTAATTTTAAGATGATATGGTTTGGTTTGTTTGTGGTAAGGGATAGTTGGGGGTGATTTACGGTAGCCGAAGTAATTTAGGTGATTCTGGTATAGTTTGTAAAAATTTTTAGCATTTTTTTGTAATTTTAAAATGATTGGGCTTAGTTTGTTGCTGTAAAGTGTAGTTGGGGGTGATTTTTAATAGCCGAATTAATTTAGGTGAGTTTGGCATAGTTTGCTATGGTTAGTAGCATTTTTTTGTAATTTAAATGTGATTGGGTTTAGTTTGTTGTGGTAAGGGTTAGTTGGTGATGATTTATGGTAGCCGAAGTAATTTAGGTGAATTTAGCATAATTTGCTATGTTTAGTAGCATTTTTTTTGTAATTTAAAAGTGATTGGGTTTAGTTTGTTGTGGTAAGGGTTAGTTGGTGATGATTTATGGTAGCCGAAGTAATTTAGGTGAGTTTCGCATAGTTTGCTATGGTTACTAGCATTTTTTTGTAATTTAAAAGTGATTGGGTTTAGTTTGTTGTGGTAAGGGTTAGTTGGTGATGATTTAGAGTAGTTGAAGTAATTTAGGTGAGTCTGGCATAGTTTGTTATGATTTGTACACCTTTTTTTGTAATTTTAAGATGATATGGTTTGGTTTGTTGTGGTAAGGCATAGTTGGGGGTGATTTACGGTAGCCGAAGTAATTTAGGTGATTCTGGTATAGTTTGTTATGATTTTTAGCATTTTTTTGTAATTTTAAAGTGATTGGGCTTAGTTTGTTGCTGTAAAGTGTAGTTGGGGGTGATTTTTCATAGCCGAATTAATTTAGGTGAGTTTGGCATAGTTTGCTATGGTTAGTAGCATTTTTTTGTAATTTAAATGTGATTGGGTTTAGTTTGTTGTGGTAAAGGTTAGTTGGTGATGATTTATGGAAGCCGAAGTAATTTAGGTGAGTTTAGCATAGTTTGCTATGTTTAGTAGCATTTTTTTGTAATTTAAAAGTGATTGGGTTTAGTTTGTTGTGGTAAGGGTTAGTTGGTGATGATTTATGGTAGCCGAAGTAATTTAGGTGAGTTTGGCATAGTTTGCTATGGTTACAAGCATTTTTTTGTAATTAAAAGTGATTGGGTATAATTTGTTGTGGTAAGGGTTAATTGGTGATGATCTAGAGTAGCCGAAGTAATTTAGGTGAGTCTGGCATAGTTTATTATGATTTGTACATCTTTTTTTGTAATTTTAAGATGGTATGGTTTGGTTTGTTATGGTAAGGGATAGTTGGAGGTGATTTACGGTAGCCGAAGTAATTTAGGTGATTCTGGTATAGTTTGTTATGATTTTTAGCATTTTTTTGTAATTTTAAAATGATTGGGCTTAGTTTGTTGCTGTAAAGTGTAGTTGGGGGTGATTTTTGATAACCGAAGTAATTTAGGTGAGTTTGGCATAGTTTGCTATAGTTAGTAGCATTTTTTTGTAATTTAAAAGTGATTGGGTTTAGTTTGTTGTGGTAAGGGTTAGTTGATGATGATTTATGTTAGCCGAAGTAATTTAGGTGAGTTTGGCATAGTTTGCTATGGTTACTAGCATTTTTTTGTAATTTAAAAGTGATTGGGTTTAGTTTGTTGTGGTAAGGGTTGGTTGGTGATGATTTAGAGTAGCCGAAGTAATTTAGGTGAGTCTGGCATAATTTGTTATGATTTGTACACCTTTTTTTGTAATTTTAAGATGATATGGTTTGGTTTGTTGTGGTAAGGGATAGTTGGGGGTGATTTACGGTAGCCGAAGTAATTTAGGTAATTCTGGTATAGTTTGTTATGATTTTTAGCATTTTTTTGTAATTTTAAAGTGATTGGGCTTAGTTTGTTGCTGTAAATTGTAGTTGGGGGTGATTTTTGATAGCCGAATTAATTTAGGTGAGTTTGGCATAGTTTGCTATGGTTAGTAGCATTTTTTTGTAATTTAAATGTGATTGGGTTTAGTTTGTTGTGGTAAGGGTTAGTTGGTGATGATTTATGGTAGCCGAAGTAATTTAGGTGAGTTAAGCATAGTTTGCTATGTTTAGTAGAATTTTTTTGTAATTTAAAAGTGATTGGGTTTAGTTTGTTGTGGTAAGGGTTAGTTGGTGATGATTTATGGTAGCCGAAGTAATTTAGGTGAGTTTGGCATAGTTTGCTATGGTTACTAGCATTTTTTTGTAATTTAAAATGATTGGGTTTGGTTTGTTGTGGTAAGGGTTAGTTGGTGATGATTTAGAATAGCTGAAGTAATTTAGGTGAGTCTGGCATAGTTTGTTATGATTTGTAACCCTTTTTTTGTAATTTTTAGATGATATGGTTTGGTTTGTTGTGGTAAGGGATAGTTGGGGGTGATTTACGGTAGCCGAAGTAATTTAGGTAATTCTGGTATAGTTTGTTATGATTTTTAGCATTTTTTTGTAATTTTAAAATGATTGGGCTTAGTTTGTTGCTGTAAATTGTAGTTGGGGGTGATTTTTGATAGCCGAATTAATTTAGGTGAGTTTGGCATAGTTTGCTATGGTTAGTAGCATTTTTTTGTAATTTAAATGTGATTGGGTTTAGTTTGTTGTGGTAAGGGTTAGTTGGTGATGATTTATGGTAGCCGAAGTAATTTAGGTGAGTTAAGCATAGTTTGCTATGTTTAGTAGAATTTTTTTGTAATTTAAAAGTGATTGGGTTTAGTTTGTTGTGGTAAGGGTTAGTTGGTGATGATTTATGGTAGCCGAAGTAATTTAGGTGAGTTTGGCATAGCTTGCTATGGTTACTAGCATTTTTTTGTAATTTAAAATGATTGGGTTTGGTTTGTTGTGGTAAGGGTTAGTTGGTGATGATTTAGAATAGCTGAAGTAATTTAGGTGAGTCTGGCATAGTTTGTTATAATTTGTACACCTTTTTTTGTAATTTTAAGATGATATGGTTTGGTTTGTTGTGGTAAGGGATAGTTGGGGGTGATTTACGGTAGCCGAAGAAATTTAGGTGATTCTGGTATAGTTTGTTATGATTTTTAGCATTTTTTTGTAATTTTAAAGTGATTGGGCTTAGTTTGTTGCTGTAAAGTGTAGCTGGGGGGATTTTTGATAGCCGAATTAATTTAGGTGAGTTTGGCATAGTTTGTTATGATTTGTACACCTTTTTTTGTAATTTTAAGATGATATGGTTTGGTTTGTTGGGGTAAGGGATAGTTGGGGGTGATTTACGGTTGCCGAAGTAATTTAGGTGATTCTGGTATAATTTGTTATGATTTTAAGCATTTTTTTGTAATTTTAAAGTGATTGGGCTTAGTTTGTTGCTGTAAAGTGTAGTTGGGGGTGATTTTTGATAACCGAAGTAATTTAGGTGAGTTTGGCATAGTTTGCTATAGTTAGTAGCATTTTTTTGTAATTTATAAGTGATTGGGTTTAGTTTGTTGTGGTAAGGGTTAGTTGGTGATGATTTATGGTAGCCGAAGTAATTTAGGTGAGTTTGGCATAGTTTGCTATGGTTACTAGCATTTTTTTGTAATTTAAAAGTGATTGGGTTTAGTTTGTTGTGGTAAGGGTTAGTTGGTGATGATTTAGAGTAACCGAAGTAATTTAGGTGAGTCTGGCATAGTTTGTTATGATTTGTACACCTTTTTTTTGTAATTTTAAGATGATATGGTTTGGTTTGTTGTGGTAAGGGATAGTTGGGGGTGATTTACGGTTGCTGAAGTAATTTAGGTGATTCTGGTATAATTTGTTATGATTTTTAGCATTTTTTTGTAATTTTAAAGTGATTGGGCTTAGTTTGTTGCTGTAAAGTGTAGTTGGGGGTGATTTTTGATAACCGAAGTAATTTAGGTGAGTTTGGCATAGTTTGCTATAGTTAGTAGCATTTTTTTGTAATTTAAAAGTGATTGGGTTTAGTTTGTTGTGCTAAGGGTTAGTTGGTGATGATTTATGGTAGCCGAAGTAATTTAGGTGAGTTTGGCATAGTTTGCTATGGTTACTTGCATTTTTTTGTAATTTAAAAGTGATTGGGTTTAGTTTGTTGTGGTAAGGGTTAGTTGGTGATGATTTAGAGTAGCCGAAGTAATTTAGGTGAGTCTGGCATAGTTTCTTATGATTTGTACACCTTTTTTTGTAATTTTAAGATAATATGGTTTGGTTTGTTGTGGTAAAGGATAGTTGGGGGTGATTTACGGTTGCCGAAGTAATTTAGGTGATTCTGGTGTAATTTGTTATAATTTTTAGCATTTTTTTGTAATTTAAAAGTGATTGGGTTTAGTTTGTTGTGGTAAGGGTTAGTTGGTGATGATTTATGGTAGCCGAAGTAATTTAGGTGAGTTTGGCATAGTTTGCTATGGTTACTAGCATTTTTTTGTAATTTAAAATGATTGGGTTTGGTTTGTTGTGGTAAGGGTTAGTTGGTGATGATTTAGAATAGCTGAAGTAATTTAGGTGAGTCTGGCATAGTTTGTTATGATTTGTAACCCTTTTTTTGTAATTTTTAGATGATATGGTTTGGTTTGTTGTGGTAAGGGATAGTTGGGGGTGATTTACGGTAGCCGAAGTAATTTAGGTAATTCTGGTATAGTTTGTTATGATTTTTAGCATTTTTTTGTAATTTTAAAATGATTGGGCTTAGTTTGTTGCTGTAAATTGTAGTTGGGGGTGATTTTTGATAGCCGAATTAATTTAGGTGAGTTTGGCATAGTTTGCTATGGTTAGTAGCATTTTTTTGTAATTTAAATGTGATTGGGTTTAGTTTGTTGTGGTAAGGGTTAGTTGGTGATGATTTATGGTAGCCGAAGTAATTTAGGTGAGTTAAGCATAGTTTGCTATGTTTAGTAGAATTTTTTTGTAATTTAAAAGTGATTGGGTTTAGTTTGTTGTGGTAAGGGTTAGTTGGTGATGATTTATGGTAGCCGAAGTAATTTAGGTGAGTTTGGCATAGCTTGCTATGGTTACTAGCATTTTTTTGTAATTTAAAATGATTGGGTTTGGTTTGTTGTGGTAAGGGTTAGTTGGTGATGATTTAGAATAGCTGAAGTAATTTAGGTGAGTCTGGCATAGTTTGTTATAATTTGTACACCTTTTTTTGTAATTTTAAGATGATATGGTTTGGTTTGTTGTGGTAAGGGATAGTTGGGGGTGATTTACGGTAGCCGAAGAAATTTAGGTGATTCTGGTATAGTTTGTTATGATTTTTAGCATTTTTTTGTAATTTTAAAGTGATTGGGCTTAGTTTGTTGCTGTAAAGTGTAGCTGGGGGGATTTTTGATAGCCGAATTAATTTAGGTGAGTTTGGCATAGTTTGTTATGATTTGTACACCTTTTTTTGTAATTTTAAGATGATATGGTTTGGTTTGTTGGGGTAAGGGATAGTTGGGGGTGATTTACGGTTGCCGAAGTAATTTAGGTGATTCTGGTATAATTTGTTATGATTTTAAGCATTTTTTTGTAATTTTAAAGTGATTGGGCTTAGTTTGTTGCTGTAAAGTGTAGTTGGGGGTGATTTTTGATAACCGAAGTAATTTAGGTGAGTTTGGCATAGTTTGCTATAGTTAGTAGCATTTTTTTGTAATTTATAAGTGATTGGGTTTAGTTTGTTGTGGTAAGGGTTAGTTGGTGATGATTTATGGTAGCCGAAGTAATTTAGGTGAGTTTGGCATAGTTTGCTATGGTTACTAGCATTTTTTTGTAATTTAAAAGTGATTGGGTTTAGTTTGTTGTGGTAAGGGTTAGTTGGTGATGATTTAGAGTAACCGAAGTAATTTAGGTGAGTCTGGCATAGTTTGTTATGATTTGTACACCTTTTTTTTGTAATTTTAAGATGATATGGTTTGGTTTGTTGTGGTAAGGGATAGTTGGGGGTGATTTACGGTTGCTGAAGTAATTTAGGTGATTCTGGTATAATTTGTTATGATTTTTAGCATTTTTTTGTAATTTTAAAGTGATTGGGCTTAGTTTGTTGCTGTAAAGTGTAGTTGGGGGTGATTTTTGATAACCGAAGTAATTTAGGTGAGTTTGGCATAGTTTGCTATAGTTAGTAGCATTTTTTTGTAATTTAAAAGTGATTGGGTTTAGTTTGTTGTGCTAAGGGTTAGTTGGTGATGATTTATGGTAGCCGAAGTAATTTAGGTGAGTTTGGCATAGTTTGCTATGGTTACTTGCATTTTTTTGTAATTTAAAAGTGATTGGGTTTAGTTTGTTGTGGTAAGGGTTAGTTGGTGATGATTTAGAGTAGCCGAAGTAATTTAGGTGAGTCTGGCATAGTTTCTTATGATTTGTACACCTTTTTTTGTAATTTTAAGATAATATGGTTTGGTTTGTTGTGGTAAAGGATAGTTGGGGGTGATTTACGGTTGCCGAAGTAATTTAGGTGATTCTGGTGTAATTTGTTATAATTTTTAGCATTTTTTTGTAATTTTAAAGTGATTGGGCTTAGTTTGTTGCTGTAAAGTGTAGTTGGGGGTGATTTTTGATAGCCGAAGTAATTTAGGTGAGTTTGGCATAGTTTGCTATGGTTAGTAGCATTTTTTTGTAATTTAAAAGTGATTGGGTTTAGTTTGTAGTGGTAAGGGTTAGTTAGTGATGATTTATGGTAGCCGAAGTAATTTAGGTGAGTTTGGCATAGTTTGCTATGGTTACTAGCATTTTTTTGTAATTTAAAAGTGATTGGGTTTAGTTTGTTGTGGTAAGGGTTGGTTGGTGATGATTTAGAGTAGCCGAAGTAATTTAGGTGAGTCTGGCATAGTTTGTTATGATTTGTACACCTTTTTTTGTAATTTTAAGATGATATGGTTTGGTT
This sequence comes from Eledona agricola, assembly GCA_964023215.1. Taxonomy (NCBI): domain Eukaryota; kingdom Metazoa; phylum Arthropoda; class Insecta; order Coleoptera; family Tenebrionidae; genus Eledona; species Eledona agricola. Next base: position 21,733,235 of record OZ026860.1, read on the forward strand.
TGTTGTGGTAAGGGATAGTTGGGAGTGATTTACGGTAGCCGAAGTAATTTAGGTAATTCTGGTATAGTTTGTTATGATTTTTAGCATTTTTTTGTAATTTTAAAGTGATTGGGCTTAGTTTGTTGCTGTAAATTGTAGTTGGGGGTGATTTTTGATAGCCGAATTAATTTAGGTGAGTTTGGCATAGTTTGCTATGGTTAGTAGCATTTTTTTGTAATTTAAATGTGATTGGGTTTAGTTTGTTGTGGTAAGGGTTAGTTGGTGATGATTTATGGTAGCCGAAGTAATTTAGGTGAGTTAAGCATAGTTTGCTATGTTTAGTAGAATTTTTTTGTAATTTAAAAGTGATTGGGTTTAGTTTGTTGTGGTAAGGGTTAGTTGGTGATGATTTATGGTAGCCGAAGTAATTTAGGTGAGTCTGGCATAGTTTGTTATGATTTGTACACCTTTTTTTGTAATTTTAAGATGATATGGTTTGGTTTGTTGTGGTAAGGGATAGTTGGGGGTGATTTACGGTAGCCAAAGTAATTTAGGTAATTCTGGTATAGTTTGTTATGATTTTTAGCATTTTTTTGTAATTTTAAAGTGATTGGGCTTAGTTTGTTGCTGTAAAGTGTAGTTGGGGGTGATTTTTGATAGCCGAAGTAATTTAGGTGAGTTTGGCATAGTTTGCTATGGTTAGTAGCATTTTTTTGTAATTTAAAAGTGATTGGGTTTAGTTTGTTGCGGTAAAGTGTAGTTGGGGGTGATTTTTGATAGCCGAATTAATTTAGGTGAGTTTGGCATAGTTTGCTATGGTTAGTAGCATTTTTTTGTAATTTAAATGTGATTGGGTTTAGTTCGTTGTGGTAAGGGTTAGTTGGTGATGATTTATGGTAGCCGAAGTAATTTAGGTGAGTTTGGCTTAGTTTGCTATGGTTACTAGCATTTTTTTGTAATTTAAAAGTGATTGGGTTTAGTTTGTTGTGGTAAGGGTTAGTTGGTGATGACTTAGTTTAGCCGAAGTAATTTAGGTGAGTCTGGCATAGTTTGTTATGATTTGTACACCTTTTTTTGTAATTTTAAGATGATATGGTTTGGTTTGTTGTGGTAAGGGATAGTTGGGGGTGATTTACGGTAGCCAAAGTAATTTAGGTGATTCTGGTATAGTTTGTTATGATTTTTAGCATTTTTTTGTAATTTTAAAGTGATTGGGCTTAGTTTGTTGCTGTAAAGTGTAGTTGGGGGTGATTTTTGATAGCCGAAGTAATTTAGGTGAGTTTGGCATAGCTTGCTATGGTTAGTAGCATTTTATTGTAATTTAAAAGTGATTGGGTTTAGTTTGTTGTGGTAAGGGTTAGTTGGTGATGATTTATGGTAGCCGAAGTAATTTAGGTGAGTTTCGCATAGTTTGCTATGGTTACTAGCATTTTTTTGTAATTTAAAAGTGATTGGGTTTAGTTTGTTGTGGTAAGGGTTAGTTGGTGATGATTTAGAGTAGCCGAAGTAATTTAGGTGAGTCTGGAATAGTTTGTTATGATTTGTACACCTTTTTTTGTAATTTTAAGATGATATGGTTTGGTTTGTTTGTGGTAAGGGATAGTTGGGGGTGATTTACGGTAGCCGAAGTAATTTAGGTGATTCTGGTATAGTTTGTTATGATTTTTAGCATTTTTTTGTAATTTTAAAGTGATTGGGCTTAGTTTGTTGCTGTAAAGTGTAGTTGGGGGTGATTTTTGATAATCGAAGTAATTTAGGTGAGTTTGGCATAGTTTGCTATGGTTAGTAGCATTTTTTTGTAATTTAAATGTGATTGGGTTTAGTTTGTTGCTGTAAAGTGTAGTTGGGGGTGATTTTTGATAGCCGAATTAATTTAGGTGAGTTTGGCATAGTTTGCTATGGTTAGTAGCATTTTTTTGTAATTTAAATGTGATTGGGTTTAGTTTGTTGTGGTAAGGGTTAGTTGGTGATGATTTATGGTAGCCGAAGTAATTTAGGTGAGTTTAGCATAGTTTGCTATGTTTAGTAGCATTTTTTTGTAATTTAAAAGTGATTGGGTTTAGTTTGTTGTGGTAAGGGTTAGTTGGTTATGATTTATGGTAGCCGAAGTAATTTAGGTGAGTTTGGCATAGTTTGCCATGGTTACTAGCATTTGTTTGTAATTTAAAAGTGATTGGGTTCAGTTTGTTGTGGTAAGGGTTAGTTGGTGATGATTTACGGTAGCCGAAGAAATTTAGGTGATTCTGGTATAGTTTGTTATGATTTTTAGCATTTTTTTGTAATTTTAAAGTGATTGGGCTTAGTTTGTTACTGTAAAGTGTAGTTGGGGGTGATTTTTGATAGCCGAAGTAATTTAGGTGAGTTTGGCATAGTCTGCTATGGTTAGTAGCATTTTTTTGTAATTTAAAAGTGATTGGGTTTAGTTTGTTGTGGTAAGGGATAGTTGGTGATGACTTATGGTAGCCGAAGTAATTTACGTGAGTTTGGAATAGTTTGCAATGGTTACTAGCATTTTTTTGTAATTTAAAAGTGATTGGGTTTAGTTTGTTGTGGTAAGGGTTAGTTGGTGATGATTTAGTGTAGCCGAAGTAATTTAGGTGAGTCTGGCATAGTTTGTTATGATTTGTACAACTTTTTTTGTAATTTTAAGTTGATATGGTTTGGTTTGTTGTGGTAAGGGATAGTTGGGGGTGATTTACGGTAGCCGAAGTAATTTAGGTGATTCTGGTATAGTTTGTTATGATTTTTAGCATTTTTTTGTAATTTTAAAGTGATTGGGTTTAGTTTGTTGCTGTAAAGTGTAGTTGGGGGTGATTTTTGATAGCCGAAGTAATTTAGGTGTGTTTGGCATGGTTTGCTATGGTTAGTAGCATTTTTTTGTAATTTAAATGTGATTGGGTTTAGTTTGTTGTGGTAAGGGTTAGTTGGTGATGATTTATGGTAGCCGAAGTAATTTAGGTGAGTTTAGCATAGTTTGCTATGTTTAGTAGCATTTTTTTTGTAATTTAAAAGTGATTGGGTTTAGTTTGTTGTGCTAAGGGTTAGTTGGTTATGATTTATGGTAGCCGAAGTAATTTAGGTGAGTTTGGCATAGTTTGCTATGGTTACTAGCATTTTTTTGTAATTTAAAATGATTTGGTTTGGTTTGTTGTGGTAAGGGTTAGTTGGTGATGATTTAGAATAGCTGAAGTAATTTAGGTGAGTCTGGCATAGTTTGTTATGATTTGTACACCTTTTTTTGTAATTTTAAGATGATATGGTTTGGTTTGTTGTGGTAAGGGATAGTTGGGGGTGATATACGGTAGCCTAGGTAATTTAGGTGATTCTGGTATAGTTTGTTATGATTTTTAGCATTTTTTTGTAATTTTAAAGTAATTGGGCTTAGTTTGTTGCTGTAAAGTGTAGCTGGGGGTGATTTTTGATAGCCGAAGTAATTTAGGTGAGTTTGGCATAATTTGCTATGGTTAGTAGCATTTTTTTGTAATTTAAAATTGATTGGGTTTAGTTTGTTGTGGTAAGGGTTAGTTGGTAATGATTTATGGTAGCCGAAGTAATTTAAGTGAGTTTGGCATAGTTTGCCATGGTTACTAGCATTTTTTTGTAATTTAAAAGTGATTGGGTTTAGTTTGTTGTGGTAAGGGTTAGTTGGTGATGATTTATGGTAGCCGAAGTAATTTAGGTGAGTTTGGCATAGTTTGCTATGGTTACTAGCTTTTTTTGTAATTTAAAAGTGATTGGGTTTAGTTTGTTGTGGTAAGGGTTAGTTGGTGATGACTTAGTTTAGCCGAAGTAATTTAGGTGAGTCTGGCATAGTTTGTTATGATTTTTAGCATTTTTTTGTAATTTTAAAGTAATTGGGCTTAGTTTGTTGCTGTAAAGTGTAGTTGGGGGTGATTTTTGATAGCCGAATTAATTTAGGTGAGTTTAGTAGTTTGCTATGTTTAGTAGCATTTTTTTGTAATTTAAAAGTGATTGGGTTTAGTTTGTTGTGGTAAGGGTTAGTTGGTTATGATTTATGGTATCCGAAGTAATTTAGGTGAGTTTGGCATAGTTTGCTATGGTTACTAGCATTTTTTTGTAATTTAAAATGATTGGGTTTGGTTTGTTGTGGTAAGGGTTAGTTGGTGATGATTTAGAATAGCTGAAGTAATTTAGGTGAGTCTGGCATAGTTTGTTATGATTTGTACACCTTTTTTTGTAATTTTAAGATAATATGGTTTGGTTTGTTGTGGTAAGGGATAGTTGGGGGTGATATACGGTAGCCTAGGTAATTTAGGTGATTCTGGTATAGTTTGTTATGATTTTTAGCATTTTTTTTTAATTTTAAAGTAATTGGGCTTAGTTTGTTGCTGTAAAGTGTAGTTGGGGGTGATTTTTGATAGCCGAAGTAATTTAGGTGAGTTTGGCATAATTTGCTATGGTTAGTAGCATTTTTTTGTAATTTAAAATTGATTGGGGTTAGTTTGTTGTGGTAAGGGTTAGTTGGTAATGATTTATGGTAGCCGAAGTAATTTAGGTGAGTTTGGCATAGTTTGCCATGGTTACTAGCATTTTTTTGTAATTTAAAAGTGATTGGGTTCAGTTTGTTGTGGTAAGGGTTAGTTGGTGATGATTTACGGTAGCCGAAGAAATTTAGGTGATTCTGGTATAGTTTGTTATGATTTTTAGCATTTTTTTGTATATTTAAAGTGATTGGGCTTAGTTTGTTACTGTAAAGTGTAGTTGGGGGTGATTTTTGATAGCCGAAGTAATTTAGGTGAGTTTGGCATAGTCTGCTATTGTTAGTAGCATTTTTTTGTAATTTAAAAGTGATTGGGTTTAGTTTGTTGTGGTAAGGGATAGTTGGTGATGACTTATGGTAGCCGAAGTAATTTAGGTGAGTTTGGAATAGTTTGCAATGGTTACTAGCATTTTTTTGTAATTTAAAAGTGATTGGGTTTAGTTTGTTGTGGTAAGGGTTAGTTGGTGATGATTTAGTGTAGCCGAAGTAATTTAGGTGAGTCTGGCATAGTTTGTTATGATTTGTACAACTTTTTTTGTAATTTTAAGTTGATATGGTTTGGTTTGTTGTGGTAAGGGATAGTTGGGGGTGATTTACGGTAGCCGAAGTAATTTAGGTGATTCTGGTATAGTTTGTTATGATTTTTAGCATTTTTTTGTAATTTTAAAGTGATTGGGTTTAGTTTGTTGCTGTAAAGTGTAGTTGGGGGTGATTTTTGATAGCCGAAGTAATTTAGGTGTGTTTGGCATGGTTTGCTATGGTTAGTAGCATTTTTTTGTAATTTAAATGTGATTGGGTTTAGTTTGTTGTGGTAAGGTTTAGTTGGTGATGATTTATGGTAGCCGAAGTAATTTAGGTGAGTTTAGCATAGTTTGCTATGTTTAGTAGCATTTTTTTGTAATTTAAAAGTGATTGGGTTTAGTTTGTTGTGGTAAGGGTTAGTTGGTTATGATTTATGGTAGCCGAAGTAATTTAGGTGAGTTTGGCATAGTTTGCTATGGTTACTAGCATTTTTTTGTAATTTAAAATGATTGGGTTTGGTTTGTTGTGGTAAGGGTTAGTTGGTGATGATTTAGAATAGCTGAAGTAATTTAGGTGAGTCTGGCATAGTTTGTTATGATTTGTACACCTTTTTTTGTAATTTTAAGATGATATGGTTTGGTTTGTTGTGGTAAGGGATAGTTGGGGGTGATATACGGTAGCCTAGGTAATTTAGGTGATTCTGGTATAGTTTGTTATGATTTTTAGCATTTTTTTGTAATTTTAAAGTAATTGGGCTTAGTTTGTTGCTGTAAAGTGTAGTTGGGGGTGATTTTTGATAGCCGAAGTAATTTAGGTGAGTTTGGCATAATTTGCTATGGTTAGTAGCATTTTTTTGTAATTTAAAATTGATTGGGTTTAGTTTGTTGTGGTAAGGGTTAGTTGGTAATGATTTATGGTAGCCGAAGTAATTTAGGTGAGTTTGGCATAGTTTGCCATGGTTACTAGCATTTTTTTGTAATTTAAAAGTGATTGGGTTTAGTTTGTTGTGGTAAGGGTTATTTGGTGATGATTTATGGTAGCCGAAGTAATTTAGGTGAGTTTGGCATAGTTTGCTATGGTTACTAGCTTTTTTTTGTAATTTAAAAGTGATTGGGTTTAGTTTGTTGTGGTAAGGGTTAGTTGGTGATGACTTAGTTTAGCCGAAGTAATTTAGGTGAGTCTGGCATAGTTTGTTAAGATTTGTACACCTTTTTTGTAATTTTAAGATGATATGGTTTGGTTTGTTGTGGTAAGGGATAGTTGGGGGTGATTTACGGTATCCGAAGTAATTTAGGTGATTCTGGTATAGTTTGTTATGATTTTTAGCATTTTTTTGTAATTTTAAAGTAATTGGGCTTAGTTTGTTGCTGTAAAGTGTAGTTGGGGGTGATTTTTGATAGCCGAAGTAATTTAGGTGAGTTTGGCATAATTTGCTATGGTTAGTAGCATTTTTTTGTAATTTAAAAGTGATTGGGTTTAGTTTGTTGTGGTAAGGGTTACTTGGTAATGATTTATGGTAGCCGAAGTAATTTTGGTGAGTTTGGCAAAGTTTGCTATGGTTACTAGCATTTTTTTGTAATTTAAAAGTGATTGGGTTTAGTTTGTTGTGGTAAGGGTTAGTTGGCGATGATTTAGAGTAGCCGAAGTAATTTAGGTGAGTCAGGCATAGTTTGTTATGATTTGTACACCTTTTTTTGTAATTTTAAGAAGATATGGTTTGGTTTGTTGTGGTAAGGGATAGTTGGGGGTGATTTACGGTAGCCGAAGTAAATTAGGTGATTCTGGTATAGTTTGTTATGATTTTTAGCATTTTTTGTAATTTTAAAGTGATTGGGTTTAGTTTGTTGCTGTAAAGTGTAGTTGGGGGTGATTTTTGATAGCCGAAGTAATTTAGGTGTGTTTGGCATGGTTTGCTATGGTTAGTAGCATTTTTTTGTAATTTAAAAGTGATTGGGTTTAGTTTGTTGTGGTAAGGGTTAGGTGGTGATGATTTATGGTAGCCAAAGTAATTTAGGTGAGTTTAGCATAGTTTGCTATGGTTAGTAGCATTTTTTTGTAATTTTAAAGTGATTGGGCTTAGTTTGTTGCTGTAAAGTGTAGTTGGGGATGATTTTTGATAGTCGAAGTAATTTAGGTGAGTTTGGCATAGTTTGCTATGGTTAGTAGCATTTTTTTGTAATTTAAAAGGGATTGAGTTTAGTTTGTTGTGGTAAGGGTTAGTTGGTGATGATTTATGGTAGCCAAAGTAATTTAGGTGAGTTTGGCATAGTTTGCTATGGTTAGTAGCATTTTTTTGTAATTAAAAGTGATTGGGTTTAGTTTGTTGTGGTAAAGGTTAGGTGGTGATGATTTATGGTAGCCAAAGTAATTTAGGTGAGTTTGGCATAGTTTGCTTTGGTTAGTAGCATTTTTTTGTAATTTAAAAGTTATTGGGTTTAGTTTGTTGTGGTAAGGGTTAGTTGGTGATGATTTAGAGTAGCCGAAGTAATTTAGGTGAGTCTGGCATAGTTTGTTATGATTTTTAGCATTTTATTGTAATTTGAAAGTGATTGGGCTTAGTTTGTTGCTGTAAAGTGTAGTTGGGGGTGATTTTTGATAGCCGAAGTAATTTAGGTGAGTTTGGCATAGTTTGCTATGGTTAGTAGCATTTTTTTGTAATTTAAAAGTGATTGGGTTTAGTTTGTTGTGGTAAGGGTTAGTTGGTGATGACTTATGGTTGCCGAAGTAATTTCGGTGAGTCTGGCATAGTTTGTTATGATTTGTACACCTTTTTTTGTAATTTTAAGATGATATGGTTTGGTTTGTTGTGGTAAGGGATAGTTGGGGGTGATTTTCGGTAGCCGAAGTAATTTAGGTGATTCTGGTATAGTTTGTTATGATTTTTAGCATTTTTTTGTAATTTTAAAGTGATTGGGCTTAGTTTGTTGCTGTAAAGTGTAGTTGGGGGTGATTTTTGATAGCCGAAGTAATTTAGGTGAGTTTGGCATAGTTTGCTATGGTTAGTAGCATTTTTTTGTAATTTAAAAGTAATTGGGTTTAGTTTGTTGTGGTAAGGGTTAGTTGGTGATGATTAATGGTAGCCAAAGTAATTTAGGTGAGTTTGGCACAGTTTGCTATGGTTAGTAGCTTTTTTTTGTAATTTAAAAGTGATTGGGTTTAGTTTGTTGTGGTAAGGGTTAGTTGGTGATGATTTAGAGTAGCCGAAGTAATTTAGGTGAGTCTGGCATAGTTTGTTATGATTTGTACACCTTTTTTTGTAATTTTAAGATGATATGATTTGGTTTGTTGTGGTAAGGGATAGTTGGGGGTGATTTACGGTAGCCGAAGTAATTTAGGTGATTCTGGTATAGTTTGTTATGATTTTTAGCATTTTTTTGTAATTTTAAAGTGATTGGGCTTAGTTTGTTGCTGTAAATTGTAGTTGGGGGTGATTTTTGATAGCCGAAGTAATTTAGGTGAGTTTGGCATAGTTTGCTATGGTTAGTAGCATTTTTTTGTAATTTAAAAGTGATTGGGTTTAGTTTGTTGTGGAAAGGGTTAGGTGGTGATTATTTATGGTAGCCAAAGTAATTTAGGTGAGTTTGGCATAGTTTGCTATGGTTAGTAGCTTTTTTTTGTAATTTAAAAGTGATTGGGTTTAGTTTGTTGTGGTAAGGGTTAGTTGGTGATGATTTAGAGTAGCCGAAGTAATTTAGGTGAGTCTAGCATAGTTTGTTATGATTTGTTCACCTTTTTTTGTAATTTTAAGATGATATGATTTGGTTTGTTGTGGTAAGGGATAGTTGGGGGTGATTTATGGTAGCCGAAGTAATTTAGGTGATTCTGGTATAGTTTGTTATGATTTTTAGCATTTTTTTGTAATTTTAAAGTGATTGGGCTTAGTTTGTTGCTGTAAATTGTAGTTGGGGGTGATTTTTGATAGCCGAAGTAATTTAGGTGAGTTTGGCATAGTTTGCGATGGTTAGTAGCATTTTTTTGTAATTTAAAAATGATTGGGTTTAATTTGTTGTGGTAAGGGTTAGTTGGTGATGATTTAGAGTTGCCGAAGTAATTTAGGTGAGTCTGGCATAGTTTGTAATGATTTGTACACCTTTTTTTGTAATTTTAAGATGATATGGTTTGGTTTGTTGTGGTAAGGGATAGTTGGGGGTGATTTACGGTAGCCGAAGTAATTTAGGTGATTCTGGTATAGTTTGTAATGATTTTTAGCATTTTTTTGTAATTTTAAAGTGATTGGGCTTAGTTTGTTGCTGTAAAGTGTAGTTGGGGGTGATTTTTGATAGCCGAAGTAATTTAGGTGAGTTTGGCATAGTTTGCTAGGGTTAGTAGCATTTTTTTGTAATTTATAAGTGATTGGGTTTAGTTTGTTGTGGTAAGGGTTAGTTGGTGATGGTTTATGGTAGCCGAAGTAATTTAGGTGAGTTTGGCATAGTTTGCTATGGTTAGTAGCATTTTTTTGTAATTTAAAAGTGATTGGGTTTAGTTTGTTGTGGTAAGGGTTAGTTGGTGATGATTTAGAGTAGCCGAAGTAATTCAGGTGAGTCTGGAATAGTTTGTTATGATTTGTACACCTTTTTTTGTAATTTTAAGATGATATGGTTTGGTTTGTTGTGGTAAGGGATAGTTGGTGGTGATTTACGGTAGCCGAAGTAATTTAGGTGATTCTGGCATCGTTTGTTATGATTTTTAGCATTTTTTTGTAATTTTAAAGTGATTGGGCTTAGTTTGTTGCTGTAAAGTGTAGTTGGGGGTGATTTTTAATAGCGGAAGTAATTTAGGTGAGTTTGGCATAGTTTGCTATGGTTAGTAGCATTTTTTTGGAATTTATAGTGATTGGGTTTAGTTTGTTGTGGTAAGGGTTAGTTGTTGATGATTTATGGTAGCCGAAGTAATTTAGGTGAGTTTGGCATAGTTTGCTATGGTTAGTAGCATTTTTTTGTAATTTAAAAGTGATTGAGTTTAGTTTGTTGTGGTAAGGGTTAGTTGGTGATGATTTAGAGTAGCCGAAGTAATTTAGGTGAGTCTGGCATAGTTTGTTATAATTTGTACACCTTTTTTGAAATTTTAAGTTGATATGGTTTGGTTTGTTGTGGTAAGGGATAGTTGGGGGTGATTTACGTTAGCCATAGTATTTTAGGTGATTCTGGTATAGTTTGTTATAATTTTTAGCATTTTTTGTAATTTTAAAGTGGTTGGGCTTAGTTTGTTGCTGTAAAGTGTTGTTGGGGGTGATTTTTGATAGCTGCAGTAATTTAGGTGAGTTTGGCATAGTTTGCTATGGTTAGTAGCATTTTTTTGTAATTTAAAAGTGATTGGGTTTAGTTTGTTGTGGTAAGGGTTAGTTGGTGATGATTTATGGTAGCCAAAGTAATTTATGTGAGTTTGGCATAGTTTGCTATGGTTAGTAGCATTTTTTTGTAATTTAAAAATGATTGGGTTTAGTTTGTTGTGGTAAGGGTTAGTTGGTGATGATTTAGAGTAGCCGAAGTAATTTAGGTGAGTTTGGCATAGTTTGTTATGATTTGTACTCCTTTTTTTGTAATTTTGAGATGACATGGTTTGGTTTGTTGTGGTAAGGGATAGTTGGGGGTGATTTACGGTAGCCGAAGTAATTTAGGTAATTCTGGTATAGTTTGTTATGATTTTTAGCATTTTTTTGTAATTTTAAAGCGATTAGGCTTAGTTTGTTGCTGTAAAGTGTAGTTGGGGGTGATTTTTGATAGCCGAAGTAATTTAGGTGAGTTTGGCATAGTTTGCTATGGTTAGTAGCATTTTTTGTAATTTAAAAGTTATTGGGATTAGTTTGTTGTGGTAAGGGTTAGGTGGTGATGATTTATGGTAGCCCAAGTAATTTAGGTGAGTTTGGCATAGTTTGCTATGGTTAGTAGCATTTTTTTGTAATTTAAAAGTGATTGGGTTTAGTTTGTTGTGGTAAGGGTTAGTTGGTGATGATTTAGAGTAGCCGAAGTAATTTAGGTGAGTCTGGCATAGTTTGTTATGATTTGTACAACTTTTTTGGTAATTTTAAGGTGATATGGTTTAGTTTGTTGTGGTAAGGGATAGTTGGGGGTGATTTACGGTAGCCGAAGTAATTTAGGTGATTCTGGTATAGTTAGTTATGATTTTTAGCATTTTTTGGTAATTTTAAAGTGATTGGGCTTAGTTTGTTGCTCTAAAGTGTAGTTGGGGGTGATTTTTGATAGCGGAAGTAATTGAGGTGAGCTTGGCATAGTTTGCTATGGTTAGTAGCATTTTTTTGTAATTTAAAACTGATTGGGTTTAGTTTGTTGTGGTAAGGGTTAGATGGTGATGATTTAGAGTAGCCGAAGTAATTTTGGTGAGTCTGGCATAGTTTGTTATGATTTGTACACCTTTTTTTGTAATTTTAAGATGATATGGTTTGGTTTGTTGTGGTAAGGGATAGTTGGGGGTGATTTACGGTAGCCGAAGTAATTTAGGTGATTCTGATATAGTTTGTTATGATTTTTAGCATTTTTTTGTAATTTTAAAGTGATTGGGCTTAGTTTGTTGCTGTAAAGTGTAGTTGGGGGTGATTTTTGATAGCCGAAGTAATTTAGGTGAGTTTGGCATAGTTTTCTATGGTTAGTAGCATTTTTTTGTAATTTAAAAGTCATTGAGTTTAGTTTGTTGTGGTAAGGGTTAGTTGGTGATGATTTAGAGTAGCCGAAGTAATTTAGGTGAGTCTGGCATAGTTTGTTATGATTTGTACACCTTTTTTTGTAATTTTAAGATGATATGGTTTGGTTTGTTGTGGTAAGGGATAGTTGGGGGTGATTTACGGTAGCCGAAGTAATTAAGGTGATTCTGGTATAGTTTGTTATGATTTTTAGCATTTTTTTGTAATTTTAAAGTGATTGGGCTTAGTTTGTTGCTGTAAAGTGTAGTTGGGGGTGATTTTTGATAGCCGAAGTAATTTAGGTGAGTTTGGCATAGTTTTCTATGGTTAGTAGCATTTTTTTGTAATTTAAAAGTGATTGGGTTTAGTTTGTTGTGGTAAGGGTTAGTTGGTGATGATTTAGAGTAGCCGAAGTAATTTAGGTGAGTCTGGCATAGTTTGTTATGATTTGTACACCTTTTTTTGTAATTTTAAGATGAAATGGTTTGGTTTGTTGTGGTAAGGGATAGTTGGGGGTGATTTACGGTAGCCGAAGTAATTTAGGTGAGTTTGGTATAGTTTGTTATGATTTTTAGCATTTTTCTGTAATTTTAAAGTGATTGGGCTTAAAATGTTGCTGTAAAGTGTAGTTGGGGGTGATTTTTGATAGCCGAAGTAATTTAGGTGAGTTTGGCATAGTTTGCTATGGTTAGTAGCATTTTTTTGTAATTTATAAGTGATTGGGTTTAGTTTGTTGTGGTAAGGGTTAGTTGGTGATGGTTTATAGTAGCCGAAGTAATTTAGGTGAGTTTGGCATAGTTTGCTATGGTTAGTAGCTTTTTTTTGTAATTTAAAAGTGATTGGGTTTAGTTTGTTGTGGTAAGGGTTAGTTGGTGATGATTTAGAGTAGCCGAAGTAATTTAGGTGAGTCTAGCATAGTTTGTTATGATTTGTTCACCTTTTTTTGTAATTTTAAGATGATATGATTTGGTTTGTTGTGGTAAGGGATAGTTGGGGGTGATTTACGGTAGCCGAAGTAATTTAGGTGATTCTGGTATAGTTTGTTATGATTTTTAGCATTTTTTTGTAATTTTAAAGTGATTGGGCTTAGTTTGTTGCTGTAAATTGTAGTTGGGGGTGATTTTTGATAGCCGAAGTAATTTAGGTGAGTTTGGCATAGTTTGCGATGGTTAGTAGCATTTTTTTGTAATTTAAAAATGATTGGGTTTAGTTTGTTGTGGTAAGGGTTAGTTGGTGATGATTTAGAGTTGCCGAAGTAATTTAGGTGAGTCTGGCATAGTTTGTTATGATTTGTACACCTTTTTTTGTAATTTTAAGATGATATGGTTTGGTTTGTTGTGGTAAGGGATAGTTGGGGGTGATTTACGGTAGCCGAAGTAATTTAGGTGATTCTGGTATAGTTTGTAATGATTTTTAGCATTTTTTTGTAATTTTAAAGTGATTGGGCTTAGTTTGTTGCTGTAAAGTGTAGTTGGGGGTGATTTTTGATAGCCGAAGTAATTTAGGTGAGTTTGGCATAGTTTGCTAGGGTTAGTAGCATTTTTTTGTAATTTATAAGTGATTGGGTTTAGTTTGTTGTGGTAAGGGTTAGTTGGTGATGGTTTATGGTAGCCGAAGTAATTTAGGTGAGTTTGGCATAGTTTGCTATGGTTAGTAGCATTTTTTTGTAATTTAAAAGTGATTGGGTTTAGTTTGTTGTGGTAAGGGTTAGTTGGTGATGATTTAGAGTAGCCGAAGTAATTCAGGTGAGTCTGGAATAGTTTGTTATGATTTGTACACCTTTTTTTGTAATTTTAAGATGATATGGTTTGGTTTGTTGTGGTAAGGGATAGTTGGTGGTGATTTACGGTAGCCGAAGTAATTTAGGTGATTCTGGCATCGTTTGTTATGATTTTTAGCATTTTTTTGTAATTTTAAAGTGATTGGGCTTAGTTTGTTGCTGTAAAGTGTAGTTGGGGGTGATTTTTAATAGCGGAAGTAATTTAGGTGAGTTTGGCATAGTTTGCTATGGTTAGTAGCATTTTTTTGTAATTTAAAGTGATTGGGTTTAGTTTGTTGTGGTAAGGGTTAGTTGTTGATGATTTATGGTAGCCGAAGTAATTTAGGTGAGTTTGGCATAGTTTGCTATGGTTAGTAGCATTTTTTTGTAATTTAAAAGTGATTGAGTTTAGTTTGTTGTGGTAAGGGTTAGTTGGTGATGATTTAGAGTAGCCGAAGTAATTTAGGTGAGTCTGGCATAGTTTGTTATAATTTGTACACCTTTTTTGAAATTTTAAGTTGATATGGTTTGGTTTGTTGTGGTAAGGGATAGTTGGGGGTGATTTACGTTAGCCATAGTATTTTAGGTGATTCTGGTATAGTTTGTTATAATTTTTAGCATTTTTTGTAATTTTAAAGTGATTGGGCTTAGTTTGTTGCTGTAAAGTGTTGTTGGGGGTGATTTTTGATAGCTGCAGTAATTTAGGTGAGTTTGGCATAGTTTGCTATGGTTAGTAGCATTTTTTTGTAATTTAAAAGTGATTGGGTTTAGTTTGTTGTTGTAAGGGTTAGTTGGTGATGATTTATGGTAGCCAAAGTAATTTATGTGAGTTTGGCATAGTTTGCTATGGTTAGTAGCATTTTTTTGTAATTTAAAAATGATTGGGTTTAGTTTGTTGTGGTAAGGGTTAGTTGGTGATGACTTAGAGTAGCCGAAGTAATTTAGGTGAGTTTGGCATAGTTTGTTATGATTTGTACACCTTTTTTTGTAATTTTGAGATGACATGGTTTGGTTTGTTGTGGTAAGGGTTAGTTGGGGGTGATTTACGGTAGCCGAAGTAATTTAGGTAATTCTGGTATAGTTTGTTATGATTTTTAGCATTTTTTTGTAATTTTAAAGTGATTAGGCTTAGTTTGTTGCTGTAAAGTGTAGTTGGGGGTGATTTTTGATAGCCGAAGTAATTTAGGTGAGTTTGGCATAGTTTGCTATGGTTAGTAGCATTTTTTGTAATTTAAAAGTTATTGGGATTAGTTTGTTGTGGTAAGGGTTAGGTGGTGATGATTTATGGTAGCCCAAGTAATTTAGGTGAGTTTGGCATAATTTGCTATGGTTAGTAGCATTTTTTTGTAATTTAAAAGTGATTGGGTTTAGTTTGTTGTGGTAAGGGTTAGTTGGTGATGATTTAGAGTAGCCGAAGTAATTTAGGTGAGTCTGGCATAGTTTGTTATGATTTGTTCACCTTTTTTTGTAATTTTAAGATGATATGATTTGGTTTGTTGTGGTAAGGGATAGTTGGGGGTGATTTACGGTAGCCGAAGTAATTTAGGTGATTCTGGTATAGTTTGTTATGATTTTTAGCATTTTTTTGTAATTTTAAAGTGATTGGGCTTAGTTTGTTGCTGTAAATTGTAGTTGGGGGTGATTTTTGATAGCCGAAGTAATTTAGGTGAGTTTGGCATAGTTTGCGATGGTTAGTAGCATTTTTTTGTAATTTAAAAATGATTGGGTTTAATTTGTTGTGGTAAGGGTTAGTTGGTGATGATTTAGAGTTGCCGAAGTAATTTAGGTGAGTCTGGCATAGTTTGTTATGATTTGTACACCTTTTTTTGTAATTTTAAGATGATATGGTTTGGTTTGTTGTGGTAAGGGATAGTTGGGGGTGATTTACGGTAGCCGAAGTAATTTAGGTGATTCTGGTATAGTTTGTTATGATTTTTAGCATTTTTTTGTAATTTTAAAGTGATTGGGCTTAGTTTGTTGCTGTAAATTGTAGTTGGGGGTGATTTTTGATAGCCGAAGTAATTTAGGTGAGTTTGGCATAGTTTGCGATGGTTAGTAGCATTTTTTTGTAATTTAAAAATGATTGGGTTTAATTTGTTGTGGTAAGGGTTAGTTGGTGATGATTTAGAGTTGCCGAAGTAATTTAGGTGAGTCTGGCATAGTTTGTTATGATTTGTACACCTTTTTTTGTAATTTTAAGATGATATGGTTTGGTTTGTTGTGGTAAGGGATAGTTGGGGGTGATTTACGGTAGCCGAAGTAATTTAGGTGATTCTGGTATAGTTTGTAATGATTTTTAGCATTTTTTTGTAATTTTAAAGTGATTGGGCTTAGTTTGTTGCTGTAAAGTGTAGTTGGGGGTGATTTTTGATAGCCGAAGTAATTTAGGTGAGTTTGGCATAGTTTGCTAGGGTTAGTAGCATTTTTTTGTAATTTATAAGTGATTGGGTTTAGTTTGTTGTGGTAAGGGTTAGTTGGTGATGGTTTATGGTAGCCGAAGTAATTTAGGTGAGTTTGGCATAGTTTGCTATGGTTAGTAGCATTTTTTTGTAATTTAAAAGTGATTGGGTTTAGTTTGTTGAGGTAAGGGTTAGTTGGTGATGATTTAGAGTAGCCGAAGTAATTCAGGTGAGTCTGGAATAGTTTGTTATGATTTGTACACCTTTTTTTGTAATTTTAAGATGATATGGTTTGGTTTGTTGTGGTAAGGGATAGTTGGTGGTGATTTACGGTAGCCGAAGTAATTTAGGTGATTCTGGCATCGTTTGTTATGATTTTTAGCATTTTTTTGTAATTTTAAAGTGATTGGGCTTAGTTTGTTGCTGTAAAGTGTAGTTGGGGGTGATTTTTAATAGCGGAAGTAATTTAGGTGAGTTTGGCATAGTTTGCTATGGTTAGTAGCATTTTTTTGTAATTTAAAGTGATTGGGTTTAGTTTGTTGTGGTAAGGGTTAGTTGTTGATGATTTATGGTAGCCGAAGTAATTTAGGTGAGTTTGGCATAGTTTGCTATGGTTAGTAGCATTTTTTTGTAATTTAAAAGTGATTGAGTTTAGTTTGTTGTGGTAAGGGTTAGTTGGTGATGATTTAGAGTAGCCGAAGTAATTTAGGTGAGTCTGGCATAGTTTGTTATAATTTGTACACCTTTTTTGAAATTTTAAGTTGATATGGTTTGGTTTGTTGTGGTAAGGGATAGTTGGGGGTGATTTACGTTAGCCATAGTATTTTAGGTGATTCTGGTATAGTTTGTTATAATTTTTAGCATTTTTTGTAATTTTAAAGTGATTGGGCTTAGTTTGTTGCTGTAAAGTGTTGTTGGGGGTGATTTTTGATAGCTGCAGTAATTTAGGTGAGTTTGGCATAGTTTGCTATGGTTAGTAGCATTTTTTTGTAATTTAAAAGTGATTGGGTTTAGTTTGTTGTGGTAAGGGTTAGTTGGTGATGATTTATGGTAGCCAAAGTAATTTATGTAAGTTTGGCATAGTTTGCTATGGTTAGTAGCATTTTTTTGTAATTTAAAAATGATTGGGTTTAGTTTGTTGTGGTAAGGGTTAGTTGGTGATGATTTAGAGTAGCCGAAGTAATTTAGGTGAGTTTGGCATAGTTTGTTATGATTTGTACACCTTTTTTTGTAATTTTGAGTTGACATGGTTTGGTTTGTTGTGGTAAGGGTTAGTTGGGGGTGATTTACGGTAGCCGAAGTAATTTAGGTAATTCTGGTATAGTTTGTTATGATTTTTAGCATTTTTTTGTAATTTTAAAGTGATTAGGCTTAGTTTGTTGCTGTAAAGTGTAGTTGGGGGTGATTTTTGATAGCCGAAGTAATTTAGGTGAGTTTGGCATAGTTTGCTATGGTTAGTAGCATTTTTTGTAATTTAAAAGTTATTGGGATTAGTTTGTTGTGGTAAGGGTTAGGTGGTGATGATTTATGGTAGCCCAAGTAATTTAGGTGAGTTTGGCATAATTTGCTATGGTTAGTAGCATTTTTTTGTAATTTAAAAGTGATTGGGTTTAGTTTGTTGTGGTAAGGGTTAGTTGGTGATGATTTAGAGTAGCCGAAGTAATTTAGGTGAGTCTGGCATAGTTTGTTATGATTTGTACAACTTTTTTGGTAATTTTAAGGTGATATGGTTTAGTTTGTTGTGGTAAGAGATAGTTGGGGGTGATTTACGGTAGCCGAAGTAATTTAGGTGATTCTGGTATAGTTAGTTATAATTTTTAGCATTTTTTGGTAATTTTAAAGTGATTGGGCTTAGTTTGTTGCTCTAAAGTGTAGTTGGGGGTGATTTTTGATAGCGGAAGTAATTGAGGTGAGCTTGGCATAGTTTGCTATGGTTAGTAGCATTTTTTTGTAATTTAAAACTGATTGGGTTTAGTTTGTTGTGGTAAGGGTTAGATGGTGATGATTTAGAGTAGCCGAAGTAATTTTGGTGAGTCTGGCATAGTTTGTTATGATTTGTACACCTTTTTTTGTAATTTTAAGATGATATGGTTTGGTTTGTTGTGGTAAGGGATAGTTGGGGTTGATTTACGGTAGCCGAAGTAATTTAGGTGATTCTGGTATAGTTTGTAATGATTTTTAGCATTTTTTTGTAATTTTAAAGTGATTGGGCTTAGTTTGTTGCTGTAAAGTGTAGTTGGGGGTGATTTTTGATAGCCGAAGTAATTTAGGTGAGTTTGGCATAGTTTGCTAGGGTTAGTAGCATTTTTTTGTAATTTATAAGTGACTAGCTGAATGTACCCGACGTTGCCCGGACGTAGATTAAATAAACGCAGTGTTGACAAAAGTGGTGTATTTGTGATGTAGACTAATCGACATTATAATACAATTAAACAGGAATGCTCTACTTTTCCAATCACAAAATAAACAAATTTGCTGAAATTAACCTGCATTGCCAGGACCGGGTACTACAATATGATTTGGAAAATGACGATAATTTCGTTTCTGGGTGCAAGCTCCTTTTTTTTCACTCTTTTTCACTCTTCAAGAGAAGGAGAGTTGACAGAGAAGCTGAACTATTCCAAATTATTCCCATTTAGTTCTCTAACAACATTAAAGAATGTCGTCGAAGAATGTTGAAATATATAAATAAATAATTTCACACCATAAAAACGATGTATTTGGTGTAGTTTCGGATGATTAGGTTTTTTTTGGGGATTGTTTTGAATGGTTATTGATGGTTGGCGGGGTTTAGCTTTGGCGGATTAAACGAAACTTTTGGTAATTTTAATGCTATTGGGTTTAGTTTGGCTTGGTAAGAAGTGGTTGGGGTGATATAGCGGAAGTCGAAGTAATTTATGCGAGTTTAGCGTAGTTTGCTTGGAATTCGTAATTTTTTTACATTTTAGGTTGATGTGGGGTAGTTTGGAATGGCAAGTGTATGATTTTTGAGAGTAGTTTGGAATGGTACATTATGTTTAGGGGTTTTTAACGTATTCAGGTAAAATATACAGAAAATTTGGTAATTTTAAAATGAACAATTATAGTGCGAACCTCTTGAGCTCTATTTTCGGTAATAAAATGCAATAGGAAAGATAGTAAAAAAGACTATTTCCATCACTTTTCAGAGGAATTATACGTGGTGGTATTTGTACCCCGCTTACTATTCCTCCATCTTAGTTATAAATAATGCAGAACAATAATGAACACAATGTACATAAAATAAATAGTGTAAATCGTGTATAAGCACACATTACTTATGATGTCAGTGAAATCCGGTAAAACTGCAAATTTCGGATTTTGGCCGGAGCAGGTTTGGTGAAGATCAAATACACCACTATCATTAAATGAACGTAAAAATTAGCGTACGGTATATAAGTGGAGTCCGGTACGACGATGGTAATTTTTTGAAAATCGATTGGGGAGATATTTACTTAACGTCAAGAACAAATCGGGAATATTATATTAAAAAAATTTATTTAATAGCGATAGAACTTCGAATACTGATGCGTCGCCTCGACCTTGGCGACGTTGAGTACCAGCGTTCCAGACGCTGAAGCAGCAATTTTAACAATTATATTAGGTGCACGTGCCTAGTGCGTATTAAAAAAATTTGGATTACCAAATAATACTCGCGCAGGTGTACTCGACTGGCCCGTCATAATTTGCACAAAATAAATTAACATACTAAAGTATATAAATATTTTGACGGGAATGTGGTGAGTGTAAAAATCTTATTCGGCCTCTCCGACAAACTAACACTTGTTTACATTAACATGCATGCCTTCATGGACCTGTGACGAATTACAAACAAATATCTAAATTTCAAGTGTTCTATTTGATTTCGTTTCTGGATGCAAGCGGTTTTTTTCACTCTTGTCAGTCTGAACTTATTACATAGTGATATTTTCACATTCAGGTGCCCTAAATTTATTTTGCCGCTGATTTCAAAAATTTTTCTGGAAGGAAAGTAGTCAGCAGTGGGGCTCGTCAGGGGTGGCAGGCTTGGCAGTGCCACTCCAAGTATAAATTTACTATCGAACACAAAATTAGTTCTGTAATTCTGTTGCAGAATTATGAATTTTTCAGATATTTTCACGAAAATTTAGCGCTTACACCGCCACTGGTATGAATGTCAGTGATATCTGGTACATACAACGGTGAAAATTTCGGGGCAAATTTGATGAAAAACAAATACACCACTATCATTAACTAAACGTAAAAATTAGCGTACAAATATAAGTGGAGTCCGGTCCGATGCTGATAATTTTTCGAAAATTGATTGGGGGCAGATTTGGTTAACGCGAGGATCAAATGTTAAATTAAAATACTTTATTTGATAGCGGTAGACCTTCGAACACTGTTGCGTCGCCTCAGCGAATTTGGCGACTTTGCGAACAGTTTCCGACACTGGAGCAGCAACTCACATTTGTTTACATTAACACGCATTCCCTCATGGACTTGTGACGAATTACAAACAAATATTTCAACTTCAAGTGTTCCATCTAATTTCGTTTCTGGTTGCAAGCTCCTTTATTTTCACTCTAGTCAGTCTAAACTTATTACACAGAGTTATATTTTCAAATCCAGGCGCCCTAAAGAATTTTGTCGTTGTTTTCAAAAGTTCCAAGAGAAGGAGAGTTGACATAGAAGCTAAATTATTCCAAATTATTCCCATTTAGTTCTCTGACAACGTTAAAGACAATGTTGAAATATATAAATACAAAATTTTACACCATAAAAACGAAGTATTTAGGAATTATGTATAAAAAAAGTCGAAGTTATTCTTCGCTCTTGAGCTCTATTTCCGGTATTAAAAATGCAATAGGAAAGATAGTAAGAAAGACTATTTCCATCACTTTGCACGGGAATTATACGTGGTGGTGTTTGTTCTCCGCTTACTATTAGATTTTCAAACTGCTCCATCTTTTAAATAATGCAGAACAATAATGAACGCAATGTACGTAAAATAAATAGTGTAAATAAATCGTGTCTAAGCATACAATACTTAAGCGTATGATGTCAGTGAAAATTTCGGATTTCGGCCGGAGCAGGTTTGGTGAAGAACAAATACACCACTATCATTAACTGAACGGTAAAAATTAGCGTACGAAAATAAGTGAAGTCCGGTCCGACGCTGGAAATTTTTCGAAAATCGATTGGGGAGAGTTTTGGTTAACGGCAAGAACAAATCGGGAATATTATATTAAAATAATTTATTCAATAGCGATAGAACTTTGAATACCGATTCGTCGCCTCGACCTTGGCGACGTTGAGTACCAGCGTTCCAGACGCTGAAGCAGCAATTTTCACAATTATATGAGGTGCACGTGCCTAGTGCGTATAAAAACAATTTGGATAACAAAAGAGATTAATTTGTATGTACCAAATAATACTCGCACAGGTGTACTCGTATGGCCCGTCATAATTTTCACAAAATCAATTTAAGAAATTAACATTCTAAAGTAAACAAATATTTTGACAGGAATGTTAAAAATCTTATTCGGTCTCTCCGACAAACTAACACTTGTTTACATTAACATGCAATTCTTCATGGACCTGTGACAAATTACAAACAAATATCGAAATTTCAAGTGTTCCATGTCCGTCTGAACTTATTACACAATGATATTTTTACATTCAGGCGCCCTAAATTATTTTGACGTTGATTTATAAAGTTTCCCTGGAAGGAGAGTAGTCAGCAGGTGCCTCGTCAGGGGTGGCAGGGTTGGCAGTGCCACTCCAAGTATAAATTCACTATCGAACACAAAGATAGTTCTGATTCAATTGCAGAATTTCGAATTTTTCAGATATTTTTACGAAACTCTAGCGCTTACACGGCCTTTATACCTCTTTAAAGTTAAAAACCATAGAGCTGTTTATACAAATGCACGCATGTTGAAGAGGTAGGGCTTGCCCCGTCAGCGTGTTGCAATTCATAAATACGTTTATGTTTGCATCTCAACTGGAACAAATATTTATTGGAAGGTGGAAGAGGATCGAAATAGGTATCAGCCTATTTAATATTCAGAATAACGACTATTAGTCGGAACAATATATTTTATGTGCAGATATTTATTAATATTTTATGATTTAATACGATAAGGCATTTATAAATAACACAACCAAATAGAAGATTTTGATTGAAAACGATTATTAATTTATGGTAGCCGAAGTAATTTAAGTGAGTTTGGCATAGCTTGCTATGTTTTGTAGCATTTTTTGTAATTTTAAAGTGATTGGGCTTAGTTTGGGGTGGTAAGGGATAGTTGGGGGTGATTTATGGTAGCCGAAGTAATTCAGGTGAGTTTGAGATAGTTTGCTATGGCTTGTAGCATTTTTCGTAATTTTAAAGTGATTGGGCTTATTTTGGGGTGGTAAGGGGTAGTTGGGTGTGATTTATGGCAGCCGAAGTAATTTAGGAGAGTTAGGCATAGTTTGCTATGGTTTGTAGCATTTTTTGTAATTTTAAAGTGATTGGGTTTAGTTTGTGGTTGGTAAGGGGTAGTTGGGGGTGATTTATGGTAGCCGAAGTAATTCAGGTGAGTTTGAGATAGTTTGCTACGGTTTGTAGAATTTTTTTTTAATTTTAAAGTGATTGAGCCTATTTTGGGGTGGTAAGGGGTAGTTGGGGGTGATTTAAGGAAGCCAAAGTAATTTAGATGAGTTTGGCATAGTTTGATATGGCTTGTAACATTTTTTGTAATTTTTAAGTGATTGGGCTGAGTTTGGGGTGGTAAGGGGTAGTTGGGGGTGATTTATGATAGCCGAAGTAATTTAAGTGAGTTTGGCATAGTTTGCTATGGTTTGTAGCATTTTTTGTAATTTTAAAGTGATTGGGCTTATTTTGGGGTGGTAAGGGGTAGTTGGGGGTGATTTATGGTAGCCGAAGGAAATTAGGTAAGTTAGGCATAGTTTGCTATGGTTTGTAGCATTTTTTGTAATTTTAAAGTGATTGGGCTTATTTTGGGGTGGTAAGGGGTAGTTGGGGGTGATTTATGGTAGCCGAAGTAATTTAGGTGAGTTAGGCATAGTTTGCTATGATTTGTTGAATATTTTGTAATTTTAAAATGATTGGGTTTATTTTGGGGTTGTAAGGGGTAGTTCGGGGTGATTTATTGTAGCCGAAGTAATTTAGGGGAGTTTGGCATAGTTTGCTACGGTTTGTAGAATTTTTTTGTAATTTTAAAGTGATTGAGCCTATTTTGGGGTGGTAAGGGGTAGTTGGGGGTGATTTATGGAAGCCAAAGTAATTTAGATGAGTTTGGCATAGTTTGATATGGCTTGTAACATTTTTTGTAATTTTAAAGTGATTGGGCTGAGTTTGGGGTGGTAAGGGGTAGTTGGGGGTGATTTATGATAGCCGAAGTAATTTAAGTGAGTTTGGCATAGTTTGCTATGGTTTGTAGCATTTTTTGTAATTTTAAAGTGATTGGGCATATTTTGGGGTAGTAAGGGATTGTTGGGGGTGATTTATGTTAGCCGAAGTAATTTAGGTGAGTTAGGCATAGTTTGCTATGGTTTGTAGCATTTTTTATAATTTTAAAGTGATTGGGCTTATTTTGGGGTGGTAAGGGGTAGTTTGGGGTGATTTATGGAAGTCAAAGTAATTTAGATGAGTTTGGCATAGTTTGCTACGGTTTGTAGAATTTTTTTGTAATTTTAAAGTGATTGGGCTTATTTTGGGGTGGTAAGGGGTAGTTGGGGGTGATTTTTGGTAGACGAAATAATATGTGTGTGTTCGAAATAGTCTGCTATGGTTTGTGTCATTTTGTTTTATTTTAAAGTGATTGGAGTTACTTGGGGTTGCTAAGGGGTGGTAAGGGATGATTTAAAATAACGGATCTAGTTTATGTCAGTTTGGCATAGTTCGGGAATTTTTTGGGGTTGATTTGGTAAAGTTTGCAGTGGTAAGAGATATTTGAGGATGTTTAATGTTGACGGATTAAATTTGGAGTGATTTGGTAATTTTTAATTGAGTCACGGATCGACATTATAATTGAAATCAAAATTATAATTGAAATATCTGCGGCCTCGCTAGGTACGGCAAAAGTATGATCACGAAAGCAGAAACTCGACGTTGAAATTGTTTAGGTTAAATAAGTGCTTTTAATGTAAACCGGTCGCCCGTCGTCGAAGTTGTTTTGGCTAGATACGTGCTTCTAACATAAACACGGTCTCCGCGATCCGATCATTTTTTGTTTATTTTAGCCGGTTTTTATTGAATTACAAAGGAACCGGGCCGAATTTCGCAAAATCCCTTCTTAGTGTTCAGTTTCGGCACATGATACACCCGTGTCTAAAATTTCAAGTCTCCAGCCCTCACGGTTTGGGCTGTGGGTTGATTATGAATCAGTGTGTAGATGTGTAGATGAATGAGTGAATGAATGAGTGTGTCAGTGAGGACACTTCGCTTTATATATATAGATTGGGTTTAGTTTGTTGTGGTAAGGGTTAGTT
This sequence comes from Eledona agricola, assembly GCA_964023215.1. Classification (NCBI taxonomy): domain Eukaryota; kingdom Metazoa; phylum Arthropoda; class Insecta; order Coleoptera; family Tenebrionidae; genus Eledona; species Eledona agricola. Next base: position 21,757,531 of record OZ026860.1, read on the forward strand.
GGTGATGGTTTATGGTAGCCGAAGTAATTTAGGTGAGTTTGGCATAGTTTGCTATGGTTAGTAGCATTTTTTTGTAATTTAAAAGTGATTGGGTTTAGTTTGTTGTGGTAAGGGTTAGTTGGTGATGATTTAGAGTAGCCGAAGTAATTTAGGTGAGTCTGGAATAGTTTGTTATGATTTGTACACCTTTTTTTGTAATTTTAAGATGATATGGTTTGGTTTGTTGTGGTAAGGGATAGTTGGTGGTGATTTACGGTAGCCGAAGTAATTTAGGTGATTCTGGCATCGTTTGTTATGATTTTTAGCATTTTTTTGTAATTTTAAAGTGATTGGGCTTAGTTTGTTGCTGTAAAGTGTAGTTGGGGGTGATTTTTAATAGCGGAAGTAATTTAGGTGAGTTTGGCATAGTTTGCTATGGTCAGTAGCATTTTTTTGTAATTTACAGTGATTGGGTCTAGTTTGTTGTGGTAAGGGTTAGTTGTTGATGATTTATGGTAGCCGAAGTAATTTAGGTGGGTTTGGCATAGTTTGCTATGGTTAGTAGCATTTTTTTGTAATTTAAAAGTGATTGAGTTTAGTTTGTTGTGGTAAGGGTTAGTTGGTGATGATTTAGAGTAGCCGAAGTAATTTAGGTGAGTCTGGCATAGTTTGTTATAATTTGTACACCTTTTTTGAAATTTTAAGTTGATATGGTTTGGTTTGTTGTGGTAAGGGATAGTTGGGAGTGATTTACGTTAGCCATAGTATTTTAGGTGATTCTGGTATAGTTTGTTATAATTTTTAGCATTTTTTGTAATTTTAAAGTGATTGGGCTTAGTTTGTTGCTGTAAAGTGTTGTTGGGGGTGATTTTTGATAGCTGCAGTAATTTAGGTGAGTTTGGCATAGTTTGCTATGGTTAGTAGCATTTTTTTGTAATTTAAAAGTGATTGGGTTTAGTTTGTTGTGGTAAGGGTTAGTTGGTGATGATTTATGGTAGCCAAAGTAATTTATGTGAGTTTGGCATAGTTTGCTATGGTTAGTAGCATTTTTTTGTAATTTAAAAATGATTGGGTTTAGTTTGTTGTGGTAAGGGTTAGTTGGTGATGATTTAGAGTAGCCGAAGTAATTTAGGTGAGTTTGGCATAGTTTGTTATGATTTGTACACCTTTTTTTGTAATTTTGAGATGACATGGTTTGGTTTGTTGTGGTAAGGGATAGTTGGGGGTGATTTACGGTAGCCGAAGTAATTTAGGTAATTCTGGTATAGTTTGTTATGATTTTTAGCATTTTTTTGTAATTTTAAAGTGATTAGGCTTAGTTTGTTGCTGTAAAGTGTAGTTGGGGGTGATTTTTGATAGCCGAAGTAATTTAGGTGAGTTTGGCATAGTTTGCTATGGTTAGTAGCATTTTTTGTAATTTAAAAGTTATTGGGATTAGTTTGTTGTGGTAAGGGTTAGGTGGTGATGATTTATGGTAGCCCAAGTAATTTAGGTGAGTTTGGCATAGTTTGCTATGGTTAGTAGCATTTTTTTGTAATTTAAAAGTGATTGGGTTTAGTTTGTTGTGGTAAGGGTTAGTTGGTGATGATTTAGAGTAACCGAAGTAATTTAGGTGAGTCTGGCATAGTTTGTTATGATTTGTACAACTTTTTTGGTAATTTTAAGGTGATATGGTTTAGTTTGTTGTGGTAAGGGATAGTTGGGGGTGATTTACGGTAGCCGAAGTAATTTAGGTGATTCTGGTATAGTTAGTTATGATTTTTAGCATTTTTTGGTAATTTTAAAGTGATTGGGCTTAGTTTGTTGCTCTAAAGTGTAGTTGGGGGTGATTTTTGATAGCGGAAGTAATTGAGGTGAGCTAGGCATAGTTGGCTATGGTTAGTAGCATTTTTTTGTAATTTAAAACTGATTGGGTTTAGTTTGTTGTGGTAAGGGTTAGATGGTGATGATTTAGAGTAGCCGAAGTAATTTTGGTGAGTCTGGCATAGTTTGTTATGATTTGTACACCTTTTTTTGTAATTTTAAGATGATATGGTTTGGTTTGTTGTGGTAAGGGATAGTTGGGGGTGATTTACGGTAGCCGAAGTAATTTAGGTGATTCTGATATAGTTTGTTATGATTTTTAGCATTTTTTTGTAATTTTAAAGTGATTGGGCTTAGTTTGTTGCTGTAAAGTGTAGTTGGGGGTGATTTTTGATAGCCGAAGTAATTTAGGTGAGTTTGGCATAGTTTTCTATGGTTAGTAGCATTTTTTTGTAATTTAAAAGTGATTGAGTTTAGTTTGTTGTGGTAAGGGTTAGTTGGTGATGATTTAGAGTAGCCGAAGTAATTTAGGTGAGTCTGGCATAGTTTGTTATGATTTGTACACCTTTTTTTGTAATTTTAAGATGATATGGTTTGGTTTGTTGTGGTAAGGGATAGTTGGGGGTGATTTACGGTAGCCGAAGTAATTAAGGTGATTCTGGTATAGTTTGTTATGATTTTTAGCATTTTTTTGTAATTTTAAAGTGATTGGGCTTAGTTTGTTGCTGTAAAGTGTAGTTGGGGGTGATTTTTGATAGCCGAAGTAATTTAGGTGAGTTTGGCATAGTTTTCTATGGTTAGTAGCATTTTTTTGTAATTTAAAAGTGATTGGGTTTAGTTTGTTGTGGTAAGGGTTAGTTGGTGATGATTTAGAGTAGCCGAAGTAATTTAGGTGAGTCTGGCATAGTTTGTTATGATTTGTACACCTTTTTTTGTAATTTTAAAGTGATTGGGCTTAATTTGTTGCTGTAAAGTGTAGTTGGGGGTGATTTTTGATAGCCGAAGTAATTTAGGTGAGTTTGGCATAATTTGCTATGGTTAGTAGCATTTTTTTGTAATTTATAAGTCTTTGGGTTTAGTTTGTTGTGGTAAGGGTTAGTTGGTAATGGTTTATAGTAGCCGAAGTAATTTAGGTGAGTTTGGCTTAGTTTGCTATGGTTAGTAGCATTTTTTTGTAATTTAAAAGTGATTGGGTTTAGTTTGTTGTGGTAAGGGTTAGTTGGTGATGATTTAGAGTAGCCGAAGTAATTTAGGTGAGTCTGGCATAGTTTGTTATAATTTGTACACCTTTTTTTGTAATTTTAAGATGATATGGTTTGGTTTGTTGTGGTAAGGGATAGTTGGAGGTGATTTACGGTAGCCGCAGTAATTTAGGTGATTCTGGTAAAGTTTGTTATGATTTTTAGCATTTTTTTGTAATTTTAAAGTGATTGGGCTTAGTTTGTTGCTCTAAAGTGTAGTTGGGGGTGATTTTTGATAGCGGAAGTAATTTAGGTGAGTTTGGCATAGTTTGCTATGGTTAGTAGCATTTTTTTGTAATTTAAAAGTGATTGGGTTTAGTTTGTTGTGGTAAGGGTTAGTTGGTGATGATTTAGAGTAGCCGAAGTAATTTAGGTGAGTCTGGCATAGTTTGTTATGATTTGTACAACTTTTTTGGTAATTTTAAGGTGATATGGTTTAGTTTGTTGTGGTAAGGGTTAGTTGGGGGTGATTTACGGTAGCCGAAGTAATTTAGGTGATTCTGGTATAGTTAGTTATGATTTTTAGCATTTTTTGGTAATTTTAAAGTGATTGGGCTTAGTTTGTTGCTCTAAAGTGTAGTTGGGGGTGATTTTTGATAGCGGAAGTAATTGAGGTGAGCTTGGCATAGTTTGCTATGGTTAGTAGCATTTTTTTGTAATTTAAAACTGATTGGGTTTAGTTTGTTGTGGTAAGGGTTAGATGGTGATGATTTAGAGTAGCCGAAGTAATTTTGGTGAGTCTGGCATAGTTTGTTATGATTTGTACACCTTTTTTTGTAATTTTAAGATGATATGGTTTGGTTTGTTGTGGTAAAGGATAGTTGAGGGTGATTTACGGTAGCCGAACTAATTTAGGTGATTCTGGTATAGTTTGTTATGATTTTTAGCATTTTTTTGTAATTTAAAAGTGATTGGGTTTAGTTTGTTGTGGTAAGGGTTAGTTGGAGATGATTTAGAGTAGCCGAAGTAATTTAGGTGAGTCTGGCATAGTTTGTTATGATTTGTACACCTTTTTTTGTAATTTTAAGATGATATGGTTTGGTTTGTTGTGGTAAGGGATAGTTGGGGGTGATTTACGGTAGCCGAAGTAATTTAGGTGATTCTGGTATAGTTTGTTATGATTTTTAGCATTTTTTTGTAATTTTAAAGTTATTGGGCTTAGTTTGTTGCTGTAAAGTGTAGTTGGGGGTGATTTTTGATAGCCGAAGTAATTTAGGTGAGTTTGGCATAGTTTGCTATGGTTAGTAGCATTTTTTTGTAATTTAAAAGTGATTGGGTTTAGTTTGTTGTGGTAAGGGTTAGTTGGTGATGATTAATGGTAGCCGACGTAATTTAGGTGAGTTTGGCATAGTTTGCTATGGTTAGTAGCATTTTTTTGTAATTTAAAAGTGATTGGGTTTAGTTTGTTGTGGTAAGGCTTAGTTGGTGATGATTAATGGTAGCCGACGTAATTTAGGTGAGTTTGGCATAGTTTGCTATGGTTAGTAGCATTTTTTTGTAATTTAAAAGTGATTGGGTTTAGTTTGTTGTGGTAAGGGTTAGTTGGTGATGATTTAGAGTAGCCGAAGTAATTTAGGTGAGTCTGGAATAGTTTGTTATGATTTGTACACCTTTTTTTGTAATTTTAAGATGATATGGTTTGGTTTGTTGTGGTAAGGGATAGTTGGTGGTGATTTACGGTAGCCGAAGTAATTTAGGTGATTCTGGCATCGTTTGTTATGATTTTTAGCATTTTTTTGTAATTTTAAAGTGATTGGGCTTAGTTTGTTGCTGTAAAGTGTAGTTGGGGGTGATTTTTAATAGCGGAAGTAATTTAGGTGAGTTTGGCATAGTTTGCTATGGTTAGTAGCATTTTTTTGTAATTTAAAGTGATTGGGTTTAGTTTGTTATGGTAAAGGTTAGTTGTTGATGATTTATGGTAGCCGAAGTAATTTAGGTGAGTTTGGCATAGTTTGCTATGGTTAGTAGCATTTTTTTGTAATTTAAAAGTGATTGAGTTTAGTTTGTTGTGGTAAGGGTTAGTTGGTGATGATTTAGAGTAGCCGAAGTAATTTAGGTGAGTCTGGCATAGTTTGTTATAATTTGTACACCTTTTTTGAAATTTTAAGTTGATATGGTTTGGTTTGTTGTGGTAAGGGATAGTTGGGGGTGATTTACGTTAGCCATAGTATTTTAGGTGATTCTGGTATAGTTTGTTATAATTTTTAGCATTTTTTGTAATTTTAAAGTGATTGGGCTTAGTTTGTTGCTGTAAAGTGTTGTTGGGGGTGATTTTTGATAGCTGCAGTAATTTAGGTGAGTTTGGCATAGTTTGCTATGGTTAGTAGCATTTTTTTGTAATTTAAAAGTGATTGGGTTTAGTTTGTTGTGGTAAGGGTTAGTTGGTGATGATTTATGGTAGCCAAAGTAATTTATGTGAGTTTGGCACAGTTTGCTATGGTTAGTAGCATTTTTTTGTAATTTAAAAATGATTGCGTTTAGTTTGTTGTGGTAAGGGTTAGTTGGTGATGATTTAGAGTAGCCGAAGTAATTTAGGTGAGTTTGGCATAGTTTGTTATGATTTGTACACCTTTTTTTGTAATTTTGAGATGATATGGTTTGGTTTGTTGTGGTAAGGGATAGTTGGGGGTGATTTACGGTAGCCGAAGTAATTTAGGTGATTCTGGTATAGTTTGTTATGATTTTTAGCATTTTTTTGTAATTTTAAAGTGATTAGGCTTAGTTTGTTGCTGTAAAGTGTAGTTGGGGGTGATTTTTGATAGCCGAAGTAATTTAGGTGAGTTTGGCATAGTTTGCTATGGTTAGTAGTATTTTTTGTAATTTAAAAGTTATTGAGATTAGTTTGTTGTGGTAAGGGTTAGGTGGTGATGATTTATGGTAGCCCAAGTAATTTAGGTGAGTTTGGCATAGTTTGCTATGGTTAGTAGCATTTTTTTGTAATTTAAAAGTGATTGGGTTTAGTTTGTTGTGGTAAGGGTTAGTTGGTGATGATTTAGAGTAGCCGAAGTAATTTAGGTGAGTCTGGCATAGTTTGTTATGATTTGTACAACTTTTTTGGTAATTTTAAGGTGATATGGTTTGGTTTGTTGTGGTAAGGGATAGTTGGGGGTGATTTACGGTAGCCGAAGTAATTTAGGTGATTCTGGTATAGTTAGTTATGATTTTTAGCATTTTTTGGTAATTTTAAAGTGATTGGGCTTAGTTTGTTGCTCTAAAGTGTAGTTGGGGGTGATTTTTGATAGCGGAAGTAATTGAGGTGAGCTTGGCATAGTTTGCTATGGTTAGTAGCATTTTTTTGTAATTTAAAACTGATTGGGTTTAGTTTGTTGTGGTAAGGGTTACATGGTGATGATTTAGAGTAGCCGAAGTAATTTTGGTGAGTCTGGCATAGTTGTTATGATTTGTACACCTTTTTTTGTAATTTTAAGATGATATGGTTTGGTTTGTTGTGGTAAGGGATAGTTGGGGGTGATTTACGGTAGCCGAAGTAATTTAGGTGATTCTGATATAGTTTGTTATGATTTTTAGCATTTTTTTGTAATTTTAAAGTGATTGGGCTTAGTTTGTTGCTGTAAAGTGTAGTTGGGAGTGATTTTTGATAGCCGAAGTAATTTAGGTGAGTTTGGCATAGTTTTCTATGGTTAGTAGCATTTTTTTGTAATTTAAAAGTGATTGAGTTTAGTTTGTTGTGGTAAGGGTTAGTTGGTGATGATTTAGAGTAGCCGAAGTAATTTAGGTGAGTCTGGCATAGTTTGTTATGATTTGTACACCTTTTTTTGTAATTTTAAGATGATATGGTTTGGTTTGTTGTGGTAAGGGATAGTTGGGGGTGATTTACGGTAGCCGAAGTAATTAAGGTGATTCTGGTATAGTTTGTTATGATTTTTAGCATTTTTTTGTAATTTTAAAGTGATTGGGCTTAATTTGTTGCTGTAAAGTGTAGTTGGGGGTGATTTTTGATAGCCGAAGTAATTTAGGTGAGTTTGGCATAGTTTGCTATGGTTAGTAGCATTTTTTTGTAATTTATAAGTGATTGGGTTTAGTTTGTTGTGGTAAGGGTTAGTTGGTGATGGTTTATAGTAGCCGAAGTAATTTAGGTGAGTTTGGCATAGTTTGCTATGGTTAGTAGCATTTTTTTGTAATTTAAAAGTGATTGGGTTTAGTTTGTTGTGGTAAGGGTTAGTTGGTGATGATTTATGGTAGTCGAAGTAATTTCGGTGAGTCTGGCATAGTTTGTTATGATTTGTACACCTTTTTTTGTAATTTTAAGATGATATGGTTTGGTTTGTTGTGGTAAGGGATAGTTGGGGGTGATTTACGGTAGCCGAACTAATTTAGGTGATTCTGGTATAGTTTGTTATGATTTTTAGCATTTTTTTGTAATTTAAAAGTGATTGGGTTTAGTTTGTTGTGGTAAGGGTTAGTTGGAGATGATTTAGAGTAGCCGAAGTAATTTAGGTGAGTCTGGCATAGTTTGTTATGATTTGTACACCTTTTTTTGTAATTTTAAGATGATATGGTTTGGTTTGTTGTGGTAAGGGATAGTTGGGGGTGATTTACGGTAGCCGAAGTAATTTGGGTGATTCTGGTATAGTTTGTTATGATTTTTAGCATTTTTTTGTAATTTTAAAGTTATTGGGCTTAGTTTGTTGCTGTAAAGTGTAGTTGGGGGTGATTTTTGATAGCCGAAGTAATTTAGGTGACTTTGGCATAGTTTGCTATGGTTAGTAGCATTTTTTTGTAATTTAAAAGTGATTGGGTTTAGTTTGTTGTGGTAAGGGTTAGTTGGTAATGATTAATGGTAGCCGACGTAATTTAGGTGAGTTTGGCATAGTTTGCTATGGTTAGTAGCATTTTTTTGTAATTTAAAAGTGATTGGGTTTAGTTTGTTGTGGTAAGGGTTAGTTGGTGATGATTTAGAGTAGCCGAAGTAATTTAGGTGAGTCTGGCATAGTTTGTTATGATTTGTACACCTTTTTTTGTAATTTTAAGATGATATGATTTGGTTTGTTGTGGTAAGGGATAGTTGTGGTGATTTATGGTAGCCGAAGTCATTTAGGAGATTCTGGTATAGTTTGTTATGATTTTTACCATTTTTTTGTAATTTTAAAGTGATTGGGCTTAGTTTGTTGCTGTAGAGTGTAGTTGAGGGTGATTTTTGATAGCCGAAGTAATTTAGGTGCGTTTGGCATAGTTTGCTATGGTTAGTAGCATTTTTTTGTAATTTAAAAGGGATTGGGTTTAGTTTGTTGTGGTAAGGGTTAGTTGGTGATGATTTATGGTAGCCGAAGTAATTTAGGTGAGTTTGGCATAGTTTGCTATTGTTAGTAGCATTTTTTTGTAATTTAAAAGTGATTGGGTATAGTTTGTTGTGGTAAGGGTTAGTTGGTGATGATTTAGAGTAGCCGAAGTAATTTAGGTGAGTCTGGCATAGTTTGTTATGATTTGTACACCTTTTTTTGTAATTTTAAGATGAAATGGTTTAATTTGTTGTGGTAAGGGATAGTTGGGGGTGATTTACGGTAGCCAAAGTAATTTAGGTGATTCTGGTGTAGTTTGTTATGATTTTTAGCATTTTTTTGTAATTTTAAAGTGATTGGGCTTAGTTTGTTGCTGTAAAGTGTAGTTGGGGTGATTTTTGATAGCCGAAGTAATTTAGGTGAGTTTGGCATAGTTTGCTATGGTTAATAACATTTTTTTGTAATTTAAAAGTGATTGGGTTTAGTTTGTTCTGGTAAGGGTTAGTTGGTGATGATTTATGGTAGCCGAAGTAATTTAGGTGAGTTTGGCATAGTTTGCTATGTTAAGTAGCATTTTTTTGTAATTTAAAAGTGATTGGGTTTAGTTTGTTGTGGTAAGGGTTAGTTGGTGATGATTTATGGTAGCCGAAGTAATTTAGGTGAGTTTGGCATAGTTTGCTATGGTTAGTAGCATTTTTTTGTAATTTAAAAGTGATTGGGTTTAGTTTGTTGTGGTAAGGGTTAGTTGGTGATGATTTATGGTAGCCGAAGTAATTTAGGTGAGTCTGGCATAGTTTGTTATGATTTGAACACCTTTTTTTGTAATTTTAAGATGAAATGGTTTAATTTGTTGTGGTAAGGGATAGTTGGGGGTGATTTACGGTAGCCGAAGTAATTTAGGTGATTCTGGTGTAGTTTGTTATGATTTTTAGCATTTTTTTGTAATTTTAAAGTGATTGGGCTTAGTTTGTTGCTGTAAAGTGTAGTTGGGGGTGATTTTTGATAGCCGAAGTAATTTAGGTGAGTTTAGCATAGTTTGCTATGTTAAGTAGCATTTTTTTGTAATTTAAAAGTGATTGGGTTTAGTTTGTTGTGGTAAGGGTTAGTTGGTGATGATTTATGGTAGCCGAAGTAATTTAGGTTAGTTTGGCATAGTTTGCTATGGTTAGTAGCATTTTTTTGTAATTTAAAAGGGATTGGGTTTAGTTTGTTGTGGTAAGGGTTAGTTGGTGATGATTTATGGTAGCCGAAGTAATTTAGGTGAGTTTGGCATAGTTTGCTATTGTTAGTAGCATTTTTTTGTAATTTAAAAGTGATTGGGTATAGTTTGTTGTGGTAAGGGTTAGTTGGTGATGATTTAGAGTAGCCGAAGTAATTTAGGTGAGTCTGGCATAGTTTGTTATGATTTGTACACCTTTTTTTGTAATTTTAAGATGAAATGGTTTAATTTGTTGTGGTAAGGGATAGTTGGGGGTGATTTACGGTAGCCAAAGTAATTTAGGTGATTCTGGTGTAGTTTGTTATGATTTTTAGCATTTTTTTGTAATTTTAAAGTGATTGGGCTTAGTTTGTTGCTGTAAAGTGTAGTTGGGGTGATTTTTGATAGCCGAAGTAATTTAGGTGAGTTTGGCATAGTTTGCTATGGTTAATAACATTTTTTTGTAATTTAAAAGTGATTGGGTTTAGTTTGTTCTGGTAAGGGTTAGTTGGTGATGATTTATGGTAGCCGAAGTAATTTAGGTGAGTTTGGCATAGTTTGCTATGTTAAGTAGCATTTTTTTGTAATTTAAAAGTGATTGGGTTTAGTTTGTTGTGGTAAGGGTTAGTTGGTGATGATTTATGGTAGCCGAAGTAATTTAGGTGAGTTTGGCATAGTTTGCTATGGTTAGTAGCATTTTTTTGTAATTTAAAAGTGATTGGGTTTAGTTTGTTGTGGTAAGGGTTAGTTGGTGATGATTTATGGTAGCCGAAGTAATTTAGGTGAGTCTGGCATAGTTTGTTATGATTTGAACACCTTTTTTTGTAATTTTAAGATGAAATGGTTTAATTTGTTGTGGTAAGGGATAGTTGGGGGTGATTTACGGTAGCCGAAGTAATTTAGGTGATTCTGGTGTAGTTTGTTATGATTTTTAGCATTTTTTTGTAATTTTAAAGTGATTGGGCTTAGTTTGTTGCTGTAAAGTGTAGTTGGGGGTGATTTTTGATAGCCGAAGTAATTTAGGTGAGTTTAGCATAGTTTGCTATGTTAAGTAGCATTTTTTTGTAATTTAAAAGTGATTGGGTTTAGTTTGTTGTGGTAAGGGTTAGTTGGTGATGATTTATGGTAGCCGAAGTAATTTAGGTTAGTTTGGCATAGTTTGCTATGGTTAGTAGCATTTTTTTGTAATTTAAAAGTGATTGGGTTTAGTTTGTTGTGTAAGGGATAGTTGGTGATGATTTAGAGTAGCCGAAGTAAATTAGGTGAGTCTGGCATAGTTTGTTATGATTTTTACGCCTTTTTTTGTAATTTTAAGATGATATGGTTTGGTTTGTTGTGGTAAGGGATAGTTGGGGGTGATTTACGGTAGCCGAAGTAATTTAGATGATTCTGGTATAGTTTGTTATGATTTTTAGCATTTTATTGTAATTTTAAAGTGATTGGGCTTAGTTTGTTGCTGTAAAGTGTAGTTGGGGGTGATTTTTGATAGCCGAAGTAATTTAGGTGAGTTTGGCATAGTTTGCTATGGTTAGTAACATTTTTTTGTAATTTAAAAGTGATTGGGTTTAGTTTGTTCTGGTAAGGGTTAGTTGGTGATGATTTATGGTAGCCGAAGTAATTTAGGTGAGTTTGGCATAGTTTGCTATGTTTAGTAGCATTTTTTTGTAATTTAAAAGTGATTGGGTTTAGTTTGTTGTGGTAAGGGTTATTTGGTGATGATTTAGAGTAGCCGAAGTAATTTAGGTGAGTCTGGCATAGTTTGTTATGATTTGTACACCTTTTTTTGTAATTTTAAGATGATATGGTTTGGTTTGTTGTGGTAAGGGATAATTGGGGGTGATTTACGGTAGCCGAAGTAATTTAGGTGATTCTGGTGTAGTTTGTTATGATTTTTAGCATTTTTTTGTAATTTTAAAGTGATTGGGCTTAGTTTGTTGCCGTAAAGGGTAGTTGGGGGTGATTTTTGATAGCCGAAGTAATTTAGGTGCGTTTGGCATAGTTTGTTATGATTTGTACACCTTTTTTTGTAATTTTAAGATGATATGATTTGGTTTGTTGTGGTAAGGGATAGTTGTGGTGATTTATGGTAGCCGAAGTCATTTAGGAGATTCTGGTATAGTTTGTTATGATTTTTACCATTTTTTTGTAATTTTAAAGTGATTGGGCTTAGTTTGTTGCTGTAGAGTGTAGTTGAGGGTGATTTTTGATAGCCGAAGTAATTTAGGTGCGTTTGGCCTGGTTTGCTATGGTTAGTAGCATTTTTTTGTAATTTAAAAGTGATTGGGTTTAGTTTGTTGTGGTAAGGGTTAGTTGGTGATGATTTATGGTAGCCGAAGTAATTTAGGTGAGTTTGGCATAGTTTGCTATGGTTAGTAGCATTTTTTTGTAATTTAAAAGTGATTGGGTTTAGTTTGTTGTGGTAAGGGTTAGTTGGTGATGATTTATGGTAGCCGAAGTAATTTAGGTGAGTTTGGCATAGTTTGCTATGGTTAGTAGCATTTTTTTGTAATTTAAAAGTGATTGGGTTTAGTTTGTTGTGGTAAGAGTTAGTTGGTGATGATTTAGAGTAGCCGAAGTAATTTAGGTGAGTCTGGCATAGTTTGTTATAATTTGTACACCTTTTTTTGTAATTTTAAGATGGTATGGTTTGGTTTGTTGTGGTAAGGGATAGTTGGGGGTGATTTACGGTAGCCGAAGTAATTTAGGTGATTCTGGTATAGTTTGTTATGATTTTTAGCATTTTTTTGTAATTTTAAAGTGATTGGGCCTAGTTTGTTGCTGTAAAGTGTATTTGGGGGTGATTTTTGATAGCCGAAGTAGTTTAGATGAGTTTGGCATAGTTTGCTATGGTTAGTAGCATTTTTTTGTAATTTAAAAGTGATTGGGTTTAGTTTGTTGTGGTAAGGGTTAGTTGGTGATGATTTATGGTAGCCGAAGTAATTTAGGTGAGTTTGGCATAGTTTGCTATGGTTAGTAGCATTTTTTTGTAATTTAAAAGTGATTGGGTTTAGTTTGTTGTGGTAAGGGTTAGTTGGTGATGATTTAGAGTAGCCGAAGTAATTTAGGTGAGTCTGGCATAGTTTGTTATGATTTGTACACCTTTTTTTGTAATTTTAAGATGATATGATTTGGTTTGTTGTGGTAAGGGATAGTTGGGGGTGATTTACGGTAGCCGAAGTCATTTAGGTGATTCTGGTATAGTTTGTTATGATTTTTAGAATTTTTTTGTAATTTTAAAGTGATTGGACTTAGTTTGTTGCTGTAGAGTGTAGTTGAGGGTGATTTTTGATAGCCGAAGTAATTTAGGTGCGTTTGGCATAGTTTGCTATGGTTAGTAGCATTTTTTTGTAATTTAAAAGTGATTGGGTTTAGTTTGTTGTGGTAAGGGTTAGTTGGTGATGATTTATGGTAGCCGAAGTAATTTAGGTGAGTTTGGCATAGTTTGCTATTGTTAGTAGCATTTTTTTGTAATTTAAAAGTGATTGGGTATAGTTTGTTGTGGTAAGGGTTAGTTGGTGATGATTTAGAGTAGCCGAAGCAATTTAGGTGAGTCTGGCATAGTTTGTTATGATTTGTACACCTTTTTTTGTAATTTTAAGATGAAATGGTTTAATTTGTTGTGGTAAGGGATAGTTGGGGGTGATTTACGGTAGCCGAAGTAATTTAGGTGATTCTGGTGTAGTTTGTTATGATTTTTAGCATTTTTTTGTAATTTTAAAGTGATTGGGCTTATTTTGTTGCTGTATAGTGTAGTTGGGGGTGATTTTTGATAGCCGACGTAATTTAGGTGAGTTTAGCATAGGTTGCTATGTTAAGTAGCATTTTTTTGTAATTTAAAAGTGATTGGGTTTAGTTTGTTGTGGTAAGGGTTAGTTGGTGATGATTTATGGTAGCCGAAGTAATTTAGGTTAGTTTGGCATAGTTTGCTATGGTTAGTAGCATTTTTTTGTAATTTAAAAGTGATTGGGTTTAGTTTGTTGTGTAAGGGTTAGTTGGTGATAATTTAGAGTAGCCGAAGTAATTTAGGTGAGTCTGGCATAGTTTGTTATGATTTGTACACCTTTTTTTGTAATTTTAAGATGATATGGTTTGGTTTGTTGTGGTAAGGGATAGTTGGGGGTGATTTACGGTAGCCGAAGTAATTTAGATGATTCTGGTATAGTTTGTTATGATTTTTAGCATTTTATTGTTATTTTAAAGTGATTGGGCTTAGTTTGTTGCTGTAAAGTGTAGTTGGGGGTGATTTTTGATAGCCGAAGTAATTTAGGTGAGTTTGGCATAGTTTGCTATGGTTAGTAACATTTTTTTGTAATTTAAAATTGATTGGGTTTAGTTTGTTGTGGTAAGGGTTAGTTGGTGATGATTTATGGTAGCCGAAGTAATTTAAGTGAGTCTGGCATAGTTTGCTATGGTTAGTAGCATTTTTTTGTAATTTAAAATTGATTGGGTTTAGTTTGTTGTGGTAAGGGTTAGCTGGTGATGATTTAGAGTAGCCGAAGTAATTTAGGTGAGTCTGGCATAGTTTGTTATGATTTGTACACCTTTTTTTGTAATTTTAAGATGACATGGTTTGGTTTGTTGTGGTAAGGGATAGTTGGGGGTGATTTACGGTAGCCGAAGTTATTTAGGTGATTCTGGTATAGTTTGTTATGATTTTTAGCATTTTTTTGTAATTTTAAAGTGATTGGGCTTAGTTTGTTGCCGTAAAGGGTAGTTGGGGGTGATTTTTGATAGCCGAAGTAATTTAGGTGAGTTTGGCTTAGTTTGCTATGGTTAGTAGCATTTTTTTGTAATTTAAAAATGATTGGGTTTAGTTTGTTGTGGTAAGGATTAGTTGGTGATGATTTATGGTAGCCGAAGTAATTTAGGTGAGTTTGGCATAGTTTGCTATGCTTAGTAGCATTTTTTTCTAATTTAAAAGTGATTGGGTTTAGTTTGTTGTGGTAAGGGTTAGTTGGTGATGATTTAGAGAAGCCGAAGTAATTTAGGTGAGTCTGGCATAGTTTGTTATGATTTGTACACTTTTTTTTGTAATTTTGAGATGATATAGTTTGGTTTGTTGTGGTAAGGGATGGTTGGGGGTGATTTACGGTAGCCGAAGTAATTTAGGTGATTCTGGTATAGTTTGTTATAATTTTTAGCATTTTTTGTAATTTTAAAGTGATTGGGCTTAGTTTGTTGCTGTAAAGTGTATTTGGGGGTGATTTTTGATAGCCGAAGTAATTTAGGTGAGTTTGGCATAGTTTGCTATGGTTAGTAGCATTTTTTTGTAATTTAAAAGTGATTGGGTTTTGTTTGTTGTGGTAAGGGTGAGTTGGTGATGATTTAGAGTAGCCGAAGTAATTTAGGTGAGTCTGGCATAGTTTGTTATGATTTGTACACCTTTTTTTGTAATTTTAAGATGGTATGGTTTGGTTTGTTGTGGTAAGGGATAGTTGGGGGTGATTTACGGTAGCCGAAGTAATTTAGGTGATTCTGGTATAGTTTGTTATGATTTTTAGCATTTTTTTGTAATTTTAAAGTGATTGGGCCTAGTTTGTTGCTGTAAAGTGTATTTGGGGGTGATTTTTGATAGCCGAAGTAGTTTAGATGAGTTTGGCATAGTTTTCTATGGTTAGTAGCATTTTTTTGTAATTTAAAAGTGATTGGGTTTAGTGTGTTGTGGTAAGGGTTAGTTGGTGATGATTTATGGTAGCCGAAGTAATTTAGGTGAGTTTGGCATAGTTTGCTATGGTTAGTAGCATTTTTTTGTAATTCAAAAGTGATTGGATTTAGTTTGTTGTCGTAAGGGTTAGTTGGTGATGATTTAGAGTAGCCGAAGTAATTTAGGTGAGTCTGGCATAGTTTGTTATGATTTGTACACCTTTTTTTTGTAATTTTAAGATGATATGGTTCGGTTTGTTGTGGTAAGGGATGGTTGGGGGTGATTTACGATAGCTGAAGTAATTTAGGTGATTCTGGTATAATTTGTTATGATTTTTAGCATTTTTTTGAAATTTTAAAGTGATTGGGCTTAGTTTGTTGCTGTAAAGTGTATTTGGGGGTGATTTTTGATAGCCGAAGTAATTTAGGTGAGTTTAGCATAGTTTGCTATGTTAAGTAGCATTTTTTTGTAATTTAAAAGTGATTGGGTTTTGTTTGTTGTGGTAAGGGTGAGTTGGTGATGATTTAGAGTAGCCGAAGTAATTTAGGTGAGTCTGGCATAGTTTGTTATGATTTGTACACCTTTTTTTGTAATTTTAAGATGGTATGGTTTGGTTTGTTGTGGTAAGGGATAGTTGGGGGTGATTTACGGTAGCCGAAGTAATTTAGGTGATTCTGGTATAGTTTGTTATGATTTTTAGCACTTTTTTGTAATTTTAAAGTGATTGGGCCTAGTTTGTTGCTGTAAAGTGTATTTGGGGGTGATTTTTGATAGCCGAAGTAGTTTAGATGAGTTTGGCATAGTTTGCTATGGTTAGTAGCATTTTTTTGTAATTTAAAAGTGATTGGGTTTAGTTTGTTGTGGTAAGGGTTAGTTGGTGATGATTTATGGTAGCCGAAGTAATTTAGGTGAGTTTGGCATAGTTTGCTATGGTTAGTAGCATTTTTTTGTAATTTAAAAGTGATTGGGTTTAGTTTGTTGTGGTAAGGGTTAGTTGGTGATGATTTAGAGTAGCCGAAGTAATTTAGGTGAGTCTGGCATAGTTTGTTATGATTTGTACACCTTTTTTTGTAATTTTAAGATGATATGATTTGGTTTGTTGTGGTAAGGGATAGTTGGGGGTGATTTACGGTAGCCGAAGTCATTTAGGTGATTCTGGTATAGTTTGTTATGATTTTTAGAATTTTTTTGTAATTTTAAAGTGATTGGACTTAGTTTGTTGCTGTAGAGTGTAGTTGAGGGTGATTTTTGATAGCCGAAGTAATTTAGGTGCGTTTGGCATAGTTTGCTATGGTTAGTAGCATTTTTTTGTAATTTAAAAGTGATTGGGTTTAGTTTGTTGTGGTAAGGGTTAGTTGGTGATGATTTATGGTAGCCGAAGTAATTTAGGTGAGTTTGGCATAGTTTGCTATTGTTAGTAGCATTTTTTTGTAATTTAAAAGTGATTGGGTATAGTTTGTTGTGGTAAGGGTTAGTTGGTGATGATTTAGAGTAGCCGAAGCAATTTAGGTGAGTCTGGCATAGTTTGTTATGATTTGTACACCTTTTTTTGTAATTTTAAGATGAAATGGTTTAATTTGTTGTGGTAAGGGATAGTTGGGGGTGATTTACGGTAGCCGAAGTAATTTAGGTGATTCTGGTGTAGTTTGTTATGATTTTTAGCATTTTTTTGTAATTTTAAAGTGATTGGGCTTATTTTGTTGCTGTATAGTGTAGTTGGGGGTGATTTTTGATAGCCGACGTAATTTAGGTGAGTTTAGCATAGGTTGCTATGTTAAGTAGCATTTTTTTGTAATTTAAAAGTGATTGGGTTTAGTTTGTTGTGGTAAGGGTTAGTTGGTGATGATTTATGGTAGCCGAAGTAATTTAGGTTAGTTTGGCATAGTTTGCTATGGTTAGTAGCATTTTTTTGTAATTTAAAAGTGATTGGGTTTAGTTTGTTGTGTAAGGGTTAGTTGGTGATAATTTAGAGTAGCCGAAGTAATTTAGGTGAGTCTGGCATAGTTTGTTATGATTTGTACACCTTTTTTTGTAATTTTAAGATGATATGGTTTGGTTTGTTGTGGTAAGGGATAGTTGGGGGTGATTTACGGTAGCCGAAGTAATTTAGATGATTCTGGTATAGTTTGTTATGATTTTTAGCATTTTATTGTTATTTTAAAGTGATTGGGCTTAGTTTGTTGCTGTAAAGTGTAGTTGGGGGTGATTTTTGATAGCCGAAGTAATTTAGGTGAGTTTGGCATAGTTTGCTATGGTTAGTAACATTTTTTTGTAATTTAAAATTGATTGGGTTTAGTTTGTTGTGGTAAGGGTTAGTTGGTGATGATTTATGGTAGCCGAAGTAATTTAAGTGAGTCTGGCATAGTTTGCTATGGTTAGTAGCATTTTTTTGTAATTTAAAATTGATTGGGTTTAGTTTGTTGTGGTAAGGGTTAGCTGGTGATGATTTAGAGTAGCCGAAGTAATTTAGGTGAGTCTGGCATAGTTTGTTATGATTTGTACACCTTTTTTTGTAATTTTAAGATGACATGGTTTGGTTTGTTGTGGTAAGGGATAGTTGGGGGTGATTTACGGTAGCCGAAGTTATTTAGGTGATTCTGGTATAGTTTGTTATGATTTTTAGCATTTTTTTGTAATTTTAAAGTGATTGGGCTTAGTTTGTTGCCGTAAAGGGTAGTTGGGGGTGATTTTTGATAGCCGAAGTAATTTAGGTGAGTTTGGCTTAGTTTGCTATGGTTAGTAGCATTTTTTTGTAATTTAAAAATGATTGGGTTTAGTTTGTTGTGGTAAGGATTAGTTGGTGATGATTTATGGTAGCCGAAGTAATTTAGGTGAGTTTGGCATAGTTTGCTATGCTTAGTAGCATTTTTTTCTAATTTAAAAGTGATTGGGTTTAGTTTGTTGTGGTAAGGGTTAGTTGGTGATGATTTAGAGAAGCCGAAGTAATTTAGGTGAGTCTGGCATAGTTTGTTATGATTTGTACACTTTTTTTTGTAATTTTGAGATGATATAGTTTGGTTTGTTGTGGTAAGGGATGGTTGGGGGTGATTTACGGTAGCCGAAGTAATTTAGGTGATTCTGGTATAGTTTGTTATAATTTTTAGCATTTTTTGTAATTTTAAAGTGATTGGGCTTAGTTTGTTGCTGTAAAGTGTATTTGGGGGTGATTTTTGATAGCCGAAGTAATTTAGGTGAGTTTGGCATAGTTTGCTATGGTTAGTAGCATTTTTTTGTAATTTAAAAGTGATTGGGTTTTGTTTGTTGTGGTAAGGGTGAGTTGGTGATGATTTAGAGTAGCCGAAGTAATTTAGGTGAGTCTGGCATAGTTTGTTATGATTTGTACACCTTTTTTTGTAATTTTAAGATGGTATGGTTTGGTTTGTTGTGGTAGAGGATAGTTGGGGGTGATTTACGGTAGCCGAAGTAATTTAGGTGATTCTGGTATAGTTTGTTATGATTTTTAGCATTTTTTTGTAATTTTAAAGTGATTGGGCCTAGTTTGTTGCTGTAAAGTGTATTTGGGGGTGATTTTTGATAGCCGAAGTAGTTTAGATGAGTTTGGCATAGTTTTCTATGGTTAGTAGCATTTTTTTGTAATTTAAAAGTGATTGGGTTTAGTGTGTTGTGGTAAGGGTTAGTTGGTGATGATTTATGGTAGCCGAAGTAATTTAGGTGAGTTTGGCATAGTTTGCTATGGTTAGTAGCATTTTTTTGTAATTCAAAAGTGATTGGATTTAGTTTGTTGTCGTAAGGGTTAGTTGGTGATGATTTAGAGTAGCCGAAGTAATTTAGGTGAGTCTGGCATAGTTTGTTATGATTTGTACACCTTTTTTTTGTAATTTTAAGATGATATGGTTCGGTTTGTTGTGGTAAGGGATGGTTGGGGGTGATTTACGATAGCTGAAGTAATTTAGGTGATTCTGGTATAATTTGTTATGATTTTTAGCATTTTTTTGAAATTTTAAAGTGATTGGGCTTAGTTTGTTGCTGTAAAGTGTATTTGGGGGTGATTTTTGATAGCCGAAGTAATTTAGGTGAGTTTAGCATAGTTTGCTATGTTAAGTAGCATTTTTTTGTAATTTAAAAGTGATTGGGTTTAGTTTGTGGTGGTAAGGGTTAGTTGGTGATGATTTTTGGTAGCCGAAGTAATTTAGGTTAGTTTGGCATAGTTTGCTATGGTTAGTAGCATTTTTTTGTAATTTAAAAGTGATTGGGTTTAGTTTGTTGTGTAAGGGTTAGTTGGTGATGATTTAGAGTAGCCGAAGTAATTTAGGTGAGTCTGGCATAGTTTGTTATGATTTGTACACCTTTTTTTGTAATTTTAAGATGATATGGTGTGGTTTGTTGTGGTAAGGGATAGTTGGGGGTGATTTACGGTAGCCGAAGTAATTTAGATGATTCTGGTATAGTTTGTTATGATTTTTAGCATTTTATTGTTATTTTAAAGTGATTGGGCTTAGTTTGTTGCTGTAAAGTGTATTTGGGGGTGATTTTTGATAGCCGAAGTAATTTAGGTGAGTTTGGCATAGTTTGCTATGGTTAGTAGCATTTTTTTGTAATTTAAAAGTGATTGGGTTTTGTTTGTTGTGGTAAGGGTGAGTTGGTGATGATTTAGAGTAGCCGAAGTAATTTAGGTGAGTCTGGCATAGTTTGTTATGATTTGTACACCTTTTTTTGTAATTTTAAGATGGTATGGTTTGGTTTGTTGTGGTAAGGGATAGTTGGGGGTGATTTACGGTAGTCGAAGTAATTTAGGTGATTCTGGTATAGTTTGTTATGATTTTTAGCACTTTTTTGTAATTTTAAAGTGATTGGGCCTAGTTTGTTGCTGTAAAGTGTATTTGGGGTTGATTTTTGATAGCCGAAGTAGTTTAGATTAGTTTGGCATAGTTTGCTATGGTTAGTAGCATTTTTTTGTAATTTAAAAGTGATTGGGTTTAGTTTGTTGTGGTAAGGGTTAGTTGGTGATGATTTATGGTAGCCGAAGTAATTTAGGTGAGTTTGGAATAGTTTGCTATGGTTAGTAGCATTTTTTTGTAATTTAAAATTGATTGGATTTAGTTTGTTGTGGTAAGGGTTGGTTGGTGATGATTTAGAGTAGCCGAAGTAATTTAGGTGAGTCTGGCATAGTTTGTTATGATTTGTACACCTTTTTTTTGTAATTTTAAGATGATATGGTTCGGTTTGTTGTGGTAAGGGATGGTTGGGGGTGATTTACGGTAGCTGAAGTAATTTAGGTGATTCTGGTATAATTTGTTATGATTTTTAGCATTTTTTTAAAATTTTAAAGTGATTGGGCTTAGTTTGTTGCTGTAAAGTGTATTTGGGGGTGATTTTTGATAGCAGAAGTAATTTAGGTGAGTTTGGCATAGTTTGCTATGGTTAGTAGCATTTTTTTGTAATTTAAAATTGATTGGATTTAGTTTGTTGTGGTAAGGGTTAGTTAGTGATGATTTATTGTAGCCGAAGTAATTTAGGTGAGTCTGGCATAGTTTGTTATGATTTGTACACTTTTTTTGTAATTTTAAGATGATATGGTTTGGTTTGTTGTAGTAAGGGATGGTTGGGGGTGATTTACGGTAGCCGAAGTAATTTAGGTGATTCTGGTATAGTTTGTTATGATTTTTAGCATTTTTTTGTAATTTTAAAGTGATTGGGTTTAGTTTGTTGTGGTAAGGGTTAGTTGGTGATGATTTAGAGTAGCCGAAGTAATTTAGGTGAGTCTGGCATAGTTTGTTATGATTTGAACACCTTTTTTTGTAATTTTAAGATAATATGGTTTGGTTTGTTGTGGTAAAGAATGGTTGGGGGTGATTTACGGTAGCCGAAGTAATTTAGGTGATTCTGGTATAGTTTGTTATGATTTTTATAATTTTTTTGTAATTTTAAAGTGATTGGGCTTAGTTTGTTGCTGTAAAGTGTAGTTGGGGGTGGTTTTTGATAGGCGAAGTAATTTAGGTAAGTTTGGCATAGTTTGCTATGGTTAGTAGCATTTTTTGTAATTAAAAGTGATTGGGTTTAGTTTGTTGTGATAAGGGTTACTTGGTGATGATTTATGGTAGCCGAAGTAATTTAGGTGAGTTTGGCATAGTTTGCTATGGTTAGTAGCATTTTTTTGTAATTTAAAAGTGATTGGGTTTAGTTTGTTGTGGTAAGGGTTAGTTGGTGATGACTTAGAGTAGCCGAAGTAATTTAGGTGAGTCTGGCATAGTTTGTTATGATTTGTACACTTTTTTTTGTAATTTTAAGATTATATGGCTTGGTTTGTTGTGGTAAGGGATGGTTGGGGGTGATTTACGGTAGCCGAAGTAATTTAGGTGATTCTGGTATAGTTTGTTATGATTTTTAGCATTTTTTTGTAATTTTAAAGTGATTGGGTTTAGTTTGTTGTGGTAAGGGTTAGTTGGTGATGATTTAGAGTAGCCGAAGTAATTTAGGTGAGTCTGGCATAGTTTGTTATGATTTGTACACCTTTTTTTGTAATTTTAAGATGATATGGTTTAATTTGTTGTGGTAAGGGATAGTTGGGTGTGATTTACGGTAGCCGAAGTAATTTAGGTGATTCTGGTGTAGTTTGTTATGATTTTTAGCATTTTTTTGTAATTTTAAAGTGATTGGGATTAGTTTGTTGCTGTAAAGTGTAGTTGGGGGTGATTTTTGATAGCCGAAGTAATTTAGGTGAATTTGGCATAGTTTGCTATGTTAAGTAGCATTTTTTTGTAATTTAAAAGTGATTGGGTTTAGTTTGTTGTGGTAAGGGTTAGTTGGTGATGATTTATGGTAGCCGAAGTAATTTAGGTGAGTTTGGCATAGTTTGCTATGGTTAGTAGCATTTTTTTGTAATTAAAAGTGATTGGGTTTAGTTTGTTGTGGTAAGGGTTAGTTGGTGATGATTTAGAGTAGCCGAAGTAATTTAGGTGAGTCTGGCATAGTTTGTTATGATTTGTACACCTTTTTTTGTAATTTTAAGATGATATGGTTTGGTTTGTTGTGGTAAGGGATAGTTGGGGGTGATTTACGGTAGCCGAAGTAATTTAGGTGATTCTGGTATAGTTTGTTATGATTTTTAGCATTTTATTGTAATTTTAAAGTGATTGGGCTTAGTTTGTTGCTGTAAAGTGTAGTTGTGGGTGATTTTTGATAGCCGAAGTAATTTATGTGAGTTTGGCATAGTTTGCTATGGTTAGTAGCATTTTTTTGTAATTTAAAAGTGATTGGGTTTAGTTTGTTGTGGTAAGGGTTAGTTGGTGATGATTTATGGTAGCCGAAGTAATTTAGGTGAGTTTGGCATAGTTTGCTATGGTTAGTAGCATTTTTTTGTAATTTAAAAGTGATTGGGTTTAGTTTGTTGTGGTAAGGGTTAGTTGGTGATGATTTATGGTAGCCGAAGTAATTAATGTGAATTTGGCATAGTTTGCTATGGTTAGTAGCATTTTTTTGTAATTTAAAAGTGATTGGGTTTAGTTTGTTGTGGTAAGGGTTAGTTGGTGATGATTTAGAGTATCCGAAGTAATTTAGGTGAGTCTGGCATAGTTTGTTATGATTTGTACACCTTTTTTTTATTTTAAGATGATATGGTTTGGTTTGTTGTGGTAAGGGATAGTTGGAGGTGATTTACGGTAGCCGAAGTAATTTAGGTGATTCTGGTATAGTTTGTTATGATTTTTAGCATTTTTTTGTAATTTTAAAGTGATTGGGCTTAGTTTGTTGCCGTAAAGGGTAGTGGGGGGTGATTTTTGATAGCCGAAGTAATTTAGGTGAGTTTGGCATAGTCTGCTATGGTTAGTAGCATTTTTTTGTAATTTAAAAGATATTGGGTTTAGTTTGTTGTGGTAAGGGTTAGTTGGTGATGATTTATGGTAGCCGAAGTAATTTAGGTGAGTTTGGCATAGTTTGCTATGGTTAGTAGCATTTTTTTGTAATTTAAAAGTGATTGGGTTTAGTTTGTTGTGGTAAGGGTTAGTTGGTGATGATTTAGAGTAGCCGAAGTAATTTAGGTGAGTCTGGCATAGTTTGTTATGATTTGTACACCTTTTTTTGTAATTTTAAGATAATATGGTTTGGTTTGTTGTGGTAAGGGATGGTTGGGGGTGATTTACGGTAGCCGAAGTAATTTAGGTGATTCTGGTATAGTTTGTTATGATTTTTATAATTTTTTTGTAATTTTAATGTGATTGGGCTTAGTTTGTTGCTGTAAAGTGTAGTTGGGGGTGGTTTTTGATAGGCGAAGTAATTTAGGTGAGTTTGGCATAGTTTGCTATGGTTAGTAGCATTTTTTGTAATTAAAAGTGATTGGGTTTAGTTTGTTGTGATAAGGGTTACTTGGTGATGATTTATGGTAGCCGAAGTAATTTAGGTGAGTTTGGCATAGTTTGCTATGGTTAGTAGCATTTTTTTGTAATTTAAAAGTGATTGGGTTTAGTTTGTTGTGGTAAGGGTTAGTTGGTGATGATTTAGAGTAGCCGAAGTAATTTAGGTGAGTCTGGCATAGTTTGTTATGATTTGTACACCTTTTTTGTAATTTTAAGATGATATGGTTTGGTTTGTTGTGGTAAGGGATAGTTGGAGGTGATTTACGGTAGCCGAAGTAATTTTGGAGATTCTGGTATAGTTTGTTATGATTTTTAGCATTTTTATGTAATTTTAAAGTGATTGGGCTTAGTTTGTTGCTGTAAAGTGTAGTTGGGGGTGATTTTTGATAGCCGAAGTAATTTAGGTGAGTTTGGCATAGTTTGCTAAGGTTAGTAGCATTTTTTTGTAATTTAAAAGTGATTGGGTTTAGTTTGTAGTGGTAAGGGTTAGTTGGTGATGATTTATGGTAGCCGAAGTAATTTAGGTGAGTTTGGCATAGTTTGCTATAGTTAGTAGCATTTTTTTGTAATTTAAAAGTGATTGGGTTTAGTTTGTTGTGGTAAAGGTTAGTTGGTGATGATTTATGGTAGCCGAAGTAATTAATGTGAATTTGGCATAGTTTGCTATGGTTAGTAGCATTTTTTTGTAATTTAAAAGTGATTGGGTTTAGTTTGTTGTGGTAAGGGTTAGTTGGTGATGATTTAGAGTAGCCGAAGTAATTTAGGTGAGTCTGGCATAGTTTGTTATGATTTGTACACCTTTTTTTTTATTTTAAGATGATATGGTTTGGTTTGTTGTGGTAAGGGATAGTTGGAGGTGATTTACGGTAGCCGAAGTAATTTAGGTGATTCTGGTATAGTTTGTTATGATTTTTAGCATTTTTTTGTAATTTTAAAGTGATTGGGCTTAGTTTGTTGCCGTAAAGGGTAGTTGGGGGTGATTTTTGATAGCCGAAGTAATTTAGGTGAGTTTGGCATAGTTTGCTATGGTTAGTAGCATTTTTTTGTAATTTAAAAGATATTGGGTTTAGTTTGTTGTGGTAAGGGTTAGTTGGTGATGATTTATGGTAGCCGAAGTAATTTAGGTGAGTTTGGCATAGTTTGCTATGGTTAGTAGCATTTTTTTGTAATTTAAAAGTGATTGGGTTTAGTTTGTTGTGGTAAGGGTTAGTTGGTGATGATTTAGAGTAGCCGAAGTAATTTAGGTGAGTCTGGCATAGTTTGTTATGATTTGTACACCTTTTTTTGTAATTTTAAGATAATATGGTTTGGTTTGTTGTGGTAAGGGATGGTTGGGGGTGATTTACGGTAGCCGAAGTAATTTAGGTGATTCTGGTATAGTTTGTTATGATTTTTATAATTTTTTTGTAATTTTAAAGTGATTGGGCTTAGTTTGTTGCTGTAAAGTGTAGTTGGGGGTGGTTTTTGATAGGCGAAGTAATTTAGGTGAGTTTGGCATAGTTTGCTATGGTTAGTAGCATTTTTTGTAATTAAAAGTGATTGGGTTTAGTTTGTTGTGATAAGGGTTACTTGGTGATGATTTATGGTAGCCGAAGTAATTTAGGTGAGTTTGGCATAGTTTGCTATGGTTAGTAGCATTTTTTTGTAATTTAAAATTGATTGGGTTTAGTTTGTTGTGGTAAGGGTTAGTTGGTGATGATTTAGAGTAGCCGAAGTAATTTAGGTGAGTCTGGCATAGTTTGTTATGATTTGTACACTTTTTTTTGTAATTTTAAGATGATATAGTTTGGTTTGTTGTGGTAAGGGATGGTTGGGGGTGATTTACGGTAGCCGAAGTAATTTAGGTGATTCTGGTATAGTTTGTTATGATTTTTAGCATTTTTTTGTAATTTTAAAGTGATTGGGTTTAGTTTGTTGTGGTAAGGGTTAGTTGGTGATGATTTAGAGTAGCCGAAGTAATTTAGGTGAGTCTGGCATAGTTTGTTATGATTTGTACACCTTTTTTTGTAATTTTAAGATGATATGGTTTAATTTGTTGTGGTAAGGGATAGTTGGGTGTGATTTACGGTAGCCGAAGTAATTCAGGTGATTCTGGTGTAGTTTGTTATGATTTTTAGCATTTTTTTGTAATTTTAAAGTGATTGGGCTTAGTTTGTTGCTGTAAAGTGTAGTTGGGGGTGATTTTTGATAGCCGAAGTAATTTAGGTGAATTTGGCATAGTTTGCTATGTTAAGTAGCATTTTTTTGTAATTTAAAAGTGATTGGGTTTAGTTTGTTGTGGTAAGGGTTAGTTGGTGATGATTTATGGTAGCCGAAGTAATTTAGGTGAGTTTGGCATAGTTTGCTATGGTTAGTAGCATTTTTTTGTAATTTAAAAGTGATTGGGTTTAGTTTGTTGTGGTAAGGGTTAGTTGGTGATGATTTAGAGTAGCCGAAGTAATTTAGGTGAGTCTGGCATAGTTTGTTATGATTTGTACACCTTTTTTTGTAATTTTAAGATGATATGGTTTGGTTTGTTGTGGTAAGGGATAGTTGGAGGTGATTTACGGTAGCCGAAGTAATTTAGGTGATTCTGGTATAGTTTGTTATGATTTTTAGCATTTTTTTGTAATTTTAAAGTGATTGGGCTTAGTTTGTTGCCGTAAAGGGTAGTTGGGGGTGATTTTTGATAGCCGAAGTAATTTAGGTGAGTTTGGCATAGTTTGCTATGGTTAGTAGCATTTTTTTGTAATTTAAAAGATATTGGGTTTAGTTTGTTGTGGTAAGGGTTAGTTGGTGATGATTTATGGTAGCCGAAGTAATTTAGGTGAGTTTGGCATAGTTTGCTATGGTTAGTAGCATTTTTTTGTAATTTAAAAGTGATTGGGTTTAGTTTATTGTGGTAAGGGTTAGTTGGTGATGATTTAGAGTAGCCGAAGTAATTTAGGTGAGTCTGGCATAGTTTGTTATGATTTGTACACCTTTTTTTGTAATCTATATATATAAAGCGAAGTGTCCTCACTGACACACTCATCTACACATCTACACATTCACTGATTCACCGACAACCCACAGCCCAAACCGTGAGGGCTGGCGACTTGAAATTTTAGACACGGGTGTATCATGTGCCGAAACTGAACACTAAGAAGGGATTTTGCGAAATTCGGCCCGGTTCCTTTGTAATTCAATAAAAACCGGCTAAAATAAACAAAAAATGATCCGATCGCGGAGATCGTGTTTATGTTAGAAGCACGTATCTAGCCAAAACAACTTCGACGACGGGCGACCGGTTTACATTAAAAGCACTTATTTAACCTAAACAATTTCAACGTCGAGTTTCTGCTTTCGTGATCATACTTTTGCCGTACCTAGCGAGGCCGCCGATATTTCAATTATAATTTTGATTTTAATTATAATGTCGATCCGTGACTCAATTAAAAATTACCAAATCACTCCAAATTTAATCCGTCAACATTAAACATCCTCAAATATCTCTTACCACTGCAAACTTTACCAAATCAACCCCAAAAAATTCCCGAACTAAGCCAAACTGACATAAATTAGATCCGTTATCTTAAATCATCCCTTACCACCCTTTAGCAACCCCAAGTAACTCCAATCACTTTAAAATAAAACAAAATGACACAAATCATAGCAAACTATGCCTAACTCACCTAAATTACTTCGGCTACCATAAATCACCCCCAACTACCCCTTACCACCCCAAACTCAGCCCAATCACTTTAAAATTACAAAAAATGTTACAAGCAATATCAAACTATGCCAAACTCATCTAAATTACTTCGGCTTCCATTAATCACCCCCAACTACCCCTACCTCCCCAAAATAGGCTCAATCACCTTAAAATTACAAAAAAATTCTACAAACCGTAGCAAACTGTGCCAAACTCCCCTAAATTACTTCGGCTACCATAAATCACCCCCAGCTACCCCTTACAACCCCAAAATAAGCCCAATCACTTTAAAATTACAAAAAATTCTACAAACCATACCAAACTCACTTAAATTACTTCGGCTATCATAAATCACCCCGAACTACCCCTTACAACCCCAAAATAAGCCCAATCACTTTAAAATTACAAAATATTCAACAAATCATAGCAAACTATGCCTAACTCACCTAAATTACTTCGACTACCATAAATCACCCCCAACTACCCCTTACCACCCCAAAATAAGCCCAATCACTTTAAAATTACAAAAAATACTACAAACCATAGCAAACTATGCCAAACTCACTTAAATTACTTCGGCTATCATAAATCACCCCGAACTACCCCTTACAACCCCAAAATAAGCCCAATCACTTTAAAATTACAAAATATTCAACAAATCATAGCAAACTATGCCTAACTCACCTAAATTACTTCGGCTTCCATTAATCACCCCCAACTACCCCTTACCTCCCCAAAATAAGCCCAATCACTTTAAAATTATAAAAAATGCTACAAACCATAGCAAACTATGCCAAACTCACTTAAATTACTTCGGCTATCATAAATCACCCCCAACTACCCCTTACCACCCCTAACTCATCCCAATCACTTTAAAATTACAAAAAATGCTAGAAACCATAGCAAACTATGCCTAACTCACCTAAATTACTTCGGCTAACATAAATCACCCCCAACTACCCCTTACTACCCCAAAATAAGCCCAATCACTTTAAAATTATAAAAAATGCTACAAACCATAGCAAACTATGCCAAACTCCCCTAAATTACTTCGGCTACCATAAATCACCCCGAACTACCCCTTACAACCCCAAAATAAACCCAATCACTTTAAAATTACAAAATATTCAACAAATCATAGCAAACTATGATGCCTAACTCACCTAAATTACTTCGGCTACCATAAATCACCCCGAACTACCCCTTACAACCCCAAAATAAGCCCAATCACTTTAAAATTACAAAATATTCAACAAATCATAGCAAACTATGCCTAACTCACCTAAATTACTTCGACTACCATAAATCACCCCCAACTACCCCTTACCACCCCAAAATAAGCCCAATCACTTTAAAATTATAAAAAATGCTACAAACCATAGCAAACTATGCCAAACTCACTTAAATTACTTCGGCTATCATAAATCACCCCCAACTACCCCTTACCACCCCTAACTCATCCCAATCACTTTAAAATTACAAAAAATGCTAGAAACCATAGCAAACTATGCCTAACTCACCTAAATTACTTCGGCTAACATAAATCACCCCCAACTACCCCTTACTACCCCAAAATAAGCCCAATCACTTTAAAATTATAAAAAATGCTACAAACCATAGCAAACTATGCCAAACTCCCCTAAATTACTTCGGCTACCATAAATCACCCCGAACTACCCCTTACAACCCCAAAATAAACCCAATCACTTTAAAATTACAAAATATTCAACAAATCATAGCAAACTATGATGCCTAACTCACCTAAATTACTTCGGCTACCATAAATCACCCCCAACTACCCCTTACCACCCCAAAATAAGCCCAATCACTTTAAAATTACAAAAAATGCTACAAACCATAGCAAACTATGCCAAACTCACTTAAATTACTTTGGTTTCTATAAATCACCCCCAACTACCCCTTACCACCCCAAAATAGGCTCAATCACTTTAAAGTTACAAAAAAATTCTACAAACCGTAGCAAACTATGCCAAACTCCCCTAAATTACTTCGGCTACCATAAATCACCCCGAACTACCCCTTACAACCCCAAAATAAGCCCAATCACTTTAAAATTACAAAATATTCAACAAATCATAGCAAACTATGCCTAACTCACCTAAATTACTTCGGCTACCATAAATCACCCCCAACTACCCCTTACCACCCCAAAATAAGCGCAATCACTTTAAAATTACGAAAAATGCTACAAGCCATAGCAAACTATCTCAAACTCACCTGAATTACTTCGGCTACCATAAATCACCCCCAACTACCCTTTACCACCCCAAACTAAGCCCAATCACTTTAAAATTACAAAAAATGCTACAAACCATAGCAAACTATTCCAAACTCACCTAAATTACTTCGGCTACCATAAATCACCCCCAACTACCCCTTACCGCCCCAAAATTAGCCTAATCACTTTAAAATTACAAAAATGCTACAAAACATAGCAAGCTATGCCAAACTCACTTAAATTACTTCGGCTACCATAAATTAATAATCGTTTTCAATCAAAATCTTCTATTTGGTTGTGTTATTTATAAATGATTTATCGTATTAAATCATAAAATATTAATAAATATCTGCACATAAAATATATTGTTCCGACTAATAGTCGTTATTCTGAATATTAAATATGCTGATACCTATTTTGATTCTCTTCCACCTTCCAATAAATATTTGTTCCAGTTGAGATGCAAACATGAACGTATTTCTGAATTGCAACACGCTGACGGGGCAAGCCCTACCTTTTCAACATGCGTGCATTTGTATAAACAGCTCTATGGTTTTTAACTTTAAAGAGGTATAAAAGCGGTGTAAGCGCTAGAGTTTCGTAAAAATATCTGAAAAATTCGAAATTCTGCAATTGAATCAGAACTATCTTTGTGTTCGATAGTAAATTTATACTTGGAGTGGCACTGCCAACCCTGCCACCCCTGACGAGGCACCTGCTGACTACTCTCCTTCCAGGGAAACTTTATAAATCAACGTCAAAATAATTTAGGGCGCCTGAATGTGAAAATATCACTGTGTAATAAGTTCAGACTGACATGGAACACTTGAAATTTCGATATTTGTGTGTAATTCGTCACAGGTCCATGAAGGAATGCATGTTAATGTAAACAAGTGTTAGTTTGTCGGAGAGACCGAATAAGATTTTTAACATTCCTGTCAAAATATTTATTTACTTTAGAATGTTAATTTCTTAAATTGATTTTGTGAAAATTATGACGGGCCATACGAGTACACCTGTGCGAGTATTATTTGGTACATACAAATTAATCTCTTTTGTTATCCAAATTGTTTTTATACGCACTAGGCACGTGCACCTCATATAATTGTGAAAATTGCTGCTTCAGCGTCTGGATCGCTGGTACTCAACGTCGCCAAGGTCGAGGCGACGCATCGGTATTCAAAGTTCTATCGCTATTAAATAAATTATTTTATTCCCGATATTCCCGATTTGTTCTTGCCGTTAACCACAACTCTCCCCAATCGATTTTCGAAAAATTTCCAGCGTCGGACCGGACTTCACTTATTATCGTACGCTAATTTTTACGTTCAGTTAATGATAGTGGTGTATTTGTTCTTCACCAAACCTGCTCCGGCCGAAATCCGAAATTTTAACTGACATCATACGCTTAAGTATTGTATGCTTATACACGATTTATTTACACTATTTATTTTACGTACATTGCGTACATTATTGTTCTGCATTATTTATAACTAAGATGGAGCAGTTTGAAAATCTAATAGTAAGCGGAGAACAAATACCACCACGTATAATTCCCGTGAAAAGTGATGGAAATAGTCTTTCTTACTATCTTTCCTATTGCTTTTTTAATACCGGAAATAGAGCTCAAGAGCGAAGAATAACTTCGACTTTTTTTATACATAATTCCTAAATACTTCGTTTTTATGGTGTAAAATGTTGTATTTATATATTTCAACATTGTCTTTAACGTTGTCAGAGAACTAAATGGGAATAATTTGGAATAATTTAGCTTCTATGTCAACTCTCCTTCTCTTGAAACTTTTGAAAACAACGACAAAATTCTTTAGGGCGCCGGGATTTGAAAATATAACTCTGTGTAATAAGTTTAGACTGACTAGAGTGAAAAGAAAGGAGCTTGCATCCAGAAACGAAATTAAATGAAACACTTGAAGTTGAAATATTTGTTTGTAATTCGTCACAAGTCCATGAGGGAATGCGTGTTAATGTAAACAAATGTGAGTTTATTGGAGAGGCCGAATAAGATTTTTACATTATTGAAGCAGCTGGAGCCTGCCACGTCAAGGGCAAGGTCAGAAACGTGAAAAGGCGATGCTCGATTTAGTTTGATTGAGTGTCTATGCAGAAATTCGCACATACCAAGCGTTGGATAAGCCTTTCTTATCGTTTCTTAGAATTCGAGAATTGCTGGTTCAGCGTGTGGAGCAGTACTCGATCGCGGTGTTTAATTTTAACACAACTACAATTGTGAAAATTGCTGCTCCAGCGTCGGAAACTGTTCGCAAAGTCGCCAAATTCGATGAGGCGACGCATCAGTGTTCGAAGGTCTACCGCTATCAAATAAAGTATTTTAATTTAACATTTGATCCTCGCGTTAACCAAATCTGCCCCCAATCAATTTTCGAAAAATTATCAGCATCGGACCGGACTCCACTTATATTTGTACGCTAATTTTTACGTTTAGTTAATGATAGTGGTGTATTTGTTTTTCACCAAATTTGCCCCGAAATTTTCACCGTTGTATGTACCAGATATCACTGACATTCATACCATAAGCGCTAAATTTTCGTGAAAATATCTGAAAAATTCATAATTCTGCAACTGAATTACAGAACTAATTTTGTGTTCGATAGTAAATTTATACTTGGAGTGGCACTGCCAACCCTGCCACCCCTGACGAGCCCCACTGCTGACTACTTTCCTTCCAGAAAAATTTTTGAAATCAGCGGCAAAATAAAGTTAGGGCATTTGGATGTGAAAATATCACTATGTAATAAGTTCAGACTGACAAGAGTGAAAAAAACCGCTTGCATCCAGAAACGAAATCAAATGGAACACTTGAACACAATTTAGATATTTGTTTGTAATTCGTCACAGGTCCATGAAGGCATGCATGTTAATATAAACAAGAGTTAGTATGTCGGAGATGCCGAATAAGATTTTTACACCCACCACATTCCCGTCAAAATATTTATTTACTTTAGTTGTTAATTCATTTTGTGCAAATTATGACGGGCCAGTCGAGTACACCTGCGCGAGTATTATTTGGTAATCCAAATTCTTTTAATACGCACTAGGCACGTGCACCTAATATAATTGTTAAAATTGCTGCTTCAGCGTCTGGAACGCTGGTACTCAACGTCGCCAAGGTCGAGGCGACGCATCAGTATTCGAAGTTCTATCGCTATTAAATTAATTTTTTTAATATAATATTCCCGATTTGTTCTTGACGTTAAGTAAATATCTCCCCAATCGATTTTCGAAAAATTACCATCGTCGTACCGGTCTCCACTTATATACCGTACGCTAATTTTTACGTTCATTTAATGATAGTGGTGTATTTGATCTTCACCAAACCTGCTCCGGCCAAAATCCGAAATTTGCAGTTTTACCCGATTTCACTGACATCATAAGTAATGTGTGCTTATACACGATTTACACTATTTATTTTATGTACATTGTGTTCATTATTGTTCTGCATTATTTATAACTAAGATGGAGGAATAGTAAGCGGTGTACAAATACCACCACGTATAATTCCTCTGAAAAGTGATGGAAATAGTCTTTTTTACTACCTTTCCTATTGCATTTTATTACCGAAAATAGAGCTCAAGAGGTTCGCACTATAATTGTTCATTTTTAAATTACCAAATTTTCTGTATATTTTACCTGAATACGTTAAACACCCCTAAACATAATGTACCATTCCAAACTACTCTCAAAAATCATACACTTGCCATTCCAAACTACCCCACATCAACCTAAAATGTAAAAAAATTACGAATCACAAGCAAACTACGCTAAACTCGCATAAATTACTTCGACTTCCGCTATATCACCCCAACCACTTCTTACCAAGCCAAACTAAACCCAATCGCATTAAAATTACCAAAAGTTTCGTTTAATCCGCCAAAGCTAAACCCCGCCAAACATCAATAACCATTCAAAACAATCCCCAAAAATATCTTATCATCCGAAACTACATCAAATACATCGTTTTTATGGTGTGAAATTATGTATTTATATATTTCAACATTCTTCGACGACATTCTTTAACGTTGTTAGAGAACTAAATGGGAATAATTTGGAATAGTTCAGCTTCTCTGTCAACTCTCCTTCTCTTGAAGAGTGAAAAAGAGTGAAAAAAAAGGAGCTTGCACCCAGAAACGAAATTATCGTAATTTTCCAAATCATATTGAAGTACCCGGTCCTGGCAATGCAGGTTAATTTCAGCAAATTTGTTTATTTTGTGATTGGAAAAGTAGAGCATTCCTGTTTAATTGTATTATAATGTCGATTAGTCTACATCACAAATACACCACTTTTGTCAACACTGCGTTTATTTAATCTAAGTCCGGGCAACGCCGGGTACATTCAGCTAGTCTATATATATAAAGCGAAGTGTCCTCACTGACACACTCATTCATTCACTCATTCATCTACACACTGATTCATAATCAACCCACAGCCCAAACCGTGAGGGCTGGAGACTTGAAATTTTAGACACGGGTGTATCATGTGCCGAAACTGAACACTAAGAAGGGATTTTGCGAAATTCGGCCCGGTTCCTTTGTAATTCAATAAAAACCGGCTAAAATAAACAAAAAATGATCGGATCGCGGAGACCGTGTTTATGTTAGAAGCACGTATCTAGCCAAAACAACTTCGACGACGGGCGACCGGTTTACATTAAAAGCACTTATTTAACCTAAACAATTTCAACGTCGAGTTTCTGCTTTCGTGATCATACTTTTGCCGTACCTAGCGAGGCCGCAGATATTTCAATTATAATTTTGATTTCAATTATAATGTCGATCCGTGACTCAATTAAAAATTACCAAACCACTCCAAATTTAATCCGTCAACATTAAACATCCTCAAATATCTCTTACCACTGCAAACTTTACCAAATCAACCCCAAAAAATTCCCGAACTATGCCAAACTGACATAAACTAGATCCGTTATTTTAAATCATCCCTTACCACCCCTTAGCAACCCCAAGTAACTCCAATCAGTTTAAAATAAAACAAAATGACACAAATCATAGCAGACTATTTCGAACACACACATATTATTTCGTCTACCAAAAATCACCCCCAACTACCCCTTACTACCCCAAAATAAGCCCAATCACTTTAAAATTACAAAAAATGCTACAAACCATAGCAAACTATGCCAAACTCACTTAAATTACTTCGGCTAACATAAATCACCCCCAACAACCCCTTACTACCCCAAAATAAGCCCAATCACTTTAAAATTACAAAAAATGCTACAAACCATAGCAAACTATGCCAAACTCAATTAAATTACTTCGGCTATCATAAATCACCCCCAACTACCCCTTACCACCCCTAACTCATCCCAATCACTTTAAAATTACAAAAAATGCTACAAACCATAGCAAACTATGCCTAACTCACTTAAATTACTTCGGCTAACATAAATCACCCCCAACTACCCCTTACCACCCCTAACTCATCCCAATCACTTTAAAATTACAAAAAATGCTACAAACCATAGCAAACTATGCCTAACTCACCAAAATTACTTCGGCTAACATAAATCACCCCCAACAACCCCTTACTACCCCAAAATAAGCCCAATCACTTTAAAATTACAAAAAATGCTACAAACCATAGCAAACTATGCCAAACTCACTTAAATAACTTCGGCTATCATAAATCACCCCCAACTACCCCTTACCACCCCTAACTCATCCCAATCACTTTAAAATTACAAAAAATGCTGCAAACCATAGCAAACTATGCCTAACTCACTTAAATTACTTCGGCTAACATAAATCACCCCCAACTACCCCTTACCACCCCTAACTCATCCCAATCACTTTAAAATTACAAAAAATGCTACAAACCATAGCAAACTATGCCTAACTCACCCAAATTACTTCGGCTAACATAAATCACCCCCAACAACCCCTTACTACCCCAAAATAAGCCCAATCACTTTAAAATTACAAAAAATGCTACAAACCATAGCAAACTATGCCAAACTCACTTAAATTACTTCGGCTATCATAAATCACCCCCAACTACCCCTTACCACTCCTAACTCATCCCAATCACTTTAAAATTACAAAAAATGCTACAAACCATAGCAAACTATGCCTAACTCACCTAAATTACTTCGGCTAACATAAATCTCCACTTACAACCCCTCACTACCCCAATATAAGCCCAATCACTTTAAAATTACAAAAAATGCTACAAACCATAGCAAACTATGCCAAACTCACTTAAATTACTTCGGCTATCATAAATCACCCCCAACTACCCCCTTACCACCCCTAACTCATCCCAATCACTTTAAAATTACAAAAAATGCTACAAACCATAGCAAACTATGCCTAACTCACCTAAATTACTTCGGCTAACATAAATCACCCCCAACAACCTCTTACTACCCCAAAATAAGCCCAATCACTTTAAAATTACAAAAAAATGCTACAAACTATAGCAAACTATGCCTAACTCACCTAAATTACTTCGGCTACCATAAATCACCCCCAACTACCCCTTACCACCCCAAAATAAGCCGAATCACTTTAAAATTACAAAAAATGCTACAAACCATAGCAAACTATGCCAAACTCACCTAAATTACTTCGGCTAACATAAATCACCCCCAACAACCCCTTACTACCCCAAAATAAGCCCAATCACTTTAAAATTACAAAAAATGCTACAAACCATAGCAAACTATGCCAAACTCACTTAAATTACTTCGGCTATCATAAATCACCCCCAACTACCCCTTACCACCCCTAACTCATCCCAATCACTTTAAAATTACAAAAAATGCTACAAACCATAGCAAACTATGCCTAACTCACCCAAATTACTTCGGCTAACATAAATCACCCCCAACAACCCCTTACTACCCCAAAACAAGCCCAATCACTTTAAAAGTACAAAAAATGCTACAAACCATAGCAAACTATGCCAAACTCACTTAAATTACTTCGGCTATCATAAATCACCCCCAACTACCCCTTACCACCCCAAACTCAGCCCCATCACTTTAAAATTACAAAAAATGTTACAAGCCATATCAAACTATGCCAAACTCATCTAAATTACTTTGGCTTCCATAAATCACCCCCAACAACCCCTTACTACCCCAAAACAAGCCCAATCACTTTAAAATTACAAAATATTCAACAAATCATAGCAAACTATGCCTAACTCACCTAAATTACTTCGGCTACCATAAATCACCCCCAACTACCCCTTACCAACCACAAACTAAATCCAATCACTTTAAAATTACAAAAAATGCTACAAACCATAGCAAACTATGCCAAACTCACTTAAATTACTTCGGCTATCATAAATCACCCCCAACTACCCCTTACCACCCCAAACTCAGCCCCATCACTTTAAAATTACAAAAAATGTTACAAGCCATATCAAACTATGCCAAACTCATCTAAATTACTTTGGCTTCCATAAATCACCCCCAACTACCCCTTACCACCCCAAAATAGGCTCAATCACTTTAAAATTACATAAAAATTCTACAAACCGTAGCAAACTATGCCAAACTCCCCTAAATTACTTCGGCTACCATAAATCACCCCGAACTACCCCTTACAACCACAAAATAAACCCAATCACTTTAAAATTACAAAATATTCAACAAATTATAGCAAACTATGCCTAACTCACCTAAATTACTTCGGCTACCATAAATCACCCCCAACTACCCCTTACCAACCACAAACTAAATCCAATCACTTTAAAATTACAAAAAATGCTACAAACCATAGCAAACTATGCCAAACTCACTTAAATTACTTCGGCTATCATAAATCACCCCCAACTACCCCTTACCACCCCTAACTCATCCCAATCACTTTAAAATTACAAAAAATGCTACAAACCATAGCAAACTATGCCTAACTCATCCAAATTACTTCGGCTAACATAAATCACCCCCAACAACCCCTTACTACCCCAAAATAAGCCCAATCACTTTAAAATTAAAAAAAATGCTACAAACCATAGCAAACTATGCCAAACTCAATTAAATTACTTCGGCTATCATAAATCACCCCCAACTACCCCTTACCACCCCTAACTCATCCCAATCACTTTAAAATTACAAAAAATGCTACAAACCATAGCAAACTATGCCAAACTCACTTAAATAACTTCGGCTATCATAAATCACCCCCAACTACCCCTTACCACCCCTAACTCATCCCAATCACTTTAAAATTACAAAAAATGCTGCAAACCATAGCAAACTATGCCTAACTCACTTAAATTACTTCGGCTAACATAAATCACTCCCAACTACCCCTTACCACCCCTAACTCATCCCAATCACTTTAAAATTACACAAAATGCTGCAAACCATAGCAAACTATGCCTAACTCACCCAAATTACTTCGGCTAACATAAATCACCCCCAACAACCCCTTACTACCCCAAAATAAGCCCAATCACTTTAAAATTACAAAAAATGCTACAAACCATAGCAAACTATGCCAAACTCACTTAAATTACTTCGGCTATCATAAATCACCCCCAACTACCCCTTACCACCCCTAACTCATCCCAATCACTTTAAAATTACAAAAAATGCTACAAACCATAGCAAACTATGCCTAACTCACCTAAATTACTTCGGCTAACATAAATCTCCCCCTACAACCCATCACTACCCCAATATAAGCCCAATCACTTTAAAATTACAAAAAATGCTACAAACCATAGCAAACTATGCCAAACTCACTTAAATTACTTCGGCTATCATAAATCACCCCCAACTACCCCCTTACCACCCCTAACTCATCCCAATCACTTTAAAATTACAAAAAATGCTACAAACCATAGCAAACTATGCCTAACTCACCTAAATTACTTCGGCTAACATAAATCACCCCCAACAACCCCTTACTACCCCAAAATAAGCCCAATCACTTTAAAATTACAAAAAAATGCTACAAACCATAGCAAACTATGCCTAACTCACCTAAATTACTTCGGCTAACATAAATCTCCCCCTACAACCCATCACTACCCCAAAATAAGCCCAATCACTTTAAAATTACAAAAAAATGCAACAAACCATAGCAAACTATGCCAAACTCACCTAAATTACTTTGGCTAACATAAATCACCCCCAACAACCCCTTACTACCCCAAAATAAGCCCAATCACTTTAAAATTACAAAAAATGCTACAAACCATAGCAAACTATGCCAAACTCACTTAAATTACTTCGGCTATCATAAATCACTCCCAACTACCCCTTGCCACCCCTAACTCATCCCAATCACTTTAAAATTACAAAAAATGCTACAAACCATAGCAAACTATGCCTAACTCACCCAAATTACTTCGGCTAACATAAATCACCCCCAACAACCCCTTACTACCCCAAAACAAGCCCAATCACTTTAAAATTACAAAAAATGCTACAAACCATAGCAAACTATGCCAAACTCATTTAAATTACTTCGGCTATCATAAATCACCCCCAACTACCCCTTACCACCCCAAACTCAGCCCCATCACTTTAAAATTACAAAAAATGTTACAAGCCATATCAAACTATGCCAAACTCATCTAAATTACTTTGGCTTCCATAAATCACCCCCAACTACCCCTTACCACCCCAAAATAGGCTCAATCACTTTAAAATTACAAAAAAATTCTACAAACCGTAGCAAACTATGCCAAACTCCCCTAAATTACTTCGGCTACCATAAATCACCCCGAACTACCCCTTACAACCCCAAAATAAACCCAATCACTTTAAAATTACAAAATATTCAACAAATCATAGCAAACTATGCCTAACTCACCTAAATTACTTCGGCTACCATAAATCACCCCCAACTACCCCTTACAACCCCAAAATTAGCCCAATCACTTTAAAATTACGAAAAATGCTACAAACCATGGCAAACTATCTCAAACTCACCTGAATTACTTCGGCTACCATAAATCGACTAATAGTCGTTATTCTGAATATTAAATATGCTGATACCTATTTTGATTCTCTTCCACCTTCCAATAAATATTTGTTCCAGTTGAGATGCAAACATAAAAGTATTTCTGAATTGCAACACGCTGACGGGGCAAGCCCAACCTTTTCAACATGCGTGCATTTGTATAAACAGCTCTATGTTTTTTAACTTTAAAGAGGAATAAAGGCGGTGTAAGCGCTAGAGTTTCTTAAAAATATCTGAAAAATTCGAAATTCTGCAATTGAATCAGAACTATCTTTGTGTTCGATAGTAAATTTATACTTGGAGTGGCACTGCCAACCCTGCCACCCCTGACGAGGCACCTGCTGACTACTCTCCTTCCAGGGAAACTTTATAAATCAACGTCAAAATAATTTAGGGCGCCTGAATGTGAAAATATCACTGTGTAATAAATTCAGACTGACATGGAACACTTGAAATTTCGATATTTGTTTGTAATTCGTCACAGGTCCATGAAGGAATGCATGTTAATGTAAACAAGTGTTAGTTTGTCGGAGAGACCGAATAAGATTTTTAACATTCCTGTCAAAATATTTATTTACTTTAGAATGTTAATTTCTTAAATTGATTTTGTGAAAATTATGACGGGCCATACGAGTACACCTGTGCGAGTATTATTTGGTACATACAAATTAATCTCTTTTGTTATCCAAATTGTTTACATACGCACTAGACACATGCACCTCATATAATTGTGAAAATTGCTGCTTCAGCGGCTGAAACGCTGGTACTCAAAGTCGCCAAGGTCGAGGCGACGCATCGGTATTCGAAGTTCTATCGCTATTAAATAAATTATTTTATTTCCGATATTCCCGATTTGTTCTTGCCGTTAACCAAAACTCTCCCCAATCGATTTTCGAAAAATTTCCAGCGTCGGACCGGACGTCACTTATTATCGTACGCTAATTTTTACGTTCAGTTAATCATAGTGGTGTATTTGTTCTTCACCAAACCTGCTCCGGCCAAAATCCGAAATTTTAAGTATTGTGTGCTTATACACGATTTACACAATTTATTTTACGTACATTGCGTTCATTATGGTTCTGCATTATTTATAACTAAGATGGAGCAGTTTGAAAATCTAATAGTAAGCGGAGAACAAATACCACCATGTACAATTCCCGTGAAAAGTGATGGAAATAGTCTTTCTTACTATCTTTCCTATTGCATTTTTAATACCGGAAATAGAGCTCAAGAGCGAAAAATAACTTCGACTTTTTTTATACATAATTCCTAAATACTTCGTTTTTATGGTGTAAAATTTTGTATCTATATATTTCAACATTGTCTTTAACGTTGTCAGAGAACTAAATGGGTATAATTTGGAATAATTTAGCTTCTATGTCAACTCTCCTTCTCTTGAAACTTTGGAAAACAACGACAAAATTCTTTAGGGCGCCTGGATTTGAGAATATAACTCTGTATAATAAGTTTAGACTGACTAGAGTGAAAAGAAAGGAGCTTGCACCCAGAAACGAAATTAAATGGAACACTTGAAGTTGCAATATTTGTTTGTAATTCGTCAGAAGTCCATGAGGGAATGCGTGTTAATGTAAACAAATGTGAGTTTATTGGAGAGGCCGAATAAGATTTTTACATTATTGAAGCAGCTGGAGCCTGCAACGTCAAGGGCAAGGTCACAAACGTGAAAAGGCGATGCTCGATTTAGTTTGATTGAATATCTATGCAGAAATTCGCACATACCAAGCGTTGGATAAGACTTTCTTATCGTTTCTTAGAATTCGAGAATTGCTGGTTCAGCGTGTGGAGCTGTACTCGATCGCGGTGTTTAATTTTAACACAACTACAATTGTGAAAATTGCTGCTCCAGCGTCGGAAACTGTTCGCAAAGTCGCCAAATTCGATGAGGCGACACATCAGTGTTCGAAGGTCTACCGCTATCAAATAAAGTATTTTAATTTAACATTTGATCCTCGCGTTAACCAAATCTGCCCCCAATCAATTTTCGAAAAATTACCAGCGTCGAACCGGATTTCCCTTATATTTGTACGCTAATTTTTACTTTCAGTTAATGGTAGTGGTGTACTTGTTTTTCACCAAATTTGCCCCGGCTGAAATCCGAAATTTTCACCGTTGTATGTACCAGAGATCACTGACATTTATACCCTTAATAATTATGTGCTTATACACGTTTTACACTATTTATTTTACGTTCACTGTGTTTATTATTGCTTTACATCATTTATAACTAAGATGGAGAAGTTTGAAAATCTAGCGATGTACAAATACCACACCGTATTATGAAAGGTTATGGAAATTGTCTTTTTTTATATCTATGGTATTGGTATTGATATTTTAATACTGGAACGGAAGCTCAATAGGTTGGCACTTTAATTGTTCAACAAGTGTGTGTTAATGTAAACAGGTGTGAGTCCGTCGGAGAGACCGAATAAGATTTTTACATCCACCATATTCCCGTCAAAATATTTATTTATTTTAGAATGTTAATTTTGCCGTTAACAAAATTTGTTCCCAATCACCTTCGTCGTACCGGACGACCGTTCAGTTAATAATAATGGTGTATTTATTTTTCACCAAATCTGCCTCGGCTGAAATCCAAAATTTACAGCGTTGGACCAGACATTACTGACATTGATACGCGTTTTACACTGTTTATTTTACGTAAATACATTGTGTTCATTATTGCTTTACATCATTTATAACTAAGATGGACAAGTTTGAAAATCTAGCGATGCACAAATACCATAAAATACCACATTTTACCACATACCAAAATTTTAATACTAGAAAGGGAGCTCAAAAGGTTCGCACTTTAATTGTCCAACCAGTTAGGGCCAGGTTGTAATAATTTTTGTGCAGTTCAGAAGGAGATAAGTGTTTGTTTATTCCGGAGATAAGTCAAAATCATCTACATACTGTTCTGTTTGTGAGTTGACTGCAGCAAGAGGAATTGTTCCATTGTGTTTTCAATTTTATCATAACATGATCAACTAATTTGTAAACTTCGATTTCCCCTAAAATTATATAAAGTTAATTTCGATTTCCTGGACTCGCTTATAGAACAACTGCCTAAAGAGACTATTCAAAATTTTTCATCTCAGATATCAACCAAGGTATCCTCTTTGTCCAAATCATATTAAAGTACCCGGTCCTGGCAACGCAGGTTAATTTCAGCATATTTGTTTATTTTGTGATTGGAAAAGTAGAGCATTCCTGTTTAATTGTATTATAATGTCGATTAGTCAACATCACCACTTTAGTCAACACTGAGTTTATTTAATCTACGTCCGGGCAACGCCGGGTACATTCAGCTAGTTTTAAGATAATATGGTTTGGTTTGTTGTGGTAAGGGATGGTTGGGGGTGATTTACGGTAGCCGAAGTAATTTAGGTGATTCTGGTATAGTCTGTTATGATTTTTATAATTTTTTTGTAATTTTAAAGTGATTGGGCTTAGTTTATTGCTGTAAAGTGTAGTTGGGGGTGGTTTTTGATAGGCGACGTAATTTAGGTGAGTTTGGCATAGTTTGCTATGG
Source organism: Eledona agricola (assembly GCA_964023215.1). Classification (NCBI taxonomy): domain Eukaryota; kingdom Metazoa; phylum Arthropoda; class Insecta; order Coleoptera; family Tenebrionidae; genus Eledona; species Eledona agricola. The sequence continues at coordinate 21,800,399 of OZ026860.1, forward strand.
TTAGTAGCATTTTTTGTAATTACAAGTGATTGGGTTTAGTTTGTTGTGATAAGGGTTACTTGGTGATGATTTATGGTAGCCGAAGTAATTTAGGTGAGTTTGGCATAGTTTGCTATGGTTAGTAGCATTTTTTTGTAATTTAAAAGTGATTGGGTTTAGTTTGTTGTGGTAAGGGTTATTTGGTGATGATTTAGAGTAGCCGAAGTAGTTTAGGTGAGTCTGGCATAGTTTGTTATGATTTGTACACCTTTTTTTGTAATTTTAAAATGATATGGTTTGGTTTGTTGTGGTAAGGGATAGTTGGGGGTGATTTACGGTAGCCGAAGTAATTTAGGTGATTCTGGTATAGTTTGTTATGATTTTTAGCATTTTATTGTAATTTTAAAGTGATTGGGCTTAGTTTGTTGCTGTAAAGTGTAGTTGTGGGTGATTTTTGATAGCCGAAGTAATTTAGGTGAGTTTGGCATAGTTTGCTATGGTTAGTAGAATTTTTTGTAATTTAAAAGTGATAGGGTTTAATTTGTTGTGGTAAGGGTTAGTTGGTGATGATTTAGAGTAGCCGAAGTAATTTAGGTGAGTCTGGCATAGTTTGTTATGATTTGTACACCTTTTTTTGTAATTTTAAGATGATATGGTTTGGTTTGTTGTTGTAAGGGATAGTTGGAGGTGATTTACGGTAGCCGAAGTAATTTTGGTGATTCTGGTATAGTTTGTTATAATTTTTAGTATTTTTTTGTAATTTTAAAGTGATTGGGCTTAGTTTGTTGCTGTAAAGTGCAGTTGGGGGTGATTTTTGATAGCCGAAGTAATTTAGGTGAGTTTGGCATAGTTTGCTAAGGTTAGTAGCATTTTTTTGTAATTTAAAAGTGATTGGGTTTAGTTTGTTGTGGTAAGGGTTAGTTGGTGATGATTTATGGTAGCCGAAGTAATTTAGGTGAGTTTGGCATAGTTTGCTATGGTTAGTAGCATTTTTTTGTAATTTAAAAGTGATTGGGTTTAGTTTGTTGTGGTAAGGGTTAGTTGGTGATGATTTAGAGTAGCCGAAGTAATTTAGGTGAGTCTGGCATAGTTTGTTATAATTTGTACACCTTTTTTTGTAATTTTAAGATGATATGGTTTGGTTTGTTGTGGTAAGGGATGGTTGGGGGTGATTTACGGTAACCGAAGTAATTTAAATGATTCTGGTAGTTTGTTATGATTTTTAGCATTTTTTTGTTATTTTAAAGTGATTGGGCTTATTTTGTTGCTGTAAAGTGTAGTTGGGGGTGATTTTTGATAGCCGAAGTAATTTAGGTGAGTTTGGCATAGTTTGCTATGGTTAGTAGCATTTTTTTGTAATTTAAATGTGATTGGGTTTAGTTTGTTGTGGTAAGGGTTAGTTGGTGATGATTTAGAGTAGCCGAAGTAATTTAGGTGAGTCTGGCATAGTTTGTTATTATTTGTACACCTTTTTTTGTAATTTTAAGATGATATGATTTGGTTTGTTGTGGTAAGGGATAGTTGGGTGTGATTTACGGTAGCCGAAGTAATTTAGGGATTCTGGTATAGTTTGTTATGATTTTTAGCATTTTTTTGTAATTTTAAAGTGATTAGACTTAGTTTGTTGCTGTAAAGTGTAGTTGGGGCTGATTTTTGATAGCCGAAGTAATTTAGGTGAGTTTGGCATAGTTTGCTATGGTTAGTAGCATTTTTTTGTAATTTAAAAGTGATTGGGTTTAGTTTGTTGTGGTAAGGGTTAGTTGGTGATGATTTATGGTAGCCGAAGTAATTTAGGTGAGTTTGGCATAGTTTGCTATGGTTAGTAGCATTTTTTTGTAATTTAAAAGTGATTGGGTTTAGTTTGTTGTGGTAAGGGTTAGTTGGTGATGATTTATGGTAGCCGAAGTAATTTAGGTGAGTTTGGCATAGTTTGCTACGGTTACTAGCATTTTTTTGTAATTTAAATGTGATTGGGTTTAGTTTGTTGTGGTAAGGGTTAGTTGGTGATGATTTAGAGTAGCCGAAGTAATTTAGGTGAGTCTGGCATAGTTTGTTATGATTTGTACACCTTTTTATGTAATTTTAAGATGATATGGTTTGGTTTGTTGTAGTAAGGGATAGTTGGGGGTAATTTACGGTAGCCGAAGTAATTTAGGTGATTCTGGTATAGTTTGTTATGATTTTTAGCATTTTTTTGTAATTTTAAAGTGATTAGACTTAGTTTGTTGCTGTAAAGTGTAGTTGGGGCTGATTTTTGATAGCCGAAGTAATTTAGGTGAGTTTGGCATAGTTTGCTATGGTTAGTAGCATTTTTTTGTAATTTAAAAGTGATTGGGTTTAGTTTGTTGTGGTAAGGGTTAGTTGGTGATGATTTATGGTAGCCGAAGTAATTTAGGTGAGTTTGGCATAGTTTGCTATGGTTAGTAGCATTTTTTTGTAATTTAAAAGTGATTGGGTTTAGTTTGTTGTGGTAAGGGTTAGTTGGTGATGATTTATGGTAGCTGAAGTAATTTAGGTGAGTTTGGCATAGTGTGCTATGGTTAGTAGCATTTTTTTGTAATTTAAAAGTGATTGCGTTTAGTTTGTTGTGGTAAGGGTTAGTTGGTGATGATTTAGAGTAGCCGAAGTAATTTAGGTGAGTCTGGCATAGTTTGTTATGATTTGTACAACTTTTTTTGTAATTTTAAGATGATATGGTTTGGTTTGTTGTGGTAAGGGATAGTTGGGGGTGATTTACGGTAGCCGAAGTAATTTAGGTGATTCTGGTATAGTTTGTTATGATTTTTAGCAATTTTTTGAAATTTTAAAGTGATTGGGCTTAGTTTGTAGCCATAAAGTGTATTTGGGGGTGATTTTTGATAGCCGAAGTAATTTAGGTGAGTTTGGCATAGTTTGCTTTGGTTAGTAGCATTTTTTTGTATTATAAAAGTGATTGGGTTTAGTTTGTTGTGGTAAGGGTTAGTTGGTGATCATTTAGAGTAGCCGAAGTAATTTAGGTGATTCTGGTATAGTTTGTTATGATTTTTAGCATTTTTTTGTAATTTTAAAGTGATTGGGCCTAGTTTGTTGCTGTAAAGTGTATTTGGGGGTGATTTTTGATAGCCGAAGTAATTTAGATGAGTTTGGCATAGTTTGGTATGGTTAGTTGCATTTTTTTGTAATTTAAAAGTGATTGGGTTTAGTTTGTTGTGGTAAGGGTTAGTTGGTGATGATTTATAGTAACCGAAGTAATTTAGGTGAGTTTGGCATAGTTTGCTATAGTTACTAGCATTTTTTTGTAATTTAAAAATGATTGGGTTTAGTTTGTTGTGGTAAGGGTTAGTTGGTGATCATTTAGAGTAGCCGAAGTAATTTAGGTGATTCTGGTATAGTTTGTTATGATTTTTAGCATTTTTTTGTAATTTTAAAGTGATTGGGCCTAGTTTGTTGCTGTAAAGTGTATTTGGGGGTGATTTTTGATAGCCGAAGTAATTTAGATGAGTTTGGCATAGTTTGGTATGGTTAGTTGCATTTTTTTGTAATTTAAAAGTGATTGGGTTTAGTTTGTTGTGGTAAGGGTTAGTTGGTGATGATTTATAGTAACCGAAGTAATTTAGGTGAGTTTGGCATAGTTTGCTATAGTTACTAGCATTTTTTTGTAATTTAAAAATGATTGGGTTTAGTTTGTTGTGGCAAGGGTTAGTTGGTGATGAATAAGAGTAGCCGGAGTAATTTAGGTGAGTCTGGCATAGTTTGTTATGATTTGTACACCTTTTTTTGTAATTTTAAGATGATATGGTTTGGTTTGTTGTGGTAAGGGATAGTTGGGGGTGATTTACGGTATCCGAAGTAATTTAGGTGATTCTGGTATAGTTTGTTATGATTTTTAGCATTTTTTTGAAATTTTAAAGTGATTGGGCTTAGTTTGTTGCTGTAAAGTGTATTTGGGGGTGTTTTTTGATAGCCGAAGTAATTTAGGTGAGTTTGGCATAGTTTGCTATGGTTAGTAGTATTTTTTTGTAATTTAAAAATGATTGGGTTTAGTTTGTTGTGGTAATTGTTAGTTGGTGATGATTTATGGTAGCCGAAGTAATTTAGGTGAGTTTGGCATAGTTTGCTATGGTTAGTAGCATTTTTTTGTAATTTAAAAGTGATTGGGTTTAGTTTGTTGTGGTAAGGGTTAGTTGGTGATGATTTAGAGTAGCCGGAGTAATTTAGGTGAGTCTGGCATAGTTTGTTATGATTTGTACACCTTTTTTTGTAATTTTAAGATGATATGGTTTGGTTTGTTGTGGTAAGGGATAGTTGGGGATGATTTACGGTATCCGAAGTAATTTAGGTGATTCTGGTATAGTTTGTTATGATTTTTAGCATTTTTTTGAAATTTTAAAGTGATTGGGCTTAGTTTGTTGCTGTAAAGTGTATTTGGGGGTGATTTTTGATAGCCGAAGTAATTTAGGTGAGTTTGGCACAGTTTGCTATGGTTAGTAGCATTTTTTTGTAACTTAAAAGTGATTGGGTTTAGTTTGTTGTGGTAATTGTTAGTTGGTGATGATTTATGGTAGCCGAAGTAATTTAGGTGAGTTTGGCATATTTTGCTATAGTTACTAGCATTTTTTTGTAATTTAAAAGTTATTGGGTTTAGTTTGTTGTGGTAAGTGTTAGTTGGTGATGATTTAGAGTAGCCGAAGTAATTTAGGTGAGTCTGGCATAGATTGTTATGATTTGTACACCTTTTTTTGTAATTTTAAGATGATATGGTTTGGTTTGTTGTGGTAGGAGATAGTTGGGGGTGATTTACGGTTGCCGAAGTCATTTAGGTGATTCTGGTATAGTTTGTTATGATTTTTAGCATTTTTTTGTAATTTTAAAGTGCTTGGGCTTAGTTTGTTGCTGTAAAGTGTAGTTGGGGGTGATTTTTGATAGCCGAAGTAATTTAGGTGAGTTTGGCATAGTTTGCTATGGTTAGTAGCATTTTTTTGTAATTAAAAAGTGATTGGGTTTAGTTTGTTGTGGTAAGGGTTAGTTGGTGATGATTTATAGTAGCCGAAGTAATTTAGGTGAGTTTGGCATAGTTTGTTATGATTTGTACACCTTTTTTGTAATTTTAAGATAATATGGTTTGGTTTGTTGTGGTAAGGGATAGTTGGGGGTGATTTACGGTAGCCGAAGTAATTTAGGTGATTCTGGTATAGTTTGTTATGATTTTTAGCATTTTTTTGTAATTTTAAAGTGATTGGGCTTAGTTTGTTGCTGTAAAGTGTAGTTGGGGGTGATTTTTGATAGCCGAAGTAATTTAGGTGAGTTTGGCATAGTTTGCTATGGTTAGTAGCATTTTTTTGTAATTTAAAGGTGATTGGGTTTAGTTTGTTGTGGTAAGGGTTAGTTGGTGATGATTTATGGTAGCCGAAGTAATTTAGGTAAGTTTGGCATATTTTGCTATAGTTACTAGCATTTTTTTGTAATTTAAAAGTGATTGGGTTTAGTTTGTTGTGGTAAGTGTTAGTTGGTGATGATTTAGAGTAGCCGAAGTAATTTAGGGGAGTCTGGCATAGTTTGTTATGATTTGTACACTTTTTTTTGTAATTTTAAGATGATATGGTTTGGTTTGTTGTGGTAGGAGATAGTTGGGGGTGATTTACGGTAGCCGAAGTAATTTAGGTGATTCTGGATTGGTTTGTTATGATTTTTAGAATTTTTTTGTAATTTTATAGTGATTGGGCTTAGTTTGTTGCTGTAAAGTGTAGTTGGGGTTGATTTGTGATAGCCGAAGTAATTTAGGTGAGTTTGGCATAGTTTGCTATGGTTACTAGCATTTTTTTGTAATTTAAAAGTGATTGGGTTTAGTTTGCTGTGGTAAGGGTTAGTTGGTGATGATTTAGAGTAGCCCAAATAATTTAGGTGAGTCTGGCATAGTTTGTTTTGATTTGTCCACCTTTTTTTGTAATTTTAAAATGATATGGTTTGGTTTGTTGTGGTAAGGGATAGTTGGGGGTGATTTACGGTAGCCGAAGTAATTTAGGTGATTCTGGTATAGTTTGTTATAATTTTTAGCATTTTTTTGTAATTTTAAAATGATTGGGCTTAGTTTGTTGCTGTAAAGTGTAGTTGGGGGTGATTTTTGATAGCCGAAGTAATTTAGGTGAGTTTGGCATAGTTTGCTATTGTTAGTAGCATTTTTTTGTAATTTAAATGTGATTGGGTTTAGTTTGTTGTGGTAAGGGTTAGTTGGTGATGATTTATGGTAGCCGAAGTAATTTAGGTGAGTTTGGCGTAGTTTGCTATGGTTACTAGCATTTTTTGTAATTTAAAAGTGATTGGGTTTAGTTTGTTGTGGTAAGGGTTAGTTGGTGATGATTTAGAGTAGCCGAAGTAATTTAGGTGAGTCTGGCATAGTTTGTTATGATTTGTACATCTTTTTTTGTAATTTTAAGATGATATGGTTTGGTTTGTTGTGGTAAGGTATAGTTGGGGGTGATTTACAGTAGCTCAAGTAATTTAGGTGATTCAGGTATAGTTTGTTATGATTTTTTGCATTTTTTTGTAATTTTAAAGTGATTGGGCTTAGTTTGTTGCTGTAAAGTGTAGTTGGGGGTGATTTTTGATAGCCGAAGTAATTTAGGTGAGTTTGGCATAGTTTGCTATGGTTAGTAACACTTTTTTGTAATTTAAAAGTGTATGGGTTTAGTTTGTTGTGGTAAGTGTTAGTTGGTGATGATTTATGGAAGCCGAAGTAATTTAGCTGAGTCTGGCATAGTTTGTTATGATTTGTACACCTTTTTTTGTAATTTTAAGATAATACGGTTTGGTTTGTTGTGGTAAGGGATAGTTGGGGGTGATTTACGGTAGCCGAAGTAATTTAGGTGATTCTGGTATAGTTTGTAGCATTTTTTTGTAATATAAAAGTGATTGGGTTTAGTTTGTTGTGGTAAGAGTTAGTTGGTGATGATTTATGGTAGCCGAAATAATTTAGGTGCGTTTGGCATAGTTTGCTATGGTTACAAGCATTTTTTTGTAATTTAATAGTGATTGGGTTTAGTTTGTTGTGGTAAGGGTTAGTTGGTGATGATTTAGAGTAGCCCAAGTAATTTAGGTGAGTGTGGCATAGTTTGTTATGATTTGAACACCTTTTTTTGTAATTTTAAGATGATATGGTTTGGTTTGTTGTGGTAAGGGATAGTTGGGGGTAATTTACGGTAGCCGAAGTAATTTAGGTGATTCTGGTATAGTTTGTTATAATTTTTAGCATTTTTTTGTAATTTTAAAGTGATTGGGCTTAGTTTGTTGCTGTAAAGTGTAGTTGGGGGTGATTTTTGATAGCCGAAGTAATTTAGGTGAGTTTCGCATAGTTTGCTATGGTTAGTAGCATTTTTTTGGAATTTAAAAGTGATTGGGTTTAGTTTGTTGTGGTAAGGGTTAGTTGGTGATGATTTAGGGTAGCCGAAGTAATTTAGGTGAGTCTGGCATAGTTTGTTATGATTTGTACACCTTTTTTTGTAATTTTAAGATGATATGGTTTGGTTTGTTGTGGTAAGGGATAGTTGGGGGTAATTTACGGTAGCCGAAGTAATTTAGGTGATTCTGGTATAGTTTGTTATAATTTTTAGCATTTTTTTGTAATTTTAAAGTGATTGGGCTTAGTTTGTTGCTGTAAAGTGTAGTTGGGGGTGATTTTTGATAGCCGAAGTAATTTAGGTGAGTTTCGCATAGTTTTCTATGGTTACTAGCATTTTTTTGTAATTTAAAAGTGATTGGGTTTAGTTTGTTGTGGTAAGGGTTAGTTGTTGATGATTTAGAGTAGCCCAAGTAATTTAGGTGAGTGTGGCATAGTTTGTTATGATTTGTACACCTTTTTTTGTAATTTTAAAATGATATGGTTTGGTTTGTTGTGGTAAGGGATAGTTGGGGGTGATTTACGGTAGCCGAAGTAATTTAGGTGATTCTGGTATAGTTTGTTATGATTTTTAGCATTTTTTTGCAATTTTTAAGTGATTGGGCTTAGTTTGTTGCTGTAAAGTGTAGTTGGGGGTGATTTTTGATAGCCGAAGTAATTTAGGTGAGTTTGGCATAGTTTGCTATGGTTAGTAGCATTTTTTTGTAATTTAAAGGTGATTGGGTTTAGTTTGTTGTGGTAAGGGTTAGTTGGTGATGATTTATGGTAGCCGAAGTAATTTAGGTAAGTTTGGCATATTTTGCTATAGTTACTAGCATTTTTTTGTAATTTAAAAGTGATTGGGTTTAGTTTGTTGTGGTAAGTGTTAGTTGGTGATGATTTAGAGTAGCCGAAGTAATTTAGGGGAGTCTGGCATAGTTTGTTATGATTTGTACACTTTTTTTTGTAATTTTAAGATGATATGGTTTGGTTTGTTGTGGTAGGAGATAGTTGGGGGTGATTTACGGTAGCCGAAGTAATTTAGGTGATTCTGGATTGGTTTGTTATGATTTTTAGAATTTTTTTGTAATTTTATAGTGATTGGGCTTAGTTTGTTGCTGTAAAGTGTAGTTGGGGTTGATTTGTGATAGCCGAAGTAATTTAGGTGAGTTTGGCATAGTTTGCTATGGTTACTAGCATTTTTTTGTAATTTAAAAGTGATTGGGTTTAGTTTGCTGTGGTAAGGGTTAGTTGGTGATGATTTAGAGTAGCCCAAATAATTTAGGTGAGTCTGGCATAGTTTGTTTTGATTTGTCCACCTTTTTTTGTAATTTTAAAATGATATGGTTTGGTTTGTTGTGGTAAGGGATAGTTGGGGGTGATTTACGGTAGCCGAAGTAATTTAGGTGATTCTGGTATAGTTTGTTATAATTTTTAGCATTTTTTTGTAATTTTAAAATGATTGGGCTTAGTTTGTTGCTGTAAAGTGTAGTTGGGGGTGATTTTTGATAGCCGAAGTAATTTAGGTGAGTTTGGCATAGTTTGCTATTGTTAGTAGCATTTTTTTGTAATTTAAATGTGATTGGGTTTAGTTTGTTGTGGTAAGGGTTAGTTGGTGATGATTTATGGTAGCCGAAGTAATTTAGGTGAGTTTGGCGTAGTTTGCTATGGTTACTAGCATTTTTTGTAATTTAAAAGTGATTGGGTTTAGTTTGTTGTGGTAAGGGTTAGTTGGTGATGATTTAGAGTAGCCGAAGTAATTTAGGTGAGTCTGGCATAGTTTGTTATGATTTGTACATCTTTTTTTGTAATTTTAAGATGATATGGTTTGGTTTGTTGTGGTAAGGTATAGTTGGGGGTGATTTACAGTAGCTCAAGTAATTTAGGTGATTCAGGTATAGTTTGTTATGATTTTTTGCATTTTTTTGTAATTTTAAAGTGATTGGGCTTAGTTTGTTGCTGTAAAGTGTAGTTGGGGGTGATTTTTGATAGCCGAAGTAATTTAGGTGAGTTTGGCATAGTTTGCTATGGTTAGTAACACTTTTTTGTAATTTAAAAGTGTATGGGTTTAGTTTGTTGTGGTAAGTGTTAGTTGGTGATGATTTATGGAAGCCGAAGTAATTTAGCTGAGTCTGGCATAGTTTGTTATGATTTGTACACCTTTTTTTGTAATTTTAAGATAATACGGTTTGGTTTGTTGTGGTAAGGGATAGTTGGGGGTGATTTACGGTAGCCGAAGTAATTTAGGTGATTCTGGTATAGTTTGTAGCATTTTTTTGTAATATAAAAGTGATTGGGTTTAGTTTGTTGTGGTAAGAGTTAGTTGGTGATGATTTATGGTAGCCGAAATAATTTAGGTGCGTTTGGCATAGTTTGCTATGGTTACAAGCATTTTTTTGTAATTTAATAGTGATTGGGTTTAGTTTGTTGTGGTAAGGGTTAGTTGGTGATGATTTAGAGTAGCCCAAGTAATTTAGGTGAGTGTGGCATAGTTTGTTATGATTTGAACACCTTTTTTTGTAATTTTAAGATGATATGGTTTGGTTTGTTGTGGTAAGGGATAGTTGGGGGTAATTTACGGTAGCCGAAGTAATTTAGGTGATTCTGGTATAGTTTGTTATAATTTTTAGCATTTTTTTGTAATTTTAAAGTGATTGGGCTTAGTTTGTTGCTGTAAAGTGTAGTTGGGGGTGATTTTTGATAGCCGAAGTAATTTAGGTGAGTTTCGCATAGTTTGCTATGGTTAGTAGCATTTTTTTGGAATTTAAAAGTGATTGGGTTTAGTTTGTTGTGGTAAGGGTTAGTTGGTGATGATTTAGGGTAGCCGAAGTAATTTAGGTGAGTCTGGCATAGTTTGTTATGATTTGTACACCTTTTTTTGTAATTTTAAGATGATATGGTTTGGTTTGTTGTGGTAAGGGATAGTTGGGGGTAATTTACGGTAGCCGAAGTAATTTAGGTGATTCTGGTATAGTTTGTTATAATTTTTAGCATTTTTTTGTAATTTTAAAGTGATTGGGCTTAGTTTGTTGCTGTAAAGTGTAGTTGGGGGTGATTTTTGATAGCCGAAGTAATTTAGGTGAGTTTCGCATAGTTTTCTATGGTTACTAGCATTTTTTTGTAATTTAAAAGTGATTGGGTTTAGTTTGTTGTGGTAAGGGTTAGTTGTTGATGATTTAGAGTAGCCCAAGTAATTTAGGTGAGTGTGGCATAGTTTGTTATGATTTGTACACCTTTTTTTGTAATTTTAAAATGATATGGTTTGGTTTGTTGTGGTAAGGGATAGTTGGGGGTGATTTACGGTAGCCGAAGTAATTTAGGTGATTCTGGTATAGTTTGTTATGATTTTTAGCATTTTTTTGTAATTTTAAAGTGATTGGGCTTAGTTTGTTGCTGTAAAGTGTAGTTGGGGGTGATTTTTGATAGCCGAAGTAATTTAGGTGAGTTTGGCATAGTTTGCTATGGTTAGTAGCATTTTTTTGTAATTTAAAAGTGATTGGGTTTAGTTTGTTGTGGTAAGGGTTAGTTGGTGATGATTTAGAGTAGCCGAAGTAATTTAGGTGAGTCTGGCATAGTTTGTTATGATTTGTACACCTTTTTTTGTAATTTTAAGATGATATGGTTTGGTTTGTTGTGGTAAGGGATAGTTGGGGGTGATTTATGGTAGCCGAAGTATTTTAGGTGATTCTGGTGTAGTTTGTTATGGTTTTTAGCATTTTTTTGTAATTTTAAAATGATTGGGCTTAGTTTGTTGCTGTAAAGTGTAGTTGGGGGTTATTTTTGTTAGCCGAAGTAATTTAGGTGAGTTTGGCATAGTTTGCTATGGTTAGTAGCATTTTTTTGTAATTTAAAAGTGATTGGGTTTAGTTTGTTGTGGTAAGGGTTAGTTGGTGATGATTTAGAGTAGCCGAAGTAATATAGGTGAGTCTGGCATCGTTTGTTATGATTTGTACACCTTTTTTTGTAATTTTAAGATGATATGGTTTGGTTTGTTGTGGTAAGGGATAGTTGGGTTGATTTACGGTAGCCGAAGTAATTTAGGTGATTCTGGTGTAGTTTGTTATGATTTTTAGCATTTTTTTGTAATTTTAAAATGATTGGGCTTAGTTTGTTGCTGTAAAGTGTAGTTGGGGGTGATTTTTGATAACCGAAGTAATTTAGGTGAGTTTGGCATAGTTTGCTATGGTTAGTAGCATTTTTTTGTAATTTAAAGGTGATTGGGTTTAGTTTGTTGTGGTAAGGGTTAGTTGGTGATGATTTAGAGTAGCCGAAGTAATTTAGGTGAGTCTGGCATAGTTTGTTATGATTTGTACACCTTTTTTTGTTATTTTAAGATGATGTGGTTTGGTTTGTTGTGGTAAGGGATAGTTGGGGGTGATTTACGGTAGCCGAAGTAATTTAGGTGATTCTGGTATAGTTTGTTATGATTTTTAGCATTTTTTTGTAATTTTAAAGTGATTGGGCTTAGTTTGTTGCTATAAAGTGTAGTTGGGGGTGATTTTTAATAGCCGAAGTAATTTAGGTGAGTTTGGCTTAGTTTGCTATGGTTAGTAGCATTTTTTTGTAATTTAAAAGTGATTGGGTTTAGTTTGTTGTGGTAAGGGTTAGTTGGTGATGATTTATAATAGCCGAAGTAATTTAGGTGAGTTTGGCATAGTTTGCTATGGTTACTAGCATTTTTTTGTAATTTAAAGGTGATTGGGTTTAGTTTGTTGTGGTAAGGGTTAGTTGGTGATGATTTAGAGTAGCCGAAGTAATTTAGGTGAGTCTGGCATAGTTTGTTATGATTTGTACACCTTTTTTTGTTATTTTAAGATGATGTGGTTTGGTTTGTTGTGGTAAGGGATAGTTGGGGGTGATTTACGGTAGCCGAAGTAATTTAGGTGATTCTGGTATAGTTTGTTATGATTTTTAGCATTTTTTTGTAATTTTAATGTGATTGGGCTTAGTTTGTTGCTATAAAGTGTAGTTGGGGGTGATTTTTAATAGCCGAAGTAATTTAGGTGAGTTTGGCTTAGTTTGCTATGGTTAGTAGCATTTTTTTGTAATTTAAAAGTGTTTGGGTTTAGTTTGTTGTGGTAAGGGTTAGTTGGTGATGATTTAGAGTAGCCGAAGTAATTTAGGTGAGTCTTACATAGTTTGTTATGATTTGTACACCTTTTTTTGTAATTTTAAGATGATATGGTTTGGCTTGTTGTGGTAAGGGATAGTTGGGAGTGATTTACGGTAGCCGAAGTAATTTAGGTGATTCTGGTATAGTTTGTTATGATTTTTAGCATTTTTTTGTAATTTTAAAGTGATTGGGTTTAGTTTGTTGCTGTAAAGTATAGTTGGGGGTAATTTTTGATAGCCGAAGTAATTTAGGTGAGTTTGGCATAGTTTGCTATGGTTAGTAGCATTTTTTTTAAATTTAAATGTGATTGGGTTTAGTTTGTTGTGGTAAGGGTTAGTTGGTGATGATTTATGGTAGGCGAAGTAATTTAGGTGAGTTTGGCATAGTTTGCTATGGTTACCAAGATTTTTTTGTAATTTAAAAGTGATTGGGTTTAGTTTGTTGTGCTAAGGGTTAGTTGGTGATGATTTAGAGTAGCCGAAGTAATTTAGGTGAGTCTGGCATAGTTTGTTATGATTTGTACACCTTTTTTAATAATTTTAAGATGATATGGTTTGGTTTGTTGTGGTAAGGGATAGTTGGGGGTGATTTACGGTAGCCGAAGTAATTTAGGTGATTCTGGTGTAGTTTGTTATGATTTTTAGCATTTTTTTGTGATTCTAAAGTGATTGGGCTTAGTTTGTTGCTGTAAAGTGTAGTTGGGGGTGATTTTTGATAGCCGAAGTAATTTAGGTGAGTTTGGCATAGTTTGCAATGGTTAGTAGCATTTTTTTGTAATTTAAAAGTGATTGGGTTTAGTTTGTTGTGGTAAGGGTTAGTTGGTGATGATTTATGGTAGCCGAAGTAATTTAGGTGAATTTGGCATAGTTTGCTATGGTTACTAGCATTTTTTTGTAATTTAAAAATGATTGGGTTTAGTTTGTTGTAGTAAGGGTTAGTTGGTGATGATTTAGAGTTGCTGAAGTAATTTAGGTGAGTCTGGCATAGTTTGTTATGATTTGTACATCTTCTTTTGTAATTTTAAGATGATATGGTTTGGTTTGTTGTGGTAAGGGATAGTTGGGGGTGATTTACGGTAGCCGAAGTAATTTGGGTGATTCTGGTATAGTTTGTTATAATTTTTAGCATTTTTTTGTAATTTTAAAGTGATTGGGCTTAGTTTGTTGCTGTAAAGTGTAGTTGGGGGTGATTTTTGGTAGCCGAAGTAATTTAGGTGAGTTTGGCAGAGTTTGCTATGGTTACTAGCATTTTTTTGTAATTTAAAAGTGTTTGGGTTTAGTTTGTTGTGGTAAGTGTTAGTTGGTGATGATTTAGATTAGCCGAAGTAATTTAGGTGAGTCTTACATAGTTTGTTATGATTTGTACACCTTTTTTTGTAATTTTAAGATGATATGGTTTGGTTTGTTTTGGTAAGGGATAGTTGGGAGTGATTTACGGTAGCCGAAGTAATTTAGGTGATTCTGGTATAGTTTGTTATGATTTTTAGCATTTTTTTGTAATTTTAAAGTGATTGGGTTTAGTTTGTTGCTGTAAAGTATAGTTGGGAGTGATTTTTGATAGCCGAAGTAATTTAGGTGAGTTTGGCATAGTTTGCTATGGTTAGTAGCATTTTTTTGTAATTTAAATGTGATTGGGTTTAGTTTGTTGTGGTAAGGGTTAGTTGGTGATGATTTATGGTAGGCGAAGTAATTTAGGTGAGTTTGGCATAGTTTGCTATAGTTACTAGCATTTTTTTGTAATTTAAAAGTGATTGGATTTAGTTTGTTGGGGTAAGGGTTAGTTGGTGATGATTTAGAGTAGCCGAAGTAATTTAGGTGAGTCTGGCATAGTTTGTTATGATTTGTACACCTTTTTTAATAATTTTAAGATGATATGGTTTGGTTTGTTGTGGTAAGGGATAGTTGGGGGTGATTTACGGTAGCCGACGTAATTTAGGTGATTCTGGTATAGTTTGTTATGATTTTTAGCATTTTTTTGTAATTCTAAAGTGATTGGGCTTAGTTTGTTGCTGTAAAGGGTAGTTGGGGGTGATTTTTGATAGCCGAAGTAATTTAGAAGAGTTTGGCATAGTTTGCTTTGGTTAGTAGCATTTTTTTGTAATTTAAAAGTGATTGGGTTTAGGTTGTTGTGGTAACGGTTAGTTGGTGATGATTTATGGTAGCCGAAGTAATTTAGGTGAGTTTGGCATAGTTTGCTATGGTTACTAGCATTTTTTTGTAATTTAAAAGTGATTGGGTTTAGTTTGTTGTGGTAAGGGTTAGTTGGTGATGATTTAGAGTAGCCGAAGTAATTTAGGTGAGTCTGGCATCGTTTGTTATGATTTGTACACCTTTTTTTGTAATTTTAAGATGATATGGTTTGGTTTGTTGTGGTAAGGGATAGTTGGGGGTGATTTACGGTAGCCGAAATAATTTAGGTGATTCTGGTGTAGTTTGTTATGATTTTTAGCATTTTTTTGTGATTCTAAAGTGATTGGGCTTAGTTTGTTGCTGTAAAGTGTAGTTGGGGGTGATTTTTGATAGCCGAAGTAATTTAGGTGAGTTTGGCATAGTTTGCTATGGTTAGTAGCATTTTTTTGTAATTTAAAAGTGATTGGGTTTAGTTTGTTGTGGTAAGGGTTAGTTGGTGATGATTTATGGTAGCCGAAGTAATTTAGGTGAATTTGGCATAGTTTGCTATGGCTACTAGCATTTTTTTGTAATTTAAAAATGATTGGGTTTAGTTTGTTGTAGTAAGGGTTAGTTGGTGATGATTTAGAGTTGCCGAAGTAATTTAGGTGAGTCTGGCATAGTTTGTTATGATTTGTACATCTTCTTTTGTAATTTTAAGATGATATGGTTTGGTTTGTTGTGGTAAGGGATAGTTGGGGGTGATTTACGGTAGCCGAAGTAATTTAGGTGATTCTGGTATAGTTTGTTATGATTTTTAGCATTTTTTTTGTAATTTTAAAGTGATTGGGCTTAGTTTGTTGCTGTAAAGTGTAGTTGGGGGTGATTTTTGATAGCCGAAGTAATTTAGGTGAGTTTGGCATAGTTTGCTATGGTTAGTAGCATTTTTTTGTAATTTAAAAGTGATTGGGTTTAGTTTGTTGTGGTAAGGGTTAGTTGGTGATGATTTATGGTAGCCGAAGTAATTTAGGTGAGTTTGGCATAGTTTGCTATGGTTACTAGCATTTTTTTGTAATTTAAAAGTGATTGGGTTTAGTTTGTTGTGGTAAGGGTTAGTTGGTGATAATTTAGAGTAGCCGAAGTAATTTAGGTAAGTCTGGCATAGTTTGTTATGATTTGTACACCTTTTTTTGTAATTTTAAGATGATATGGTTTGGTTTGTTGTGGTAAGGGATAGTTGGGGGTGATTTACGGTAGCCGAAGTAATTTAGGTGATTCTGGTATAGTTTGTTATGATTTTTAGCATTTTTTGCAATTTTAAAGTGATTGGGCTTAGTTGGTTGCTGTAAAGGGTAATTGGGGGTGATTTTTGATAGCCGAAGTAATTTAGAAGAGTTTGGCATAGTTTGCTTTGGTTAGTAGCATTTTTTTGTAATTTAAAAGCGATTGGGTTTAGGTTGTTGTGGTAAGGGTTAGTTGGTGATGATTTAGAGTAGCCGAAGTAATTTAGGTGAGTCTGGCATAGTTTGCTATGGTTACTAGCATTTTTTTGTAATTTAAAAGTGATTGGGTTTAGTTTGTTGTGGTAAGGGTTAGTTGGTGATGATTTAGAGTAGCCGAAGTAATTTAGGTGTGTCTGGCATAGTTTGTTATGATTTGTACACCTTTTTTAATAATTTTAAGATGATATGGTTTGGTTTGTTGTGGTAAGGGATAGTTGGGGGTGATTTACGGTAGCCGACATAATTTAGGTGATTCTGGTATAGTTTGTTATGATTTTTAGCATTTTTTGCAATTTTAAAGTGATTGGGCTTAGTTTGTTGTTGTAAAGGGTAGTTGGGGGTGATTTTTGATAGCCGAAGTAATTTAGAAGAGTTTGGCATAGTTTGCTATGGTTAGTAGCATTTTTTTGTAATTTAAAAGTGATTGGGTTTAGTTTGTTGTGGTAAGGGTTAGTTGGTGATGATTTATGGTAGGCGAAGTAATTTAGGTGAGTTTGGCATAGTTTGCTATGGTTACTAGCATTTTTTTGTAATTTAAAAGTGATTGGGTTTAGTTTGTTGTGGTAAGGGTTAGTTGGTGATGATTTAGAGTAGCCGAAGTAATTTAGGTGAGTCTGGCATAGTTTGTTATGATTTGTACACCTTTTTTAATAATTTTAAGATGATATGGTTTGGTTTGTTGTGGTAAGGGATAGTTGGGGGTGATTTACGGTAGCCGACGTAATTTAGGTGATTCTGGTATAGTTTGTTATGATTTTTAGCATTTTTTTGTAATTCTAAAGTGATTGGGCTTAGTTTGTTGCTGTAAAGGGTAGTTGGGGTGATTTTTGATAGCCGAAGTAATTAAGAAGAGTTTGGCATAGTTTGCTTTGGTTAGTAGCATTTTTTTGTAATTTAAAAGTGATTGGGTTTAAGTTGTTGTGGTAACGGTTAGTTGGTGATGATTTATGGTAGCCGAAGTAATTTAGGTGAGTTTGGCATAGTTTGCTATGGTTACTAGCATTTTTTTGTAATTTAAAAGTGATTGGGTTTAGTTTGTTGTGGTAAGGGTTAGTTGGTGATGATTTAGAGTAGCCGAAGTAATTTAGGTGAGTCTGGCATCGTTTGTTATGATTTGTACACCTTTTTTTGTAATTTTAAGATGATATGGTTTGGTTTGTTGTGGTAAGGGATAGTTGGGGGTGATTTACGGTAGCCGAAGTAATTTAGGTGATTCTGGTGTAGTTTGTTATGATTTTTAGCATTTTTTTGTGATTCTAAAGTGATTGGGCTTAGTTTGTTGCTGTAAAGTGTAGTTGGGGGTGATTTTTGATAGCCGAAGTAATTTAGGTGAGTTTCGCATAGTTTGCTATGGTTAGTAGCATTTTTTTGTAATTTAAAACTGATTGGATTTAGTTTGTTGTGGTAAGGGTTAGTTGGTGATGATTTATAATAGCCGAAGTAATTTAGATGAGTTTGGCATAGTTTGCTATGGTTACTAGCATTTTTTTGTAATTTAAAAGTGTTTGGGTTTAGTTTGTTGTGGTAAGGGTTAGTTGGTGATGATTTAGAGTAGCCGAAGTAATTTAGGTGAGTCTTACATAGTTTGTTATGATTTGTACACCTTTTTTTGTAATTTTAAGATGATATGGTTTGGTTTGTTGTGGTAAGGGATAGTTGGGAGTGATTTACGGTATCCGAAGTAATTTAGGTGATTCTGGTATAGTTTGTTATGATTTTTAGCATTTTTTTGTAATTTTAAAGTGATTGGGTTTAGTTTGTTGCTGTAAAGTATAGTTGGAGGTAATTTTTGATAGCCGAAGTAATTTAGGTGAGTTTGGCATAGTTTGCTATGGTTAGTAGCATTTTTTTTAAATTTAAATGTAATTGGGTTTAGTTTGTTGTGGTAAGGGTTAGTTGGTGATGATTTATGGTAGGCGAAGTAATTTAGGTGAGTTTGGCATAGTTTGCTATGGTTACTAAGATTTTTTTGTAATTTAAAAGTGATTGGGTTTAGTTTGTTGTGGTAAGGGTTAGTTGGTGATGATTTATGGTAGCCGAAGTAATTTAGGTGAGTTTGGCATAGTTTGCTATGGTTACTAGCATTTTTTTGTAATTTAAAAGTGATTGGGTTTAGTTTGTTGTGGTAAGGGTTAGTTGGTGATAATTTAGAGTAGCCGAAGTAATTTAGGTAAGTCTGGCATAGTTTGTTATGATTTGTACACCTTTTTTTGTAATTTTAAGATGATATGGTTTGGTTTGTTGTGGTAAGGGATAGTTGGGGGTGATTTACGGTAGCCGAAGTAATTTAGGTGATTCTGGTATAGTTTGTTATGATTTTTAGCATTTTTTGCAATTTTAAAGTGATTGGGCTTAGTTTGTTGCTGTAAAGGGTAATTGGGGGTGATTTTTGATAGCCGAAGTAATTTAGAAGAGTTTGGCATAGTTTGCTTTGGTTAGTAGCATTTTTTTGTAATTTAAAAGCGATTGGGTTTAGGTTGTTGTGGTAAGGGTTAGTTGGTGATGATTTAGAGTAGCCGAAGTAATTTAGGTGAGTCTGGCATAGTTTGCTATGGTTACTAGCATTTTTTTGTAATTTAAAAGTGATTGGGTTTAGTTTGTTGTGGTAAGGGTTAGTTGGTGATGATTTAGAGTAGCCGAAGTAATTTAGGTGTGTCTGGCATAGTTTGTTATGATTTGTACACCTTTTTTAATAATTTTAAGATGATATGGTTTGGTTTGTTGTGGTAAGGGATAGTTGGGGGTGATTTACGGTAGCCGACATAATTTAGGTGATTCTGGTATAGTTTGTTATGATTTTTAGCATTTTTTGCAATTTTAAAGTGATTGGGCTTAGTTTGTTGTTGTAAAGGGTAGTTGGGGGTGATTTTTGATAGCCGAAGTAATTTAGAAGAGTTTGGCATAGTTTGCTATGGTTAGTAGCATTTTTTTGTAATTTAAAAGTGATTGGGTTTAGTTTGTTGTGGTAAGGGTTAGTTGGTGATGATTTATGGTAGGCGAAGTAATTTAGGTGAGTTTGGCATAGTTTGCTATGGTTACTAGCATTTTTTTGTAATTTAAAAGTGATTGGGTTTAGTTTGTTGTGGTAAGGGTTAGTTGGTGATGATTTAGAGTAGCCGAAGTAATTTAGGTGAGTCTGGCATAGTTTGTTATGATTTGTACACCTTTTTTAATAATTTTAAGATGATATGGTTTGGTTTGTTGTGGTAAGGGATAGTTGGGGGTGATTTACGGTAGCCGACGTAATTTAGGTGATTCTGGTATAGTTTGTTATGATTTTTAGCATTTTTTTGTAATTCTAAAGTGATTGGGCTTAGTTTGTTGCTGTAAAGGGTAGTTGGGGTGATTTTTGATAGCCGAAGTAATTAAGAAGAGTTTGGCATAGTTTGCTTTGGTTAGTAGCATTTTTTTGTAATTTAAAAGTGATTGGGTTTAAGTTGTTGTGGTAACGGTTAGTTGGTGATGATTTATGGTAGCCGAAGTAATTTAGGTGAGTTTGGCATAGTTTGCTATGGTTACTAGCATTTTTTTGTAATTTAAAAGTGATTGGGTTTAGTTTGTTGTGGTAAGGGTTAGTTGGTGATGATTTAGAGTAGCCGAAGTAATTTAGGTGAGTCTGGCATCGTTTGTTATGATTTGTACACCTTTTTTTGTAATTTTAAGATGATATGGTTTGGTTTGTTGTGGTAAGGGATAGTTGGGGGTGATTTACGGTAGCCGAAGTAATTTAGGTGATTCTGGTGTAGTTTGTTATGATTTTTAGCATTTTTTTGTGATTCTAAAGTGATTGGGCTTAGTTTGTTGCTGTAAAGTGTAGTTGGGGGTGATTTTTGATAGCCGAAGTAATTTAGGTGAGTTTCGCATAGTTTGCTATGGTTAGTAGCATTTTTTTGTAATTTAAAACTGATTGGATTTAGTTTGTTGTGGTAAGGGTTAGTTGGTGATGATTTATAATAGCCGAAGTAATTTAGATGAGTTTGGCATAGTTTGCTATGGTTACTAGCATTTTTTTGTAATTTAAAAGTGTTTGGGTTTAGTTTGTTGTGGTAAGGGTTAGTTGGTGATGATTTAGAGTAGCCGAAGTAATTTAGGTGAGTCTTACATAGTTTGTTATGATTTGTACACCTTTTTTTGTAATTTTAAGATGATATGGTTTGGTTTGTTGTGGTAAGGGATAGTTGGGAGTGATTTACGGTATCCGAAGTAATTTAGGTGATTCTGGTATAGTTTGTTATGATTTTTAGCATTTTTTTGTAATTTTAAAGTGATTGGGTTTAGTTTGTTGCTGTAAAGTATAGTTGGAGGTAATTTTTGATAGCCGAAGTAATTTAGGTGAGTTTGGCATAGTTTGCTATGGTTAGTAGCATTTTTTTTAAATTTAAATGTAATTGGGTTTAGTTTGTTGTGGTAAGGGTTAGTTGGTGATGATTTATGGTAGGCGAAGTAATTTAGGTGAGTTTGGCATAGTTTGCTATGGTTACTAAGATTTTTTTGTAATTTAAAAGTGATTGGGTTTAGTTTGTTGTGGTAAGGGTTAGTTGGTGATGATTTAGTGTAGCCGAAGTAATTTAGGTGAGTCTGGCATAGTTTGTTATGATTTGTACACCTTTTTTAATAATTTTAAGATGATATGGTTTGGTTTGTTGTGGTAAGGGATAGTTGGGGGTGATTTACGGTAGCCGAAGTAATTTAGGTGATTCTGGTGTAGTTTGTTATGATTTTTAGCATTTTTTTGTGATTCTAAAGTGATTGGGCTTAGTTTGTTGCTGTAAAGTGTAGTTGGGGGTGATTTTTGATAGCCGAAGTAATTTAGGTGAGTTTGGCATAGTTTGCTATGGTTAGTAGCATTTTTTTGTAATTTAAAAGTGATTGGGTTTAGTTTGTTGTGGTAAGGGTTAGTTGGTGATGATTTATGGTAGCCGAAGTAATTTAGGTGAATTTGGCATAGTTTGCTATGGTTACTAGCATTTTTTTGTAATTTAAAAATGATTGGGTTTAGTTTGTTGTAGTAAGGGTTAGTTGGTGATGATTTAGAGTTGCTGAAGTAATTTAGGTGAGTCTGGCATAGTTTGTTATGATTTGTACATCTTCTTTTGTAATTTTAAGATGATATGGTTTGGTTTGTTGTGGTAAGGGATAGTTGAGGGTGATTTACGGTAGCCGAAGTAATTTGGGTGATTCTGGTATAGTTTGTTATGATTTTTAGCATTTTTTTGTAATTTTAAAGTGATTGGGCTTAGTTTGTTGCTGTAAAGTGTAGTTGGGGGTGATTTTTGGTAGCCGAAGTAATTTAGGTGAGTTTGGCATAGTTTGCTATGGTTAGTAGCATTTTTTTGTAATTTAAAAATGATTGGGTTTAGTTTGTTGTGGTAAGGGTTAGTTGGTGATGATTTAGAGTAGCCGAAGTAATTTAGGTGAGTCTTACATAGTTTGTTATGATTTGTACACCTTTTTTTGTAATTTTAAGATGATATGGTTTGGTTTGTTGTGGTAAGGGA
Organism: Eledona agricola; assembly: GCA_964023215.1. Lineage (NCBI taxonomy): Eukaryota > Metazoa > Arthropoda > Insecta > Coleoptera > Tenebrionidae > Eledona > Eledona agricola. The sequence continues at coordinate 21,821,950 of OZ026860.1, forward strand.
TAGTTGGGAGTGATTTACGGTAGCCGAAGTAATTTAGGTGATTCTGGTGTAGTTTGTTATGATTTTTAGCATTTTTTTGTAATTTTAAAGTGATTGGGTTTAGTTTGTTGCTGTAAAGTATAGTTGGGAGTGATTTTTGATAGCCGAAGTAATTTAGGTGAGTTTGGCATAGTTTGCTATGGTTAGTAGCATTTTTTTGTAATTTAAATGTGATTGGGTTTAGTTTGTTGTGGTAAGGGTTAGTTGGTGATGATTTATGGTAGGCGAAGTAATTTAGGTAAGTTTGGCATAGTTTGCTATGGTTACTAGCATTTTTTTGTAATTTAAAATTGATTGGGTTTAGTTTGTTGGGGTAAGGGTTAGTTGGTGATGATTTAGAGTGGCCGAAGTAATTTAGGTTAGTCTGGCATAGTTTGTTATGACTTGTACACCTTTTTTAATAATTTTAAGATGATATGGTTTGGTTTGTTGTGGTAAGGGATAGTTGGGGGTGATTTACGGTAGCCGACGTAATTTAGGTGATTCTGGTATAGTTTGTTATGATTTTTAGCATTTTTTTGTAATTCTAAAGTGATTGGGCTTAGTTTGTTGCTGTAAAGGGTAGTTAGGGGTGATTTTTGATAGCCGAAGTAATTTAGAAGAGTTTGGCATAGTTTGCTTTGGTTAGTAGCATTTTTTTGTAATTTAAAAGTGATTGGGTTTAGGTTGTTGTGGTAACGGTTAGTTGGTGATGATTTAGAGTAGCCGAAGTAATTTAGGTGAGTCTGGCATCGTTTGTTATGATTTGTACACCTTTTTTTGTAATTTTAAGATGATATGGTTTGGTTTGTTGTGGTAAGGGATAGTTGGGGGTGATTACGGTAGCCGAAATAATTTAGGTGATTCTGGTGTAGTTTGTTATGATTTTTAGCATTTTTTTGTGATTCTAAAGTGATTGGGCTTAGTTTGTTGCTGTAAAGTGTAGTTGGGGGTGATTTTTGATAGCCGAAGTAATTTAGGTGAGTTTGGCATAGTTTGCTATGGTTAGTAGCATTTTTTTGTAATTTAAAAGTGATTGGGTTTAGTTTGTTGTGGTAAGGGTTAGATGGTGATGATTTATGGTAGCCGAAGTAATTTAGGTGAATTTGGCATAGTTTGCTATGGTTACTAGCATTTTTTTGTAATTTAAAAATGATTGGGTTTAGTTTGTTGTAGTAAGGGTTAGTTGGTGATGATTTAGAGTTGCCGAAGTAATTTAGGTGAGTCTGGCATAGTTTGTTATGATTTGTACATCTTCTTTTGTAATTTTAAGATGATATGGTTTGGTTTGTTGTGGTAAGGGATAGTTGGGGGTGATTTACGGTAGCCGAAGTAATTTAGGTGATTCTGGTATAGTTTGTTATGATTTTTAGCATTTTTTTGTAATTTTAAAGTGATTGGGCTTAGCTTGTTGCTGTAAAGTGTAGTTGGGGGTGATTTTTGATAGCCGAAGTAATATAGGTGAGTTTGGCATAGTTTGCTATGGTTAGTAGCATTTTTTTGTAATTTAAAAGTGATTGGGTTTAGTTTGTTGTGGTAAGGGTTAGTTGGTGATGATTTATGGTAGCCGAAGTAATTTAGCTGAGTTTGGCATAGTTTGCAATGGTTACTAGCATTTTTTTGTAATTTAAAAGTGATTGGGTTTAGTTTGTTGTGGTAAGGGTTAGTTGGTGATAATTTAGAGTAGCCGAAGTAATTTAGGTAAGTCTGGCATAGTTTGTTATGATTTGTACACCTTTTTTTGTAATTTTAAGATGATATGGTTTGGTTTGTTGTGGTAAGGGATAGTTGGGGGTGATTTATGGTAGCCGAAGTAATTTAGGTGATTCTGGTATAGTTTGTTATGATTTTTAGCATTTTTTGCAATTTTAAAGTGATTGGGCTCAGTTTGTTGCTGTAAAGGGTGATTGGGGGTGATTTTTGATAGCCGAAGTAATTTAGAAGAGTTTGGCATAGTTTGCTTTGGTTAGTAGCATTTTTTTGTAATTTAAAAGTGATTGGGTTTAGGTTGTTGTGGTAAGGGTTAGTTGGTGATGATTTAGAGTAGCCGAAGTAATTTAGGTGAGTCTGGCATAGTTTGCTATGGTTACTAGCATTTTTTTGTAATTTAAAAGTGATTGGGTTTAGTTTGTTGTGGTAAGGGTTAGTTAGTGATGATTTAGAGTAGCCGAAGTAATTTAGGTGTGTCTGGCATAGTTTGTTATGATTTGTACACCTTTTTTAATAATTTTAAGATGATATGGTTTGGTTTGTTGTGGTAAGGGATAGTTGGGGGTGATTTACGGTAGCCGACGTAATTTACGTGATTCTGGTATAGTTTGTTATGATTTTTAGCATTTTTTGCAATTTTAAAGTGATTGGGCTTAGTTTGTTGCTGTAAAGGGTAGTTGGGGGTGATTTTTGATAGCCGAAGTAATTTAGAAGAGTTTGGCATAGTTTGCTATGGTTAGTAGCATTTTTTTGTAATTTAAAAGTGATTGGGTTTAGTTTGTTGTGGTAAGGGTTAGTTGGTGATGATTTATGGTAGGCGAAGTAATTTAGGTGAGTTTGGCATAGTTTGCTATGGTTACTAGCATTTTTTTGTAATTTAAAAGTGATTGGGTTTAGTTTGTTGTGGTAAGGGTTAGTTGGTGATGATTTAGAGTAGCCGAAGTAATTTAGGTGAGTCTGGCATAGTTTGTTATGATTTGTACACCTTTTTTAATAATTTTAAGATGATATGGTTTGGTTTGTTGTGGTAAGGGATAGTTGGGGGTGATTTACGGTAGCCGACGTAATTTAGGTGATTCTGGTATAGTTTGTTATGATTTTTAGCATTTTTTTGTAATTCTAAAGTGATTGGGCTTAGTTTGTTGCTGTAAAGGGTAGTTGGGGGTGATTTTTGATAGCCGAAGTAATTTAGAAGAGTTTGGCATAGTTTGCTTTGGTTAGTAGCATTTTTTTGTAATTTAAAAGTGATTGGGTTTAGGTTGTTGTGGTAACGGTTAGTTGGTGATGATTTATGGTAGCCGAAGTAATTTAGGTGAGTTTGGCATAGTTTGCCATGGTTACTAGCATTTTTTTGTAATTTAAAAGTGATTGGGTTTAGTTTGTTGTGGTAAGGGTTAGTTGGTGATGATTTAGAGTAGCCGAAGTAATTTAGGTGAGTCTGGCATCGTTTGTTATGATTTGTACACCTTTTTTTGTAATTTTAAGATGATATGGTTTGGTTTGTTGTGGTAAGGGATAGTTGGGGGTGATTTACGGTAGCCGAAGTAATTTAGGTGATTCTGGTGTAGTTTGTTATGATTTTTAGCATTTTTTTGTGATTCTAAAGTGATTGGGCTTAGTTTGTTGCTGTAAAGTGTAGTTGGGGGTGATTTTTGATAGCCGAAGTAATTTAGGTGAGTTTGGCATAGTTTGCTATGGTTAGTAGCATTTTTTTGTAATTTAAAAGTGATTGGGATTAGTTTGTTGTGGTAAGGGTTAGTTGGTGATGATTTATGGTAGCCGAAGTAATTTAGGTGAATTTGGCATAATTTGCTATGGTTACTAGCATTTTTTTGTAATTTAAAAGTGATTGGGTTTAGTTTGTTTTGGTAAGGGTTAGTTGGTCATAATTTAGAGTAGCCGAAGTAATTTAGGTAAGTCTGGCATAGTTTGTTATGATTTGTACACCTTTTTTTGTAATTTTAAGATGATATGGTTTGGTTTGTTGTGGTAAGGGATAGTTGGGGGTGATTTACGGTAGCCGAAGTAATTTAGGTGATTCTGGTATAGTTTGTTATGATTTTTAGCATTTTTTGCAATTTTAAAGTGATTGGGCTTAGTTTGTTGCTGTAAAGTGTAGTTGGGGGTGATTTTTGATAGCCCAAGTAATTTAGGTGTGTTTGGCATAGTTTGCTATGGTTAGTAGCATTTTTTTGTAATTTAAAAGTAATTGGGTTTAGTTTGTTGTGGTAAGGGTTAGTTGGTGATGATTTATGGTAGCCGAAGTAATTTAGGTGAGTTTGGCATAGTTTGCTATGGTTACTAGCATTTTTTTGTAATTTAAAAGTGATTGGGTTTAGTTTGTTGTGGTAAGGGTTAGTTGGTGATGATTTAGAATAGCCGAAGTAATTTAGGTGAGTCTGGCATAATTTGTTATGATTTGTACACCTTTTTTTGTAATTTTAAGATGATATGGTTTGGTTTGTTGTGGTAAGGGATAGTTGGAGGTGATTTACGTTAGCCGAAGTAATTTAGGTGATACTGGTATAGTTTGTTATGATTTTTAGCATTTTTTTGTAATTTTAAAGTGATTGGGCTTAGTTTGTTGCTGTAAAGTGTAGTTGGGGGTGATTTTTGATAGCCGAAGTAATTTAGGTGAGTTTGGCATAGTTTGCTATAGTTAGTAGCATTTTTTTGTAATTTAAAAGTGATTGGGTTTAGTTTGTTGTGGTAAGGGTTAGTTGGTGATGATTTATGGTAGCCGAAGTAATTTAGGAGAGTCTGGCATACTTTGTTATGATTTGTACACCTTTTTTTGTAATTTTATGATGATATGGTTTGGTTTTTTGTTTTAAGGGATAGTTGGGGGTGATTTACGGTAGCCGAAGTAATTTAGGTGATTCTGGTATAGTTTGCTATGATTTTTAGCATTTTTTTGTAATTTAAAAGTGATTGGGTTTAGTTTGTTTTGGTAAGGGTTTTTTGGTCATAATTTAGAGTAGCCGAAGTAATTTAGGTAAGTCTGGCATAGTTTGTTATGATTTGTACACCTTTTTTTGTAATTTTAAGATGATATGGATTGGTTTGTTGTGGTAAGGGATAGTTGGGGGTGATTTACGGTAGCCGAAGTAATTTAGGTGATTCTGGTATAGTTTGTTATGATTTTTAGCATTTTTTGCAATTTTAAAGTGATTGGGCTTAGTTTGTTGCTGTAAAGTGTAGTTGGGGGTGATTTTTGATAGATCAAGTAATTTAGGTGTGTTTGGCATAGTTTGCTATGGTTAGTAGCATTTTTTTGTAATTTAAAAGTAATTGGGTTTAGTTTGTTGTGGTAAGGGTTAGTTGGTGATGATTTACGGTAGCCGAAGTAATTTAGGTGAGTTTGGCATAGTTTGCTATGGTTACTAGCATTTTTTTGTAATTTAAAAGTGATTGGGTTTAGTTTGTTGTGGTAAGGGTTAGTTGGTGATGATTTAGAGTAGCCGAAGTAATTTAGGAGAGTCTGGCATACTTTGTTATGATTTGTACACCTTTTTTTGTAATTTTATGATGATATGGTTTGGTTTGTTGTTTTAAGGGATAGTTGGGGGTGATTTACGGTAGCCGAAGTAATTTAGGTGATTCTGGTATAGTTTGCTATGATTTTTAGCATTTTTTTGTAATTTTAAAGTGATTGGGCTTAGTTTGTTGCTGTAAAGTGTAGTTGGGGGTGATTTTTGATAGCCGAAGTAATTTAGGTGAGTTTGGCATAGTTTGCTATGGTTAGTAGCATTTTTTTGTAATTTAAAAGTGATTGGGTTTAGTTTGTTGTGGTAAGGGTTAGTTGGTGATGATTTATGGTAGCCGAAGTAATTTAAGTGAGTTTGGCATATTTTGCTATGGTTACTAGCATTTTTTTGTAATTTGAAAGTGATTGGGTTTAGTTTGTTGTGGTAAGGGATAGTTGGTGATGATTTAGAGTATCCGAAGTAATTTAGGTGAGTCTGGCATAGTTTGTTATGATTTGTACATATTTTTTTGTAATTTTATGATGATATGGTTTGGTCTGTTGTGGTAAGGGATAGTTGGGGGTGATTTACGGTTGCCGAAGTAATTTAGGTGATTCTGGTATAGTTTGTTATAATTTTTAGCATTTTTTTGTAATTTTAAAATGATTGGGCTTAGTTTGTTGCTGTAAAGTGTAGTAGGGGGTGATTTTTGATAGCCGAAGTAATTTAGGTGAATTTGGCATAGGTTGCTATGGTTAGTAGCATTTTTTTGTAATTTAAAATTGATTGGGTTTAGTTTGTTGTGGTAAGGGTTAGTTGGTGATGATTTATGGTAGCCGAAGTAATTTAGGTGAGTTTGGCATAGTTTGCTATGGTTACTAGCATTTTTTTGTAATTTAAAAGTGATTGGGTTTAGTTTGTTGTGGTAAGGGTTAGTTGGTGATGATTTAGAGTAGCCGAAGTAATTTAGGAGAGTCTGGCATACTTTGTTATGATTTGTACACCTTTTTTTGTAATTTTATGATGATATGGTTTGGTTTGTTGTTTTAAGGGATAGTTGGGGGTGATTTACGGTAGCCGAAGTAATTTAGGTGATTCTGGTATAGTTTGTTATAATTTTTAGCATTTTTTTGTAATTTTAAAGTGATTGGGCTTAGTTTGTTGCTGTAAAGTGAAGTTGGGTGTGATTTTTGATAACCGAAGTAATTTAGGTGAGTTTGGCATAATTTGCTATGGTTAGTAGCATTTTTTTGTAATTTAAAAGTGATTGGGTTTAGTTTGTTGTGGTAAGGGTTAGTTGGTGATGATTTATGGTAGCCGAAGTAATTTAGGTGAGTTTGGCATAGTTTGCTATGGTTAGTAGCATTTTTTTGTAATTTAAAAGTGATTGGGTTTAGTTTGTTGTGGTAAGGGTTAGTTGGTGATGATTTAGAGTAGCCGAAGTAATTTAGGTGAGTCTGTCATAGTTTGTTATGATTTGTACACCTTTTTTTGTAATTTTAAGATGATATGGTTTGGTTTGTTGTGGTAAGGGATAGTTGGGGGTGATTTACGGTAGCCGAAGTAATTTAGGTGATTCTGGTATAATTTGTTATGATTTTTAGCTTTTTTTTGTAATTTTAAAGTGATTGGGTTTAGTTTGTTGCTGTAAAATGTAGTTGGGGGTGATTTTTGATAGCCGAAGTAATTTAGGTGAGTTTGGCATAGTTTGCTATGGTTAGTAGCATTTTGTTGTAATTTAAAAGTGATTGGGTTTAGTTTGTTGTGGTAAGGGTTAGTTGGCGATGATTTATTGTAGCCGAAGTAATTTAGGTGAGTTTGGCATAGTTTGCTATGGTTACTAGCATTTTTTTGTAATTTAAAAGTGATTGGGTTTAGTTTGTTGTGGTAAGGGTTAGTTTGTGAAGATTTAGAGTAGCCGAAGTAATTTAGGTGAGTCTGGCATAGTTTGTTATGATTTGTACACCTTTTTTTGTAATTTTAAGATGATATGGTTTGGTTTGTTGTGGTAAGGGATAGTTGGGGGTGATTTACGGTAGCCGAAGTAATTTAGGTGATTCTGGTATAGTTTGTTATGATTTTTAGCATTTTTTTGTAATTTTAAAGTTATTGGGCTTAGTTTGTTGCTGTAAAGTGTAGTTGAGGGTGATTTTTGATAGCCGAAGTAATTTAGGTGAGTCTGGCATAGTTTGCTATGATTAGTAGCATTTTTTTGTAATTTAAAAGTGATTGGGTTTAGTTTGTTGTGGTAAGGGTTACATGTTGATGATTTATGGTAGCCGAAGTAATTTAGGTGAGTTTGGCATAGTTTGCTATGGTTACTAGCATTTGTTTGTAATTTAAAAGTGATTGGGTTTAGTTTGTTGTGGTAAGGGTTAGTTGGTGATGATTTAGAGTAGCCGAAGTAATTTAGGTGAGTCCGGCATAGTTTGTTATGATTTGTACACCTTTTTTTGTAATTTTAAGATGATATGGTTTGGTTTGTTGTGGTAAGGGATAGTTGGGGGTGATTTACGGTAGCCGAAGTAATTTAGGTGATTCTGGTATAGTTTGTTATGATTTTTAGCATTTTTTTGTAATTTTAAAGTGATTGGGCTTAGTTTGTTGCTGTAAAGTGTAGTTGGGGGTGATTTTTGATAGCCGAAGTAATTTAGGTGAGTTTGGCATAGTTTGCTATGGTTAGTAGCATTTTTTTGTAATTTAAAAGTTATTGGTTTAGTTTGTTGTGGCAAGGGTTAGTTGGTGATGATTTATGGTAGCCGAAGTAATTTAGGTGAGTTTGGCATAGTTTGCTATGGTTACTAGCATTTTTTTGAAATTTAAAAGTAATTGGGTTTAGTTTGTTGTGGTAAGGGTTAGTTGGTGATGATTTAGAGTAGCCGAAGTAATTTAGGTGAGTCTGGCATAGTTTGTTATGATTTGTACACCTTTTTTTGTAATTTTAAGATGATATGGTTTGGTTTGTTGTGGTAAGGGATAGTTGGGGGTGATTTACGATAGCCGAAGTAATTTAGGTGATTCTGGTTTAGTTTGTTATGATTTTTAGCATTTTTTTGTAATTTTAAAATGATTGGGCTTAGTTTGTTGCTGTAAAGTGTAGTTGGGGGTGATTTTTGATAGCCGAAGTAATTTAGGTGAGTTTGGCATAGTTTGCTATGGTTAGTAGCATTTTTTTGTAATTTAAATGTGATTGGGTTTAGGTTGTTGTGGTAAGGGTTAGTTGGTGATGATTTATGGTAGCCGAAGTAATTTAGGTGAGTTTGGCATAGTTTGCTATGGTTAATAGCATTTTTTTGTAATTTAAAAGTGATTGGGTTTAGTTTGTTGTGGTAAGGGTTAGTTGGTGATGATTTAGAGTAGCCGAAGTAATTTAAGTGAGTCTGGCATCATTTGTTATGATTTGTACACCTTTTTTTGTAATTTTAAGATGATATGGTTTTGTTTGTTGTGGTAAGGGATAGTTGGGGGTGATTTATGGTAGCCGAAGTATTTTAGGTGATTCTGGTGTAGTTTGTTATGATTTTTAGCATTTTTTTGTAATTTTAAAATGATTGGGCTTAGTTTGTTGCTGTAAAGTGTAGTTGGGGGTGATTTTTGTTAGCCGAAGTAATTTAGGTGAGTTTGGCATAGTTTGCTATGGTTAGTAGCATTTTTTTGTAATTTAAAAGTGATTGGGTTTAGTTTGTTGTGGTAAGGGTTAGTTGGTGATGATTTAGAGTAGCCGAAGTAATATAGGTGAGTCTGGCATCGTTTGTTATGATTTGTACACCTTTTTTTGTAATTTTAAGATGATATGGTTTGGTTTGTTGTGGTAAGGGATAGTTGGGTTGATTTACGGTAGCCGAAGTAATTTAGGTGATTCTGGTGTAGTTTGTTATGATTTTTAGCATTTTTTTGTAATTTTAAAATGATTGGGCTTAGTTTGTTGCTGTAAAGTGTAGTTGGGGGTGATTTTTGATAACCGAAGTAATTTAGGTGAGTTTGGCATAGTTTGCTATAGTTAGTAGCATTTTTTTGTAATTTAAAAGTGATTGGGTTTAGGTTGTTGTGGTAAGGGTTAGTTGGTGATGATTTATGGTAGCCCAAGTAATTTAGGTGAGTTTGGCATAGTTTGCTATGGTTACTAGCATTTTTTTGTAATTTAAAAGTGATTGGGTTTAGTTTGTTGTGGTAAGGGTTAGTTGGTGATGATTTAGAGTACCCGAAGTAATTTAGGTGAGTCTGGCATCGTTTGTTATGATTTGTACACCTTTTTTTGTAATTTTAAGATGATATGGTTTGGTTTGTTGTGGTAAGGGATAGTTGGGGGTGATTTACGGTAGCCGAAGTAATTTAGGTGATTCTGGTGTAGTTTGTTATGATTTTTAGCATTTTTTTGTAATTTTAAAATGATTGGGCTTAGTTTGTTGCTGTAAAGTGTAGTTGGGGGTGATTTTTGATAGCCGAAGTAATTTAGGTGAGTTTGGCATAGTTTGCTATGGTTAGTAGCATTTTTTTGTAATTTAAAAGTGATTGGGTTTAGTTTGTTGTGGTAAGGGTTAGTTGGTGATGATTTATGATAGCCGAAGTAATTTAGGTGAGTTTGGCATAGTTTGCTATGGTTACTAGCATTTTTTTGTAATTTAAAAGTGATTGGGTTTAGTTTGTTGTGGTAAGGGTTAGTTGGTGATGATTTAGAGTAGCCGAAGTAATTTACGTGAGTCTGGCATAGTTTGTTATGATTTGTACACCTTTTTTTGTAATTTTAAGATGATATGGTTTGGTTTGTTGTGGTAAGGGATAGTTGGGGGTGATTTACGGTAGCCGAAGTAATTTAGGTGATTCTTGTGTAGTTTGTTATGATTTTTAGCATTTTTTTGTAATTTTAAAATGATTGGGCTTAGTATGTTGCTGTAAAGTGAAGTTGGGGGTGATTTTTGATAACCGAAGTAATTAAGGTGAGTTTGGCACAGTTTGCTATGGTTAGTAGCATTTCTTTGTAATTTAAAAGTGATTGGGTTTAGGATGTTGTGGTAAGGGTTAGTTGGTGATGATTTATGGTAGCCCAAGTAATTTAGGTGAGTTTGGCATAGTTTGCTATGGTTACTAGCATTTTTTTGTAATTTAAAAGTGATTGGGTTTAGTTTGTTGTGGTAAGGGTTAGTTGGTGATGATTTAGAGTAGCCGAAGTAATTTAGGTGAGTCGGGCATCGTTTGTTATGATTTGTACACCTTTTTTTGTAATTTTAAAATGATATGGTTTGGTTTGTTGTGGTAAGGGATAGTTGGGGGTGATTTACGGTAGCCGAAGTAATTTAGGTGATTCTGGTGTAGTTTGTTATGATTTTTAGCATTTTTTTGTAATTTTAAAATGATTGGGCTTAGTTTGTTGCTGTAAAGTGTAGTTGGGGGTGATTTTTGATAGCCGAAGTAATTTAGGTGAGTTTGGCATAGTTTGCTATGGTTAGTAGCATTTTTTGTAATTTAAAAGTGATTGGGTTTAGTTTGTTGTGGTAAGGGTTAGTTGGTGATGATTTATGATAGCCGAAGTAATTTAGGTGAGTTTGGCATAGTTTGCTATGGTTACCAGCATTTTTTTGTAATTTAAAAGTGATTGGGTTTAGTTTGTTGTGGTAAGGGTTAGTTGGTGATGATTTAGAGTAGCCGAAGTAATTTACGTGAGTCTGGCATAGTTTGTTATGATTTGTACACCTTTTTTTGTAATTTTAAGATGATATGGTTTGGTTTGTTGTGGTAAGGGATAGTTGGGGGTGATTTACGGTAGCCGAAGTAATTTAGGTGATTCTGGTGCAGTTTGTTATGATTTTTAGCATTTTTTTGTAATTTTAAAATGATTGGGCTTAGTTTGTTGCTGTAAAGTGAAGTTGGGGGTGATTTTTGATAACCGAAGTAATTTAGGTGAGTTTGGCATAGTTTGCTATGGTTACTAGCATTTTTTTGTAATTTAAAAGTGATTGGGTTTAGTTTGTTGCGGTAAGGGTTAGTTGGTGATGATTTAGAGTAGCCGAAGTAATTTAGGTGAGTCTGGCATCGTTTGTTATGATTTGTACACCTTTTTTTGTAATTTTAAGATGATATGGTTTGGTTTGTTGTGGTAAGGGTTAGTTGTTGATGACTTATGATAGCCGAAGTAATTTAGGTGAGTTTGGCATAGTTTGCTATGGTTACTAGCATTTTTTTGTAATTTAAAAGTGATTGGGTTTAGTTTGTTGTGGTAAGGGTTAGTTGGTGATGATTTAGAGTAGCCGAAGTAATTTACATGAGTCTGGCATAGTTTGTTATGATTTGTACACCATTTTGTGTAATTTTAAGATGATATGGTTTGGTTTGTTGTGGTAAGGGATAGTTGGGGGTGATTTACGGTAGCCGAAGTAATTTAGGTGATTCTGGTGTAGTTTGTTATGATTTTTAGCATTTTTTTGTAATTTTAACATGATTGGGCATAGTTTGTTGCTGTAAGGTATAGTTGGGGGTGATTTTTAATAGCCGAAGTAATTTAGGTGAGTTTGGCATAGTTTGCTATGGTTAGTAGCATTTTTTTGTAATTTAAAAGTGATTGGGTTTAGTTTGTTGTGGTAGGGGTTAGTTGGTGATGACTTATGATAGCCGAAGTAATTTAGGTGAGTTTGGCATAGTTTGCTATGGTTACTAGCATTTTTTTGTAATTTAAAAGTGATTGGGTTTAGTTTGTTGTGGTAAGGGTTAGTTGGTGATGATTTAGAGTAGCCGAAGTAATTTACGTGAGTCTGGCATGGTTTGTTATGATTTGTACACCTTGTTTTGTAATTTTAAGATAATATGGTTTGGTTTGTTGTGGTAAGGGATAGTTGGGGGTGATTTACGGTAGCCGAAGTAATTTAGGTGATTCTGGTGTAGTTTGTTATGATTTTTAGCATTTTTTTGTAATTTTAAAATGATTGGGCATAGTTTGTTGCTGTAAAGTGTAGTTGGGGGTGATTTTTGATAGCCGAAGTAATTTAGGTGAGTTTGGCATAGTTTGCTATGGTTAGTAGCATTTTTTTGTAATTTAAAAGTGATTGGGTTTAGTTTGTTGTCGTAAGGGTTGGTTGGTGATGATTTATTATAGCCGTAGTAATTTAGGTGAGTTTGGCATAGTTTGCTATGGTTACTAGCATTTTTGTGTAATTTAAAAGTGATTGGGTTTAGTTTGTTGTGGTAAGGGTTAGTTGGTGATGATTTAGAGTAGCCGAAGTAATTTAGGTGAGTCTGGCATAGTTTGCTATGATTTGTACACCTTTTTTTGTTATTTTAAGATGATGTGGTTTGGTTTGTTGTGGTAAGGGATAGTTGGGGGTGATTTACGGTAGCCGAAGTAATTTAGGTGATTCTGGTTTAGTTTGTTATGATTTTTAGCATTTTTTTGTAATTTTAAAATGATTGGGCTTAGTTTGTTGCTGTAAAGTGTAGTTGGGGGTGATTTTTGATAGCCGAACTAATTTAGGTGAGTTTGGCATAGTTTGCTATGGTTAGTAGCATTTTTTTGTAATTTAAAAGTTATTGGGTTTAGTTTGTTGTGGTAAGGGTTAGTTGGTGATGATCTAAGGTAGCCGAAGTAATTTAGGTGAGTTTGGCATAGTTTGCTATGGTTACTAGCATTTTTTTGTAATTTAAAAGTGATTGGGTATAGTTTGTTGTGGTAAGGATTAGTTGGTGATGATTTAGAGTAGCCGATGTAATTTAGGTGAGTCTGGCATAGTTTGTTATGATTTGTACATCTTTTTTTGTAATTTTAAGATGATATGGTTTGGTTTGTTGTGGTAAGGGATAGTTGGGGGTGATTTACGGTAGCCGAAGTAATTTAGGTGATTCTGGTATAGTTTGTTATGATTTTTAGCATTTTTTTGTAATTTTAAAATAATTGGGCTTAGTTTGTTGCTGTAAAGTGTAGTTGGGGGTGATTTTTAATAGCCGAAGTAATTTAGGTGAGTTTGGCTTAGTTTGCTATGGTTAGTAGCATTTTTTGTAATTTAAAAGTGATTGGGTTTAGTTTGTTGTGGTAAGGGTTAGTTGGTGATGATTTATGATAGCCGAAGTAATTTAGGTGAGTTTGGCATAGTTTGCTATGGTTACTAGCATTTTTTTGTAATTTAAAAGTGATTGGGTTTAGTTTGTTGTGGTAAGGGTTATTTGGTGATGATTTAGAGTGGCCGAAGTAATTTACGTGAGTCTGGCATAGTTTGTTATGATTTGTACACCTTTTTTTGTAATTTTAAGATGATATGGTTTGGTTTGTTGTGGTAAGGGATAGTTGGGGGTGATTTACGGTAGCCGAAGTAATTTAGGTGATTCTGGTGTAGTTTGTTATGATTTTTAGCATTTTTTTGTAATTTTAAAATGATTGGGCTTAGTTTGTTGCTGTAAAGTGAAGTTGGGGGTGATTTTTGATAACCGAAGTAATTTAGGTGAGTTTGGCATAGTTTGCTATGGTTACTAGCATTTTTTTGTAATTTAAAAGTGATTGGGTTTAGTTTGTTGTGGTAAGGGTTAGTTGGTGATGATTTAGAGTAGCCGAAGTAATTTAGGTGAGTCTGGCATCGTTTGTTATGATTTGTACACCTTTTTTTGTAATTTTAAGATGATATGGCTTGGTTTGTTGTGGTAAGGGTTAGTTGGTGATGATTTATGATAGCCGAAGTAATTTAGGTGAGTTTGGCATAGTTTGCTATGGTTACTAGCATTTTTTTGTAATTTAAAAGTGATTGGGTTTAGTTTGTTGTGGTAAGGGTTATTTGGTGATGATTTAGAGTAGCCGAAGTAATTTACGTGAGTCTGGCATAGTTTGTTATGATTTGTACACCTTTTTTTGTAATTTTAAGATGATATGGTTTGGTTTGTTGTGGTAAGGGATAGTTGGAGGTGATTTACGGTAGCCGAAGTAATTTAGGTGATTCTGGTTTAGTTTGTTATGATTTTTAGCATTTTTTTGTAATGTTAAAATGATTGGGCTTAGTTTGTTGCTGTAAAGTGAAGTTGGGGGTGATTTTTGATAACCGAAGTAATTTAGGTGAGTTTGGCATAGTTTGCTATGGTTACTAGCATTTTTTTGTAATTTAAAAGTGATTGGGTTTAGTTTGTTGTGGTAAGGATTAGTTGGTGATGATTTAGAATAGCCGATGTAATTTAGGTGAGTCTGGCATAGTTTGTTATGATTTGTACATCTTTTTTTGTAATTTTAAGATGATATGGTTTGGTTTGTTGTGTTAAGGGATAGTTGGGGGTGATTTACGGTAGCCGAAGTAATTTAGGTGATTCTGGTATAGTTTGTTATGATTTTTAGCATTTTTTTGTAATTTTAAAATGATTGGGCTTAGTTTGTTGCTGTAAAGTGTAGTTGGGGGTGATTTTTAATAGCCGAAGTAATTTAGGTGAGTTTGGCTTAGTTTGCTATGGTTAGTAGCATTTTTTGTAATTCAAAAGTGATTGGGTTTAGTTTGTTGTGGTAAGGGTTAGTTGGTGATGATTTATGATAGCCGAAGTAATTTAGGTGAGTTTGGCATAGTTTGCTATGGTAACTAGCATTTTTTTGTAATTTAAAAGTGATTGGGTTTAGTTTGTTGTGGTAAGGGTTAGTTGGTGATGATTTAGAGTAGCCGAAGTAATTTACGTGAGTCTGGCATAGTTTGTTATGATTTGTACACCTTTTTTTGTAATTTTAAGATGATATGGTTTGGTTTGTTGTGGTAAGGGATAGTTGGGGGTGATTTACGGTAGCCGAAGTAATTTAGGTGATTCTGGTATAGTTTGTTATGATTTTTAACATTTTTTTGTAATTTTAAAGTGATTGGGTTTAGTTTGTTGCTGTAAAGTATAGTTGGGGGTGATTTTTGATAGCCGAAGTAATTTAGGTGAGTTTGGCATAGTTTGCTATGGTTAGTAGCATTTTTTTTAAATTTAAATGTGATTGGGTTTAGTTTGTTGTGGTAAGGGTTAGTTGGTGATGATTTATGGTAGGCGAAGTAATTTAGGTGAGTTTGGCATAGTTTGCTATGGTTACTAAAATTTTTTTGTAATTTAAAAGTGATTGGGTTTAGTTTGTTGTGGTAAGGGTTAGTTGGTGATGATTTAGAGTAGCCGAAGTAATTTAGGTGAGTCTGGCATAGTTTGTTATGATTTGTACACCTTTTTTAATAATTTTAAGATGATATGGTTTGGTTTGTTGTGGTAAGGGATAGTTGGGGGTGATTTACGGTAGCCGACGTAATTTAGGTGATTCTGGTATAGTTTGTTATGATTTTTAGCATTTTTTTGTAATTTTAAAGTGATTGGGCTTAGTTTGTTGCTGTAAAGGGTAGTTGGGGGTGATTTTTGATAGCCGAAGTAATTTAGAAGAGTTTGGCATAGTTTGCTTTGGTTAGTAGCATTTTTTTGTAATTTAAAAGTGATTGGGTTTAGGTTGTTGTGGTAACGGTTAGTTGGTGATGATTTATGGTAGCCGAAGTAATTTAGGTGAGTTTGGCATAGTTTGCTGTGTTTACTAGCATTTTTTTGTAATTTAAAAGTGATTGGGTTTAGTTTGTTGTGGTAAGGGTTAGTTGGTGATGATTTAGAGTAGCCGAAGTAATTTAGGTGAATCTGGCATCGTTTGTTATGATTTGTACACCTTTTTTTGTAATTTTAAGATGATATGGTTTGGTTTGTTGTGGTAAGGGATAGTTGGGGGTGATTTACGGTAGCCGAAGTAATTTAGATGATTCTGGTGTAGTTTGTTATGATTTTTAGCATTTTTTTGTGATTCTAAAGTGATTGGGCTTAGTTTGTTGCTGTAAAGTGTAGTTGGGGGTGATTTTTGATAGCCGAAGTAATTTAGGTGAGTTTGGCATAGTTTGCTATGGTTAGTAGCATTTTTTTGTAATTTAAAAGTGATTGGGTTTAGTTTGTTGTGGTAAGGGTTAGTTGGTGATGATTTATGGTAGCCGAAGTAATTTAGGTGAATTTGGCATAGTTTGCTTTGGTTACTAGCATTTTTTTGTAATTTAAAAATGATTGGGTTTAGTTTGTTGTAGTAAGGGTTAGTTGGTGATGATTTAGAGTTGCTGAAGTAATTTAGATGAGTCTGGCATAGTTTGTTATCATTTGTACATCTTCTTTTGTAATTTTAAGATGATATGGTTTGGTTTGTTGTGGTAAGGGATAGTTGGGGGTGATTTACGGTAGCCGAAGTAATTTGGGTGATTCTGGTATAGTTTGTTATGATTTTTAGCATTTTTTTGTAATTTTAAAGTGATTGGGCTTAGTTTGTTGCTGTAAAGTGTAGTTGGGGGTGATTTTTGATAGCCGAAGTAATTTAGGTGAGTTTGGCATAGATTGCTATGGTTACTAGCATTTTTTTGTAATTTAAAAGTGTTTGGGTTTAATTTGTTGTGGTAAGGGTTAGTTGGTGATGATTTAGAGTAGCCGAAGTAATTTAGGTGAGTCTTACATAGTTTGTTATGATTTGTACACCTTTTTTTGTAATTTTAAGATGATATGGTTTGGTTTGTTGTGGTAAGGGATAGTTGGGAGTGATTTACGGTAGCCGAAGTAATTTAGGTGATTCTGGTATAGTTTGTTATGATTTTTAGCATTTTTTTGTAATTTTAAAATGATTGGGTTTAGTTTGTTGCTGTAAAGTATAGTTGGGAGTGATTTTTGATAGCCGAAGTAATTTAGGTGAGTTTGGCATAGTTTGCTATGGTTAGTAGCATTTTTTTGTAATTTAAAAGTGATTGGGTTTAGTTTGTTGTCGTAAGGGTTGGTTGGTGATGATTTATTATAGCCGAAGTAATTTAGGTGAGTTTGGCATAGTTTGCTATGGTTACTAGCATTTTTTTGTAATTTAAAAGTGATTGGGTTTAGTTTGTTGTGGTAAGGGTTAGTTGGTGATGATTTAGAGTAGCCGAAGTAATTTAGGTGAGTCTGGCATAGTTTGTTATGATTTGTACAGCTTTTTTTGTTATTTTAAGACGATGTGGTTTGGTTTGTTGTGGTAAGGGATAGTTGGGGGTGATTTACGGTAGCCGAAGTAATTTAGGTGATTCTGGTTTAGTTTGTTATGATTTTTAGCATTTTTTTGTAATTTTAAAATGATTGGGCTTAGTTTGTTGCTGTAAAGTGTAGTTGGGGGTGATTTTTGATAGCCGAAGTAATTTAGGTGAGTTTGGCATAGTTTGCTATGGTTAGTAGCATTTTTTTGTAATTTAAAAGTGATTGGGTTTAGTTTGTTGTGGTAAGGGTTAGTTGGTGATGATTTAAGGTAGCCGAAGTAATTTAGGTGATTTTGGCATAGTTTGCTATGGTTACTAGCATTTTTTTGTAATTTAAAAGTGATTGGGTTTAGTTTGTTGTGGTAAGGATTAGTTGGTGAGGATTTAGAGTAGCCGATGTAATTTAGGTGAGTCTGGCATAGTTTGTTATGATTTGTACATCTTTTTTTGTAATTTTAAGATGATATGGTTTGGTTTGTTGTGGTAAGGGATAGTTGGGGGTGATTTACGGTAGCCGAAGTAATTTAGGTGATTCTGGTATAGTTTGTTATGATTTTTAGCATTTTTTTGTAATTTTAAAGTGATTGGGCTTAGTTTGTTGCTGTAAAGTGTAGTTGGGGGTGATTTTTAATAGCCGAAGTAATTTAGGTGAGTTTGGCTTAGTTTGCTATGGTTAGTAGCATTTTTTTGTAATTTAAAAGTGATTGGGTTTAGTTTGTTGTGGTAAGGGTTAGTTGGTGATGATTTATAATAGCCGAAGTAATTTAGGTGAGTTTGGCATAGTTTGCTATGGTTACTAGCATTTTTTTGTAATTTAAAAGTGTTTGGGTTTAGTTTGTTGTGGTAAGGGTTAGTTGGTGATGATTTAGAGTAGCCGAAGTAATTTAGGTGAGTCTTACATAGTTTGTTATGATTTGTACACCTTTTTTTGTAATTTTAAGATGATATGGTTTGGTTTGTTGTGGTAAGGGATAGTTGGGAGTGATTTACGGTAGCCGAAGTAATTTATGTGATTCTGGTATAGTTTGTTATGATTTTTAGCATTTTTTTGTAATTTTAAAGTGATTGGGCTTAGTTTGTTGCTGTAAAGGGTAGTTGGGGGTGATTTTTGATAGCCGAAGTAATTTAGAAGAGTTTGGCATAGTTTGCTTTGGTTAGTAGCATTTTTTTGTAATTTAAAAGTGATTGGGTTTAGTTTGTTGCTGTAAAGTATAGTTGGGGGTGATTTTTGATAGCCGAAGTAATTTAGGTGAGTTTGGCATAGTTTGCTATGGTTAGTAGCATTTTTTTTAAATTTAAATGTGATTGGGTTTAGTTTGTTGTGGTAAGGGTTAGTTGGTGATGATTTATGGTAGGCGAAGTAATTTAGGTGAGTTTGGCATAGTTTGCTATGGTTACTAAGATTTTTTTGTAATTTAAAAGTGATTGGGTTTAGTTTGTTGTGGTAAGGGTTAGTTGGTGATGATTTAGAGTAGCCGAAGTAATTTAGGTGAGTCTGGCATAGTTTGTTATGATTTGTACACCTTTTTTAATAATTTTAAGATGATATGGTTTGGTTTGTTGTGGTAAGGGATAGTTGGGGGTGATTTACGGTAGCCGACGTAATTTAGGTGATTCTGGTATGGTTTGTTATGATTTTTAGCATTTTTTTGTAATTTTAAAGTGATTGGGCTTAGTTTGTTGCTGTAAAGGGTAGTTGGGGGTGATTTTTGATAGCCGAAGTAATTTAGAAGAGTTTGGCATAGTTTGCTTTGGTTAGTAGCATTTTTTTGTAATTTAAAAGTGATTGGGTTTAGGTTGTTGTGGTAACGGTTAGTTGGTGATGATTTATGGTAGCCGAAGTAATTTAGGTGAGTTTGGCATAGTTTGCTATGGTTACTAGCATTTTTTTGTAATTTAAAAGTGATTGGGTTTAGTTTGTTGTGGTAAGGGTTAGTTGGTGATGATTTAGAGTAGCCGAAGTAATTTAGGTGAGTCTGGCATCGTTTGTTATGATTTGTACATCTTCTTTTGTAATTTTAAGATGATATGGTTTGGTTTGTTGTGGTAAGGGATAGTTGGGGGTGATTTACGGTAGCCGAAGTAATTTGGGTGATTCTGGTATAGTTTGTTATGATTTTTAGCATTTTTTTGTAATTTTAAAGTGATTGGGCTTAGTTTGTTGCTGTAAAGTGTAGTCGGGGGTGATTTTTGATAGCCGAAGTAATTTAGGTGAGTTTGGCATAGTTTGCTATGGTTACTAGCATTTTTTTGTAATTTAAAAGTGTTTGGGTTTAATTTGTTGTGGTAAGGGTTAGTTGGTGAAGATTTAGAGTAGCCGAAGTAATTTAGGTGAGTCTTACATAGTTTGTTATGATTTGTACACCTTTTTTTGTAATTCTAAGATGATATGGTTTGGTTTGTTGTGGTAAGGGATAGTTGGGAGTGATTTACGGTAGCCGAAGTAATTTAGGTGATTCTGGTATAGTTTGTTATGATTTTTAGCATTTTTTTGTAATTTTAAAGTGATTGGGTTTAGTTTGTTGCTGTAAAGTATAGTTGGGAGTGATTTTTGATAGCCGAAGTAATTTAGGTGAGTTTGGCATAGTTTGCTATGGTTAGTAGCATTTTTTTGTAATTTAAATGTGATTGGGTTTAGTTTGTTGTGGTAAGGGTTAGTTGGTGATGATTTATGGTAGGCGAAGTAATTTAGGTGAGTTTGGCATAGTTTGCTATGGTTACTAGCATTTTTTTGTAATTTAAAAGTGATTGGGTTTAGTTTGTTGTGGTAAGGGTTAGTTGGTGATGATTTAGAGTAGCCGAAGTAATTTAGGTGAGTCTGGCATAGTTTGTTATGATTTGTACACCTTTTTTAATAATTTTAAGATGATATGGTTTGGTTTGTTGTGGTAAGGGATAGTTGGGGGTGATTTACGGTAGCCGACGTAATTTAGGTAATTCTGGTATAGTTTGTTATGATTTTTAGCATTTTTTGTAATTCTAAAATGATTGGGCTTAGTTTGTTGCTGTAAAGGGTAGTTGGGGGTGATTTTTTATAGCCGAAGTAATTTAGAAGAGTTTGGCATAGTTTGCTTTGGTTAGTAGCATTTTATTGTAATTTAAAAGTGATTGAATTTAGGTTGTTGTGGTAACGGTTAGTTGGTGATGATTTATGGTAGCCGAAGTAATTAAGGTGAGTTTGGCATAGTTTGCTATGGTTACTAGCATTTTTTTCTAATTTAAAAATGATTGGGTTTAGTTTGTTGTAGTATGGGTTAGTTGGTGATGATTTAGAGTTGCTGAAGTAATTTAGGTGAGTCTGGCATAGTTTGTTATGATTTGTACATCTTCTTTTGTAATTTTAAGATGATATGGTTTGGTTTGTTGTGGTAAGGGATAGTTGGGGGTGATTTACGGTAGCCGAAGTAATTTGGGTGATTCTGGTATAGTTTGTTATGATTTTTAGCATTTTTTTGTAATTTTAAAGTGATTGGGCTTAGTTTGTTGCTGTAAAGTGTAGTTGGGGGTGATTTTTGATAGCCGAAGTAATTTAGGTGAGTTTGGCATAGTTTGCTATGGTTAGTAGCATTTTTTTGTAATTTAAAAGTGATTGGGTTTAGTTTGTTGTGGTAAGGGTTAGTTGGTGATGATTTAGAGTAGCCGAAGTAATTTAGGTGAGTCTGGCATAGTTTGTTATGATTTGTACACCTTTTTTAATAATTTTAAGATGATATGGTTTGGTTTGTTGTGGTAAGGGATAGTTGGGGGTGATTTACGGTAGCCGACGTAATTTAGGTGATTCTGGTATAGTTTGTTATGATTTTTAGCATTTTTTGTAATTCTAAAGTGATTGGGCTTAGTTTGTTGCTGTAACGGTTAGTTGGTGATGATTTATGGTAGCCGAAGTAATTTAGGTGAGTTTGGCATAGTTTGCTATGGTTATTAGCATTTTTTTGTAATTTAAAAGTGATTGGGTTTAGGTTGTTGTGGTAAGGGATAGTTGGTGATGATTTAGAGTAGCCGAAGTAATTTAGGTGAGTCTGGCATCGTTTGTTATGATTTGTACACCTTTTT
Organism: Eledona agricola; assembly: GCA_964023215.1. NCBI lineage: Eukaryota > Metazoa > Arthropoda > Insecta > Coleoptera > Tenebrionidae > Eledona > Eledona agricola. The sequence continues at coordinate 21,843,182 of OZ026860.1, forward strand.
TTGTAATTTTAAGATGATATGGTTTGGTTTGTTGTGGTAAGGGATAGTTGGGGGTGATTTACGGTAGCCGAAGTAATTTAGGTGATTCTGGTGTAGTTTGTTATAATTTTTAGCATTTTTTTGTGATTCTAAAGTGATTGGGCTTAGTTTGTTGCTGTAAAGTGTAGTTGGGGGTGATTTTTGATAGCCGAAATAATTTAGGTGAGTTTGGCATAGTTTGCTATGGTTAGTAGCATTTTTTTGTAATTTAAAAGTGATTGGGTTTAGTTTGTTGTGGTAAGGGTTAGTTGGTGATGATTTATGGTAGCCGAAGTAATTTAGGTGAATTTGGCATAGTTTGCTATGGTTACTAGCATTTTTTTGTAATTTAAAAGTGATTGGGTTTAGGTTGTTGTGGTAAGGGTTAGTTGGTGATGATTTAGAGTAGCCGAAGTAATTTAGGTGAGTCTGGCATCGTTTGTTATGATTTGTACACCTTTTTTTGTAATTTTAAGATGATATGGTTTGGTTTGTTGTGGTAAGGGATAGTTGGGGGTGATTTACGGTAACCGAAGTAATTTAGGTGATTCTGGTATAGTTTGTTATGATTTTTAGCATTTTTTTGTAATTTTAAAGTGATTGGGCTTAGTTTGTTGCTGTAAAGTGTATTTGGGGGTGATTTTTGATAGCCGAAGTAATTTAGGTGAGTTTGGCATAGTTTGCTATGGTTAGTAGCATTTTTTTGTAATTTAAAAGTGATTGGGTTTAGTTTGTTGTGGTAAGGGTTAGTTGGTGATGATTTATGGTAACCGAAGTAATTTAGGTGAGTTTGGCATAGTTTGCTATGGTTACTAGCATTTTTTTGTAATTTAAAAGTGATTGGGTTTAGTTTGTTGTGGTAAGGGTTAGTTGGTGATAATTTAGAGTAGCCGAAGTAATTTAGGTAAGTCTGGCATAGTTTGTTATGATTTGTACACCTTTTTTTGTAATTTTAAGATGATATGCTTTGGTTTGTTGTGGTAAGGGATAGTTGGGGGTGATTTACGGTAGCCGAAGTAATTTAGGTAATTCTGGTATAGTTTGTTATGATTTTTAGCATTTTTTGTAATTTTAAAGTGATTGGGCTTAGTTTGTTGCTGTAAAGTGTAGTTGGGGGTGATTTTTGATAGCCGAAGTAATTTAGGTGAGTTTGGCATAGTTTGCTATGGTTAGTAGCATTTTGTTGTAATTTAAAAGTGATTGGGTTTAGTTTGTTGTGGTAAGGGTTAGTTGGTGATGATTTAAGGTAGCCGAAGTAATTTAAGTGAGTTTGGCATAGTTTGCTATGGTTACTAGCATTTTTTTGTAATTTGAAAGTGATTGGGTTTAGTTTGTTGTGGTAAGGGATAGTTGGTGATGATTTAGAGTATCCGAAGTAATTTAGGTGAGTCTGGCATAGTTTGTTATGATTTGTACACCTTTTTTTGTAATTTTAAGATGATATGGTTTGGTTTGTTGTTTTAAGGGATAGTTGGGGGTGATTTACGGTAGCCGAAGTAATTTAGGTGATTCTGGTATAGTTTGCTACAATTTTTAGCATTTTTTTGTAATTTTAAAGTGATTGGGCTTAGTTTGTTGCTGTAAAGTGTAGTTGGGGGTGATTTTTGATAGCCGAAGTAATTTAGGTGAGTTTGGCATAGTTTGCTATGGTTAGTAGCATTTTTTTGTAATTTAAAATTGATTGGGTTTAGTTTGTTGTGGTAAGGGTTAGTTGGTGATGATTTAGAATAGCCGAAGTAATTTAGGTGAGTCTGGCATAGTTTGTTATGATTTGTACACCTTTTTTTGTAATTTTAAGATGATATGGTTTGGTTTGTTGTGGTAAGGGATAGTTGGGGGAGATTTACGGTAGCCGAAGTAATTTAGGTGATTCTGGTATAGTTTGTTATAATTTTTAGCATTTTTTTGTAATTTTAAAGTGATTGGGCTTAGTTTGTTGCTGTAAAGTGTAGTTGGGGGTGATTTTTGATAGCCGAAGTAATTTAGGTGAGTTTGGTATAGTTTGCTATGGTTAGTAGTATTTTTTTGTAATTTAAAAGTGATTAGGTTTAGTTTGTTGTGGTAAGGGTTAGTTGGTGATGATTTATGGTAGCCGAAGTAATTTAGGTGAGTTTGGCATAGTTTGCTATGGTTACTAGCATTTTTTTGTAATTTAAAAGTAATTGGGTTTAGTTTGTTGTGGTAAGGGTTAGTTGGTGATGATTTAGAGTAGCCGAAGTAATTTAGGTGATTCTGGTATAGTTTGTTATGATTTTTAGCATTTTTTTGTAATTTTAAAGTGATTGGGCTTAGTTTGTTGCTGTAAAGTGTAGTTGGGGGTGATTTTTGATAGCCGAAGTAATTTAGGCGAGTTTGGCATAGTTTGCTATGGTTAGTAGCATTCTTTTGTAATTTAAAAGTGATTGGGTTTAGTTTGTTGTGGTAAAGGTTAGTTGGTGATGATTTATGGTAGCCGAAGTAATTTAGGTGAGTTTGGCGTAGTTTGCTATGGTTAGTAGAATTTTTTTGTAATTTTAAAGTGATTGGGTTTAGTTTGTTGTGGTAAGGGTTAGTTGGTGATGATTTATGGTAGCCGAAGTAATTTAGGTGAGTTTGGCATAGTTTGCTATGGTTACTAGCATTTTTTTGTATTTTAAAAGTGATTGGGTTTAGTTTGTTGTGGTAAGGATTAGTTGGTGATGATTTAGAGTAGCCGAAGTAATTTAGGTGAGCCTGGCATAGTTTGTTATGGTTTGTACACCTTTTTTTGTAATTTTAAGATGATATGGTTTGGTTTGTTGTGGTAAGGGATAGTTGGGGGTGATTTACGGTAGCCGAAGTAATTTAGGTGATTCTGGTATAGGTTGTTATGATTTTTAGCATTTTTTTGTAATTTTAAAGTTATTGGGCTTAGTTTGTTGCTGTAAAGTGTAGTTAGGGGTGATTATTGATAGCCGAAGTAAATTAGGTGAGTTTAGCATAGTTTGCTATGGTTAGTAGTATTTTTTTGTAATTTAAAAGTGATTGGGTTTAGTTTGTTGTGGTAAGGGTTAGTTGGTGATGATTTATGGTAGCCGAAGTAATTTAGGTGAGTTTGGCATAGTTTGCTATGGTTACTAGCATTTTTTTGTAATTTAAAAGTGATTGGGTTTAGTTTGTTGTGGTAAGGGTTAGTTGGTGATGATTTAGAGTAGCCGAAGTAATTTAGGTGAGTCTGGCATAGTTTGTTATGATTTGTACACCTTTTTTTGTAATTTTAAGATGATATGGTTTGGTTTGTTGTGGTAAAGGATAGTTGGGGGTGATTTACGATAGCCGAAGTAATTTAGGTGATTCTGGTATAGTTTGTTATAATTTTTAATATTTTTTTGTAATTTTAAAGTTATTGGGCTTAGTTTGTTGCTGTAAAGTGTAGTTGGGGGTGATTTTTGATAGCCGAAGTAATTTAGGTGAGTTTGGCATAGTTTGCTATGGTTAGTAGCATTTTTTTGTAATTTAAAATTGATTGGGTTTATTTTGTTGTGGTAAGGATTAGTTGGTGATGATTTATGGTAGCCGAAGTAATTTAGGTGAGTGTGGCATAGTTTGCTATGGTTACTAGCATTTTTTGTAATTTAATAGTGATTGGGTTTAGTTTGTTGTGGTAAGGGTTAGTTGGTGATAATTTAGACTAGCCGAAGTAATTTAGGTGAGTCTGGCATAGTTTGTTATGATTTGTACACCTTTTTTTCTAATTTTAAGATGAATGGTTTGGTTTTTGTGGTAAGGGATAGTTGGGGGTGATTTACGGTAGCCGAAGTAATTTAGGTGATTCTGGTATAGTTTGTTATGATTTTTAGCATTTTTTTGTAATTTTAAAGTGATTGGGCTTAGTTTGTTGCTGTAAAGTGTAGTTGGGTGTGATTTTTGATAACCGAAGTAATTTAGGTGAGTTTGGCATAATTTGCTATGGTTAGTAGCATTTTTTTGTAATTTAAAAGTGATTGGGCTTAGTTTGTTGTGGTAAGGGTTAGTTGGTGATGATTTATGGTAGCCGAAGTAATTTAGGTGAGTTTGGCATAGTTTGCTATGGTTAGTAGCATTTTTTTTTAATTTAAAAGTGATTGGGTTTAGTTTGTTGTGGTAAGGGTTAGTTGGTGATGATTTAGAGTAGCCGAAGTAATTTAGGTGAGTCTGGCATAGTTTGTTATGATTTGTACACCTTTTTTTGTAATTTTAAGATAATATGGTTTGGTTTGTTGTGGTAAGGGATAGTTGGGGGTGATTTACGGTAGCCGAAGTAATTTAGGTGATTCTGGTATAATTTGTTATGATTTTTAGCTTTTTTTTGTAATTTTAAAGTGATTGGGTTTAGTTTGTTGCTGTAAAGTGTAGTTGGGGGTGATTTTTGATAGCCGAAGTAATTTAGGTGAGTTTGGCATAGTTTGCTATGGTTAGTAGCATTTTGTTGTAATTTAAAAGGGATTGGGTTTAGTTTGTTGTGGTAAGGGTTAGTTGGTGATGATTTATGGTAGCCGAAGTAATTTAGGTGAGTTTGGCATAGTTTGCTATGGTTAGTAGCATTTTTTTTAAATTTAAAAGTGATTGGGTTTAGTTTGTTGTGGTAAGGGTTAGTTGGTGATGATTTAGAGTAGCCGAAGTAATTTAGGTGAGTCTGGCATAATTTGTTATGATTTGTACACCTTTTTTGTAATTTTAAGATAATATGATTTGGTTTGTTGTGGTAAGGGATAGTTGGGGGTGATTTACGGTAGCCGAAGTAATTTAGGTGATTCTGGTATAGTTTGTTATGATTTTTAGCATTTTTTTGTAATTTTAAAGTGATTGGGCTTAGTTTGTTGCTGTAAAGTGTATGTTTAGTGTCTTGGCGTTTCAAAACACTCTTGTTTCTTTTGTACACTTTATTTACACTTATTTACAATTAATGGTTGTTGTTGCTTGTTGAAAGTGCATTAGAATTCTGTGTTGAAAAATGTTTCTTATGGTACCCCACCTATGCTACCCCAACCCTTGAGTGGTGGTACCAGAGTGGGGAAACCACCCCCACGCACGTCACATCCGTTACGTAGTTGGGAAACCCAACATCCTCCCGCACCTTGAAAGACTGTCTTTCAATTGTCACTTCTTACAACTACTAATTACATATTTACAAATGAACAAAGAAATTCACTCCCGAATACAGTTTTGGTGATTGTTCTGCACTATTGTTCAATCGGTAGCACACACACTTTTGAAATGGGGCGTTTTAGCGTTCCGTGAGCCGTTTTCAATGTCACAACACGTACACGGTCGTCGGTGCCGGGATGGGTTTTGGTGACGCGTCCCATGCGCCACACGAGGGGAGGATTGTTGTCATCTTTTATGACGACCATGTCACCGATTATGACTGGATCGTGGGTGGTTCGCCACTTTCCTCGTTGTTGGAGCTGACCCAAATATTCAGTTGACCAACGCTTCCAAAAATGTTGTCGCACCTGGGTCACCCGTTGCCATCGGGAGAGTCGATTCTCCTGGACTGATGATAAGTTGACTTCTGGAACGGCAGATAAGGGTGCTCCGACAATGAAGTGACCGGGTGTCAATACGGATAGGTTATTTGGATGGTTAGATAATGGGGTAATCGGGCGGGAGTTCAAGCACGCTTCTATCTGAGCTAATAACGTTTGCATTTCTTCAAAAGTTAATAAGCAATTTCCCATTACACGTTTTATGTGGTATTTTGTTAGTTTGACGCACGATTCCCAAATCCCACCCAAGTGCGGAGCATTCGGTGGTATAAAACTCCAATCAATCCCATGGTTTGTTAGATGGTTTAGAACATCTTTTTCAAAATTGTTTGAAGCAAACAGCTTTTTTAATTCGTTGTCCGCGCCAATGAATGTTTTTGCATTGTCCGAATGAATTACCTGAGGTTTTCCACGACGCGCTGTAAATCGTTTTAACGTGTTTAAAAAACTTTCTGTTGAGCAATCTGAAATTACTTCTAAATGTACAGCCTTTGTGCTCATACACACGAAAAGTCCAATGTATGCCTTTGATTTTTTAGGTTTTCCTCTCCCACGATTAAAGTTTATTTCGATGGGTCCTGCGTAATCTAACCCGGTATGTTCAAAGGTTCTGCTTGGTTCAATTCGATAAGATGGCAAGTTCCCCATTAATTGTTGTTGACTTTGTGGGTTTACGCGAAAACATGTAATGCATTTTCGCAGAACGTTTCGAATCGTGCTACGTCCTGCCACTACCCAAAATTTTTGACGTAGCGCTGCTAGCGTCGCTTGCGCCCCGGCATGCAAATTGTTTACATGAAAATGTCTGATTACGAGGTTGGTTACCGCGTGATTTTTCGGAAGTAGATATGGGTGTTTTTTTGTTTCGCATAATTTTGTGCTATTGTGTAAACGCCCCCCAACTTTGATGACTCCATTTGAATCAATAAATGGGTTTAAACACAATAAACTGCTATTACCTTTTACCGAGTTATTAGTAGTTAGTGATTTGATTTCTGCTTCAAATGATTGATGTTGAACGTTTCTCACAATGCCCACGAGAGCTGTCCTCAACTCGTTGCTTGTGAGAGGACCCGACCTCTTATTTGTAGGATTTTTGCAATTGTTTATGAATCTGTGACATTGTGCTACAATCCGTTTTAATTTTGTAAAATCTGAGAATTTTGTTAGGACTTCCCATCCTGCCCGCACTTGTGTGACACACGTGACCGTTTTTGCTTCCGTATTCACCTGACCCTTTGGTTTTGCTGGTTGTTGAGGCCAATTTTCAAATTGTAATTTTAAAAAATCGGGCCCGTGCCACCATAAGTTGCAATGTGCCAATTGGCTGGGACGCATTCCGCGAGAAATTATGTCGGCCGGGTTTTGTGCTGAGGGCACATATCGCCAGGCATGTGAAGTTGTGAGCGCTTGAATTTCAGAAACGCGATTTGCTACAAATGTTTTCCACGAATTAGACGGTGACTCTATCCAGGCTAGCGCAATCTGCGAATCTGTCCAGAAATATTGCTTGTTTATTTCTATCTTTAAACTTTCGCTCACTGTTTGCGCTAATTGAGCCGCTAGAAGACACCCGCAAAGCTCCAATCGTGGTAATGACGTTACCTTGAGAGGTGCTACTCTGTTTTTTGCACAGAGTAAATGTGATGCAATTGCTCCGTTCGGTAAAAGTGTGCGTATGTAGATTGCGCACCCATAGGCCTTCTCGGAAGCATCGGAAAAACAGTGCAACTCCGTGACCCCCACAGAATTGAAAATGTTTCTGGGTATTTCCAAGTTGTTTATTACCCCTAAATCCCCAAGTAATTGTTGCCAGGCCGTGTGAAAGTGAGTTGGTACACTTTCATCCCAGCTTAGTTTTACAGCCCACAGTTCCTGTATTATCAATTTTGCCGTTACCGTTATGGGTCCCAATAAACCTAAAGGGTCATATATACGGGCGGTTGCTGATAGTATTGTGCGCTTGGTAGTTTTGACATCTTTTCCTGGAATACTTCATTATGTGGAATTAGCTGAGGGTCGTTTGCTGCCCATTTTGATAGCTCGAAAGAGCCCTTGTTTAATACGTCGATTAATTCGTTCCGCAAAAGTATGGCATCTTCCAGCGAATTTGCTCCCGTGAGCACGTCATCCACGTAAAAAGAATTTTTAATCGCGTCGCATGCCTTTGGGAATTTGTCGTATTCTTCGTCAGCTAATTGATGAAGACACCTGATTGCGAGATATGGAGCTGACGCTGTACCATACGTTATGGTATTTAATTTGTACACTTGAATCGGTTTTGAATTGTCTTCCCGCCATACAATTTGTTGATAGCGCCTATCGTCAGGGTGAATTAAAATTTGTCGATACATTTTGCAAATGTCTGCGGTAAATGCGAATTTGTAAGTACGAAAATTGATAATGATTTGGAAAATGTCGTTCTGGATTTTCGGACCGACCATTAGAGTATCGTTTAGGCTTGTACCCGATGACGTTTTCGCGGATCCGTCAAACACTACACGCATTTTTCTTTGTTGACCGTCGGATTTGAATACTGCATGGTGCGGTAAAAAATAATTACCTTCACCCAACGTTTTGTTTGGATCTGCTAATTCCATGTGATTCAGTGAGATGTATTCGTACACTAGCTGAATGTACCCGGCGTTGCCCGGACGTAGATTAAATAAACGCAGTGTTGACAAAAGTGGTGTATTTGTGATGTAGACTAATCGACATTATAATACAATTAAACAGGAATGCTCTACTTTTCCAATCACAAAATAAACAAATTTGCTGAAATTAACCTGCATTGCCAGGACCGGGTACTTCAATATGATTTGGAAAATGACGATAATTTCGTTTCTGGGTGCAAGCTCCTTTTTTTCACTCTTTTTCACTCTTCAAGAGAAGGAGAGTTGACAGAGAAGCTGAACTATTCCAAATTATTCCCATTTAGTTCTCTAACAACATTAAAGAATGTCGTCGAAGAATGTTGAAATATATAAATAAATAATTTCACACCATAAAAACGATGTATTTGGTGTAGTTTCGGATGATTAGGTTTTTTTTGGGGATTGTTTTGAATGGTTATTGATGGTTGGCGGGGTTTAGCTTTGGCGGATTAAACGAAACTTTTGGTAATTTTAATGCGATTGGGTTTAGTTTGGCTTGGTAAGAAGTGGTTGGGGTGATATAGCGGAAGTCGAAGTAATTTATGCGAGTTTAGCGTAGTTTGCTTGTAATTCATAATTTTTTTACATTTTAGGTTGATGTGGGGTAGTTTGGAATGGCAAGTGTATGATTTTTGAGAGTAGTTTGGAATGGTACATTATGTTTAGGGGTTTTTAACGTATTCAGGTAAAATATACAGAAAATTTGGTAATTTTAAAATGAACAATTATAGTGCGAACCTCTTGAGCTCTATTTTCGGTAATAAAATGCAATAGGAAAGATAGTAAAAAAGACTATTTCCATCACTTTTCAGAGGAATTATACGTGGTGGTATTTGTACCCCGCTTACTATTCCTCCATCTTAGTTATAAATAATGCAGAACAATAATGAACACAATGTACATAAAATAAATAGTGTCAATCGTGTATAAGCACACATTACTTATGATGTCAGTGAAATCCGGTAAAACTGCAAATTTCGGATTTTGGCCGGAGCAGGTTTGGTGAAGATCAAATACACCACTATCATTAAATGAACGTAAAAATTAGCGTACGAAAATAAGTGAAGTCCGGTCCGACGCTGGAAATTTTTCGAAAATCGATTGGGGAGAGTTTTGGTTAACGGCAAGAACAAATCGGGAATATTATATTAAAATAATTTATTTAATAGCGATAGAACTTTGAATACCGATGCGTCGCCTCGACCTTGGCGACGTTGAGTACCAGCGTTCCAGAAGCTGAAGCAGCAATTTTCACAATTATATGAGGTGCACGTGCCTAGTGCGTATAAAAACAATTTGGATAACAAAAGAGATTAATTTGTATGTACCAAATAATACTCGCACAGGTGTACTCGTATGGCCCGTCATAATTTTCACAAAATCAATTTAAGAAATTAACATTCTAAAGTAAATAAATATTTTGACAGGAATGTTAAAAATCTTATTCGGTCTCTCCGACAAACTAACACTTGTTTACATTAACATGCAATTCTTCATAGACCTGTGACGAATTACAAACAAATATCGAAATTTCAAGTGTTCCATGTCCGTCTGAACTTATTACACAGTGATATTTTTACATTCAGGCGCCCTAAATTATTTTGACGTTGATTTATAAAGTTTCCCTGGAAGGAGAGTAGTCAGCAGGTGCCTCGTCAGGGGTGGCAGGGTTGGCAGTGCCACTCCAAGTATAAATTCACTATCGAACACAAAGATAGTTCTGATTCAATTGCAGAATTTCGAATTTTTCAGATATTTTTACGAAACTCTAGCGCTTACACGGCCTTTATACCTCTTTAAAGTTAAAAACCATAGAGCTGTTTATACAAATGCACGCATGTTGAAAAGGTAGGGCTTGCCCCGTCAGCGTGTTGCAATTCATAAATACGTTTAACTGGAACAAATATTTATTGGAAGGTGGAAGAGAATCGAAATAGGTATCAGCCTAATTAATATTCAGAATAACGACTATTAGTCGGAACAATATATTTTATGTGCAGATATTTATTAATATTTTATGATTTAATACGATAAGGCATTTATAAATAACACAACCAAATAGAAGATTTTGATTGAAAACGATTATTAATTTATGGTAGCCGAAGTAATTTAAGTGAGTTTGGCATAGCTTGCTATGTTTTGTAGCATTTTTTGTAATTTTAAAGTGATTGGGCTTAGTTTGGGGTGGTAAGGGGTAGTTGGGGGTGATTTATGGTAGCCGAAGTAATTCAGGTGAGTTTGAGATAGTTTGCTATGGCTTGTAGCATTTTTCGTAATTTTAAAGTGATTGGGCTTATTTTGGGGTGGTAAGGGGTAGTTGGGGGTGATTTATGGTAGCCGAAGTAATTTAGGTGAGTTAGGCATAGTTTGCTATGGTTTGTAGCATTTTTTGTAATTTTAAAGTGATTGGGTTTAGTTTGTGGTTGGTAAGGGATAGTTGGGGGTGATTTATGGTAGCCGAAGTAATTCAGGTGAGTTTGAGATAGTTTGCTACGGTTTGTAGAATTTTTTTTTAATTTTAAAGTGATTGAGTCTATTTTGGGGTGGTAAGGGGTAGTTGGGGGTGATTTATGGAAGCCAAAGTAATTTAGATGAGTTTGGCATAGTTTGATATGGCTTGTAACATTTTTTGTAATTTTTAAGTGATTGGGCTGAGTTTGGGGTGGTAAGGGGTAGTTGGGGGTGATTTATGATAGCCGAAGTAATTTAAGTGAGTTTGGCATAGTTTGCTATGGTTTGTAGCATTTTTTGTAATTTTAAAGTGATTGGGCTTATTTTGGGGTGGTAAGGGGTAGTTGGGGGTGATTTATGGTAGCCGAAGGAAATTAGGTAAGTTAGGCATAGTTTGCTATGGTTTGTAGCATTTTTTGTAATTTTAAAGTGATTGGGCTTATTTTGGGGTGGTAAGGGGTAGTTGGGGGTGATTTATGGTAGCCGAAGTAATTTAGGTGAGTTAGGCATAGTTTGCTATGATTTGTTGAATATTTTGTAATTTTAAAATGATTGGGTTTATTTTGGGGTTGTAAGGGGTAGTTCGGGGTGATTTATGGTAGCCGAAGTAATTTAGGGGAGTTTGGCATAGTTTGCTACGGTTTGTAGAATTTTTTTGTAATTTTAAAGTGATTGAGCCTATTTTGGGGTGGTAAGGGGTAGTTGGGGGTGATTTATGGAAGCCAAAGTAATTTAGATGAGTTTGGCATAGTTTGATATGGCTTGTAACATTTTTTGTAATTTTAAAGTGATTGGGCTGAGTTTGGGGTGGTAAGGGGTAGTTGGGGGTGATTTATGATAGCCGAAGTAATTTAAGTGAGTTTGGCATAGTTTGCTATGGTTTGTAGCATTTTTTGTAATTTTAAAGTGATTGGGTTTAGTTGGTGGTTGGTAAGGGGTAGTTGGGGGTGATTTATGGTAGCCGCAGTAATTTAAGTGGGTTCGGCATAGTTTGCTATGGTTTGTAGCATTTTTTGTAATTTTAAAGTGATTGGGCTTATTTTGGGGTGGTAAGGGGTAGTTGGGGGTGATTTATGGTAGCCGAAGGAAATTAGGTAAGTTAGGCATAGTTTGCTATGGTTTGTAGCATTTTTTGTAATTTTAAAGTGATTGGGCTTATTTTGGGGTGGTAAGGGGTAGTTGGGGGTGATTTATGGTAGCCGAAGTAATTTAGGTGAGTTAGGCATAGTTTGCTATGATTTGTTGAATATTTTGTAATTTTAAAATGATTGGGTTTATTTTGGGGTTGTAAGGGGTAGTTCGGGGTGATTTATGGTAGCCGAAGTAATTTAGGAGAGTTTGGCATAGTTTGCTACGGTTTGTAGAATTTTTTTGTAATTTTAAAGTGATTGAGCCTATTTTGGGGTGGTAAGGGGTAGTTGGGGGTGATTTATGGAAGCCAAAGTAATTTAGATGAGTTTGGCATAGTTTGATAAGGCTTGTAACATTTTTTGTAATTTTAAAGTGATTGGGCTGAGTTTGGGGTGGTAAGGGGTAGTTGGGGGTGATTTATGATAGCCGAAGTAATTTAAGTGAGTTTGGCATAGTTTGCTATGGTTTGTAGCATTTTTTGTAATTTTAAAGTGATTGGGCTTATTTTGGGGTAGTAAGGGGTTGTAGGGGGTGATTTATGTTAGCCGAAGTAATTTAGGTGAGTTAGGCATAGTTTGCTATGGTTTGTAGCATTTTTTTGTAATTTTAAAGTGATTGGGCTTATTTTGGGGTAGTAAGGGGTTGTTGGGGGTGATTTATGTTAGCCGAAGTAATTTAAGTGAGTTTGGCATAGTTTGCTATGGTTTGTAGCATTTTTTGTAATTTTAAAGTGATTGGGCTTATTTTGGGGTGGTAAGGGGTAGTTGGGGCTGATTTATGGTAGCCGAAGTAATTTAGGTGAGTTAGGCATAGTTTGCTATGGTTTGTAGCATTTTTTTGTAATTTTAAAGTGATTGGGCTTATTTTGGGGTAGTAAGGGGTTGTTGGGGGTGATTTATGTTAGCCGAAGTAATTTAGGTGAGTTAGGCATAGTTTGCTATGGTTTGTAGCATTTTTTGTAATTTTAAAGTGATTGGGCTTATTTTGGGGTGGTAAGGGGTAGTTGGGGCTGATTTATGGTAGCCGAAGTAATTTAGGTGAGTTAGGCATAGTTTGCTATGGTTTGTAGCATTTTTTTGTAATTTTAAAGTGATTGGGCTTATTTTGGGGTAGTAAGGGGTTGTTGGGGGTGATTTATGTTAGCCGAAGTAATTTAGGTGAGTTAGGCATAGTTTGCTATGGTTTGTAGCATTTTTTGTAATTTTAAAGTGATTGGGATGAGTTAGGGGTGGTAAGGGGTAGTTGGGGGTGATTTATGTTAGCCGAAGTAATTTAAGTGGGTTAGGCATAGTTTGCTATGGTTTGTAGCATTTTTTGTAATTTTAAAGTGATTGGGATGAGTTTGGGGTGGTAAGGGGTAGTTGGGGGTGATTTATGATAGCCGAAGTAATTTAAGTGAGTTTGGCATAGTTTGCTATGGTTTGTAGCATTTTTTGTAATTTTAAAGTGATTGGGCTTATTTTGGGGTAGTAAGGGGTAGTTGGGGGTGATTTATAATAGCCGAAGTAATTTAAGTGAGTTTGGCATAGTTTGCTATGGTTTGTAGCATTTTTTGTAATTTTAAAGTGATTGGGCTTATTTTGGGGTAGTAAGGGGTTGTTGGGGGTGATTTATGTTAGCCGAAGTAATTTAGGTGAGTTAGGCATAGCTTGCTATGGTTTGTAGCATTTTTTGTAATTTTAAAGTGATTGGGCTTATTTTGGGGTAGTAAAGGGTTGTTGGGGGTGATTTATGTTAGCCGAAGTAATTTAGGTGAGTTAGGCATAGTTTGCTATGGTTTGTAGCATTTTTTTGTAATTTTAAAGTGATTGGGCTTATTTTGGGGTAGTAAGGGGTTGTTGGGGGTGATTTATGTTAGCCGAAGTAATTTAAGTGAGTTTGGCATAGTTTGCTATGGTTTGTAGCATTTTTTGTAATTTTAAAGTGATTGGGCTTATTTTGGGGTGGTAAGGGGTAGTTGGGGCTGATTTATGGTAGCCGAAGTAATTTAGGTGAGTTAGGCATAGTTTGCTATGGTTTGTCGCATTTTTTTGTAATTTTAAAGTGATTGGGCTTATTTTGGGGTAGTAAGGGGTTGTTGGGGGTGATTTATGTTAGCCGAAGTAATTTAGGTGAGTTAGGCATAGTTTGCTATGGTTTGTAGCATTTTTTGTAATTTTAAAGTGATTGGGCTTATTTTGGGGTAGTAAGGGGTTGTTGGGGGTGATTTATGTTAGCCGAAGTAATTTAGGTGAGTTAGGCATAGTTTGCTATGGTTTGTAGCATTTTTTGTAATTTTAAAGTGATTGGGATGAGTTAGGGGTGGTAAGGGGTAGTTTGGGGTGATTTATGGAAGTCAAAGTAATTTAGATGAGTTTGGCATAGTTTGCTACGGTTTGTAGAATTTTTTTGTAATTTTAAAGTGATTGGGCTTATTTTGGGGTGGTAAGGGGTAGTTTGGGGTGATTTATGGAAGTCAAAGTAATTTAGATGAGTTTGGCATAGTTTGCTACGGTTTGTAGAATTTTTTTGTAATTTTAAAGTGATTGGGCTTATTTTGGGGTGGTAAGGGGTAGTTGGGGGTGATTTTTGGTAGACGAAATAATATGTGTGAGTTGGACATAATCTGCCATGATTTGTGTCATTTTGTTTTATTTTAAAGTGATTGGAGTTACTTGGGGTTGCTAAGGGGTGGTAAGGGATGATTTAAAATAACGGATCTAGTTTATGTCAGTTTGGCATAGTTCGGGAATTTTTTGGGGTTGATTTGGTAAAGTTTGCAGTGGTAAGAGATATTTGAGGATGTTTAATGTTGACGGATTAAATTTGGAGTGAGTTGGTAATTTTTAATTGAGTCACGGATCGACATTATAATTGAAATCAAAATTATAATTGAAATATCTGCGGCCTCGCTAGGTACGGCAAAAGTATGATCACGAAAGCAGAAACTCGACGTTGAAATTGTTTAGGTTAAATAAGTGCTTTTAATGTAAACCGGTCGCCCGTCGTCGAAGTTGTTTTGGCTAGATACGTGCTTCTAACATAAACACGGTCTCCGCGATCTGATCATTTTTTGTTTATTTTAGCCGGTTTTTATTGAATTACAAAGGAACCGGGCCGAATTTCGCAAAATCCCTTCTTAGTGTTCAGTTTCGGCACATGATACACCCGTGTCTAAAATTTCAAGTCTCCAGCCCTCACGGTTTGGGCTGTGGGTTGATTATGAATCAGTGTGTAGATGTGTAGATGAATGAGTGAATGAATGAGTGTGTCAGTGAGGACACTTCGCTTTATATCGTACATGAATTGATGATACATTATTTTAAATTGTTCATCTTTTGCAAATTTGCGTTCTAACGATGAAAATCGTTTCACCGCCAATTCAAATGAGTTTCCTAATTGGTTTTGATATTTGTTGAAGGGTAATCGTACCTGGAAACGTCCGTTATTGTCTCGCAAAATGGTCTTTAGAAAGTAATCTTCGCAACTCTGTTCGTCAGTTGTAAGATTGATCTGTTTATTTTCAAAGCCTTCCAATAACCAGAATTTTTCTACCTGTCGTTCCAACGATTTGTTTTGAGTCATAACGGTATTGCAGATTCGCGTTTGATTTTCGCATTTTTTTGATATGGGTCCACCGACTATCCAACCGAGCATGGTTTTTTGCAACACTGGACCATTTTGTGCCATTTTTACTTGACCCACACACATTAGCTCCCAGAATAATTCTGCGCCGATTAAAATGTCTACCGGTCGTGATACGTTGAAGTCCGAGTCGGCCAGCGGTAAATTTGAGGGTATGTGGAACTCTGATTTAGCTAGTGTGGTACATGGCATATTTTCAGTGATGGTCGGAATAACCAAGCACTTCATTGTGGCTGTGTAGGCGTTACAATTAGAATGTAAGGTGACCGTTGTTTCATGGTGAACTATTGTTGATGATTTTTGAATTCCCGTGATTGGAACGTTGACTGATTTCACCTTTAAACCTAATTTTGCGCATGTTGATTTAAGAATGATATTTGACTGCGCACCAGCATCTAAAAATGCGCGACATGGCTGTAAATGGCCTTTGCTGTTTTCAATCAGTACTGTGGCAGTAGATAGCAAAACCTGATCCACTGTATTCTGATGACAATTAACCTGATTCTGAGTTGGTTCAGCCGCTGCGTCTTGATGAAGCAGTGTGTTATGTTTTTGTTTGCACAATTTGCAACCGGATGATTTGCAATTTTCGGTTGTATGTGACGATTTCAAACGATTTGCACATAGCTTTAAACGTGAAACTTCCTTTATTCTTTCTAATACCGACCACTTTAAAAATTCCTTACAATAGAAACTAAAATGAGGTTTTTGACAAAAAGCACAGGAACCTTGTTTCTCAGCTGTTGCTAGATTAGTTGATTTATATTGAGGCTTATTGTTCGGCGACGGCCGTTGCTCATTTTTTGATTGGTGTGTTATTACGCCCTTGACCATAACCCTGTTTATTTCCATGGCTTCAAGTAAATTGCAACGCTGCGTTAAATAATTTGTTAACTGCGTTTGAGACGGTGCTTCAGTTGTGGTTAATGATTCTTCCCACCCCCTTCGCGATAAATAATCTTATTTTCCAACAATCAGATGAATGATCACAGGGTCCCATGAGTCAGTGTTGATACGTAGTGATTTTAACGCTTGCAAATTCGTATGTACGTGGTTTAATAAATAACGCAGAGATCGGCCAGAATCTTTCGAAACTCGAGGCAAATTGAATAAATCATTAATTTGATGTTGAATAATCAATCTTTTATTCTCAAAACGTTCCCGTAGCAGAGTGAACGCCTTTTCGTAATTTTCAGCAGCGATAGGAATGTTTTGTATTGCATTTAGCGCATCACCTCGCAGTGAATTTCTGAGCAAGTGAAGTTTTTCGACATTTCTGTTTTGATATCTTGGCTCATCGTGTATCAAAGCTGTAAATGTGTTTACAAACGGTAGCCATTCCGTATATGAACCGCTAAAAGGTTTGATATCAATCGGTGTTACTTGTATTGAATGCGACAAGCTAGGTTGAGTTTGAATGTTTTGGGTTTGAGAGGTGTTTGTTGATCTCGCGGTGATAGTTTCTTCGACCTCCGCGCTTAACTCAAAAAAGTTGTCTTCGAACTCCACCCTAACCGTTTCGTGATCAAGGTCAGAGGTATTTTGATCTAAATACTCTATTTCGGTTTGAACTGGGTCAAATTGATCTTTGAGTTTAACAAAATCCGCGAGCCGCAACCTTAACAGCGCTACGGAGGACTTGTCTTTTTGAGAATTGAACCAAGCCCTGAACCGCGAGATGTTATCTAGCATCTTTTTCCTCTTAATAAGTAGCGGGTTTAAGATCTCGTTGGAACTCATCGCGTTACTTATTTGTGACGTTTCACCGCGCGTTTGAATTACATCTGCATTGATTGGACCTTCCCCAATCAATGATTCCCGATCATCGGCGTCGTCCATGTTAGGATTTTCGACTGTTTGTGACCTGGTTAGCACCATGGTGGTGGATGAATTTGTTTTATTTTGCCCGTTCGTGTAATAGGAATTTTCCGTAATTACCGAACAATGTACTTTACAACGTTACTTGAACTTAAGGACGTGTAAAAAATGGAATTGAAGCACACTCACCCCGTTTTGCTGACAATGGTTTCGACTCGGTGGTGGTCTACTTGGAGGTTCCACTGCTTCCCGGGTCTTTGTGATTGGAAATGAAGGCTGGTGACTTCGCTGCTTCCCTCGACTTCGGTGGTGGTCTACTTGGAGGGTCCACTGCTTCCTGGGTCTCGGTGTTCGAAATTTTAGCACAACACTTCACGTTTTTGTTGATTTGATCTGGTACCTGGATTTAGTGCCAGATCCGGCTCGAAGGACCAATGTTTAGTGTCTTGGCGTTTCAAAACACTCTTGTTTCTTTTGTACACTTTATTTACAACTAGCTGAATGTACCCGGCGTTGCCCGGACGTAGATTAAATAAACTCAGTGTTGACTAAAGTGGTGATGTTGACTAATCGACATTATAATACAATTAAACAGGAATACTCTACTTTTCCAATCACAAAATAAACAAATTTGTTGAAATTAACCTTCGTTGTCAGGACCGGGTACTTCAATATGATTTGGACAAAGAGGATACCTTGGTTGATATCTGAGATGAAAAATCTTGAATATACTCTTTAGGCAAAGACGCAATTGTTCTATAAGCGATTCCAGGAAATCGAAATTAACTTTAGATAATTTTCGGGGAAATCGAAGTTTACAAATTAGCTGATCATGTTATGATAAAATTGAAAACACAATGGAACCATTCCTTTTGCTGCAGTCAACTCACAAACAGAACAGTATGTAGATGATTTTGACTTATCTTCAGAATAAACAAACACTTCAGCATAATTATCTTCTTCTAAACTGCACAAAAATTATTAAAACCTGGCCGCAACTGGTTGGACAATTACAGTGCGAACCTTTTGAGCTCCCTTTCCAGTATTAAAATTTTGGTATGTGGTAAAATGTGGTATTTGGTGGTATTTGTGCATCGCTAGATTTTCAAACTTGTCCATCTTAGTTATAAATGATGTAAAGCAATAATGAACACAATGTATTTACGTAAAATAAATAGTGTAAAACACGTATCAATGTCAGAAAAGTCTGATCCAACGCTGTAAATTTTGGATTTCAGCCGAGGCAGATTTGGTGAAAAATAAAAACAACATTATCATTAACTGAACGGTCCGGTACGACGATGGTGATTGGGAGCAAATTTGGTTAACGGCAAAATTAACATTCTATATAAAATAAATAAATATTTTGACGGGAATATGGTGGATGTAAAAATCTTATTCGGCTTCTCCGACGAACTCACACTTGTTTACATTAACACAAACTTGTTGAACAATTAATGTGCGAACCTCTTGTGCTCCCGTTCCAGTATTAAAATATCAATACCAATACCATAGATATTAAAAAAGACAATTTCCATCACCTTTCATAATACGGTGTGGTAATTGTACATCGCTAGATTTTCAAACTTCTCCATCTTAGTTATAAATGATGTAAAGCAATAATGAACACATTGTACGTAAAATAAATAGTGTAAAACGTGTATAAGCACATAATTATTAAGGGTATGAATGTCAGTGATGTCTGGTACATACAACGGTGAAAATTTCGGATTTCAGCCAGGGCAAATTTGGTGAAAAACAAATACACCACTACCATTAACTGAACGTAAAAATTAGCGTACAAATATAAGTGGAGTCCGGTTCGACGCTGGTAATTTTTCGAAAATTGATTGGGGGCAGATTTGGTTAACGCGAGGATCAAATGTTAAATTAAAATACTTTATTTGATAGTGGTAGACGTTCGAACACTGATGCGTCGCTTCATCGAATTTGGCGACTTTGCGAACAGTTTCCGACGCTGGAGCAGCAATTTTCACAATTGTAGTTGTGTTAAAATTAAACACCGCGATCGAGTACTGCTCCACACGCTGAACCAGCAATTCTCGAATTCTAAGAAACGATAAGAAAGGCTTATCCAATGCTTGGAATGTGCGAATTTCTGCATAGATATTGAATAAAACCAAATCGAGCATCGCCTTTTCACGTTTGTGACCTTGCCCTTGACGTGGCAGGCTCAAGCTGCTTCAATAATGTAAAAATCTTATTCGGCATCTCCAATAAACTCACATTTGTTTACATTAACACGCATTCCTTCATGGACTTGTGACGAATTACAAACAAATATTGCAACTTCAAGTGTTCCATTTAATTTCGTTTCTGGGTGCAAGCTCCTTTCTTTTCACTCTAGTCAGTCTGAACTTATTACACAGAGTGATATTTTCAAATCCAGGTGCCCCAAATAATTTTGTCGTTGTTTTCAAAAGTTTCAAGAGAAGGAGAGTTGACAGAGAAGCTAAATTATTCCAAATTATTCCCATTTAGTTTTCTGACAACGTTAAAGACAATGTTGAAATATATAAATACAAAATTTCACACCATAAAAACGAAGTATTTGGGAATTATGTATAAAAAAATTCGAAGTTATTTATGTTAATTTGGCGTGATTTGCTATGGTTCAAAAAAATGCAAAAATATTAGGTTGATTTGGGGTTGTTTCGGATGATATGGGTTTCTTTGAGGATTGTTTGGAATGGTTATTGATGGTTGGCAGGGTTTAGCTTTGGCGGATTAAACGAAATTTTTGGTAATTATAATGTGATTGGGCTTTGGTTGGCTTGGTAAGAAGTGGTTGGGGTGATTTAGGGGAATTCGAAGTCATTTATGCGAGTTTGGCGTAGTTTGCTTAGAATTCGTAATTTTTTTTTAATTATGTGTTGACCTGGAGTAGTTTTGAATGGTAAGTGTATGACTTTTAGGGATAGTTTGGAATGGTGCGTTATGTTTGGGGTGTTTAACGTATTCAGGTAAATTTTACAAAAATTTTGGTAATTTTAAAATGAAGAATTAAAGTGCGAACCTCTTGAGCTCTATTTCCGGTATTAAAAATGCAATAGGAAAAATAGTAAAAAAGACTATTTCCATCACTTTTCACGGGAATTATACATGGTGGTATTTGTTCTCCGCTTACTATTAGATTTTCAAACTGCTCCATCTTAGTTATAAATAATGCAGAACCATTAATGAACGCAATGTACGTAAAATAAATTGTGTAAATCGTGTATAAGCACACAATACTTAAGCGTATGATGTCAGTGAAAATTTCGGATTTTGCCCGGAGCAGGTTTGGTGAAGAACAAATACACCACTATCATTAACTGAACGTAAAAATTAGCGTACGATAATAAGTGAAGTCCGGTCCGACGCTGGAAATTTTTCGAAAATCGATTGGGGAGAGTTGTGGTTAACGGCAAGAACAAATCGGGAATATCGGGAATAAAATAATTTATTTAATAGCGATAGAACTTCGAATACCGATGCGTCGCCTCGACCTTGGCGACGTTGAATACCAGCGTTCCAGACGCTGAAGCAGCAATTTTCACAATTATATGAGGTGCACGTGCCTAGTGCGTATAAAAACAATTTGGATAACAAAAGAGATTAATTTGTATGTACCAAATAATACTCGCACAGGTGTACTCGTATGGCCCGTCATAATTTTCACAAAATGAATTTAAGAAATTAACATTCTAAAGTAAATAAATATTTTGACGGGAATGTTAAAAATCTTATTCGGCCTTTCCGACAAACTAACACTTGTTTACATTAACATGCATTCCTTCATGGACCTGTGACGAATTACAAACGAATACCGAAATTTCAAGTGTTCCACGTCAGTCTGAACTTATTACACAGTGATATTTTCACATTCAGGCGCCCTAAATTATTTTGCCGTTGATTTCAAAAGTTTCCCTGGAAGGAGAGTATTCAGCAAGGGGCTCGTCAGGGGTGGCAGAGTTGGCAGTGCCACTCCAAATATAAATTTACTATCGAACACAACAATAGTTCTGTAATTCAATTGCAGAATTTCGAAATTTTCAGATATTTTCACGAAAATCTAGGGTTTACACCGCGTTTATACCGCTTTAAAGTTAAAAACCATAGAGCTGTTTATACAAATTCACGCATGTTGAGAAGGTAGGGCTTGCCCCGTCAGCGTGTTGCAATTCAGAAATACGTTTATGTTTGCATCTCAACTGGAACAAATAATTATTGGAAAGTGGAAGAAAATCAAAATTGGTATTAGCAAATTTAGTATTCAGAATAACGTCTATTAGTCGAAACAATATGTTTTATGTGCAGATATTTATTAATATTTTATGATTTAATACGATAAGGCATTTATAAATGACACAACCAAATGGAAGATTTTGATTGAAAATGATTATTAATTTATGGTAACCGAAGTAATTTAGGTGAGTTTGGCATAGTTTGCTATGGTTTGTATCATTTTTTGTAATTTTAAAGTGATTAGGCTTAGTTTGTGGAGGTAAGGGGTAGTTGGGGGTGATTTATGGTAGCCGAAGTAATTTGGGTGAGTTTGGCATAGTTTGCTATGGTTTGTATCATTTTTTGTAATTTTAAAGTGATTTAGCTTAGTTTGGGGTGGTAAGGGGTAGTTGGGGATGATTTATGGTAGCCCAAGTAATTTGGGTGATTTTGGCATAGTTTGCTATGGTTTGTATCATTTTTTGTAATTTTAAAGTGATTGGGCTTAGTTTGGGGCGGTAAGGGGTAGGTGGGGTTGATTTATGATAGCCGAAGTAAATTGGGTGAGTTTGGCATAGTTTGCTATGGTTTGTATCATTTTTTCTAATTTTAAAGTGATTGGGCTTAGTTTGGGGCGGTAAGGGGTAGTTGGGGGTGATTTATAATAGCCGAAGTAATTTGGGTGAGTTTGGCATAGTTTGCTATGGTTTGTGGCATTTTTTGTAATTTTAAAGTGATTGGGCTTAGTTTGGGGCGGTAAGGGGTAGTTGGGGGTGATTTATGGTAGCCGAAGTAATTTGGGTGAGTTTGGCATAGTTTGCTATGGTTTGTGGCATTTTTTGTAATTTTAAAGTGATTTGGCTTAGTTTGTGGTGGTAAGGGGTAGTTGGGGGTGATTTATGGTAGCCGAAGTAATTTGGGTGATTTTGGCATAGTTTGCTATGGTTTGTATCATTTTTTGTAATTTTAAAGTGAGTGGGCTTAGTTTGGGGCGGTAAGGGGTAGTTGGGGGTGATTTATAATAGCCGAAGTAATTTGGGTGAGTTTGGCATAGTTTGCTATGGTTTGTGACATTTTTTGTAATTTTAAAGTGATTGGGCTTAGTTTGGGGTGGTAAGGGGTAGTTGGGGGTGATTTAGGATAGCCGAAGTAATTTGGGTGAGTTTGGCATAGTTTGCTATGGTTTGTAGCATTTTTTGTAATTTTAAAGTGATTGGGCTTAGTTTGTGGTGGTAAGGGGTAGTTGGGGGTGATTTATGGTAGCCGTAGTAATTTGGGTGATTTTGGCATAGTTTGCTATGGTTTGTATCATTTTTTGTAATTTTAAAGTGAGTGGGCTTAGTTTGGGGCGGTAAGGGGTAGTTGGGGGTGATTTATAATAGCCGAAGTAATTTGGGTGAGTTTGGCATAGTTTGCTATGGTTTGTGGCATTTTTTGTAATTTTAAAGTGATTGGGCTTAGTTTGAGGTGGTAAGGGGTAGTTGGGGGTGATTTATGATAGCCGAAGTAATTTGGGTGAGTTTGGCATAGTTTGCTATGGTTTGTAGCATTTTTTGTAATTTTAAAGTGATTTGGTTTAGTTTGGGGTGGTAAGGGGTAGTTGGGGGTGATTTATGGTAGCCGAAGTAATTTGGGTGAGTTTGGCATAGTTTTGCTATTGTTTGTAGCATTTTTTCTAATTTTAAAGTGATTGGGCTTAGTTTGGGGCGGTAAGGGGTAGTTGGGGGTGAATTTTGGTAGCCGAAATAATGTGTGTGAGTGTGAGAATAGTCTGCTATGGTTTGTGTCATTTTGTTTTATTTTAAAGTGATTGGAGTTACTTGGGGTTGCTAAGGGGTGGTAAGGGATGATTTAAGATAACGGATCTAATTTGTCAGTTTGGCGTAGTTCGGGAATTTTTTGGGGTTGATTTGGTAAAGTTTGTAATGGTAAGAGATATTTGAGGATTTTTAATGTAGGCGGATTAAATTTGGAGTGGTTTGGTAATTTTTAAATGAGGCACGGATCGGGGACATTATAATTGAAATCAAAATTATAATTGAAATATCTGCGCCTCGCTAGGTACGGCAAAAGTATGATCAGGAACGCAGAAAGTGAAAGTGCTTTTAATGTAAACCGGTCGCCCGACGTCGAAGTTGTTTTGGCTAGACACGTGCTTCTAAAAAAAACCCGGTCTCCGCGAGCCGATCATTTTTTGCTTATTTTAACCGGTTTTTATTCGGTTTTTATTTAAATACAAAGGAACCGGACCGAATTTTGCAAAATCTCCTTATTAGCGTTCATTCTCGGCCCTTGATAGACCCGTGTCTAAAATTTCAAGTCTCCAGCCCTCCCGGTTTGGGCTGTAGGTTGTCGGTGAATCAGTGCATGTGTAGATGTGTAGATGTGTAGATGTGTAGATGTGTAGATGAGTGTGTCAGTGAGGACACTTCGCTTTATATATATAGATTATTTACAATTAATGGTTGTTGTTGCTTGTTGAAAGTGCATTAGAATTCTGTGTTGAAAAATGTTTCTTATGGTACCCCACCTATGCTACCCCAATCCTTGAGTGGTGGTACCAGAGTGGGGAAACCACCCCCACGCACGTCACATCCGTTACGTAGTTGGGAAACCCAACAGTGTAGTTGCGGGTGATTTTTGATAGCCGAAGTAATTTAGGTGAGTTTGGCATAGTTTGCTATGGTTAGTAGCATTTTTTGTAATTTAAAAGTGATTGGGTTTAGTTTGTTGTGGTAAGGGTTAGTTGGTGATGATTTATGGTAGCCGAAGTAATTTAAGTGAGTTTGGCATAGTTTGCTATGGTTACTAGCATTTTTTTGTAATTTAAAAGTGATTGGGTTTAGTTTGTTGTGGTAAGGGTTAGTTGGTGATGATTTATACTAGCCGAAGTAATTTAGGTGAGTCTGGCATAGTTTGTTATGATTTGTACACCTTTTTTTGTAATTTTAAGATGATATGGTTTGGTTTGTTGTGGTAAGGGATAGTTGGGGGTGATTTACGGTAGCCGAAGTAATTTAGGTGATTCTGGTATAGTTTGTTATGATTTTTAGCATTTTTTTATAATTTTAAAGTGATTGGGCTTAGTTTGTTGCTGTAAAGTGTAGTTGGGGGTGATTTTTGATAGCCGAAGTAATTTAGGTGAGTTTGGCATAGTTTGCTATGGTTAGTAGCATTTTTTTTTAATTTAAAAGGGATTGGGTTTAGTTTGTTGTGGTAAGGCTTAGTTGGTGATGATTTAGAGTAGCCGAAGTAATTTAGGTGAGTCTGGCATAGTTTGTTATGATTTGTACACCTTTTTTTGTAATTTTAAGATGATATGGTTTGGTTTGTTGTGGTAAGTAATAGTTGGGGGTGATTTACGGTAGCCGAAGTAATTTAGGTAATTCTGGTATAGTTTGTTATGATTTTTAGCATTTTTTAGTAATTTTAAAGTGATTGGGCTTAGTTTGTTGCTGTAAAGTGTAGTTGGGGGTGATTTTAGATAGCCGAAGTAATTTAGGTGTGTTTGGCATAGTTTGCTATGGTTAGTAGCATTTTTTTGTAATTTACAAGTGATTAGGTTTAGTTTGTTGTGGTAAGGGTTAGGTAGTGATGATTTATGGTCGACAAAGTAATTTAGGTGAGTTTGGCATAGTTTGCTATGGTTAGTAGCATTTTTTTGTAATTTAAAAGTGATTGGGTTTAGTTTGTTGTGGTAAGGGTTAGTTGGTGATGATTTAGAGTAGCCGAAGTAATTTAGGTGAGTCTGGCATAGTTTGTTATGATTTGTACACCTTTTTTTGTAATTTTAAGATGATATGGTTTGGTTTGTTGTGGTAAGGGATAGTTGGGGGTGATTTACGGTAGCCGAAGTAATTTAGGTGATTCTGGTATAGTTTGTTATGATTTTTAGCATTTTTTTTGTAATTTTAAAGTGATTGGGCTTAGTTTGTTGCTGTAAAGTGTAGTTGGGGGTGATTTTTGATAGCGGAAGTAATTTAGGTGAGTTTGGCATAGTTTGCTATGGTTAGTAGCATTTTTTTGTAATTTAAAAGTGATTGGGTTTAGTTTGTTGTGATACGGGTTAGTTGGTGATGATTTATGGTAGCCGAAGTAATTTAGGTGAGTTTGGCATAATTTGTTATGATTTGTACACCTTTTTAGTAATTTTAAGATGATATGGTTTGGTTTGTTGTGGTAAGGGATAGTTGGGGGTGAATTACGGTAGCCGAAGTAATTTAGGTGATTCTGGTATTGTTTGTTATGATTTTTAGCATTTTTTTGTAATTTTAAAGTGATTGGGCTTAGTTTGTTGCTGTAAAGTGTAGTTGGGGGTGATTTTTGATAGCCGAAGTAATTTAGGTGAGTTTGGCATAATTTGCTATGGCTAGTAGCATTTTTTTGTAATTTAAAAGTGATTGGGTTTAGTTTGTTGTGGTAAGAGTTAGTTGGTGATGATTTATGGTAGCCGAAGTAATTTAGGTGAGTTTGGCATAGTTTGCTATGGTTAGTAGCATTTTTTTGTAATTTAAAAGTGATTGGGTTTAGTTTGTTGTGGTAAGGCTTAGTTGGTGATGATTTAGTGTAGCCGAAGTAATTTAGGTGAGTCTGGCATAGTTTGTTATGATTTGTACACCTTTTTTTGTAATTTTAAGATGATATGGTTTGGTTTGTTGTGGTAAGGGATAGTTGGGGGTGATTTACGGTAGCCGAAGTAATTTAGGTGATTCTGGTATAGTTTGTTATGATTTTTAGCATTTTTTTGTAATTTTAAAGTGATTGAGCTTAGTTTGTTGCTGTAAAGTGTAGTTGGGGGTGATTTTTGATTGCCGAAGTAATTTAGGTGAGTTTGGCATAGTTTGCTATGGTTAGTAGCATTTTTTTGTAATTTAAAAATGATTGGGTTTAGTTTGTTGTGGTAAGGGTTAGTTGGTGATGATTTATGGTAGCCGAAGTAATTTAGGTGAGTTTGGCATAGTTTGCTATGGCTAGTAGCATTTTTTTGTAATTTAAAAGTGATTGGGTTTAGTTTGTTTTGGTAAGGGTTAGTTGGTGATGATTTAGAGTAGCCGATGTAATTTAGGTGAGTCTGGCATAGTTTGTTATGATTTGTACACCTTTTTTGTAATTTTAAGATGATATGGTTTGGTTTGTTGTGGTAAGGGATAGTTGGGGGTGATTTACGGTAGCCGAAGTAATTTAGGTAATTCTGGTATAGTTTGTTATGATTTTTAGCATTTTTTAGTAATTTTAAAGTGATTGGACTTAGTTTGTTGCTGTAAAGTGTAGTTGGTTGTGATTTTTGATAGCCGAAGTAATTTAGGTTAGTTTGGCATAGTTTGCTATGGTTAGTAGCATTTTTTTGTAATTTAAAAGTGATTGGGTTTAGTTTGTTGTGGTAAGGGTTAGGTGGTGATGATTTATGGTAGCCAAAGTAATTTAAGTGAGTTTGGCATAGTTTGCTATGGTTAGAAGCATTTTTTTGTAATTTAAAAGTGATTGGGTTTAGTTTGTTGTGGTAAGGGTTAGTTGGTGATGATTTAGAGTAGCCGAAGTAATTTAGGTGAGTCTGGCATAGTTTGTTATGATTTGTACACCTTTTTTTGTAATTTTAAGATGATATGGTTTAATTTGTTGTGGTAAGGGATAGTTGGGGGTGATTTACGGTAGCCGAAGTAATTTAGGTGATTCTGGTGTAGTTTGTTATGATTTTTAGCATTTTTTGTAATTTTAAAGATGATTGGGCTTAGTTTGTTGCTGTAAAGTGTAGTTGGGGGTGATTTTTGATAGCCGAAGTAATTTAGGTGAGTTTGACATAGTTTGCTATGATAAGTAGCATTTTTTTGTAATTTAAAAGTGATTGGGTTTAGTTTGTTGTGGTAAGGATTAGTTGGTGATGATTTATGGTAGCCGAAGTAATTTAGGTGAGTTTGGCATAGTTTGCTATGGTTAGTAGCATTTTTTTGTAATTTAAAAGTGATTGGGTTTAGTTTGTTGTGGTAAGGGTTAGTTGGTGATGATTTATGGTAGCCGAAGTAATTTAGGTGAGTTTGGCATAGTTTGCTATGGTTAGTAGCATTTTTTTGTAATTTAAAAGTGATTGGGTTTAGTTTGTTGTGGTAAGGGTTAGTTGGTGATGATTTATGGTAGCCGAAGTAATTTAGGTGAGTTTGGCATAGTTTGCTATGGTTAGTAGCATTTTCTTGTAATTTAAAAGTGATTGGGTTTAGTTTGTTGTGGTAAGTGTTAGTTGGTGATGATTTAGAGTAGCCGAAGTAATTTAGGTGAGTCTGGCATAGTTTGTTATGATTTGTACACCTTTTTTTGTAATTTTAAGATGATATGGTGTGGTTTGTTGTGGTAAGGGTTAGTTGGTGATTATTTAGAGTAGACGAAGTAATTTAGGTGAGTCTGGCATAGTTTGTTATGATTTGTACACCTTTTTTTTGTAATTTTAAGATGATATGGTGTGGTTTGTTGTGGTAAGGGTTAGTTGGTGATGATTTAGAGTAGCCGAAGTAATTTAGGTGAGTCTGGCATAGTTTTGTTATGATTTGTACACCTTTTTTTGTAATTTTAAGATGATATGGTTTGGTTTGTTGTGGTAAGGAATAGTTGGGTGTGATTTACGGTAGCCGAAGTAATTTAGGTGATTCTGGTGTGGCGGCCGCGACCTTCCCACGTCGCAGGCCCCAGCTGCAAATTGTAAATATGTAATAAAGTGTACATATCCTCAAATAAACAAGTCGTGCCGCCTCCAATTTCCAACCCCGTCATAAATCCAGGTCAACATGACCGTGAGAACCATCCTGTTTCACCCTCCTTCCTTCAACACCAAATTTCCACTTTTTCCAACTCAAAACTCCAGTCAGTCCAACTCCAGCTTCACGACATCATCTCCACGGCACGACAGTAAAACCGAAAAGCTGACTTTCATTGTGACTCCTTGCGCCCCAATTATATCGCCCGCGCTAAACACCCACATTGGTGACCCCGACGTGATCCCAGTGATTTCGATCAAAAAGCAGTGGTGATAGTGCGCGATATCGTCTCCACCCAGCACGAGATGGCCCAACCCCAGCAGCCGCTACCGGTCGACCGCGAGGAGTTCGATCGCATCCTCCTGGAACTGGAACAACTCCGGGCCGAACGAGACGCCTCCCGCCGACAACCCCAGGCAGAGGAACCCACCCCGCAGACATCGCAGCCGACAGCTACGACGGAAAGCGTGAACCGCATCACCGAGCGCCTGCCACCCTTCCTCCCCTGGGACCCAGAGATGTGGTTCAGAGCCTGCGAACAAATCTTCGAGTCCTCCCGCATTACCGCTGATAATACAAGGTTTAGTCATATTATCAAGACGCTAGACCCCAAGGTCTGGTCAGAAGTCCGCGACATAATTATGGACCCGCCGCAGAAAAATAAGTACGCAACTCTCAAGCGCGAACTTATCAAAAGACTCGGCGCCACGCAGGACCAGAAG
The DNA here is from genome assembly GCA_964023215.1 of Eledona agricola. NCBI lineage: Eukaryota > Metazoa > Arthropoda > Insecta > Coleoptera > Tenebrionidae > Eledona > Eledona agricola. The sequence goes on from OZ026860.1 coordinate 21,872,056, forward strand.
ACTCGACGTCTGCTGGAGGTCGAAGAGCTGGGCGATAGGAGACCCAGCCAATTCCTTCGCCACCTGCGCAACCTAGCGGGTTGCGCGGTGCCGGAAACGATTATCCGCATGCTGTGGTTGCAACGGCTGCCGACGGACATACAAGCTATCCTAGCCACCCAGAAAGACGCCCCCCTGGACGCTGCGGCCGAGGTAGCGGACCATATCGTCGAAGCCAGGTCCTACACCCCCCAAGTGGCAACGACGGAACCCGCCCCCACGAGCAGACAACAAATGGAAACAATGCTGGACGAGAAGTTGACGAAACTTCGTATCAGCCTCTCCGAGGAAATCTCATCCTCTCTCCAAGGAGAAGTCGAAGCAGTCGACACCCAGAGAGGCCGAAACGGTAAGCAGCGTCCGTTCGGCGCTAGGTCCTACCCGCAGCAGCGTCAACCTTCTCGCGAGCGACGCAGCACGGACATCTGCTGGTACCACCATCGATTCGGCAGCGAAGCTAAGAGATGCCAACCTCCATGTACGTGGCGATCGGGAAACGGCCAGGGCAATCGTTAGAGACGGCGAACGACTCCAGCCCCACAGCGACCAGCCGTTTATTCATCACCGACCGCACCACAAAGACGCGCTTTCTGGTGGACACCGGGGCCGACATTTGTGTTTATCCTAGGACACTCATCCGCGGCCGGTGCGAAAAATCCACATACGAGCTTTCCGCGGCAAACGGTACAGTCATCGCGACATACGGCACGACGCTGTTGAGCCTAGACCTCGGGCTACGGCGCGTGTTCCCATGGAAATTCGTCATCGCCGACGTGGACAAGCCGATCATCGGCGCGGATTTCCTCGCTCACCACGGACTCCTAGTGGACGTACGCCATGGCCGCCTACTAGACGAAGTCACACACCTGACATCCCGTGGGCAGGTGACGAACACCAACAGCGTCAGCGTCAGGACCATAAGGCACGGTGAGCATCAATTCACAAATTTGTTGCGGATGTTTCCCGGTATCACGCGACCCGACGGCCGCGTCTCCGAGCCCAAACACTCAACGCAGCACCACATCCGCACCACGCCAGGTCCACCCGTCGCTGCTAGACCCCGTCGCCTCGCACCGGAGCGCCTCACCATCGCGAAGCGCGAATTCAACGCCATGGTTCAGATGGGCATCGCAAGACCGTCGCAGAGCAGCTGGTCATCGCCCCTACACATGGTGCCCAAAAAAGACAATGGTGTGCGTCCCACCGGTGACTACAGAGCCCTCAACGCACGCACCATTCCCGACCGTTACCCGATACGGCACATACAAGACTTCTCCCACATCCTCTGGGGAAAGAAGATCTTCTCCGTCATCGACCTGGTGCGAGCCTACAACCAGATCCCGATGGCTCCCGAAGACGTCCCGAAAACGGCAATCAGCACCCCATTCGGCCTCTTCGAATTCCTGTACATGTCCTTCGGGTTACGCAACGCCGGCCAGACGTTCCAGCGCTTCATCGACGAGGTGCTCAACGGCCTAGATTTCTGTTTCGCCTACATCGACGATATTCTCATCGCGTCGACATCGGAACAGGAACACCGCCAACACCTGCAGACGCTATTCGAACGGCTCCACAACTACGGCGTCGTAATCAACCCGGCGAAATGCGTCTTCGGCGTGTCAGAAGTCAAATTCCTCGGATATTTGATCACGAAAGACGGAACTCGCCCGCTGCCCGAGAGAGTGGAGGCGATAGCTGCATTCCCCTTACCAACCACAGCAGAGGGACTCCGACGTTTTTTAGGTGCCGCGAACTTCTACCGCAGGTTCACACCTAAAGCAGCGGAAATGCAGGCGCCTCTCCACCAGCTTCTGCAAGGCAACATCAAGGGCAAAGCCAAGTTGACTTGGACACCAACGACCCAGCAGGCGTTCGAACGCTGCAGAACAGCCCTCGCCGAAGCCACACTCCTGGCACACCCAAAACCCGACGCACAGCTGGTGCTCGCGTGCGACGCATCCGACACCGGCGTCGGAGCGACGCTTCAGCAAAGAATAGGGAACGACTGGCAACCGCTGGCCCTATTTTCCAAAAAGTTGAGCCCCACAGAGTCCAAATACAGCGCCTTCGACCGCGAGCTTCTGTCCATCTACCTCGCGGTGAAACACTTCCGCTACATGGTCGAAGCAAGACCGTTGACCATCTGGACGGACCACAAGCCGCTAACGTATGCTTTCAGATTTCAAAAGGCCGACACCAGCTCTCCAAGACAAGCCCGCCACCTCGACTACATCTCGCAGTTTTCAACTGACATCAGGCACATTCCCGGCAAAGAGAACGTGGTCGCCGACGCCTTGTCACGGATCGAGGAAATCTCACCAGCGATAGACTTCGCAGCTCTCTCCACCGCCCAAACAGCAGACGCGGAACTGCAGGTCTTCCTACATCCAGATGCGTCTCTGCAACTCCAACAAATTAAGATGCCCGGCACCAACATCACCGTATATTGCGACATCTCCACCTCAAATGTCAGACCATTCTTGACGACACAATTTAGGCGTGCGGCTTTCGACAGCATCCACAACATAGCGCATCCCGGCATCAAAACCACCGTCAAACTCGTGACACAACGTTACGTTTGGCCGTCGGTCAAATCGGACTGTCGAGAATGGGCCCGCACCTGCCTGCAGTGCCAACGCGCGAAAGTCACCCGCCACGTGGCATCACCGATCGGAACATTCGCACCACCTTCGCGGAGATTCGAGCACGTCCACATCGATCTCGTGATCATGCCACCATCGGAAGGATGCAGATATTGCCTCACCTGCGTGGACCGATTCTCACGCTGGCCCGAAGCATTCCCCCTGGAGAACCAAGAAGCAACCACCGTGGCGAGAGCCTTCTACGAGGGGTGGATCTGTCGCTACGGAACCCCTCTTCGAGTGACCACCGACCAAGGCCGACAGTTTGAATCAAACTTGTTCAGAAATCTGAACATGTTGGCCGGATCAACACACCTCAGGACCACCGCATACCACCCAGCAGCCAACGGCATGGTCGAGCGCCTCCACCGCCAGCTAAAAGCAGCAATCAAGTGCCACCAAGCCGAGCAGTGGACGCGAGTTCTCCCAACAGTCCTGCTGGGCATTCGCGCCGCATGGAGGGACGACCTACAAGCCACCGCCGCAGAAATGGTGTACGGCGAACCCCTGCGACTTCCGAGCGAATTCCTGGTCCCGCGCACCGCCGATCACGAAGACAACGCCTCAGATTACGTTACGGACCTGCGACGCTTCTTCCAGGACCTCCAACCGACGAACGGTTCACGACACGGCGACCGCAAAACGTTCATTTTCAAGGACCTTGCGACCGCCGAACAGGTGTTCATCCGACACGACGGACCCAGTGGACCCCTGCAGATGCCGTATGACGGCCCCTTCAGGGTGGTGCAGCGCAACCCCAAGACGTTCATCGTGCAGGTCAAAGACAAGAACACCACCGTCTCTATCGACCGCCTGAAACCGGCATACATTCTGGCGGACGAAACGCAACAATCAACGCCACCCCCAGTGCCATCACCCACTCCATCAGTAGCTCCATCACCGCTGACGAGGACGAACCAGCCAACACAAATCGTCACGCGCAGCGGAAGACGCGTACGCTTTGCAGATCGCCTGCAGGTCAGCGGCTGATCCAAAAAATCGCGCTTATCCGCTAAACATCCAGCGGGTTAATCACTGGCAGGGGGGTACTGTGGCGGCCGCGACCTTCCCACGTCGCAGGCCCCAGCTGCAAATTGTAAATATGTAATAAAGTGTACATATCCTCAAATAAACAAGTCGTGCCGCCTCCAATTTCCAACCCCGTCATAAATCCAGGTCAACATGACCGTGAGAACCATCCTGTTTCACCCTCCTTCCTTCAACACCAAATTTCCACTTTTTCCAACTCAAAACTCCAGTCAGTCCAACTCCAGCTTCACGACATCATCTCCACGGCACGACAGTAAAACCGAAAAGCTGACTTTCATTGTGACTCCTTGCGCCCCAATTATATCGCCCGCGCTAAACACCCACACTGGTATAGTTTGTTATGATTTTTAGCATTTTATTGTAATTTTAAAGTGATTGGGCTTAGTTTGTTGCTGTAAAGTGTAGTTGGGGGTGATTTTTGATAGCCGAAGTAATTTAGGTGAGTTTGGAATAGTTTGCTATGGTTACTAGCATTTTTTTGTAATTTAAAAGTGATTGGGTTTAGTTTGTTGTGGTAAGGGTTAGTTGGTGATGATTTATGGTAGCCGAAGTAATTTCGGTGAGTCTGGCATAGTTTGTTATTATTTGTATACCTTTTTTTGTAATTTTAAGATGATATGGTTTGGTTTGTTGTGGTAAGGGATAGTTGGGGATGATTTACGGTAGCCGAAGTAATTTAGGTGATTCTGGTATAGTTTGTTATAATTTTTAGCATTTTTTTGTAATTTTAAAGTGATTGGGCTTAGTTTGTTGCTGTAAAGTGTAGTTGGGGGTGATTTTTGATAGCCGAAGTAATTTAGGTGAGTTTGGCATAGTTTGCCATGGTTAGTAGCATTTTTTTGTAATTTAAAAATGATTGGGTTAAGTTTGTTGTGGTAAGGGTTAGTTGGTGATGATTTATGGTAGCCGAAGTAATTTCGGTGAGTCTGGCATAGTTTGTTATGGTTAGTAGCATTTTTTTGAAATTTATAAGTGATTGGGTTTAGTTTGTTGTGGTAAGGGTTAGTTGGTGATGATTTATGGTAGCCGAAGTAATTTAGGTGAGTTTGGCATAGTTTGCTATGGTTAGTAGCATTTTTTTGTAATTTAAAAGTGATTGGGTTTAGTTTGTTGAGGTAAGGGTTAGTTGGTGATGATTTTGAGTAGCCGAAGTAATTTAGATGAGTCTGGCATAATTTGTTTTGATTTGTACACCTTTTTTTGTAATTTTAAGATGATATGGTTTAGTTTGTTGTGGTAAGGGATAGTTGGGGGTGATTTACGGTAGCCGAAGTAATTTAGGTGATTCTGGTATAGTTTGTTATGATTTTTAGAATTTTTTTGTAATTTTAAAGTGATTGGGCTTAGTTTGTTGCTGTAAAGTGTAGTTGGGGGTGATTTTTGATAGCCGAAGTAATTTAGGAGAGTTTGGCATAGTTTGTTATGGTTAGTAGCATTTTTTTGTAATTTAAAAGTGATTGGGTTTAGTTTGTTGTGGTAAGGGTTAGTTGGTGATGATTTATGGTAGCCGAAGTAATTTAGGTGAGTTTGGCATAATTTGCTATGGTTAGTAGCATTTTTTTGTAATTTAAAAGTGATTGTGTTTAGTTTGTTGTGGTAAGGGTTAGTTGGTGATGATTTAGAGTAGCCGAAGTAATTTAGGTGAGTCTGGCATAGTTTGTTATGATTTGTACACCTTTTTTTGTAATTTTAAGATGATATAGTTTGGCTTGTTGTGGTAAGGGATAGTTGGGGGTGATTTACGGTAGCCGAAGTAATTTAGGTGATTCTGGTATAGTTTGTTATGATTTTTAGCATTTTTTTGTAATTTTAAAGTTATTGGGCTTAGTTTAGTGCTGAAAAGTGTAGTTGGGGGTGATTTTTGATAGCCGAAGTAATTTAGGTGAGTTTGGCATAGTTTGCTATGGTTAGTAGCATTTTTTTGTAATTTAAAAGTGATTGGGTTTAGTTTGTTGTGGTAAGGGTTAGTTGGTGATGATTTATGATAGCCGAAGTAATTTCGGTGAGTTTGGCATAGTTTGCTATGGTTAGTAGCATTTTTTTGTAATTTAAAAGTGATTGGGTTTAGTTTGTTGTGGTAAGGGTTAGTTGGTGATGATTTATGGTAGCCGAAGTAATTTAGGTGAGTTTGGCATAGTTTGCTATGGTTAGTAGCATTTTTTTGTAATTTAAAAGTGATTGGGTTTAGTTTGTTGTGGTAAGGGTTAGTTGGTGATGATTTAGAGTAGCCGAAGTAATTTAGGTGAGTCTGGCATAGTTTGTTATGATTTGTACACCTTTTTAGTAATTTTAAGATGATATGGTTTGGTTTGTTGTGGTAAGGGATAGTTGGGGGTGATTTACGGTAGCCGAAGTAATTTAGGTGATTCTGGTATTGTTTGTTATGATTTTTAGCATTTTTTTGTAATTTTAAAGTGATTGGGCTTAGTTTGTTGCTGTAAAGTGTAGTTGGGGGTGATTTTTGATAGCCGAAGTAATTTAGGTGAGTTTGGCATAATTTGCTATGGCTAGTAGCATTTTTTTGTAATTTAAAAGTGATTGGGTTTAGTTTGTTGTGGTAAGAGTTAGTTGGTGATGATTTATGGTAGCCGAAGTAATTTAGGTGAGTTTGGCATAGTTTGCTATGGTTAGTAGCATTTTTTTGTAATTTAAAAGTGATTGGGTTTAGTTTGTTGTGGTAAGGCTTAGTTGGTGATGATTTAGTGTAGCCGAAGTAATTTAGGTGAGTCTGGCATAGTTTGTTATGATTTGTACACCTTTTTTTGTAATTTTAAGATGATATGGTTTGGTTTGTTGTGGTAAGGGATAGTTGGGGGTGATTTACGGTAGCCGAAGTAATTTAGGTGATTCTGGTATAGTTTGTTATGATTTTTAGCATTTTTTTGTAATTTTAAAGTGATTGGGCTTAGTTTGTTGCTGTAAAGTGTAGTTGGGGGTGATTTTTGATTGCCGAAGTAATTTAGGTGAGTTTGGCATAGTTTGCTATGGTTAGTAGCATTTTTTTGTAATTTAAAAATGATTGGGTTTAGTTTGTTGTGGTAAGGGTTAGTTGGTGATGATTTATGGTAGCCGAAGTAATTTAGGTGAGTTTGGCATAGTTTGCTATGGCTAGTAGCATTTTTTTGTAATTTAAAAATGATTGGGTTTAGTTTGTTTTGGTAAGGGTTAGTTGGTGATGATTTAGAGTAGCCGAAGTAATTTAGGTGAGTCTGGCATAGTTTGTTATGATTTGTACACCTTTTTTGTAATTTTAAGATGATATGGTTTGGTTTGTTGTGGTAAGGGATAGTTGGGGGTGATTTACGGTAGCCGAAGTAATTTAGGTAATCTATATATATAAAGCGAAGTGTCCTCACTGACACACTCATTCATTCACTCATTCATCTACACATCTACACACTGATTCATAATCAACCCACAGCCCAAACCGTGAGGGCTGGAGACTTGAAATTTTAGACACGGGTGTATCATGTGCCGAAACTGAACACTAAGAAGGGATTTTGCGAAATTCGGCCCGGTTCCTTTGTAATTCAATAAAAACCGGCTAAAATAAACAAAAAATGATCGGATCGCGGAGACCGTGTTTATGTTAGAAGCACGTATCTAGCCAAAACAACTTCGACGACAAGCGACCGGTTTACATTAAAAGCACTTATTTAACCTAAACAATTTCAACGTCGAGTTTCTGCTTTCGTGATCATACTTTTGCCGTACCTAGCGAGGCCGCAGATATTTCAATTATAATTTTGATTTCAATTATAATGTCGATCCGTGACTCAATTAAAAATTACCAAATCACTCCAAATTTAATCCGTCAACATTAAACATCCTCAAATATCTCTTACCACTGCAAACTTTACCAAATCAACCCCAAAAAATTCCCGAACTATGCCAAACTGACATAAACTAGATCCGTTATTTTAAATCATCCCTTACCAACCCTTAGCAACCCCAAGTAACTCCAATCACTTTAAAATAAAACAAAATGACACAAATCATGGCAGATTATGTCCAACTCACACATATTATTTCGTCTACCAAAAATCACCCCCAACTACCCCTTACCACCCCAAAATAAGCCCAATCACTTTAAAATTACAAAAAAATTCTACAAACCGTAGCAAACTATGCCAAACTCATCTAAATTACTTTGACTTCCATAAATCACCCCAAACTACCCCTTACCACCCCTAACTCATCCCAATCACTTTAAAATTACAAAAAATGCTACAAACCATAGCAAACTATGCCTAACTCACCTAAATTACTTCGGCTAACATAAATCACCCCCAACAACCCCTTACTACCCCAAAATAAGCCCAATCACTTTAAAATTACAAAAAATGCTACAAACCATAGCAAACTATGCCTAACTCACCAAAATTACTTCGGCTAACATAAATCACCCCCAACAACCCCTTACTATCCCAAAATAAGCCCAATCACTTTAAAATTACAAAAAAATGCTACAAACCATAGCAAACTATGCCTAACTCACCTAAATTACTTCGGCTACCATAAATCAGCCCCAACTACCCCTTACCACCCCAAAATAAGCCCAATCACTTTAAAATTACAAAAAATGCTACAAACCATAGCAAACTATGCCAAACTCACTTAAATTACCTCGGCTAACATAAATCACCCCCAACAACCCCTTACTACCCCAAAATAAGCCCAATCACTTTAAAATTACAAAAAAATGCTACAAACCATAGCAAACTATGCCTAACTCACCTAAATTACTTCGGCTAACATAAATCACCCCCAACAACCCCTTACTACCCCAAAATAAGCCCAATCACTTTAAAATTACAAAAAATGCTACAAACCATAGCAAACTATGCCTAACTCACCTAAATTACTTCGGCTAACATAAATCACCCCCAACAACCCCTTACTACCCCAAAATAAGCTCAATCACTTTAAAATTACAAAAAATGCTACAAACCATAGCAAACTATGCCAAACTCACGTAAATTACTTCGGCTATCATAAATCACCCCCAACTACCCCTTACTACCCCAAAATAAGCCCAATCACTTTAAAATTACAAAAAATGCTACAAACCATAGCAAACTATGCCAAACTCACTTAAATTACTTCGGCTATCATAAATCACCCCCAACTACCCCTTACCACCCCAAACTCATCCCAATCACTTTAAAATTACAAAAAATGCTACAAACCATAGCAAACTATGCCAAACTCACTTAAATTACTTCGGCTAACATAAATCACCCCCAACTACCCCTTACCACCCCTAACTCATCCCAATCACTTTAAAATTACAAAAAATTCTACAAACCATAGCAAACTATGCCTAACTCACCTAAATTACTTCGGCTAACATAAATCACCCCCAACAACCCCTTACTACCCCAAAATAAGCCCAATCACTTTAAAATTACAAAAAATGCTACAAACCATAGCAAACTATGCCTAACTCACCTAAATTACTTCGGCTAACATAAATCACCCCCAACAACCCCTTACTACCCCAAAATAAGCCCAATCACTTTAAAATTACAAAAAAATGCTACAAACCATAGCAAACTATGCCTAACTCACCTAAATTACTTCGGCTACCATAAATCACCCCCAACTACCCCTTACCACCCCAAAATAAGCCCAATCACTTTAAAATTACAAAAAATGCTACAAACCATAGCAAACTATGCCTAACTCACCTAAATTACTTCGGCTAACATAAATCACCCCCAACAACCCCTTACTACCCCAAAATAAGCCCAATCACTTTAAAATTACAAAAAAATGCTACAAACCATAGCAAACTATGCCTAACTCACCTAAATTACTTCGGCTACCATAAATCAGCCCCAACTACCCCTTACCACCCCAAAATAAGCCCAATCACTTTAAAATTACAAAAAATGCTACAAACCATAGCAAACTATGCCAAACTCACTTAAATTACTTCGGCTAACATAAATCACCCCCAACAACCCCTTACTACCCCAAAATAAGCCCAATCACATTAAAATTACAAAAAAATGCTACAAACCATAGCAAACTATGCCTAACTCACCTAAATTACTTCGGCTAACATAAATCACCCCCAACAACCCCTTACTACCCCAAAATAAGCCCAATCACTTTAAAATTACAAAAAATGCTACAAACCATAGCAAACTATGCCAAACTCACTTAAATTACTTCGGCTATCATAAATCACCCCCAACTACCCCTTACCACCCCAAACTCAGCCCAATCACTTTAAAATTACAAAAAATGTTACAAGCCATATCAAACTATGCCAAACTCATCTAAATTACTTTGGCTTCCATAAATCACCCCCAACTACCCCTTACCACCCCAAAATAGGCTCAATCACTTTAAAATTACAAAAAAATTCTACAAACCGTAGCAAACTATGCCAAACTCCCCTAAATTACTTCGGCTACCATAAATCACCCCGAACTACCCCTTACAACCCCAAAATAAACCCAATCATTTTAAAATTACAAAATATTTAACAAATCATAGCAAACTATGCCTAACTCACCTAAATTACTTCGGCTACCATAAATCACCCCCAACTACCCCTTACCACCCCAAAATAAGCCCAATCACTTTAAAATTACAAAAAATGCTACAAACCATAGCAAACTATGCCTAACTTACCTAATTTCCTTTGGCTACCATAAATTACCCCCAACTACCCCTTACCACCCCAAAATAAGCCCAGTCACTTTAAAATTACAAAAAATGCTACAAACCATAGCAAACTATGCCAAACTCACTTAAATTACTTCGGCTATCATAAATCACCCCCAACTACCCCTTACCACCCCAAACTCAGCCCAATCACTTAAAAATTACAAAAAATGTTACAAGCCATATCAAACTATGCCAAACTCATCTAAATTACTTTGGCTTCCATAAATCACCCCCAACTACCCCTTACCACCCCAAAATAGGCTCAATCACTTTAAAATTAAAAAAAATTCTACAAACCGTAGCAAACTATCTCAAACTCACCTGAATTACTTCGGCTACCATAAATCACCCCCAACTACCCCTTACCAACCACAAACTAAACCCAATCACTTTAAAATTACAAAAAATGCTACAAACCATAGCAAACTATGCCTAACTCACCTAAATTACTTCGGCTACCATAAATCACCCCCAACTACCCCTTACCACCCCAAAATAAGCCCAATCACTTTAAAATTACGAAAAATGCTACAAGCCATAGCAAACTATCTCAAACTCACCTGAATTACTTCGGCTACCATAAATCACCCCCAACTACCCCTTACCACCCCAAACTAAGCCCAATCACTTTAAAATTACAAAAAATGCTACAAAACATAGCAAGCTATGCCAAACTCACTTAAATTACTTCGGCTACCATAAATTAATAATCGTTTTCAATCAAAATCTTCTATTTGGTTGTGTTATTTATAAATGCCTTATCGTATTAAATCATAAAATATTAATAAATATCTGCACATAAAATATATTGTTCCGACTAATAGTCGTTATTCTGAATATTAAATAAGCTGATACCTATTTCGATTCTCTTCCACCTTTCAATAAATATTTGTTCCAGTTGAGATGCAAACATAAACGTATTTATGAATTGCAACACGCTGACGGGGCAAGCCCTACCTTTTCAACATGCGTGCATTTGTATAAACAGCTCTATGGTTTTTAACTTTAAAGAGGTATAAAGGCCGTGTAAGCGCTAGAGTTTCGTAAAAATATCTGAAAAATTCGAAATTCTGCAATTGAATCAGAACTATCTTTGTGTTCGATAGTGAATTTATACTTGGAGTGGCACTGCCAACCCTGCCACCCCTGACGAGGCACCTGCTGACTACTCTCCTTCCAGGGAAACTTTATAAATCAACGTCAAAATAATTTAGGGCGCCTGAATGTAAAAATATCACTGTGTAATAAGTTCAGACGGACATGGAACACTTGAAATTTCGATATTTGTTTGTAATTCGTCACAGGTCCATGAAGAATTGCATGTTAATGTAAACAAGTGTTAGTTTGTCGGAGAGACCGAATAAGATTTTTAACATTCCTGTCAAAATATTTATTTACTTTAGAATGTTAATTTCTTAAATTGATTTTGTGAAAATTATGACGGGCCATACGAGTACACCTGTGCGAGTATTATTTGGTACATACAAATTAATCTCTTTTGTTATCCAAATTGTTTTTATACGCACTAGGCACGTGCACCTCATATAATTGTGAAAATTGCTGCTTCAGCGTCTGGAACGCTGGTACTCAACGTCGCCAAGGTCGAGGCGACGCATCAGTATTCGAAGTTCTATCGCTATTAAATAAATTTTTTTAATATAATATTCCCGATTTGTTCTTGACGTTAAGTAAATATCTCCCCAATCGATTTTCGAAAAATTACCATCGTCGTACCGGACTCCACTTATATACCGTACGCTAATTTTTACGTTCATTTAATGATAGTGGTGTATTTGATCTTCACCAAACCTGCTCCGGCCAAAATCCGAAATTTGCAGTTTTACCGGATTTCACTGACATCATAAGTAATGTGTGCTTATACACGATTTACACTATTTATTTTATGTACATTGTGTTCATTATTGTTCTGCATTATTTATAACTAAGATGGAGGAATAGTAAGCGGGGTACAAATACCACCACGTATAATTCCTCTAAAAAGTGATGGAAATAGTCTTTTTTACTATCTTTCCTATTGCATTTTATTACCGAAAATAGAGCTCAAGAGGTTCGCACTATAATTGTTCATTTTAAAATTACCAAATTTTCTGTATATTTTACCTGAATACGTTAAAAACCCCTAAACATAATGTACCATTCCAAACTACTCTCAAAAATCATACACTTGCCATTCCAAACTACCCCACATCAACCTAAAATGTAAAAAAATTACGAATTACAAGCAAACTACGCTAAACTCGCATAAATTACTTCGACTTCCGCTATATCACCCCAACCACTTCTTACCAAGCCAAACTAAACCCAATCGCATTAAAATTACCAAAAGTTTCGTTTAATCCGCCAAAGCTAAACCCCGCCAACCATCAATAACCATTCAAAACAATCCCCAAAAAAAACCTAATCATCCGAAACTACACCAAATACATCGTTTTTATGGTGTGAAATTATTTATTTATATATTTCAACATTCTTCGACGACATTCTTTAATGTTGTTAGAGAACTAAATGGGAATAATTTGGAATAGTTCAGCTTCTCTGTCAACTCTCCTTCTCTTGAAGAGTGAAAAAGAGTGAAAAAAAAGGAGCTTGCACCCAGAAACGAAATTATCGTCATTTTCCAAATCATATTGAAGTACCCGGTCCTGGCAATGCAGGTTAATTTCAGCAAATTTGTTTATTTTGTGATTGGAAAAGTAGAGCATTCCTGTTTAATTGTATTATAATTCGATTAGTCTACATCACAAATACATCACTTTTGTCAACACTGCGTTTATTTAATCTACGTCCGGGCAACGCCGGGTACATTCAGGTAGTTCTAATATATTATGTTATGATTTTTAGCATTTTTTAGTAATTTTAAAGTGATTGGACTTAGTTTGTTGCTGTAAAGTGTAGTTGGTTGTGATTTTTGATAGCCGAAGTAATTTAGGTTAGTTTGGCATAGTTTGCTATGGTTAGTAGCATTTTTTTTTAATTTAAAAGTGATTGGGTTTAGTTTGTTGTGGTAAGGGTTAGGTGGTGATGATTTATGGTAGCCAAAGTAATTTAAGTGAGTTTGGCATAGTTTGCTATGGTTAGAAGCATTTTTTTGTAATTTAAAAGTGATTGGGTTTAGTTTGTTGTGGTAAGGGTTAGTTGGTGATGATTTAGAGTAGCCGAAGTAATTTAGGTGAGTCTGGCATAGTTTGTTATGATTTGTACACCTTTTTTTGTAATTTTAAGATGATATGGTTTAATTTGTTGTGGTAAGGGATAGTTGGGGGTGATTTACGGTAGCCGAAGTAATTTAGGTGATTCTGGTGTAGTTTGTTATGATTTTTAGCATTTTTTTGTAATTTTAAAGATGATTGGATTTAGTTTGTTGCTGTAAAGTGTAGTTGGGGGTGATTTTTGATAGCCGAAGTCATTTAGGTGAGTTTGGCATAGTTTGCTATGATAAGTAGCATTTTTTTGTAATTTAAAAGTGATTGGGTTTAGTTTGTTGTGGTAAGGATTAGTTGGTGATGATTTATGGTAGCCGAAGTAATTTAGGTGAGTTTGGCATAGTTTGCTATGGTTAGTAGCATTTTGTTGTAATTTAAAAGTGATTGGGTTTAGTTTGTTGTGGTAAGGGTTAGTTGGTGATGATTTATGGTAGCCGAAGTAATTTAGGTGAGTTTGGCATAGTTTGCTATGGTTAGTAGCATTTTTTTGTAATTTAAAAGTGATTGGGTTTAGTTTGTTGTGGAAAGTGTTAGTTGGTGATGATTTAGAGTAGCCAAAGTAATTTAGGTGAGTCTGGCATAGTTTGTTATGATTTGTACACCTTTTTTTGTAATTTTAAGATGATATGGTGTGGTTTGTTGTGGTAAGGGTTAGTTGGTGATGATTTAGAGTAGACGAAGTAATTTAGGTGAGTCTGGCATAGTTTGTTATGATTTGTACACCTTTTTTTGTAATTTTAAGATGATATGGTGTGGTTTGTTGTGGTAAGGGTTAGTTGGTGATGATTTAGAGTAGCCGAAGTAATTTAGGTGAGTCTGGCATAGTTTTGTTAAGATTTGTACACCTTTTTTTGTAATTTTAAGATGATATGGTTTGGTTTGTTGTGGTAAGGGATAGTTGGGGGTGATTTACGGTAGCCGAAGTAATTTAGGTGATTCTGGTATAGTTTGTTATGATTTTTAGCATTTTATTGTAATTTTAAAGTGATTGGGCTTAGTTTGTTGCTGTAAAGTGTAGTTGGGGGTGATTTTTGATAGCTGAAGTAATTTAGGTGAGTTTGGCATAGTTTGCTATGGTTAGTAGCATTTTTTTGTAATTTAAAAGTGATTGGGTTTAGTTTGTTGTGGTAAGGGTTAGTTGGTGATGATTTATGGTAGCCGAAGTAATTTCGGTGAGTCTGGCATAGTTTGTTATAATTTGTATACCATTTTTTGTAATTTTAAGATGATATGGTTTGGTTTGTTGTGGTAAGGGATAGTTGGGGATGATTTACGGTAGCCGAAGTAATTTAGGTGTTTCTGGTATAGTTTGTTATAATTTTTAGCATTTTTTTGTAATTTTAAAGTAATTGGGTTTAGTTTGTTGCTGTAAAGTGTAGTTGGGGGTGATTTTTGATAGCCGAAGTAATTTAGGTGAGTTTGGGTTAGTTTGCCATGGTTAGTAGCATTTTTTTGTAATTTAAAAGTGATTGGGTTTAGTTTGTTGTGGTAAGGGTTAGTTGGTGATGATTTATGGTAGCCGAAGTAATTTCGGTGAGTCTGGCATAGTTTGTTATGATTTGTATACCTTTTTTTGTAATTTTAAAATGATATGGTTTGGTTTGTTGTGGTAAGGGATAGTTGGGGATGATTTACGGTAGCCGAAGTAATTTAGGTGATTCTGGTATAGTTTGTTATAATTTTTAGCATTTTTTTGTAATTTTAAAATGATTGGGCTTAGTTTGTTGCTGTAAAGTGTAGTTGGGGGTGATTTTTGATAGCCGAATTAAATTAAGGTAAGTTTGACATAGTTTGCCATGGTTAGTAGCATTTTTTTGTAATTTAAAAGTGATTGGGTTTAGTTTGTTGTGGTAAGGGTTAGTTGGTGATGATTTATGGTAGCCGAAGTAATTTAGGTGAGTTTGGCATAGTTTGCTATGGTTAGTAGCATTTTTTTGTAATTTAAAAGTGATTGGGTTTAGTTTGTTGTGGTAAGTGTTAGTTGGTGATGATTTAGAGTAGCCGAAGTAATTTAGGTGAGTCTGGCATAGTTTGTTAGGATTTGTACACCTTTTTTGTAATTTTAAGATGATATGGTGTGGTTTGTTGTGGTAAGGGTTAGTTGGTGATGATTTACAGTAGCTGAAGTAATTTAGGTGAGTCTGGCATAGTTTGTTATGATTTGTACACCTTTTTTTGTAATTTTAAGATGATATGGTTTGGTTTGTTGTGGTAAGGGATAGTTGGGGGTGATTTACGGTAGCCGAAGTAATTTAGGTGATTCTGGTATAGTTTGTTATGATTTTTAGAATTTTTTTGTAATTTTAAAGTGATTGGGCTTAGTTTGTTGCTGTAAAGTGTAGTTGGGGGTGATTTTTGATAGCCGAAGTAATTTAGGAGAGTTTGGCATAGTTTGTTATGGTTAGTAGCATTTTTTTGTAATTTAAAAGTGATTGGGTTTAGTTTGTTGTGGTAAGGGTTAGTTGGTGATGATTTATGGTAGCCGAAGTAATTTAGGTGAGTTTGGCATAGTTTGCTATGGTTAGTAGCATTTTTTTGTAATTTAAAAGTGATTGGGTTTAGTTTGTTGTGGTAAGGGTTAGTTGGTGACGATTTATGGTAGCCGAAGTAATTTAGGTGAGTTTGGCATAGTTTGCTATGGTTAGTAGCATTTTTTTGTAATTTAAAAGTTATTGGGTTTAGTTAGTTGTGGTAAGGGTTAGTTGGTGATGATTTAGAGTAGCCGAAGTAATTTAGGTGAGTCTGGCATAGTTTGTTATGATTTGTACACCTTTTTTTGTAATATTAAGATGATATGGTTTGGTTTGTTGTGGTAAGGGATAGTTGGGGGTGATTTACGTTAGCCGAAGTAATTTAGGTGATTCTGGTATAGTTTGTTATGATTTTTAGCATTTTATTGTAATTTTAAAGTGATTGGGCTTAGTTTGTTGATGTAAAGTGTAGTTGGGGGTGATTTTTGATAGCCAAAGTAATTTAGGTGAGTTTGGCATAGTTTACTATGGTTAGTAGCATTTTTTTGTAATTTAAAAGTGATTGGGTTTAGTTTGTTGTGGTAAGGGTTAGTTGGTGATGATTTAGAGTAGCCGAAGTAATTTAGGTGAGTCTGGCATAGTTTGTCATGATTTGTACACCTTTTTTTGTAATTTTAAGATGATATGGTGTGGTTTGTTGTGGTAAGGGTTAGTTGGTAATGATTTAGAGTAGACGAAGTAATTTAGGTGAGTCTGGCATAGTTTGTTATGATTTTTACACCTTTTTTTGTAATTTTAAGATAATATGGTGTGGTTTGTTGTGGTAAGGGTTAGTTGGTGATGATTTAGAGTAGCCGAAGTAATTTAGGTGAGTCTGGCATAGTTTTGTTATGATTTGTACACATTTTTTTGTAATTTTAAGATGATATGGTTTGGTTTGTTGTGGTAAGGGATAGTTGGGGGTGATTTACGGTAGCCGAAGTAATTTAGGTGATTCTGGTATAGTTTGTTATGATTTTTAGCATTTTATTGTAATTTTAAAGTGATTGGGCTTAGTTTGTTGCTGTAAAGTGTAGTTAGGGGTGATTTTTGATAGCTGAAGTAATTTAGGTGAGTTTGGCATAGTTTGCTATGGTTAGTAGCATTTTTTTGTAATTTAAAAGTGATTGGGTTTAGTTTGTTGTGGTAAGGGTTAGTTGGTGATGATTTATGGTAGCCGAAGTAATTTCGGTGAGTCTGGCATAGTTTGTTATAATTTGTATACCTTTTTTTGTAATTTTAAGATGATATGGTTTGGTTTGTTGTGGTAAGAGATAGTTGGGGATGATTTACGGTAGCCGAAGTAATTTAGGTGATTCTGGTATAGTTTGTTATAATTTTTAGCATTTTTTTGTAATTTTAAAGTGATTGGGCTTAGTTTGTTGCTGTAAAGTGTAGCTGGGGGTGATTTTTGATAGCCGAAGTAATTTAGGTGAGTTTGGCATAGTTTGCCATGGTTAGTAGCATTTTTTTGTAATTTAAAAGTGATTGGGTTTAGTTTGTTGTGGTAAGGGTTAGTTGGTGATGATTTATGGTAGCCGAAGTAATTTCGGTGAGTCTGGCATAGTTTGTTATGATTTGTATACCTTTTTTTGTAATTTTAAGATGATATGGTTTGGTTTGTTGTGGTAAGGGATAGTTGGGGATGATTTACGGTAGCCGAAGTAATTTAGGTGATTCTGGTATAGTTTGTTATAATTTTTAGCATTTTTTTGTAATTTTAAAGTGATTGGGCTTAGTTTGTTGTGGTAAATGTTAGTTGGTGATGATTTAGAGTAGCCGAAGTAATTTAGGTGAGTCTGGCATAGTTTGTTATGATTTGTACACCTTTTTTTGTAATTTTAAGATGATATGGTTTGGTTTGTTGTGGTAAGGGATAGTTGGGGGTGATTTACGGTAGCCGAAGTAATTTAGGTGATTCTGGTATAGTTTGTTATGATTTTTAGAATTTTTTTATAATTTTAAAGTGATTGGGCTTAGTTTGTTTCTGTAAAGTGTAGTTGGGGGTGATTTTTGATAGCCGAAGAAATTTAGGTGAGTCTGGCATAGTTTGTTATGATTTGTACACCTTTTTTTGTAATTTTAAGATGATATGGTTTGGTTTGTTGTGGTAAGGGATAGTTGGGGGTGATTTACGGTAGCCGAAGTAATTTAGGTGATTCTGGTATAGTTTGTTATGATTTTTAAAATTTTTTTGTAATTTTAAAGTGATTGGGCTTAGTTTGTTGCTGTAAAGTGTAGTTGGGGGTGATTTTTGATAGCCGAAGTAATTTAGGAGAGTTTGGCATAGTTTGTTATGGTTAGTAGCATTTTTTTGTAATTTAAAAGTGATTGGGTTTAGTTTGTTGTGGTAAGGGTTAGTTGGTGATGATTTATGGTAGCCGAAGTAATTTAGGTGAGTTTGGCATAGTTTGCTATGGTTAGTAGCATTTTTTTGTAATTTAAAAGTGATTGGGTTTAGTTTGTTGTGGTAAGGGTTAGTAGGTGATGATTTAGAGTAGCCGAAGTAATTTAGGTGAGTCTGGCATAGTTTATTATGATTTGTACACTTTTTTTGTAATTTTAAGATGATATGGTTTGGCTTGTTGTGGTAAGGGATAGTTGGGGGTGATTTACGGTAGCCGAAGTAATTTAGGTGATTCTGGTATAGTTTGTTATGATTTTTAGCATTTTTTTGTAATTTTAAAGTTATTGGGCTTAGTTTAGTGCTGAAAAGTGTAGTTGGGGGTGATTTTTGATAGCCGAAGTAATCTAGGTGAGTTTGGCATAGTTTGCTATGGTTAGTAGCATTTTTTTGTAATTTAAAAGTGATTGGGTTTAGTTTGTTGTGGTAAGGGTTAGTTGGTGATGATTTATGGTAGCCGAAGTAATTTAGGTGAGTCTGGCATAGTTTGTTATGATTTGTACACCTTTTTTTGTAATATTAAGATGATATGGTTTGGTTTGTTGTGGTAAGGGATAGTTGGGGGTGATTTACGTTAGCCGAAGTAATTTAGGTGATTCTGGTATAGTTTGTTATGATTTTTAGCATTTTATTGTAATTTTAAAGTGATTGGGCTTAGTTTGTTGATGTAAAGTGTAGTTGGGGGTGATTTTTGATAGCCGAAGTAATTTAGGTGAGTTTGGCATAGTTTGCTATGGTTAGTAGCATTTTTTTGTAATTTAAAAGTGATTGGGTTTAGTTTGTTGTGGTAAGGGTTAGTTGGTGATGATTTAGAGTAGCCGAAGTAATTTAGGTGAGTCTGGCATAGTTTGTTATGATTTGTACACCTTTTTTTGTAATTTTAAGATGATATGGTTTGGTTTGTTGTGGTAAGGGATAGTTGGGGGTGATTTACGGTAGCCGAAGTAATTTAGGAGATTCTGGTATAGTTTGTTATGATTTTTAGCATTTTTTTGTAATTTTAAAGTGATTGGGCTTTGTTTGTTGCTGTAAAGTGTAGTTGGGGGTGATTTTTGATAGCCGAAGTAATTTAGATGAGTTTGGCATAGTTTGCTATGGTTAGAAGCATTTTTTTGAAATTTATAAGTGATTGGGTTTAGTTTGTTCTGGTAGGGGTTAGTTGGTGATGATTTATGGTAGCCGAAGTAATTTAGGTAAGTTTGGCATAGTTTGCTATGGTTAGTAGCATTTTTTTGTAATTTAAAAGTGATTGGGTTTAGTTTGTTGTGGTAAGGGATAGTTGGTGATGATTTAGAGTAGCCGGAGTAATTTAGGTGAGTCTGGCATAGTTTGTTATGATTTGTACACCTTTTTTTGTAATTTTAAGATGATATGGTTTAATTTGTTGTGGTAAGGGATAGTTGGGGGTGATTTACGGTAGCCGAAGTAATTTAGGTGATTCTGGTGTAGTTTGTTATGATTTTTAGCATTTTTTTGTAATTTTAAAATGATTGGGCTTAGTTTGTTGCTGTAAAGTGTAGTTGGGGGTGATTTTTGATAGCCGAAGTAATTTAGGTGAGTTTGGCATATTTTGCTATGTTAAGTAGCATTTTTTTGTAATTTAAAATTCATTGGGTTTAGTTTGTTGTGGTAAGGGTTAGTTGGTGATGATTTATGGTAGCCGAAGTAACTTAGGTGAGTTTGGCATAGTTTGATATGGTTAGTAGCATTTTTTTGTAATTTAAAAGTGATTGGGTTTAGTTTGTTGTGGTAAGGGTTAGTTGGTGATGATTTAGAGTAGCCGAAGTAATTTAGGTGAGTCTGGCATAGTTTGTTATGATTTGTACACCTTTTTTTGTAATTTTAAGATGATATGGTTTGGTTTGTTGTGGTAAGGGATAGTTGGGGGTGATTTACGGTAGCCGAAGTAATTTAGGAGATTCTGGTATAGTTTGTTATGATTTTTAGCATTTTTTTGTAATTTTAAAGTGATTGGGCTTTGTTTGTTGCTGTAAAGTGTAGTTGGGGGTGATTTTTGATAGCCGAAGTAATTTAGATGAGTTTGGCATAGTTTGCTATGGTTAGAAGCATTTTTTTGAAATTTATAAGTGATTGGGTTTAGTTTGTTGTGGTAGGGGTTAGTTGGTGATGATTTATGGTAGCCGAAGTAATTTAGGTAAGTTTGGCATAGTTTGCTATGGTTAGTAGCATTTTTTTGTAATTTAAAAGTGATTGGGTTTAGTTTGTTGTGGTAAGGGTTAGTTGGTGATGATTTAGAGTAGCCGGAGTAATTTAGGTGAGTCTGGCATAGTTTGTTAAGATTTGTACACCTTTTTTTGTAATTTTAAGATGATATGGTTTGGTTTGTTGTGGTAAGGGATAGTTGGGGGTGATTTACGGTAGCCGAAGTAATTTAGGTGATTCTGGTATAGTTTGTTATGATTTTTAGCATTTTTTTTGTAATTTTAAAGTGATTGGGCTTAGTTTGTTGCTGTAAAGTGTAGTTGGGGGTGATTTTTGATAGCGGAAGTAATTTAGGTGAGTTTGGCATAGTTTGCTATGGTTAGTAGCATTTTTTTGTAATTTAAAAGTGATTGGGTTTAGTTTGTTGTGGTAAGGCTTAGTTGGTGATGATTTAGTGTAGCCGAAGTAATTTAGGTGAGTCTGGCATAGTTTGTTATGATTTGTACACCTTTTTTTGTAATTTTAAGATGATATGGTTTGGTTTGTTGTGGTAAGGGATAGTTGGGGGTGATTTACGGTAGCCGAAGTAATTTAGGTGATTCTGGTATAGTTTGTTATGATTTTTAGCATTTTTTTGTAATTTTAAAGTGATTGGGCTTAGTTTGTTGCTGTAAAGTGTAGTTGGGGGTGATTTTTGATTGCCGAAGTAATTTAGGTGAGTTTGGCATAGTTTGCTATGGTTAGTAGCATTTTTTTGTAATTTAAAAATGATTGGGTTTAGTTTGTTGTGGTAAGGGTTAGTTGGTGATGATTTATGGTAGCCGAAGTAATTTAGGTGAGTTTGGCATAGTTTGCTATGGCTAGTAGCATTTTTTTGTAATTTAAAAGTGATTGGGTTTAGTTTGTTTTGGTAAGGGTTAGTTGGTGATGATTTAGAGTAGCCGAAGTAATTTAGGTGAGTCTGGCATAGTTTGTTATGATTTGTACACCTTTTTTGTAATTTTAAGATGATATGGTTTGGTTTGTTGTGGTAAGGGATAGTTGGGGGTGATTTACGGTAGCCGAAGTAATTTAGGTAATTCTGGTATAGTTTGTTATGATTTTTAGCATTTTTTAGTAATTTTAAAGTGATTGGACTTAGTTTGTTGCTGTAAAGTGTAGTTGGTTGTGATTTTTGATAGCCGAAGTAATTTAGGTTAGTTTGGCATAGTTTGCTATGGTTAGTAGCATTTTTTTTAATTTAAAAGTGATTGGGTTTAGTTTGTTGTGGTAAGGGTTAGGTGGTGATGATTTATGGTAGCCAAAGTAATTTAAGTGAGTTTGGCATAGTTTGCTATGGTTAGAAGCATTTTTTTGTAATTTAAAAGTGATTGGGTTTAGTTTGTTGTGGTAAGGGTTAGTTGGTGATGATTTAGAGTAGCCGAAGTAATTTAGGTGAGTCTGGCATAGTTTGTTATGATTTGTACACCTTTTTTTGTAATTTTAAGATGATATGGTTTAATTTGTTGTGGTAAGGGATAGTTGGGGGTGATTTACGGTAGCCGAAGTAATTTAGGTGATTCTGGTGTAGTTTGTTATGATTTTTAGCATTTTTTTGTAATTTTAAAGATGATTGGGCTTAGTTTGTTGCTGTAAAGTGTAGTTGGGGGTGATTTTTGATAGCCGAAGTAATTTAGGTGAGTTTGACATAGTTTGCTATGATAAGTAGCATTTTTTTGTAATTTAAAAGTGATTGGGTTTAGTTTGTTGTGGTAAGGATTAGTTGGTGATGATTTATGGTAGCCGAAGTAATTTAGGTGAGTTTGGCATAGTTTGCTATGGTTAGTAGCATTTTTTTGTAATTTAAAAGTGATTGGGTTTAGTTTGTTGTGGTAAGGGTTAGTTGGTGATGATTTATGGTAGCCGAAGTAATTTAGGTGAGTTTGGCATAGTTTGCTATGGTTAGTAGCATTTTTTTGTAATTTAAAAGTGATTGGGTTTAGTTTGTTGTGGTAAGGGTTAGTTGGTGATGATTTATGGTAGCCGAAGTAATTTAGGTGAGTTTGGCATAGTTTGCTATGGTTAGTAGCATTTTCTTGTAATTTAAAAGTGATTGGGTTTAGTTTGTTGTGGTAAGTGTTAGTTGGTGATGATTTAGAGTAGCCGAAGTAATTTAGGTGAGTCTGGCATAGTTTGTTATGATTTGTACACCTTTTTTTGTAATTTTAAGATGATATGGTGTGGTTTGTTGTGGTAAGGGTTAGTTGGTGATTATTTAGAGTAGACGAAGTAATTTAGGTGAGTCTGGCATAGTTTGTTATGATTTGTACACCTTTTTTTTGTAATTTTAAGATGATATGGTGTGGTTTGTTGTGGTAAGGGTTAGTTGGTGATGATTTAGAGTAGCCGAAGTAATTTAGGTGAGTCTGGCATAGTTTTGTTATGATTTGTACACCTTTTTTTGTAATTTTAAGATGATATGGTTTGGTTTGTTGTGGTAAGGAATAGTTGGGTGTGATTTACGGTAGCCGAAGTAATTTAGGTGATTCTGGTATAGTTTGTTATGATTTTTAGCATTTTATTGTAATTTTAAAGTGATTGGGCTTAGTTTGTTGCTGTAAAGTGTAGTTGGGGGTGATTTTTGATAGCCGAAGTAATTTAGGTGAGTTTGGAATAGTTTGCTATGGTTAGTAGCATTTTTTTGTAATTTAAAAGTGATTGGGTTTAGTTTGTTGTGGTAAGGGTTAGTTGGTGATGATTTATGTTAGCCGAAGTAATTTCGGTGAGTCTGGCATAGTTTGTTATTATTTGTATACCTTTTTTTGTAATTTTAAGATGATATGGTTTGGTTAGTTGTGGTAAGGGATAGTTGGGGATGATTTACGGTAGCCGAAGTAATTTAGGTGATTCTGGTATATTTTGTTATAATTTTTAGCATTTTTTTGTAATTTTAAAGTGATTGGGCTTAGTTTGTTGCTGTAAAGTGTAGTTGGGGGTGATTTTTGATAGCCGAAGTAATTTAGGTGAGTTTGGCATAGTTTGCCATGGTTAGTAGCATTTTTTTGTAATTTAGAAGTGATTGGGTTAAGTTTGTTGTGGTAAGGGTTAGTTGGTGATGATTTATGGTAGCCGAAGTAATTTCGGTGAGTCTGGCATAGTTTGTTATGGTTAGTAGCATTTTTTTGAAATTTATAAGTGATTGGGTTTAGTTTGTTGTGGTAAGGGTTAGTTGGTGATGATTTATGGTAGCCGAAGTAATTTAGGTGAGTTTGGCATAGTTTGCTATGGTTAGTAGCATTTTTTTGTAATTTAAAAGTGATTGGGTTTAGTTTGTTGAGGTAAGGGTTAGTTGGTGATGATTTTGAGTAGCCGAAGTAATTTAGATGAGTCTGGCATAATTTGTTTTGATTTGTACACCTTTTTTTGTAATTTTAAGATGATATGGTTTGGTTTGTTGTGGTAAGGGATAGTTGGGGGTGATTTACGGTAGCCGAAGTAATTTAGGTGATTCTGGTATAGTTTGTTATGATTTTTAGAATTTTTTTGTAATTTTAAAGTGATTGGGCTTAGTTTGTTGCTGTAAAGTGTAGTTGGGGGTGATTTTTGATAGCCGAAGTAATTTAGGAGAGTTTGGCATAGTTTGTTATGGTTAGTAGCATTTTTTTGTAATTTAAAAGTGATTGGGTTTAGTTTGTTGTGGTAAGGGTTAGTTGGTGATGATTTATGGTAGCCGAAGTAATTTAGGTGAGTTTGGCATAATTTGCTATGGTTAGTAGCATTTTTTTGTAATTTAAAAGTGATTGTGTTTAGTTTGTTGTGGTAAGGGTTAGTTGGTGATGATTTAGAGTAGCCGAAGTAATTTAGGTGAGTCTGGCATAGTTTGTTATGATTTGTACACCTTTTTTTGTAATTTTAAGATGATATGGTTTGGCTTGTTGTGGTAAGGGATAGTTGGGGGTGATTTACGGTAGCCGAAGTAATTTAGGTGATTCTGGTATAGTTTGTTATGATTTTTAGCATTTTTTTGTAATTTTAAAGTTATTGGGCTTAGTTTAGTGCTGAAAAGTGTAGTTGGGGGTGATTTTTGATAGCCGAAGTAATTTAGGTGAGTTTGGCATAGTTTGCTATGGTTAGTAGCATTTTTTTGTAATTTAAAAGTGATTGGGTTTAGTTTGTTGTGGTAAGGGTTAGTTGGTGATGATTTATGATAGCCGAAGTAATTTCGGTGAGTTTGGCATAGTTTGCTATGGTTAGTAGCATTTTTTTGTAATTTAAAAGTGATTGGGTTTAGTTTGTTGTGGTAAGGGTTAGTTGGTGATGATTTATGGTAGCCGAAGTAATTTAGGTGAGTTTGGCATAGTTTGCTATGGTTAGTAGCATTTTTTTGTAATTTAAAAGTGATTGGGTTTAGTTTGTTGTGGTAAGGGTTAGTTGGTGATGATTTAGAGTAGCCGAAGTAATTTAGGTGAGTCTGGCATAATTTGTTATGATTTGTACACCTTTTTAGTAATTTTAAGATGATATGGTTTGGTTTGTTGTGGTAAGGGATAGTTGGGGGTGATTTACGGTAGCCGAAGTAATTTAGGTGATTCTGGTATTGTTTGTTATGATTTTTAGCATTTTTTTGTAATTTTAAAGTGATTGGGCTTAGTTTGTTGCTGTAAAGTGTAGTTGGGGGTGATTTTTGATAGCCGAAGTAATTTAGGTGAGTTTGGCATAATTTGCTATGGCTAGTAGCATTTTTTTGTAATTTAAAAGTGATTGGGTTTAGTTTGTTGTGGTAAGAGTTAGTTGGTGATGATTTATGGTAGCCGAAGTAATTTAGGTGAGTTTGGCATAGTTTGCTATGGTTAGTAGCATTTTTTTGTAATTTAAAAGTGATTAGGTTTAGTTTGTTGTGGTAAGGCTTAGTTGGTGATGATTTAGTGTAGCCGAAGTAATTTAGGTGAGTCTGGCATAGTTTGTTATGATTTGTACACCTTTTTTTGTAATTTTAAGATGATATGGTTTGGTTTGTTGTGGTAAGGGATAGTTGGGGGTGATTTACGGTAGCCGAAGTAATTTAGGTGATTCTGGTATAGTTTGTTATGATTTTTAGCATTTTTTTGTAATTTTAAAGTGATTGGGCTTAGTTTGTTGCTGTAAAGTGTAGTTGGGGTGATTTTTGATTGCCGAAGTAATTTAGGTGAGTTTGGCATAGTTTGCTATGGTTAGTAGCATTTTTTTGTAATTTAAAAATGATTGGGTTTAGTTTGTTGTGGTAAGGGTTAGTTGGTGATGATTTATGGTAGCCGAAGTAATTTAGGTGAGTTTGGCATAGTTTGCTATGGCTAGTAGCATTTTTTTGTAATTTAAAAATGATTGGGTTTAGTTTGTTTTGGTAAGGGTTAGTTGGTGATGATTTAGAGTAGCCGAAGTAATTTAGGTGAGTCTGGCATAGTTTGTTATGATTTGTACACCTTTTTTGTAATTTTAAGATGATATGGTTTGGTTTGTTGTGGTAAGGGATAGTTGGGGGTGATTTACGGTAGCCGAAGTAATTTAGGTAATCTATATATATAAAGCGAAGTGTCCTCACTGACACACTCATTCATTCACTCATTCATCTACACATCTACACACTGATTCATAATCAACCCACAGCCCAAACCGTGAGGGCTGGAGACTTGAAATTTTAGACACGGGTGTATCATGTGCCGAAACTGAACACTAAGAAGGGATTTTGCGAAATTCGGCCCGGTTCCTTTGTAATTCAATAAAAACCGGCTAAAATAAACAAAAAATGATCGGATCGCGGAGACCGTGTTTATGTTAGAAGCACGTATCTAGCCAAAACAACTTCGACGACGGGCGACCGGTTTACATTAAAAGCACTTATTTAACCTAAACAATTTCAACGTCGAGTTTCTGCTTTCGTGATCATACTTTTGCCGTACCTAGCGAGGCCGCAGATATTTCAATTATAATTTTGATTTCAATTATAATGTCGATCCGTGACTCAATTAAAAATTACCAAATCACTCCAAATTTAATCCGTCAACATTAAACATCCTCAAATATCTCTTACCACTGCAAACTTTACCAAATCAACCCCAAAAAATTCCCGAACTATGCCAAACTGACATAAACTAGATCCGTTATTTTAAATCATCCCTTACCAACCCTTAGCAACCCCAAGTAACTCCAATCACTTTAAAATAAAACAAAATGACACAAATCATGGCAGATTATGTCCAACTCACACATATTATTTCGTCTACCAAAAATCACCCCCAACTACCCCTTACCACCCCAAAATAAGCCCAATCACTTTAAAATTACAAAAAAATTCTACAAACCGTAGCAAACTATGCCAAACTCATCTAAATTACTTTGACTTTCATAAATCACCCCAAACTACCCCTTACCACCCCAAAATAAGCCCAATCACTTTAAAATTACAAAAAAATTCTACAAACCGTAGCAAACTATGCCAAACTCATCTAAATTACTTTGACTTCCATAAATCACCCCAAACTACCCCTTACCACCCCTAACTCATCCCAATCACTTTAAAATTACAAAAAATGCTACAAACCATAGCAAACTATGCCTAACTCACCTAAATTACTTCGGCTAACATAAATCACCCCCAACAACCCCTTACTACCCCAAAATAAGCCCAATCACTTTAAAATTACAAAAAATGCTACAAACCATAGCAAACTATGCCTAACTCACCTAAATTACTTCGGCTAACATAAATCACTCCCAACAACCCCTTACTATCCCAAAATAAGCCCAATCACTTTAAAATTACAAAAAAATGCTACAAACCATAGCAAACTATGCCTAACTCACCTAAATTACTTCGGCTACCATAAATCAGCCCCAACTACCCCTTACCACCCCAAAATAAGCCCAATCACTTTAAAATTACAAAAAATGCTACAAACCATAGCAAACTATGCCAAACTCACTTAAATTACCTCGGCTAACATAAATCACCCCCAACAACCCCTTACTACCCCAAAATAAGCCCAATCACTTTAAAATTACAAAAAAATGCTACAAACCATAGCAAACTATGCCAAACTCACGTAAATTACTTCGGCTATCATAAATCACCCCCAACTACCCCTTACTACCCCAAAATAAGCCCAATCACTTTAAAATTACAAAAAATGCTACAAACCATAGCAAACTATGCCTAACTCACCTAAATTACTTCGGCTACCATAAATCAGCCCCAACTACCCCTTACCACCCCAAAATAAGCCCAATCACTTTAAAATTACAAAAAATGCTACAAACCATAGCAAACTATGCCAAACTGACTTAAATTACCTCGGCTAACATAAATCGCCCCCAACAACCCCTTACTACCCCAAAATAAGCCCAATCACTTTAAAATTACAAAAAATGCTACAAACCATAGCAAACTATGCCAAACTCACGTAAATTACTTCGGCTATCATAAATCACCCCCAACTACCCCTTACTACCCCAAAATAAGCCCAATCACTTTAAAATTACAAAAAATGCTACAAACCATAGCAAACTATGCCAAACTCACTTAAATTACTTCGGCTATCATAAATCACCCCCAACTACCCCTTACCACCCCAAACTCATCCCAATCACATTAAAATTACAAAAAATGCTACAAACCATAGCAAACTATGCCTAATTCACTTAAATTACTTCGGCTACCATAAATCACCCCCAACTACCCCTTACCAACCACAAACTAAACCCAATCACTTTAAAATTACAAAAAATGCTACAAACCATAGCAAACTATGCCTAACTCACCTAAATTACTTCGGCTACCATAAATCACCCCCAACTACCTTTTACCACCCCAAAATAAGCCCAATCACTTTAAAATTACGAAATATGCTACAAGCCATAGCAAACTATCTCAAACTCACCTGAATTACTTCGGCTACCATAAATCACCCCCAACTACCCCTTACCACCCCAAACTAAGCCCAATCACTTTAAAATTACAAAAAATGCTACAAAACATAGCAAGCTATGCCAAACTCACTTAAATTACTTCGGCTACCATAAATTAATAATCGTTTTCAATCAAAATCTTCTATTTGGTTGTGTTATTTATAAATGCCTTATCGTATTAAATCATAAAATATTAATAAATATCTGCACATAAAATATATTGTTCCGACTAATAGTCGTTATTCTGAATATTAAATAGGCTGATACCTATTTCGATTCTCTTCCACCTTCCAATAAATATTTGTTCCAGTTGAGATGCAAACATAAACGTATTTATGAATTGCAACACGCTGACGGGGCAAGCCCTACCTTTTCAACATGCGTGCATTTGTATAAACAGCTCTATGGTTTTTAACTTTAAAGAGGTATAAAGGCCGTGTAAGCGCTAGAGTTTCGTAAAAATATCTGAAAAATTCGAAATTCTGCAATTGAATCAGAACTATCTTTGTGTTCGATAGTGAATTTATACTTGGAGTGGCACTGCCAACCCTGCCACCCCTGACGAGGCACCTGCTGACTACTCTCCTTCCAGGGAAACTTTATAAATCAACGTCAAAATAATTTAGGGCGCCTGAATGTAAAAATATCACTGTGTAATAAGTTCAGACGGACATGGAACACTTGAAATTTCGATATTTGTTTGTAATTCGTCACAGGTCCATGAAGAATTGCATGTTAATGTAAACAAGTGTTAGTTTGTCGGAGAGACCGAATAAGATTTTTAACATTCCTGTCAAAATATTTATTTACTTTAGAATGTTAATTTCTTAAATTGATTTTGTGAAAATTATGACGGGCCATACGAGTACACCTGTGCGAGTATTATTTGGTACATACAAATTAATCTCTTTTGTTATCCAAATTGTTTTTATACGCACTAGGCACGTGCACCTCATATAATTGTGAAAATTGCTGCTTCAGCGTCTGGAACGCTGGTACTCAACGTCGCCAAGGTCGAGGCGACGCATCAGTATTCGAAGTTCTATCGCTATTAAATATATTTTTTTAATATAATATTCCCGATTTGTTCTTGACGTTAAGTAAATATCTCCCCAATCGATTTTCGAAAAATTACCATCGTCGTACCGGACTCCACTTATATACCGTACGCTAATTTTTACGTTCATTTAATGATAGTGGTGTATTTGATCTTCACCAAACCTGCTCCGGCCAAAATCCGAAATTTGCAGTTTTACCGGATTTCACTGACATCATAAGTAATGTGTGCTTATACACGATTTACACTATTTATTTTATGTACATTGTGTTCATTATTGTTCTGCATTATTTATAACTAAGACGGAGGAATAGTAAGCGGGGTACAAATACCACCACGTATAATTCCTCTAAAAAGTGATGGAAATAGTCTTTTTTACTATCTTTCCTATTGCATTTTATTACCGAAAATAGAGCTCAAGAGGTTCGCACTATAATTGTTCATTTTAAAATTACCAAATTTTCTGTATATTTTACCTGAATACGTTAAAAACCCCTAAACATAATGTACCATTCCAAACTACTCTCAAAAATCATACACTTGCCATTCCAAACTACCCCACATCAACCTAAAATGTAAAAAAATTACGAATTACAAGCAAACTACGTTAAACTCGCATAAATTACTTCGACTTCCGCTATATCAACCCAACCACTTCTTACCAAGTCAAACTAAACCCAATCGCATTAAAATTACCAAAAGTTTCGTTTAATCCGCCAAAGCTAAACCCCGCCAACCATCAATAACCATTCAAAACAATCCCCAAAAAAAACCTAATCATCCGAAACTACACCAAATACATCGTTTTTATGGTGTGAAATTATTTATTTATATATTTCAACATTCTTCGACGACATTCTTTAATGTTGTTAGAGAACTAAATGGGAATAATTTGGAATAGTTCAGCTTCTCTGTCAACTCTCCTTCTCTTGAAGAGTGAAAAAGAGTGAAAAAAAAGGAGCTTGCACCCAGAAACGAAATTATCGTCATTTTCCAAATCATATTGAAGTACCCGGTCCTGGCAATGCAGGTTAATTTCAGCAAATTTGTTTATTTTGTGATTGGAAAAGTAGAGCATTCCTGTTTAATTGTATTATAATGTCGATTAGTCTACATCACAAATACATCACTTTTGTCAACACTGCGTTTATTTAATCTACGTCCGGGCAACGCCGGGTACATTCAGCTAGTTCTGGTATAGTTTGTTATGATTTTTAGCATTTTTTAGTAATTTTAAAGTGATTGGACTTAGTTTGTTGCTGTAAAGTGTAGTTGGGGGTGATTTTTGATAGCCGAAGTAATTTAGGTGAGTTTGGGTTAGTTTGCCATGGTTAGTAGCATTTTTTTGTAATTTAAAAGTGATTGGGTTTAGTTTGTTGTGGTAAGGGTTAGTTGGTGATGATTTATGGTAGCCGAAGTAATTTTGGTAAGTCTGGCATAGTTTGTTATGATTTGTATACCTTTTTTTGTAATTTTAAAATGATATGGTTTGGTTTGTTGTGGTAAGGGATAGTTGGGGATGATTTACGGTAGCCGAAGTAATTTAGGTGATTCTGGTATAGTTTGTTATAATTTTTAGCATTTTTTTGTAATTTTAAAATGATTGGGCTTAGTTTGTTGCTGTAAAGTGTAGTTGGGGGTGATTTTTGATAGCCGAAGTAATTTAGGTAAGTTTGACATAGTTTGCCATGGTTAGTAGCATTTTTTTGTAATTTAAAAGTGATTGGGTTTAGTTTGTTGTGGTAAGGGTTAGTTGGTGATGATTTATGGTAGCCGAAGTAATTTAGGTGAGTTTGGCATAGTTTGCTATGGTTAGTAGCATTTTTTTGTAATTTAAAAGTGATTGGGTTTAGTTTGTTGTGGTAAGTGTTAGTTGGTGATGATTTAGAGTAGCCGAAGTAATTTAGGTGAGTCTGGCATAGTTTGTTATGATTTGTACACCTTTTTTTGTAATTTTAAGATGATATGGTGTGGTTTGTTGTGGTAAGGGTTAGTTGGTGATGATTTACAGTAGCTGAAGTAATTTAGGTGAGTCTGGCATAGTTTGTTATGATTTGTACACCTTTTTTTGTAATTTTAAGATGATATGGTTTGGTTTGTTGTGGTAAGGGATAGTTGGGGGTGATTTACGGTAGCCGAAGTAATTTAGGTGATTCTGGTATAGTTTGTTATGATTTTTAGAATTTTTTTGTAATTTTAAAGTGATTGGGCTTAGTTTGTTGCTGAAAAGTGTAGTTGGGGGTGATTTTTGATAGCCGAAGTAATTTAGGAGAGTTTGGCATAGTTTGTTATGGTTAGTAGCATTTTTTTGTAATTTAAAAGTGATTGGGTTTAGTTTGTTGTGGTAAGGGTTAGTTGGTGATGATTTATGGTAGCCGAAGTAATTTAGGTGAGTTTGGCATAGTTTGCTATGGTTAGTAGCATTTTTTTGTAATTTAAAAGTGATTGGGTTTAGTTTGTTGTGGTAAGGGTTAGTTGGTGACGATTTATGGTAGCCGAAGTAATTTAGGTGAGTTTGGCATAGTTTGCTATGGTTAGTAGCATTTTTTTGTAATTTAAAAGTTATTGGGTTTGGTTAGTTGTGGTAAGGGTTAGTTGGTGATGATTTAGAGTAGCCGAAGTAATTTAGGTGAGTCTGGCATAGTTTGTTATGATTTGTACACCTTTTTTTGTAATATTAAGATGATATGGTTTGGTTTGTTGTGGTAAGGGATAGTTGGGGGTGATTTACGTTAGCCGAAGTAATTTAGGTGATTCTGGTATAGTTTGTTATGATTTTTAGCATTTTATTGTAATTTTAAAGTGATTGGGCTTAGTTTGTTGATGTAAAGTGTAGTTGGGGGTGATTTTTGATAGCCGAAGTAATTTAGGTGAGTTTGGCATAGTTTACTATGGTTAGTAGCATTTTTTTGTAATTTAAAAGTGATTGGGTTTAGTTTGTTGTGGTAAGGGTTAGTTGGTGATGATTTATGGTAGCCGAAGTAATTTAGGTGAGTTTGGCATAGTTTGCTATGGTTAGTAGCATTTTTTTGTAATTTAAAAGTGATTGGGTTTAGTTTGTTGTGGTAAGTGTTAGTTGGTGATGATTTAGAGTAGCCGAAGTAATTTAGGTGAGTCTGGCATAGTTTGTCATGATTTGTACACCTTTTTTTGTAATTTTAAGATGATATGGTGTGGTTTGTTGTGGTAAGGGTTAGTTGGTGATGATTTAGAGTAGACGAAGTAATTTAGGTGAGTCTGGCATAGTTTGTTATGATTTTTACACCTTTTTTTGTAATTTTAAGATGATATGGTGTGGTTTGTTGTGGTAAGGGTTAGTTGGTGATGATTTAGAGTAGCCGAAGTAATTTAGGTGAGTCTGGCATAGTTTTGTTATGATTTGTACACCTTTTTTTGTAATTTTAAGATGATATGGTTTGGTTTGTTGTGGTAAGGGATAGTTGGGGGTGATTTACGGTAGCCGAAGTAATTTAGGTGATTCTGGTATAGTTTGTTATGATTTTTAGCATTTTATTGTAATTTTAAAGTGATTGGGCTTAGTTTGTTGCTGTAAAGTGTAGTTAGGGGTGATTTTTGATAGCTGAAGTAATTTAGGTGAGTTTGGCATAGTTTGCTATGGTTAGTAGCATTTTTTTGTAATTTAAAAGTGATTGGGTTTAGTTTGTTGTGGTAAGGGTTAGTTGGTGATGATTTATGGTAGCCGAAGTAATTTCGGTGAGTCTGGCATAGTTTGTTATAATTTGTATACCTTTTTTTGTAATTTTAAGATGATATGGTTTGGTTTGTTGTGGTAAGAGATAGTTGGGGATGATTTACGGTAGCCGAAGTAATTTAGGTGATTCTGGTATAGCTTGTTATAATTTTTAGCATTTTTTTGTAATTTTAAAGTGATTGGGCTTAGTTTGTTGCTGTAAAGTGTAGCTGGGGGTGATTTTTGATAGCCGAAGTAATTTAGGTGAGTTTGGCATAGTTTGCCATGGTTAGTAGCATTTTTTTGTAATTTAAAAGTGATTGGGTTTAGTCTGTTGTGGTAAGGGTTAGTTGGTGATGATTTATGGTAGCCGAAGTAATTTCGGTGAGTCTGGCATAGTTTGTTATGATTTGTATACCTTTTTTTGTAATTTTAAGATGATATGGTTTGGTTTGTTGTGGTAAGGGATAGTTGGGGATGATTTACGGTAGCCGAAGTAATTTAGGTGATTCTGGTATAGTTTGTTATAATTTTTAGCATTTTTTTGTAATTTTAAAGTGATTGGGCTTAGTTTGTTGTGGTAAATGTTAGTTGGTGATGATTTAGAGTAGCCGAAGTAATTTAGGTGAGTCTGGCATAGTTTGTTATGATTTGTACACCTTTTTTTGTAATTTTAAGATGATATGGTTTGGTTTGTTGTGGTAAGGGATAGTTGGGGGTGATTTACGGTAGCCGAAGTAATTTAGGTGATTCTGGTATAGTTTGTTATGATTTTTAGAATTTTTTTGTAATTTTAAAGTGATTGGGCTTAGTTTGTTTCTGTAAAGTGTAGTTGGGGTTGATTTTTGATAGCCGAAGTAATTTAGGTGAGTCTGGCATAGTTTGTTATGATTTGTACACCTTTTTTTGTAATTTTAAGATGATATGGTTTGGTTTGTTGTGGTAAGGGATAGTTGGGGGTGATTTACGGTAGCCGAAGTAATTTAGGTGATTCTGGTATAGTTTGTTATGATTTTTAAAATTTTTTTGTAATTTTAAAGTGATTGGGCTTAGTTTGTTGCTGTAAAGTGTAGTTGGGGGTGATTTTTGATAGCCGAAGTAATTTAGGAGAGTTTGGCATAGTTTGTTATGGTTAGTAGCATTTTTTTGTAATTTAAAAGTGATTGGGTTTAGTTTGTTGTGGTAAGGGTTAGTTGGTGATGATTTATGGTAGCCGAAGTAATTTAGGTGAGTTTGGCATAGTTTGCTATGGTTAGTAGCATTTTTTTGTAATTTAAAAGTGATTGGGTTTAGTTTGTTGTGGTAAGGGTTAGTAGGTGATGATTTAGAGTAGCCGAAGTAATTTAGGTGAGTCTGGCATAGTTTATTATGATTTGTACACTTTTTTTGTAATTTTAAGATGATATGGTTTGGCTTGTTGTGGTAAGGGATAGTTGGGGGTGATTTACGGTAGCCGAAGTAATGTAGGTGATTCTGGTATAGTTTGTTATGATTTTTAGCATTTTTTTGTAATTTTAAAGTTATTGGGCTTAGTTTAGTGCTGAAAAGTGTAGTTGGGGGTGATTTTTGATAGCCGAAGTAATCTAGGTGAGTTTGGCATAGTTTGCTATGGTTAGTAGCATTTTTTTGTAATTTAAAAGTGATTGGGTTTAGTTTGTTGTGGTAAGGGTTAGTTGGTGATGATTTATGGTAGCCGAAGTAATTTAGGTGAGTCTGGCATAGTTTGTTATGATTTGTACACCTTTTTTTGTAATATTAAGATGATATTGTTTGGTTTGTTGTGGTAAGGGATAGTTGGGTGTGATTTACGTTAGCCGAAGTAATTTAGGTGATTCTGGTATAGTTTGTTATGATTTTTAGCATTTTATTGTAATTTTAAAGTGATTGGGCTTAGTTTGTTGATGTAAAGTGTAGTTGGGGGTGATTTTTGATAGCCGAAGTAATTTAGGTGAGTTTGGCATAGTTTGCTATGGTTAGTAGCATTTTTTTGTAATTTAAAAGTGATTGGGTTTAGTTTGTTGTGGTAAGGGTTAGTTGGTGATGATTTAGAGTAGCCGAAGTAATTTAGGTGAGTCTGGCATAGTTTGTTATGATTTGTACACCTTTTTTTGTAATTTTAAGATGATATGGTTTGGTTTGTTGTGGTAAGGGATAGTTGGGGGTGATTTACGGTAGCCGAAGTAATTTAGGAGATTCTGGTATAGTTTGTTATGATTTTTAGCATTTTTTTGTAATTTTAAAGTGATTGGGCTTTGTTTGTTGCTGTAAAGTGTAGTTGGGGGTGATTTTTGATAGCCGAAGTAATTTAGATGAGTTTGGCATAGTTTGCTATGGTTAGAAGCATTTTTTTGAAATTTATAAGTGATTGGGTTTAGTTTGTTCTGGTAGGGGTTAGTTGGTGATGATTTATGGTAGCCGAAGTAATTTAGGTAAGTTTGGCATAGTTTGCTATGGTTAGTAGCATTTTTTTGTAATTTAAAAGTGATTGGGTTTAGTTTGTTGTGGTAAGGGTTAGTTGGTGATGATTTAGAGTAGCCGGACTAATTTAGGTGAGTCTGGCATAGTTTGTTATGATTTGTACACCTTTTTTTGTAATTTTAAGATGATATGGTTTAAATTGTTGTGGTAAGGGATAGTTGGGGGTGATTTACGGTAGCCGAAGTAATTTAGGTGATTCTGGTGTAGTTTGCTATGATTTTTAGCATTTTTTTGTAATTTTAAAATGATTGGGCTTAGTTTGTTGCTGTAAAGTGTAGTTGGGGGTGATTTTTGATAGCCGAAGTAATTTAGGTGAGTTTGGCATATTTTGCTATGTTAAGTAGCATTTTTTTGTAATTTAAAAGTCATTGGGTTTAGTTTGTTGTGGTAAGGGTTAGTTGGTGATGATTTATGGTAGCCGAAGTAACTTAGGTGAGTTTGGCATAGTTTGATATGGTTAGTAGCATTTTTTTGTAATTTAAAAGTGATTGGGTTTAGTTTGTTGTGGTAAGGGTTAGTTGGTGATGATTTAGAGTAGCCGAAGTAATTTAGGTGAGTCTGGCATAGTTTGTTATGATTTGTACACCTTTTTTTGTAATTTTAAGATGATATGGTTTGGTTTGTTGTGGTAAGGGATAGTTGGGGGTGATTTACGGTAGCCGAAGTAATTTAGGAGATTCTGGTATAGTTTGTTATGATTTTTAGCATTTTTTTGTAATTTTAAAGTGATTGGGCTTTGTTTGTTGCTGTAAAGTGTAGTTGGGGGTGATTTTTGATAGCCGAAGTAATTTAGATGAGTTTGGCATAGTTTGCTATGGTTAGAAGCATTTTTTTGAAATTTATAAGTGATTGGGTTTAGTTTGTTGTGGTAGGGGTTAGTTGGTGATGATTTATGGTAGCCGAAGTAATTTAGGTAAGCTTGGCATAGTTTGCTATGGTTAGTAGCATTTTTTTGTAATTTAAAAGTGATTGGGTTTAGTTTGTTGTGGTAAGGGTTAGTTGGTGATGATTTAGAGTAGCCGGAGTAATTTAGGTGAGTCTGGCATAGTTTGTTAAGATTTGTACACCTTTTTTTGTAATTTTAAGATGATATGGTTTAATTTGTTGTGGTAAGGGATAGTTGGGTGTGATTTACGGTAGCCGAAGTAATTTAGGTGATTCTGGTGTAGTTTGTTATGATTTTTAGCATTTTTTTGTAATTTTAAAATGATTGGGCTTAGTTTGTTGCTGTAAAGTGTAGTTGGGGGTGATTTTTGATAGCCGAAGTAATTTAGGTGAGTTTGGCATATTTTGCTATGTTAAGTAGCATTTTTTTGTAATTTAAAAGTCATTGTGTTTAGTTTGTTGTGGTAAGGGTTAGTTGGTGATGATTTATGGTAGCCGAAGTAATTTCGGTGAGTCTGGCATAGTTTGTTATGATTTGTATACCTTTTTTTGTAATTTTAAGATGATATGGTTTGGTTTGTTGTGGTAAGGGATAGTTGGGGATGATTTACGGTAGCCGAAGTAATTTAGGTGATTCTGGTATAGTTTGTTATAATTTTTAGCATTTTTTTGTAATTTTAAAGTGATTGGGCTTAGTTTGTTGTGGTAAATGTTAGTTGGTGATGATTTAGAGTAGCCGAAGTAATTTAGGTGAGTCTGGCATAGTTTGTTATGATTTGTACACCTTTTTTTGTAATTTTAAGATGATATGGTTTGGTTTGTTGTGGTAAGGGATAGTTGGGGGTGATTTACGGTAGCCGAAGTAATTTAGGTGATTCTGGTATAGTTTGTTATGATTTTTAGAATTTTTTTGTAATTTTAAAGTGATTGGGCTTAGTTTGTTTCTGTAAAGTGTAGTTGGGGTTGATTTTTGATAGCCGAAGTAATTTAGGTGAGTCTGGCATAGTTTGTTATGATTTGTACACCTTTTTTTGTAATTTTAAGATGATATGGTTTGGTTTGTTGTGGTAAGGGATAGTTGGGGGTGATTTACGGTAGCCGAAGTAATTTAGGTGATTCTGGTATAGTTTGTTATGATTTTTAAAATTTTTTTGTAATTTTAAAGTGATTGGGCTTAGTTTGTTGCTGTAAAGTGTAGTTGGGGGTGATTTTTGATAGCCGAAGTAATTTAGGAGAGTTTGGCATAGTTTGTTATGGTTAGTAGCATTTTTTTGTAATTTAAAAGTGATTGGGTTTAGTTTGTTGTGGTAAGGGTTAGTTGGTGATGATTTATGGTAGCCGAAGTAATTTAGGTGAGTTTGGCATAGTTTGCTATGGTTAGTAGCATTTTTTTGTAATTTAAAAGTGATTGGGTTTAGTTTGTTGTGGTAAGGGTTAGTAGGTGATGATTTAGAGTAGCCGAAGTAATTTAGGTGAGTCTGGCATAGTTTATTATGATTTGTACACTTTTTTTGTAATTTTAAGATGATATGGTTTGGCTTGTTGTGGTAAGGGATAGTTGGGGGTGATTTACGGTAGCCGAAGTAATGTAGGTGATTCTGGTATAGTTTGTTATGATTTTTAGCATTTTTTTGTAATTTTAAAGTTATTGGGCTTAGTTTAGTGCTGAAAAGTGTAGTTGGGGGTGATTTTTGATAGCCGAAGTAATCTAGGTGAGTTTGGCATAGTTTGCTATGGTTAGTAGCATTTTTTTGTAATTTAAAAGTGATTGGGTTTAGTTTGTTGTGGTAAGGGTTAGTTGGTGATGATTTATGGTAGCCGAAGTAATTTAGGTGAGTCTGGCATAGTTTGTTATGATTTGTACACCTTTTTTTGTAATATTAAGATGATATGGTTTGGTTTGTTGTGGTAAGGGATAGTTGGGTGTGATTTACGTTAGCCGAAGTAATTTAGGTGATTCTGGTATAGTTTGTTATGATTTTTAGCATTTTATTGTAATTTTAAAGTGATTGGGCTTAGTTTGTTGATGTAAAGTGTAGTTGGGGGTGATTTTTGATAGCCGAAGTAATTTAGGTGAGTTTGGCATAGTTTGCTATGGTTAGTAGCATTTTTTTGTAATTTAAAAGTGATTGGGTTTAGTTTGTTGTGGTAAGGGTTAGTTGGTGATGATTTAGAGTAGCCGAAGTAATTTAGGTGAGTCTGGCATAGTTTGTTATGATTTGTACACCTTTTTTTGTAATTTTAAGATGATATGGTTTGGTTTGTTGTGGTAAGGGATAGTTGGGGGTGATTTACGGTAGCCGAAGTAATTTAGGAGATTCTGGTATAGTTTGTTATGATTTTTAGCATTTTTTTGTAATTTTAAAGTGATTGGGCTTTGTTTGTTGCTGTAAAGTGTAGTTGGGGGTGATTTTTGATAGCCGAAGTAATTTAGATGAGTTTGGCATAGTTTGCTATGGTTAGAAGCATTTTTTTGAAATTTATAAGTGATTGGGTTTAGTTTGTTCTGGTAGGGGTTAGTTGGTGATGATTTATGGTAGCCGAAGTAATTTAGGTAAGTTTGGCATAGTTTGCTATGGTTAGTAGCATTTTTTTGTAATTTAAAAGTGATTGGGTTTAGTTTGTTGTGGTAAGGGTTAGTTGGTGATGATTTAGAGTAGCCGGACTAATTTAGGTGAGTCTGGCATAGTTTGTTATGATTTGTACACCTTTTTTTGTAATTTTAAGATGATATGGTTTAATTTGTTGTGGTAAGGGATAGTTGGGGGTGATTTACGGTAGCCGAAGTAATTTAGGTGATTCTGGTGTAGTTTGTTATGATTTTTAGCATTTTTTTGTAATTTTAAAATGATTGGGCTTAGTTTGTTGCTGTAAAGTGTAGTTGGGGGTGATTTTTGATAGCCGAAGTAATTTAGGTGAGTTTGGAATATTTTGCTATGTTAAGTAGCATTTTTTTGTAATTTAAAAGTCATTGGGTTTAGTTTGTTGTGGTAAGGGTTAGTTGGTGATGATTTATGGTAGCCGAAGTAACTTAGGTGAGTTTGGCATAGTTTGATATGGTTAGTAGCATTTTTTTGTAATTTAAAAGTGATTGGGTTTAGTTTGTTGTGGTAAGGGTTAGTTGGTGATGATTTAGAGTAGCCGAAGTAATTTAGGTGAGTCTGGAATAGTTTGTTATGATTTGTACACCTTTTTTTGTAATTTTAAGATGATATGGTTTGGTTTGTTGTGGTAAGGGATAGTTGGGGGTGATTTACGGTAGCCGAAGTAATTTAGGAGATTCTGGTATAGTTTGTTATGATTTTTAGCATTTTTTTGTAATTTTAAAGTGATTGGGCTTTGTTTGTTGCTGTAAAGTGTAGTTGGGGGTGATTTTTGATAGCCGAAGTAATTTAGATGAGTTTGGCATAGTTTGCTATGGTTAGAAGCATTTTTTTGAAATTTATAAGTGATTGGGTTTAGTTTGTTGTGGTAGGGGTTAGTTGGTGATGATTTATGGTAGCCGAAGTAATTTAGGTAAGCTTGGCATAGTTTGCTATGGTTAGTAGCATTTTTTTGTAATTTAAAAGTGATTGGGTTTAGTTTGTTGTGGTAAGGGTTAGTTGGTGATGATTTAGAGTAGCCGGAGTAATTTAGGTGAGTCTGGCATAGTTTGTTAAGATTTGTACACCTTTTTTTGTAATTTTAAGATGATATGGTTTAATTTGTTGTGGTAAGGGATAGTTGGGTGTGATTTACGGTAGCCGAAGTAATTTAGGTGATTCTGGTGTAGTTTGTTATGATTTTTAGCATTTTTTTGTAATTTTAAAATGATTGGGCTTAGTTTGTTGCTGTAAAGTGTAGTTGGGGGTGATTTTTGATAGCCGAAGTAATTTAGGTGAGTTTGGCATATTTTGCTATGTTAAGTAGCATTTTTTTGTAATTTAAAAGTCATTGTGTTTAGTTTGTTGTGGTAAGGGTTAGTTGGTGATGATTTATGGTAGCCGAAGTAATTTAGGTGAGATTGGCATAGTTTGCTATGGTTAGTAGCATTTTTTTGTAATTTAAAAGTGAATGGGTTTAGTTTGTTGTGGTAAGGGTTAGTTGGTGATGATTTAGAGTAGCCGAAGTAATTTAGGTGAGTCTGGCAGAGTTTTGTTATGATTTGTACACCTTTTTTTGTAATTTTAAGATAATATGGTTTGATTTGTTGTGGTAAGGGATAGTTGGGGGTGATTTACGGTAGCCGAAGTAATTTAGGTGATTCTGGTATAGTTTGTTATGATTTTTAGCATTTTATTGTAATTTTAAAGTGATTGGGCTTAGTTTGTTGCTGTAAAGTGTAGTTGGGGGTGATTTTTGATAGCCGAAGTAATTTAGGTGAGTTTGGCATAGTTTGCTATGGTTAGTAGCATTTTTTTGTAATTTAAAAGTGATTGGGTTTAGTTTGTTGTGGTAAGGGTTATTTGGTGATGATTTATGGTAGCCGAAGTAATTTCGGTGAGTCTGGCATAGTTTGTTATGATTTGTACACCTTTTTTTGTAATTTTAAGATGATATGGTTTGGTTTGTTGTGGTAAGGGATAGTTGGGGATGATTTACGGTAGCCGAAGTAATTTAGGTGATTCTGGTATAGTTTGTTATGATTTTTAGCATTTTTTTGTAATTTTAATGTGATTGGGCTTAGTTTGTTGCTGTAAA
This sequence comes from Eledona agricola, assembly GCA_964023215.1. NCBI lineage: Eukaryota > Metazoa > Arthropoda > Insecta > Coleoptera > Tenebrionidae > Eledona > Eledona agricola. The sequence goes on from OZ026860.1 coordinate 21,913,480, forward strand.
GTGTAGTTGGGGGTGATTTTTGATAGCCGAAGTAATTTAGGTGAATTTGGCATAGTTTGCCATGGTTAGTAGCATTTTTTTGTAATTTAAAAGTGATTAGGTTTAGTTTGTTGTGGTAAGGGTTAGTTGGTGATGATTTATGGTAGCCGAAGTAATTTAGGTGAGTTTGGCATAGTTTGCTATGGTTAGTAGCATTTTTTTGTAATTTAAAAGTGATTGGGTTTAGTTTGTTGTGGTAAGTGTTAGTTGGTGATGATTTAGAGTAGCCGAAGTAATTTAGGTGAGTCTGACATAATTTGTTATTATTTGTACACCTTTTTTTGTACTTTTAAGATGATATGGTTTGGTTTGTTGTGGTAAGGGATAGTTGGGGGTGATTTACGGTAGCCGAAGTAATTTAGGTGATTCTGGCATAGTTTGCTATGGTTAGTAGCATTTTTTTGTAATTTAAAAGTGATTGGGTTTAGTTTGTTGTGGTAAGGGTTAGTTGGTGATGATTTATGGTAGCCGAAGTAATTTCGGTGAGTCTGGCATAGTTTGTTATGATTTGTACACCTTTTTTTGTAAGTTTAAGATGATATGGTTTGGTTTGTTGTGGTAAGGGATAGTTGGAGATGATTTACGGTAGCCGAAGTAATTTAGGTGATTCTGGTATAGTTTGTTATGATTTTTAGCATTTTTTTGTAATTTTAAAGTTATTGGGCTTAGTTTGTTGCTGTAAAGTGTAGTTGGGGGTGATTTTTGATAGCCGAAATAATTTAGGTGAGTTTGGCATAGTTTGCCATGGTTAGTAGCATTTTTTTGTAATTTAAAAGTGATTAGGTTTAGTTTGTTGTGGTAAGGGTTAGTTGGTGATGATTTATGGTAGCCGAAGTAATTTAGGTGAGTTTGGCATAGTTTGCTATGGTTAGTAGCATTTTTTTGTAATTTAAAAGTGATTGGGTTTAGTTTGTTGTAGTAAGTGTTAGTTGGTGATGATTTAGAGTAGCCGAAGTAATTTAGGTGAGTCTGACATAATTTGTTATTATTTGTACACCTTTTTTTGTAATTTTAAGATGATATGGTTTGGTTTGTTGTGGTAAGGGATAGTTGGGGGTGATTTACGGTAGCCGAAGTAATTTAGGTGATTCTGGTATAGTTTGTTATGATTTTTAGCATTTTTTTGTAATTTTAAAGTGATTGGGCTTAGTTTGTTGCTGTAAAGTGTAGTTGGGGGTGATTTTTGATAGCCGAAGTAATTTAGGTGAGTTTGGCATAGTTTGCTAAGGTTAGTAGCATTTTTTTGTAATTTAAAAGTGATTGGGTTAAGTTTGTTGTGGTTAGGGTTAGTTTGGTGATGATTTATGGTAGCCGAAGTAATTTAGGTGAGTTTGGCTTAGTTTGCTATGGTTAGTAGCATTTTTTTTAATTTAAAAGTGATTGGGTTTAGTTTGTTGTGGTAAGGGTTAGTTGGTGATGATTTAGAGTAGCCGAAGTAATTTAGGTGAGTCTGGTATAGTTTGTTATGATTTTTAGCATTTTTTTGTAATTTTAAAGTGATTGGGCTTAGTTTGTTGCTGTAAAGTGTAGTTGGGGGTGATTTTTGATAGCCGAAGTAATTTAGGTGAGTTTGGCATAGTTTGCTATTGTTAGCAGCATTTTTTTGTAATTTAAAAGTGATTGGGTTTAGTTTGTTGTGGTAAGGGTTAGTTGGTGATGATTTATGGTAGCCGAAGTAATTTATGTGAGTTTGGCATAGTTTGCAATGGTTAGTAGCATTTTTTTGTAATTTAAAAGTGATTGGGTTTAGTTTGTTGTGGTAAGGGTTAGTTGGTGATGATTTAGAGTAGCCGAAGTAATTTAGGTGAGTCTGGCATAGTTTGTTATGATTTGTACACCTTTTTTTGTAATTTTAAGATGATATGATTTGGTTCGTTGTGGTAAGAGATAGTTGGGGGTGATTTACGGTAGCCGAAATAATTTAGGTGATTCTGGTATAGTTTGTTATGATTTTTAGCATTTTTTTGTAATTTTAAAGTGATTGGACTTAGTTTGTTTCTGTAAAGTGTAGTTGGGGGTGATTTTTCATAGCCGAAGTAATTTAGGTGAGTTTGGCATAGTTTGCTATGGTTAGTAGCATTTTTTTGTAATTTAAAAGTGATTGGGTTTAGTTTGTTGTGGTAAGGGTTAGTTAATGATGATTTATGGTAGCCGAAGTAATTTATGTGAGTTTGGCATAGTTTGCTATGATTAGTAGCATTTTTTTGTAATATAAACGTGATTGGGTTTAGTTTGTTGTGGTAAGGGTTAGTTGGTGATGATTTAGAGTAGCCGAAGTAATTTAGGTGAGTCTGGTATAGTTTGTTATGATTTTTAGCATTTTTTTGTAATTTTAAAGTGATTGGGCTTAGTTTGTTGCTGTAAAGTGTAGTTGGGGGTGATTTTTGATAGCCGAAGTAATTTAGGTGAGTTTGGCATAGTTTGCTATGGTTAGTAGCATTTTTTTGTAATTTAAAAGTGAATGGGTTTAGTTTGTTGTGGTAAGGGTTAGTTGGTGATGATTTATGGTAGCCGAAGTAATTTAGGTGGGTTTGGCATAGTTTGCTATGGTTAGTAGCATTTTTTTGTAATTTAAAAGTGATTGGGTTTAGTTTGGTGTCGTAAGGGTTAGTTGGTGATGATTTAGAGTAGCCGAAGTAATTTAGGTGAGTCTGACATAGTTTGTTATGATTTGTACACCTTTTTTTGTAATTTTAAGATGATATGGTTTGGTTTGTTGTGGTAAGGGATAGTTGGGGGTGATTTACGGTAGCCGAAGTAATTTAGGTGATTCTGGTATAGTTTGTTATGATTTTTAGCATTTTTTTGTAATTTTTAAGTGATTGGGCTTAGTTTGTTGCTGTAAAGTGTAGTTGGGGGTGATTTTTGATAGCCGAAGTAATTTAGGTGAGTTTGGCATAGTTTGCTTTGGTTAGTAGCATTTTTTTTATAATTTAAAAGTGATTGGGTTTAGTTTGTTGTGGTAAGGGTTAGTTGGTGATGATTTATGGTAGCCGAAATAATTTAGGTGAGTTTGGCATAGTTTGCTGTGGTTAGTAGCATTTTTTTATAATTTAAAAGTGATTGGGTTTAGTTTGTTGTGATAAGGGTTAGTTGGTGATGATTTAGAGTAGCCGAAGTAATTTAGGTGAGTCTGGCATACTTTGTTATGATTTGTACACCTATTTTTGTAATTTTAAGATGATATGGTTTAGTTTGTTGTGGTAAGGGATAGTTGGGGGTGATTTACGGTAGCCGAAGTAATTTAGGTGATTATAGTACAGTTTGTTATGATTTTTAGCATTTTTTTGTAATTTTAAAGTGATTGGGCTTAGTTTGTTGCTGTAAAGTGTATTTGGGGGTGATTTTTGATAGCCGAAGTAATTTAGGTGAGTTTAGCATAGTTTGCTATGGTTAGTAGCATTTTTTGTAATTTAAAAGTGATTGGGTTTAGTTTGTTGTGGTAAGGGTTGGTTGGTGATGATTTATGGTAGCCGAAGTAAATTAGGTGAGTTTGGCATAGTTTGCAATGGTTAGTAGCATTTTTTTGTAATTTAAAAGTGATTGGGTTTAGTTTGTTGTGGTAAGGGTTAGTTGGTGATGATTTAGGGTAGCCGAAGTAGTTTAGGTGAGTCTGGCATAGTTTGTTATGATTTGTACACCTTTTTTTGTAATTTTAAGATGATATGGTTTGGTTTGTTGTGGTAAGGGATAGTTGGGGGTGATTTACGGTAGCCGAAGTAATTGAGGTGATTCTGGTATAGTTTGTTATGATCTTTAGCTTTTTTGTAATTTTAAAGTGATTGGGCTTAGTTTGTTGCTGTAAAGTGTAGTTGGAGGTGATTTTTGATAGCCGAAATAATTTAGGTGAGTTTGGCATAGTTTGCTTTGGTTAGTAGCATTTTGTTGTAATTTAAAAGTGATTGGGTTTAGCTTGTTGTGGTAAGAGTTAGTTGGTGATGATTTATGGTAGCCGAAGTAATTTAGGTGAGTTTGGCATAGTTTGCTATGGTTAGTAGCATTTTTTTGTAATAAAAGTGATTGGGTTTAGTTTGTTGTGGTAAGGGTTAGTTGGTAATAATTTAGAGTTGCCGAAGTAATTTGGGTGAGTCTGGCATAGTTTGTTATGATTTGTACACCTTTTTTTGTAATTTTAAGATGATATGGTTTGGTTTGTTGTGGTAAGGGATAGTTGGGGGTGATTTACGGTAGCCGAAGTAATTTAGGTGATTCTGGTATAGTTTGTTATGATTTTTAGCATTTTTTTGTAATTTTTAAGTGATTGGGCTTAGTTTGTTGCTGTAAAGTGTAGTTGGGGGTGATTTTTGATAGCCGAAGTAATTTAGGTGAGTTTGGCATAGTTTGCTTTGGTTAGTAGCATTTTTTTTATAATTTAAAAGTGATTGGGTTTAGTTTGTTGTGGTAAGGGTTAGTTGGTGATGATTTATGGTAGCCGAAGTAATTTAGGTGAGTTTGGCATAGTTTGCTGTGGTTAGTAGCATTTTTTTATAATTTAAAAGTGATTGGGTTTAGTTTGTTGTGATAAGGGTTAGTTGGTGATGATTTAGAGTAGCCGAAGTAATTTAGGTGAGTCTGGCATAGTTTGTTATGATTTGTACACCTTTTTTTGTAATTTTAAGATGATATGGTTTGGTTTGTTGTGGTAAGGGTTAGTTGGTGATGATTTAGAGTAGCCGAAGTAATTTAGGTGATTCTGGTATAGTTTGTTATGATTTTTAGCATTTTTTTGTAATTTTTAAGTGATTGGGCTTAGTTTGTTGCTGTAAAGTGTAGTTGGGGGTGATTTTTGATAGCCGAAGTAATTTAGGTGAGTTTGGCATAGTTTGCTTTGGTTAGTAGCATTTTTTTTATAATTTAAAAGTGATTGGGTTTAGTTTGTTGTGGTAAGGGTTAGTTGGTGATGATTTATGGTAGCCGAAGTAATTTAGGTGAGTTTGGCATAGTTTGCTATGGTTAGTAGCATTTTTTTGTAATAAAAGTGATTGGGTTTAGTTTGTTGTGGTAAGGGTTAGTTGGTAATAATTTAGAGTTGCCGAAGTAATTTGGGTGAGTCTGGCATAGTTTGTTATGATTTGTACACCTTTTTTTGTAATTTTAAGATGATATGGTTTGGTTTGTTGTGGTAAGGGTTAGTTGGTGATGATTTAGAGTAGCCGAAGTAATTTAGGTGAGTCTGGCATAGTTTGTTATGATTTGTACACCTTTTTTTGTAATTTTAAGATGATATGGTTTGGTTTGTTGTGGTAAGGGATAGTTGGGGGTGATTTACGGTAGCCGAAGTAATTTAGGTGATTCTGGTATAGTTTGTTATGATTTTTAGAATTTTTTTGTAATTTTAAAGTGATTGGGCTTAGTTTGTTGCTGTAAAGTGTAGTTGGGGGTGATTTTTGATAGCCGAAGTAATTTAGGTGAGTTTGGCATAGTTTGCTATGGTTAATAGCATTTATTTGTAATTTAAAAGTGATTGGGTTTAGTTTGTTGTGGTAAGGGTTAGTTGGTGATGATTTATGGTAGCCGAAGTAATTTAGGTGAGTTTGGCATAGTTTGCTATGGTTAGTAGCATTTTTTTGTAATTTAAAAGTGATTGGGTTTAGTTAGTTGTGGTAAGGGTTAGTTGGTGATGATTTAGAGTAGCCGAAGTAATTTAGGTGAGTCTGGCATAGTTTGTTATGATTTGTACACCTTTTTTTGTAATATTAAGATGATATGGTTTGGTTTGTTGTGGTAAGGGATAGTTGGGGGTGATTTACGTAAGCCGAAGTAATTTAGGTGATTCTGGTATAGTTTGTTATGATTTTTAGCATTTTATTGTAATTTTAAAGTGATTGGGCTTAGTTTGTTGATGTAAAGTGTAGTTGGGGGTGATTTTTGATAGCCGAAGTAATTTAGGTGAGTTTGGCATAGTTTGCTATGGTTAGTAGCATTTTTTTGTAATTTAAAAGTGATTGGGTTTAGTTTGTTGTGGTAAGGGTTAGTTGGTGATGATTTAGAGTAGCCGAAGTAATTTAGGTGAGTCTGGCATAGTTTGTTATGATTTCTACACCTTTTTTTGTAATTTTAAGATGATATGGTTTGGTTTGTTGTGGTAAAGGATAGTTGGGGGTGATTTACGGTAGCCGAAGTAATTTAGGAGATTCTGGTATAGTTTGTTATGATTTTTAGCATTTTTTTGTAATTTTAATGTGATTGGGCTTAGTTTGTTGCTGTAAAGTGTAGTTGAGGGTGATTTTTGATATCCGAAGTAATTTAGGTGAATTTGGCATAGTTTGCCATGGTTAGTAGCATTTTTTTGTAATTTAAAAGTGATTAGGTTTAGTTTGTTGTGGTAAGGGTTAGTTGGTGATGATTTATGGTAGCCGAAGTAATTTAGGTGAGCTTGGCTTAGTTTGCTATGGTTAGTAGCATTTTTTTGTAATTTAAAAGTGATTGGGTTTAGTTTGTTGTGGTAAGTGTTAGTTGGTGATGATTTAGAGTAGCCGAAGTTATTTAGGTGAGTCTGACATAATTTGTTATTCTTTGTACACCTTTTTTTGTAATTTTAAGATGATATGGTTTGGTTTGTTGTGGTAAGGGATAGTTAGGGGTGATTTACGGTAGCCGAAGTAATTTAGGTGATTCTGGCATAGTTTGCTATGGTTAGTAGCATTTTTTTGTAATTTAAAAGTGATTGGGTTTAGTTTGTTGTGGTAAGGGTTAGTTGGTGATGATTTATGGTAGCCGAAGTAATTTCGGTGAGTCTGGCATAGTTTGTTATGATTTGTACACCTTTTTTTGTAATTTTAAGATGATATGGTTTGGTTTGTTGTGGTAAAGGATAGTTGGGGATGATTTACGGTAGCCGAAGTAATTTAGATGATTCTGGTATAGTTTGTTATGATTTTTAGCATTTTTTTGTAATTTTAAAGTTATTAGGCTTAGTTTGTTGCTGTAAAGTGTAGTTGGGGGTGATTTTTGATAGCCAAAATAATTTAGGTGAGTTTGGCATAGTTTGCCATGGTTAGTAGCATTTTTTTGTAATTTAAAAGTGATTAGGTTTAGTTTGTTGTGGTAAGGGTTAGTTGGTGATGATTTATGGTAGCCGAAATAATTTAGGTGAGTTTGGCATAGTTTGCTATGGTTAGTAGCATTTTTTTGTAATTTAAAAGTGATTGGGTTTAGTTTGTTGTGGTAAGTGTTAGTTGGTGATGATTTAGAGTAGCCGAAGTAATTTAGGTGAGTCTGACATAATTTGTTATTATTTGTACACCTTTTTTTGTAATTTTAAGATGATATGGTTTGGTTTGTTGTGGTAAGGGATAGTTGGGGGTGATTTACGGTAGCCGAAGTAATTTAGGTGATTCTGGTATAGTTTGTTATGATTTTTAGCATTTTTTTGTAATTTTAAAGTGATTGGGCTTAGTTTGTTGCTGTAAAGTGTAGTTGGGGGTGATTTTTGATAGCCGAAGTAATTTAGGTGAGTTTGGCATAGTTTTCTATGGTTAGCAGCATTTTTTTGTAATTTAAAAGTGATTGGGTTTAGTTTGTTGTGGTAAGGGTTAGTTGGTGATGATTTATGGTAGCCGAAGTAATTTATGTGAGTTTGGCATAGTTTGCTATGGTTAGTAGCATTTTTTTGTAATTTAAAAGTGATTGGGTTTAGTTTGTTGTGGTAAGGGTTAGTTGGTGATGATTTAGAGTAGCCGAAGTAATTTAGGTGAGTCTGGCATAGTTTGCTAAGGTTAGTAGCATTTTTTTGTAATTTAAAAGTGATTGGGTTTAGTTTGTTGTGGTAAGGGTTAGTTTGTGATGATTTAGAGTAGCCGAAGTAATTTAGGTGAGTCTGGCATAGTTTGTTATGATTTGTACACCTTTTTTTTAATTTTAAGATGATATGATTTGGTTTGTTGTGGTAAGGGTTAGTTGGGGGTGATTTACGGTAGCCGAAGTAACTTAGGTGATTCTGGTATAGTTTGTTATGATTTTTAGCATTTTTTTGTAATTTTAAAGTGATTGGACTTAGTTTGTTGCTGTAAAGTGTAGTTGGGGGTGATTTTTGATAGCCGAAGTAATTTAGGTGAGTTTGGCATAGTTTGCTAAGGTTAGTAGCATTTTTTTGTAATTTAAAAGTGATTGGGTTTAGTTTGTTGTGGTTAGGGTTAGTTGGTGATGATTTATGGTAGCCGAAGTAATTTAGGTGAGTTTGGCATAGTTTGCTATGGTTAGTAGAATTTTTTTTAATTTAAAAGTGATTGGGTTTAGTTTGTTGTGGTAAGGGTTAGTTGGTGATGATTTAGAGTAGCCGAAGTAATTAAGGTGAGTCTGGTATAGTTTGTTATGATTTTTAGCATTTTTTTGTAATTTTAAAGTGATTGGGCTTAGTTTGATGCTGTAAAGTGTAGTTGGGGGTGATTTTTGATAGCCGAAGTAATTTAGGTGAGTTTGGCATAGTTTGCTATGGTTAGCAGCATTTTTTTGTAATTTAAAAGTGATTGGGTTTAGTTTGTTGTGGTAAGGGTTAGTTGGTGATGATTTATGGTAGCCGAAGTAATTTATGTGAGTTTGGCATAGTTTGCTATGGTTAGTAGCATTTTTTTGTAATTTAAAAGTGATTGGGTTTAGTTTGTTGTGGTAAGGGTTAGTTGGTGATGATTTAGAGTAGCCGAAGTAATTTAGGTGAGTCTGGCATAGTTTGTTATGATTTGTACACCTTTTTTTGTAATTTTAAGATGATATGATTTGGTTTGTTGTGGTAAGAGATAGTTGGGGGTGATTTACGGTAGCCGAAGTAATTTAGGTGATTCTGGTATAGTTTGTTATGATTTTTAGCATTTTTTTGTAATTTTAAAGTGATTGGACTAAGTTTGTTTTTGTAAAGTGTAGTTGGGGGTGATTTTTCATAGCCGAAGTAATTTAGGTGAGTTTGGCATAGTTTGCTATGGTTAGTAGCATTTTTTTGTAATTTAAAAGTGATTGGGTTTAGTTTGTTGTGGTAAGGGTTAGTTGATGATGATTTAAGGTAGCCGAAGTAATTTATGTGAGTTTGGCATAGTTTGCTATGATTAGTAGCATTTTTTTGTAATTTAAAAGTGATTGGGTTTAGTTTGTTGTGGTAAGGGTTAGTTGGTGATGATTTATGGTAGCCGAAGTAATTTAGGTGAGTTTGGCATAGTTTGCTGTGGTTAGTAGCATTTTTTTGTAATTTAAAAGTGATTGGGTTTAGTTTGTTGTGATAAGGGTTAGTTGGTAATGATTTAGAGTAGCCGAAGTAATTTAGGTGAGTCTGGCATAGTTTGTTATGATTTGTACACCTATTTTTGTAATTTTAAGATGATATGGTTTAGTTTGTTGTGGTAAGGGATAGTTGGGGGTGATTTACGGTAGCCGAAGTAATTTAGGTGATTCTAGTATAGTTTGATATGATTTTTAGCATTTTTTGTAATTTTAAAGTGATTGGGCTTAGTTTGTTGCTGTAAAGTGTATTTGGGGGTGATTTTTGATAGCCGAAGTAATTTAGGTGAGTTTGGCATAGTTTGCTATGGTTAGTAGCATTTTTTTGTAATTTAAAAGTGATTGGGTTTAGTTTGTTGTGGTAAGGGTTAGTTGGTGATGATTTATGGTAGCCGAAGTAATTTAGGTGAGTTTAGCATAGTTTGCTATAATTAGTAGCATTTTTTTGTAATTTAAAAGTGATTGGGTTTAGTTTGTTGTGGTAAGGGTTAGTTGGTGATGATTTATGGTAGCCGAAGTAATTTAGGTGAGTTTAGCATAGTTTGCTATGGTTAGTAGCATTTTTTTGTAATTTAAAAGTGATTGGGTTTAGTTTGGTGTCGTAAGGGTTAGTTGGTGATGATTTAGAGTAGCCGAAGTAATTTAGGTGAGTCTGACATAGTTTGTTATGATTTGTACACCTTTTTTTGTAATTTTAAGATGATATGGTTTGGTTTGTTGTGGTAAGGGATAGTTGGGGGTGATTTACGGTAGCCGAAGTAATTTAGGTGATTCTGGTATAGTTTGTTATGATTTTTAGCATTTTTTTGTAATTTTAAAGTGATTGCACTTAGTTTGTTGCTGTAAAGTGTAGTTGGGGGTGATTTTTGATAGCCGAAGTAATTTAGGTGAGTTTGGCATACTTTGCTATGGTTAGTAGCATTTTTTTGTAATTTAAAAGTGATTGGGTTTAGTTTGTTGTGGTAAGGGTTAGTTGGTGATGATTTATGGTAGCCGAAGTAATTTAGGTGAGTTTAGCATAGTTTGCTATGGTTAGTAGCATTTTTTTGTAATTTAAAAGTGATTGGGTTTAGTTTGTTGTGGTAAGGGTTAGTTGGTGATGATTTATGGTAGCCGAAGTAATTTAGGTGAGTTTAGCATAGTTTGCTATGGTTAGTAGCATTTTTTTGTAATTTAAAAGTGATTGGGTTTAGTTTGTTGTGGTAAGGGTTAGTTGGTGATGATTTAGAGTAGCCGAAGTAATTTAGGTGAGTCTGACATAGTTTGTTATGATTTGTACACCTTTTTTTGTAATTTTAAGATGATATGGTTTGGTTTGTTGTGGTAAGGGATAGTTGGGGGTGATTTACGGTAGCCGAAGTAATTTAGGTGTTTCTGGTATAGTTTGTTATGATTTTTAGCATTTTTTTGTAATTTTTAAGTGATTGGGCTTAGTTTGTTGCTGTAAAGTGTAGTTGGGGGTGATTTTTGATAGCCGAAGTAATTTAGGTGAGTTTGGCATAGTTTGCTTTGGTTAGTAGCATTTTTTTTATAATTTAAAAGTGATTGGGTTTAGTTTGTTGTGGTAAGGGTTAGTTGGTGATGATTTATGGTAGCCGAAGTAATTTAGGTGAGTTTGGCATAGTTTGCTGTGGTTAGTAGCATTTTTTTGTAATTTAAAAGTGATTGGGTTTAGTTTGTTGTGATAAGGGTTAGTTGGTAATGATTTAGAGTAGCCGAAGTAATTTAGGTGAGTCTGGCATAGTTTGTTATGATTTGTACACCTATTTTTGTAATTTTAAGATGATATGGTTTAGTTTGTTGTGGTAAGGGATAGTTGGGGGTGATTTACGGTAGCCGAAGTAATTTAGGTGATTCTAGTATAGTTTGATATGATTTTTAGCATTTTTTGTAATTTTAAAGTGATTGGGCTTAGTTTGTTGCTGTAAAGTGTATTTGGGGGTGATTTTTGATAGCCGAAGTAATTTAGGTGAGTTTGGCATAGTTTGCTATGGTTAGTAGCATTTTTTGTAATTTAAAAGTGATTGGGTTTAGTTTGTTGTGGTAAGGGTTGGTTGGGGGTGATTTACGGTAGCCGAAGTAATTTAGGTGATTCTGGTTTAGTTTGTTATGATTTTTAGCATTTTTTTGTAATTTTAAAGTGATTGGGCTTAGTTTGTTGCTGTAAAGTGTATTTGGGGGTGATTTTTGATAGCCAAAGTAATTTAGGTGAGTTTGGCATAGTTTGCTATGGTTAGTAGCATTTTTTTGTAATTTAAAAGTGATTGGGTTTAGTTTGTTGTGGTAAGGGTTAGTTGGTGATGATTTAGAGTAGCCGAAGTAATTTAGGTGAGTCTGGCATAGTTTGTTATAATTTGTACACCTTTTTTTGTAATTTTAAGATGATATGGTTAGGTTTGTTGTGGTAAGGGATATTTGGAGGTGATTTTTGATAGCCGAACTAATTTAGGTGAATTTGGCATAGTTTGCTTCGGTTAGTAGCATTTTTTTGTAATTTAAATGTGATTGGGTTTAGTTTGTTGTGGTAAGGGTTAGTTGGTGATGATTTATGGTAGCCGAAGTAATTTAGGTGAGTTTGGCATAGTTTGCTATGGTTAGTAGCATTTTTTTGTAATAAAAGTGATTGGGTTTAGTTTGTTGTGGTAAGGGTTAGTTGGTGATGACTTAGAGTTGCCGAAGTAATTTAGGTGAGTCTGGCATAGTTTGTTATGATTTGTACACCTTTTTTTATTATTTTAAGATGATATGGGATGGTTTGTTGTGGTAAGGGATAGTTGGGGGTGATTTACGGTAGCCGAAGAAATTTAGGTGATTCTGGTATAGTTTGTTATGATTTTTAGCATTTTTTTGTAATTTTAAAGTGATTGGGCTTAGTTTGTTGCTGTAAAGTGTAGTTGGGGGTGATTTTTGATAGCCGAAGTAATTTAGGTGAGTTTGGCATAGTTTGCTATGGTTAGTAGCATTTTTTTGTAATTTAAAAGTGATTGGGTTTAGTTTGTTGTGGTAAGGGTTAGTTGGTGATAATTTATTGTAGCCGAAGTAATTTAGGGGAGTTTGGCATAGTTTGCTATGGTTAGTAGCATTTTTTTGTAATTTAAAAGTGATTGGGTTTAGTTTGTTGTGGTAAGGGTTAGTTGGTGTTGATTTAAAGTAGCCGAAGTAATTTAGGTGAGTCTGGCATAGTTTGTTATGATTTGTACACCTTTTTTTGTAATTTTAAGATGATATGGTTTGGTTTGTTGTGGTAAGGGATAGTTGGGGGTGATTTACGGTAGCCGAAGTAATTTAGGTGATTCTGGTATAGCTTGTTATGATTTTTAGCATTTTTTTGTAATTTTAAAGTGATTGGGCTTAGTTTTGTTGCTGTAAAGTGTAGTTGGGGGTGATTTTTGATAGCCGAACTAATTTAGGTGAATTTGGCATAGTTTGCTTCGGTTAGTAGCATTTTTTTGTAATTTAAATGTGATTGGGTTTAGTTTGTTGTGGTAAGGGTTAGTTGGTGATGATTTATGGTAGCCGAAGTAATTTAGGTGAGTTTGGCATAGTTTGCTATGGTTAGTAGCATTTTTTTGTAATAAAAGTGATTGGGTTTAGTTTGTTGTGGTAAGGGTTAGTTGGTGATGACTTAGAGTTGCCGAAGTAATTTAGGTGAGTCTGGCATAGTTTGTTATGATTTGTACACCTTTTTTTATTATTTTAAGATGATATGGGATGGTTTGTTGTGGTAAGGGATAGTTGGGGGTGATTTACGGTAGCCGAAGTAATTTAGGAGATTCTGGTATAGTTTGTTATGATTTTTAGCATTTTTTTGTAATTTTAAAGTGATTGGGCTTTGTTTGTTGCTGTAAAGTGTAGTTGGGGGTGATTTTTGATAGCCGAAGTAATTTAGATGAGTTTGGCATAGTTTGCTATGGTTAGAAGCATTTTTTTGAAATTTATAAGTGATTGGGTTTAGTTTGTTCTGGTAGGGGTTAGTTGGTGATGATTTATGGTAGCCGAAGTAATTTAGGTAAGTTTGGCATAGTTTGCTATGGTTAGTAGCATTTTTTTGTAATTTAAAAGTGATTGGGTTTAGTTTGTTGTGGTAAGGGTTAGTTGGTGTTGATTTAAAGTAGCCGAAGTAATTTAGGTGAGTCTGGCATAGTTTGTTATGATTTGTACACCTTTTTTTGTAATTTTAAGATGATATGGTTTGGTTTGTTGTGGTAAGGGATAGTTGGGGGTGATTTACGGTAGCCGAAGTAATTTAGGTGATTCTGGTATAGCTTGTTATGATTTTTAGCATTTTTTTGTAATTTTAAAGTGATTGGGCTTAGTTTTGTTGCTGTAAAGTGTAGTTGGGGGTGATTTTTGATAGCCGAAGTAATTTAGGTGAGTTTGGCATAGTTTGCTTTGGTTAGTAGCATTTTTTTGTAATTTAAAAGTGATTGGGTTTAGTTTGTTGTGGTAAGGGTTAGTTGGTGTTGATTTAAAGTAGCCGAAGTAATTTAGGTGAGTCTGGCATAGTTTGTTATGATTTGTACACCTTTTTTTGTAATTTTAAGATGATATGGTTTGGTTTGTTGTGGTAAGGGATAGTTGGGGGTGATTTACGGTAGCCGAAGTAATTTAGGTGATTCTGGTATAGCTTGTTATGATTTTTAGCATTTTTTTGTAATTTTAAAGTGATTGGGCTTAGTTTTGTTGCTGTAAAGTGTAGTTGGGGGTGATTTTTGATAGCCGAACTAATTTAGGTGAATTTGGCATAGTTTGCTTCGGTTAGTAGCATTTTTTTGTAATTTAAATGTGATTGGGTTTAGTTTGTTGTGGTAAGGGTTAGTTGGTGATGATTTATGGTAGCCGAAGTAATTTAGGTGAGTTTGGCATAGTTTGCTATGGTTAGTAGCATTTTTTTGTAATAAAAGTGATTGGGTTTAGTTTGTTGTGGTAAGGGTTAGTTGGTGATGACTTAGAGTTGCCGAAGTAATTTAGGTGAGTCTGGCATAGTTTGTTATGATTTGTACACCTTTTTTTATTATTTTAAGATGATATGGGATGGTTTGTTGTGGTAAGGGATAGTTGGGGGTGATTTACGGTAGCCGAAGTAATTTAGGAGATTCTGGTATAGTTTGTTATGATTTTTAGCATTTTTTTGTAATTTTAAAGTGATTGGGCTTTGTTTGTTGCTGTAAAGTGTAGTTGGGGGTGATTTTTGATAGCCGAAGTAATTTAGATGAGTTTGGCATAGTTTGCTATGGTTAGAAGCATTTTTTTGAAATTTATAAGTGATTGGGTTTAGTTTGTTCTGGTAGGGGTTAGTTGGTGATGATTTATGGTAGCCGAAGTAATTTAGGTAAGTTTGGCATAGTTTGCTATGGTTAGTAGCATTTTTTTGTAATTTAAAAGTGATTGGGTTTAGTTTGTTGTGGTAAGGGTTAGTTGGTGATGATTTAGAGTAGCCGGACTAATTTAGGTGAGTCTGGCATAGTTTGTTATGATTTGTACACCTTTTTTTGTAATTTTAAGATGATATGGTTTAATTTGTTGTGGTAAGGGATAGTTGGGGGTGATTTACGGTAGCCGAAGTAATTTAGGTGATTCTGGTGTAGTTTGTTATGATTTTTAGCATTTTTTTGTAATTTTAAAATGATTGGGCTTAGTTTGTTGCTGTAAAGTGTAGTTGGGGGTGATTTTTGATAGCCGAAGTAATTTAGGTGAGTTTGGCATATTTTGCTATGTTAAGTAGCATTTTTTTGTAATTTAAAAGTCATTGGGTTTAGTTTGTTGTGGTAAGGGTTAGTTGGTGATGATTTATGGTAGCCGAAGTAACTTAGGTGAGTTTGGCATAGTTTGATATGGTTAGTAGCATTTTTTTGTAATTTAAAAGTGATTGGGTTTAGTTTGTTGTGGTAAGGGTTAGTTGGTGATGATTTAGAGTAGCCGAAGTAATTTAGGTGAGTCTGGCATAGTTTGTTATGATTTGTACACCTTTTTTTGTAATTTTAAGATGATATGGTTTGGTTTGTTGTGGTAAGGGATAGTTGGGGGTGATTTACGGTAGCCGAAGTAATTTAGGAGATTCTGGTATAGTTTGTTATGATTTTTAGCATTTTTTTGTAATTTTAAAGTGATTGGGCTTTGTTTGTTGCTGTAAAGTGTAGTTGGGGGTGATTTTTGATAGCCGAAGTAATTTAGATGAGTTTGGCATAGTTTGCTATGGTTAGAAGCATTTTTTTGAAATTTATAAGTGATTGGGTTTAGTTTGTTGTGGTAGGGGTTAGTTGGTGATGATTTATGGTAGCCGAAGTAATTTAGGTAAGTTTGGCATAGTTTGCTATGGTTAGTAGCATTTTTTTGTAATTTAAAAGTGATTGGGTTTAGTTTGTTGTGGTAAGGGTTAGTTGGTGATGATTTAGAGTAGCCGGAGTAATTTAGGTGAGTCTGGCATAGTTTGTTAAGATTTGTACACCTTTTTTTGTAATTTTAAGATGATATGGTTTAATTTGTTGTGGTAAGGGATAGTTGGGTGTGATTTACGGTAGCCGAAGTAATTTAGGTGATTCTGGTGTAGTTTGTTATGATTTTTAGCATTTTTTTGTAATTTTAAAATGATTGGGCTTAGTTTGTTGCTGTAAAGTGTAGTTGGGGGTGATTTTTGATAGCCGAAGTAATTTAGGTGAGTTTGGCATATTTTGCTATGTTAAGTAGCATTTTTTTGTAATTTAAAAGTCATTGTGTTTAGTTTGTTGTGGTAAGGGTTAGTTGGTGATGATTTATGGTAGCCGAAGTAATTTAGGTGAGATTGGCATAGTTTGCTATGGTTAGTAGCATTTTTTTGTAATTTAAAAGTGAATGGGTTTAGTTTGTTGTGGTAAGGGTTAGTTGGTGATGATTTAGAGTAGCCGAAGTAATTTAGGTGAGTCTGGCAGAGTTTTGTTATGATTTGTACACCTTTTTTTGTAATTTTAAGATGATATGGTTTGATTTGTTGTGGTAAGGGATAGTTGGGGGTGATTTACGGTAGCCGAAGTAATTTAGGTGATTCTGGTATAGTTTGTTATGATTTTTAGCATTTTTTTGTAATTTTAAAGTGATTGGGCTTAGTTTGTTGCTGTAAAGTGTAGTTGGGGGTGATTTTTGATAGCCGAAGTAATTTAGGTGAATTTGGCATAGTTTGCCATGGTTAGTAGCATTTTTTTGTAATTTAAAAGTGATTAGGTTTAGTTTGTTGTGGTAAGGGTTAGTTGGTGATGATTTATGGTAGCCGAAGTAATTTCGGTGGGTCTGGCATAGTTTGTTATGATTTGTACACCTTTTTTTGTAAGTTTAAGATGATATGGTTTGGTTTGTTGTGGTAAGGGATAGTTGGAGATGATTTACGGTAGCCGAAGTAATTTAGGTGATTCTGGTATAGTTTGTTATGATTTTTAGCATTTTATTGTAATTTTAAAGTGATTGGGCTTAGTTTGTTGCTGTAAAGTGTAGTTGGGGGTGATTTTTGATAGCCGAAGTAATTTAGGTGAGTTTGGCATAGTTTGCTATGGTTAGTAGCATTTTTTTGTAATTTAAAAGTGATTGGGTTTAGTTTGTTGTGGTAAGGGTTATTTGGTGATGATTTATGGTAGCCGAAGTAATTTCGGTGAGTCTGGCATAGTTTGTTATGATTTGTACACCTTTTTTTGTAATTTTAAGATGATATGGTTTGGTTTGTTGTGGTAAGGGATAGTTGGGGATGATTTACGGTAGCCGAAGTAATTTAGGTGATTCTGGTATAGTTTGTTATGATTTTTAGCATTTTTTTGTAATTTTAATGTGATTGGGCTTAGTTTGTTGCTGAAAAGTGTAGTTGGGGGTGATTTTTGATAGCCGAAGTAATTTAGGTGAATTTGGCATAGTTTGCCATGGTTAGTAGCATTTTTTTGTAATTTAAAAGTGATTAGGTTTAGTTTGTTGTGGTAAGGGTTAGTTGGTGATGATTTATGGTAGCCGAAGTAATTTAGGTGAGTTTGGCATAGTTTGCTATGGTTAGTAGCATTTTTTTGTAATTTAAAAGTGATTGGGTTTAGTTTGTTGTGGTAAGTGTTAGTTGGTGATGATTTAAAGTAGCCGAAGTAATTTAGGTGAGTCTGACATAATTTGTTATTATTTGTACACCTTTTTTTGTAATTTTAAGATGATATGGTTTGGTTTGTTGTGGTAAGGGATAGTTGGGGGTGATTTACGGTAGCCGAAGTAATTTAGGTGATTCTGGCATAGTTTGCTATGGTTAGTAGCATTTTTTTGTAATTTAAAAGTGATTGGGTTTAGTTTGTTGTGGTAAGGGTTAGTTGGTGATGATTTATGGTAGCCGAAGTAATTTCGGTGGGTCTGGCATAGTTTGTTATGATTTGTACACCTTTTTTTGTAAGTTTAAGATGATATGGTTTGGTTTGTTGTGGTAAGGGATAGTTGGAGATGATTTACGGTAGCCGAAGTAATTTAGGTGATTCTGGTATAGTTTGTTATGATTTTTAGCATTTTTTTGTAATTTTAAAGTTATTGGGCTTAGTTTGTTGCTGTAAAGTGTAGTTGGGGGTGATTTTTGATAGCCGAAATAATTTAGGTGAGTTTGGCATAGTTTGCCATGGTTAGTAGCATTTTTTTGTAATTTAAAAGTGATTAGGTTTAGTTTGTTGTGGTAAGGGTTAGTTGGTGATGATTTATGGTAGCCGAAGTAATTTAGGTGAGTTTGGCATAGTTTGCTATGGTTAGTAGCATTTTTTTGTAATTTAAAAGTGATTGGGTTTAGTTTGTTGTAGTAAGTGTTAGTTGGTGATGATTTATGGTAGCCGAAGTAATTTAGGTGGGTTTGGCATAGTTTGCTATGGTTAGTAGCATTTTTTTGTAATTTAAAAGTGATTGGGTTTAGTTTGGTGTCGTAAGGGTTAGTTGGTGATGATTTAGAGTAGCCGAAGTAATTTAGGTGAGTCTGACATAGTTTGTTATGATTTGTACACCTTTTTTTGTAATTTTAAGATGATATGGTTTGGTTTGTTGTGGTAAGGGATAGTTGGGGGTGATTTACGGTAGCCGAAGTAATTTAGGTGATTCTGGTATAGTTTGTTATGATTTTTAGCATTTTTTTGTAATTTTTAAGTGATTGGGCTTAGTTTGTTGCTGTAAAGTGTAGTTGGGGGTGATTTTTGATAGCCGAAGTAATTTAGGTGAGTTTGGCATAGTTTGCTTTGGTTAGTAGTATTTTTTTTATAATTTAAAAGTGATTGGGTTTAGTTTGTTGTGGTAAGGGTTAGTTGGTGATGATTTATGGTAGCCGAAATAATTTAGGTGAGTTTGGCATAGTTTGCTGTGGTTAGTAGCATTTTTTTATAATTTAAAAGTGATTGGGTTTAGTTTGTTGTGATAAGGGTTAGTTGGTGATGATTTAGAGTAGCCGAAGTAATTTAGGTGAGTCTGGCATACTTTGTTATGATTTGTACACCTATTTTTGTAATTTTAAGATGATATGGTTTAGTTTGTTGTGGTAAGGGATAGTTGGGGGTGATTTACGGTAGCCGAAGTAATTTAGGTGATTATAGTATAGTTTGTTATGATTTTTAGCATTTTTTTGTAATTTTAAAGTGATTGGGCTTAGTTTGTTGCTGTAAAGTGTATTTGGGGGTGATTTTTGATAGCCGAAGTAATTTAGGTGAGTTTAGCATAGTTTGCTATGGTTAGTAGCATTTTTTGTAATTTAAAAGTGATTGGGTTTAGTTTGTTGTGGTAAGGGTTGGTTGGTGATGATTTATGGTAGCCGAAGTAAATTAGGTGAGTTTGGCATAGTTTGCAATGGTTAGTAGCATTTTTTTGTAATTTAAAAGTGATTGGGTTTAGTTTGTTGTGGTAAGGGTTAGTTGGTGATGATTTAGGGTAGCCGAAGTAGTTTAGGTGAGTCTGGCATAGTTTGTTATGATTTGTACACCTTTTTTTGTAATTTTAAGATGATATGGTTTGGTTTGTGTTGGTAAGGGATAGTTGGGGGTGATTTACGGTAGCCGAAGTAATTGAGGTGATTCTGGTATAGTTTGTTATGATCTTTAGCTTTTTTGTAATTTTAAAGTGATTGGGCTTAGTTTGTTGCTGTAAAGTGTAGTTGGAGGTGATTTTTGATAGCCGAAATAATTTAGGTGAGTTTGGCATAGTTTGCTTTGGTTAGTAGCATTTTGTTGTAATTTAAAAGTGATTGGGTTTAGCTTGTTGTGGTAAGAGTTAGTTGGTGATGATTTATGGTAGCCGAAGTAATTTAGGTGAGTTTGGCATAGTTTGCTATGGTTAGTAGCATTTTTTTGTAATAAAAGTGATTGGGTTTAGTTTGTTGTGGTAAGGGTTAGTTGGTAATAATTTAGAGTTGCCGAAGTAATTTAGGTGAGTCTGGCATAGTTTGTTATGATTTGTACACCTTTTTTTGTAATTTTAAGATGATATGGTTTGGTTTGTTGCGGTAAGGGATAGTTGGGGGTGATTTACGGTAGCCGAAGTAATTTAGGTGATTCTGGTATAGTTTGTTATGATTTTTAGCATTTTTTTGTAATTTTTAAGTGATTGGGCTTAGTTTGTTGCTGTAAAGTGTAGTTGGGGGTGATTTTTGATAGCCGAAGTAATTTAGGTGAGTTTGGCATAGTTTGCTTTGGTTAGTAGCATTGTTTTTATAATTTAAAAGTGATTGGGTTTAGTTTGTTGTGGTAAGGGTTAGTTGGTGATGATTTATGGTAGCCGAAGTAATTTAGGTGAGTTTGGCATAGTTTGCTGTGGTTAGTAGCATTTTTTTATAATTTAAAAGTGATTGGGTTTAGTTTGTTGTGATAAGGGTTAGTTGGTGATGATTTAGAGTAGCCGAAGTAATTTAGGTGAGTCTGGCATAGTTTGTTATGATTTGTACACCTATTTTTGTAATTTTAAGATGATATGGTTTAGTTTGTTGTGGTAAGGGATAGTTGGGGGTGATTTACGGTAGCCGAAGTAATTTAGGTGATTCTAGTATAGTTTGTTATGATTTTTAGCATTTTTTTGTAATTTTAAAGTGATTGGGCTTAGTTTGTTGCTGTAAAGTGTATTTGGGGGTGATTTTTGATAGCCGAAGTAATTTAGGTGAGTTTGGCATAGTTTGCTATGGTTAGTAGCATTTTTTGTAATTTAAAAGTGATTGGGTTTAGTTTGTTGTGGTAAGGGTTGGTTGGTGATGATTTATGGTAGCCGAAGTAAATTAGGTGAGTTTGGCATAGTTTGCAATGGTTAGTAGCATTTTTTTGTAATTTAAAAGTGATTGGGTTTAGTTTGTTGTGGTAAGGGTTAGTTGGTGATGATTTAGGGTAGCCGAAGTAGTTTAGGTGAGTCTGGCATAGTTTGTTATGATTTGTACACCTTTTTTTGTAATTTTAAGATGATATGGTTTGGTTTGTTGTGGTAAGGGATAGTTGGGGGTGATTTACGGTAGCCGAAGTAATTGAGGTGATTCTGGTATAGTTTGTTATGATCTTTAGCTTTTTTGTAATTTTAAAGTGATTGGGCTTAGTTTGTTGCTGTAAAGTGTAGTTGGAGGTGATTTTTGATAGCCGAAATAATTTAGGTGAGTTTGGCATAGTTTGCTTTGGTTAGTAGCATTTTGTTGTAATTTAAAAGTGATTGGGTTTAGCTTGTTGTGGTAAGAGTTAGTTGGTGATGATTTATGGTAGCCGAAGTAATTTAGGTGAGTTTGGCATAGTTTGCTATGGTTAGTAGCATTTTTTTGTAATAAAAGTGATTGGGTTTAGTTTGTTGTGGTAAGGGTTAGTTGGTAATAATTTAGAGTTGCCGAAGTAATTTGGGTGAGTCTGGCATAGTTTGTTATGATTTGTACACCTTTTTTTGTAATTTTAAGATGATATGGTTTGGTTTGTTGTGGTAAGGGATAGTTGGGGGTGATTTACGGTAGCCGAAGTAATTTAGGTGATTCTGGTATAGTTTGTTATGATTTTTAGCATTTTTTTGTAATTTTTAAGTGATTGGGCTTAGTTTGTTGCTGTAAAGTGTAGTTGGGGGTGATTTTTGATAGCCGAAGTAATTTAGGTGAGTTTGGCATAGTTTGCTTTGGTTAGTAGCATTTTTTTTATAATTTAAAAGTGATTGGGTTTAGTTTGTTGTGGTAAGGGTTAGTTGGTGATGATTTATGGTAGCCGAAGTAATTTAGGTGAGTTTGGCATAGTTTGCTGTGGTTAGTAGCATTTTTTTATAATTTAAAAGTGATTGGGTTTAGTTTGTTGTGATAAGGGTTAGTTGGTGATGATTTAGAGTAGCCGAAGTAATTTAGGTGAGTCTGGCATAGTTTGTTATGATTTGTACACCTATTTTTGTAATTTTAAGATGATATGGTTTAGTTTGTTGTGGTAAGGGATAGTTGGGGGTGATTTACGGTAGCCGAAGTAATTTAGGTGATTCTAGTATAGTTTGTTATGATTTTTAGCATTTTTTTGTAATTTTAAAGTGATTGGGCTTAGTTTGTTGCTGTAAAGTGTATTTGGGGGTGATTTTTGATAGCCGAAGTAATTTAGGTGAGTTTGGCATAGTTTGCTATGGTTAGTAGCATTTTTTGTAATTTAAAAGTGATTGGGTTTAGTTTGTTGTGGTAAGGGTTGGTTGGTGATGATTTATGGTAGCCGAAGTAAATTAGGTGAGTTTGGCATAGTTTGCAATGGTTAGTAGCATTTTTTTGTAATTTAAAAGTGATTGGGTTTAGTTTGTTGTGGTAAGGGTTAGTTGGTGATGATTTAGGGTAGCCGAAGTAGTTTAGGTGAGTCTGGCATAGTTTGTTATGATTTGTACACCTTTTTTTGTAATTTTAAGATGATATGGTTTGGTTTGTTGTGGTAAGGGATAGTTGGGGGTGATTTACGGTAGCCGAAGTAATTGAGGTGATTCTGGTATAGTTTGTTATGATTTTTAGCTTTTTTGTAATTTTAAAGTGATTGGGCTTAGTTTGTTGCTGTAAAGTGTAGTTGGAGGTTATTTTTGATAGCCGAAATAATTTAGGTGAGTTTGGCATAGTTTGCTTTGGTTAGTAGCATTTTGTTGTAATTTAAAAGTGATTGGGTTTAGTTTGTTGTGGTAAGGGTTAGTTGGTGATGATTTATGGTAGCCGAAGTAATTTAGGTGAGTTTGGCATAGTTTGCTATGGTTAGTAGCATTTTTTTGTAATAAAAGTGATTGGGTTTAGTTTGTTGTGGTAAGGGTTAGTTGGTAATAATTTAGAGTTGCCGAAGTAATTTAGGTGAGTCTGGCATAGTTTGTTATGATTTGTACACCTTTTTTTGTAATTTTAAGATGATATGGTTTGGTTTGTTGTGGTAAGGGATAGTTGGGGGTGATTTACGGTAGCCGAAGTAATTGAGGTGATTCTGGTATAGTTTGTTATGATTTTTAGCTTTTTTGTAATTTTAAAGTGATTGGGCTTAGTCTGTTGCTGTAAAGTGTAGTTGGAGGTTATTTTTGATAGCCGAAATAATTTAGGTGAGTTTGGCATAGTTTGCTTTGGTTAGTAGCATTTTGTTGTAATTTAAAAGTGATTGGGTTTACTTTGTTGTGGTAAGGGTTAGTTGGTGATGATTTATGGTAGCCGAAGTAATTTAGGTGAGTTTGGCATAGTTTGCTATGGTTAGTAGCATTTTTTTGTAATAAAAGTGATTGGGTTTAGTTTGTTGTGGTAAGGGTTAGTTGGTAATAATTTAGAGTTGCCGAAGTAATTTAGGTGAGTCTGGCATAGTTTGTTATGATTTGTACACCTTTTTTTGTAATTTTAAGATGATATGGTTTGGTTTGTTGTGGTAAGGGATAGTTAGGGGTGATTTACGGTAGCCGAAGTAATTTAGGTGATTCTGGTATAGTTTGTTATGATTTTTAAATTTTTTTTGTAATTTTAAAGTGATTGGGCTTAGTTTGTTGCTGTAAAGTGTAGTTGGGGGTGATTAATGATAGCCGAAGTAATTTAGGTGAGTTTGGCATAGTTTGCTATGGTTAGTAGCGTTTTCTTGTAATTTAAAAGTGATTGGGTTTAGTTTGTTGTGGTAAGGGTTAGTTGGTGATGATTTATGGTAGCCCAAGTAATTTAGGTGAGTTTGGCACAGTTTGCTATGATTAGTAGCATTTTTTTTAATAAAAGTGATTGGGTTTAGTTTGTTGTGGTAAGGGTTAGTTGGTGATGATTTAGAGTAGCCGAAGTAATTTAGGTGAGTCTGGCATAGTTTGTTATGATTTGTACACCTTTTTTTGTAATTTTAAGATGATATGGTTTGGTTTGTTGTGGTAAGGGTTAGTTGGTGATGATTTAGAGTAGCCGAAGTAATTTAGGTGAGTCTGGCATAGTTTGTTATGATTTGTACACCTTTTTTTGTAATTTTAAGATGATATGGTTTGGTTTGTTGTGGTAAGGGATAGTTGAGGGTGATTTACGGTAGCCGAAGTAATTTAGGTGATTCTGGTATAGTTTGTTATGATTTTTAGAATTTTTTTGTAATTTTAAAGTGATTGGGCTTAGTTTGTTGCTGTAAAGTGTAGTTGGGGGTGATTTTTGATAGCCGAAGTAATTTAGGAGAGTTTGGCATAGTTTGTTATGGTTAGTAGCATTTTTTTGTAATTTAAAAGTGATTGGGTTTAGTTTGTTGTGGTAAGGGTTAGTTGGTGATGATTTATGGTAGCCGAAGTAATTTAGGTGAGTTTTGCATAGTTTGCTATGGTTAGTAGCATTTTTTTGTTATTTAAAAGTGATTGGGTTTAGTTTGTTGTGGTAAGGGTTAGTTGGTGATGATTTAGAGTAGCCGAAGTAATTTAGGTGAGTCTGGAATAGTTTGTTATGATTTGTACTCCTTTTTTTGTAATTTTAAGATGATATGGTTTGGCTTGTTGTGGTAAGGGATAGTTGGGGGTGATTTACGGTAGCCGAAGTAATTTAGGTGATTCTGGTATAGTTTGTTATGATTTTTAGCATTTTTTTGTAATTTTAAAGTTATCGGGCTTAGTTTAGTGCTGAAAAGTGTAGTTGGGGGTGATTTTTGATAGCCGAAGTAATTTAGGTGAGTTTGGCATAGTTTGCTATGGTTAATAGCATTTATTTGTAATTTAAAAGTGATTGGGTTTAGTTTGTTGTGGTAAGGGTTAGTTGGTGATGATTTATGGTAGCCGAAGTAATTTAGGTGAGTTTGGCATAGTTTGCTATGGTTAGTAGCATTTTTTTGTAATTTAAAAGTGATTGGGTTTAGTTAGTTGTGGTAAGGGTTAGTTGGTGATGATTTAGAGTAGCCGAAGTAATTTAGGTGAGTCTGGCATAGTTTGTTATGATTTGTACACCTTTTTTTGTAATATTAAGTTGATATGGTTTGGTTTGTTGTGGTAAGGGATAGTTGGGGGTGATTTACGTAAGCCGAAGTAATTTAGGTGATTCTGGTATAGTTTGTTATGATTTTTAGCATTTTATTGTAATTTTAAAGTGATTGGGCTTAG
This sequence comes from Eledona agricola, assembly GCA_964023215.1. Lineage (NCBI taxonomy): Eukaryota > Metazoa > Arthropoda > Insecta > Coleoptera > Tenebrionidae > Eledona > Eledona agricola. Next base: position 21,938,209 of record OZ026860.1, read on the forward strand.
TTTGTTGATGTAAAGTGTAGTTGGGGGTGATTTTTGATAGCCGAAGTAATTTAGGTGAGTTTGGCATAGTTTGCTATGGTTAGTAGCATTTTTTTGTAATTTAAAAGTGATTGGGTTTAGTTTGTTGTGGTAAGGGTTAGTTGGTGATGATTTAGAGTAGCCGAAGTAATTTAGGTGAGTCTGGCATAGTTTGTTATGATTTCTACACCTTTTTTTGTAATTTTAAGATGATATGGTTTGGTTTGTTGTGGTAAAGGATAGTTGGGGGTGATTTACGGTAGCCGAAGTAATTTAGGAGATTCTGGTATAGTTTGTTATGATTTTTAGCATTTTTTTGTAATTTTAATGTGATTGGGCTTAGTTTGTTGCTGTAAAGTGTAGTTGAGGGTGATTTTTGATATCCGAAGTAATTTAGGTGAATTTGGCATAGTTTGCCATGGTTAGTAGCATTTTTTTGTAATTTAAAAGTGATTAGGTTTAGTTTGTTGTGGTAAGGGTTAGTTGGTGATGATTTATGGTAGCCGAAGTAATTTAGGTGAGCTTGGCTTAGTTTGCTATGGTTAGTAGCATTTTTTTGTAATTTAAAAGTGATTGGGTTTAGTTTGTTGTGGTAAGTGTTAGTTGGTGATGATTTAGAGTAGCCGAAGTTATTTAGGTGAGTCTGACATAATTTGTTATTCTTTGTACACCTTTTTTTGTAATTTTAAGATGATATGGTTTGGTTTGTTGTGGTAAGGGATAGTTAGGGGTGATTTACGGTAGCCGAAGTAATTTAGGTGATTCTGGCATAGTTTGCTATGGTTAGTAGCATTTTTTTGTAATTTAAAAGTGATTGGGTTTAGTTTGTTGTGGTAAGGGTTAGTTGGTGATGATTTATGGTAGCCGAAGTAATTTCGGTGAGTCTGGCATAGTTTGTTATGATTTGTACACCTTTTTTTGTAATTTTAAGATGATATGGTTTGGTTTGTTGTGGTAAAGGATAGTTGGGGATGATTTACGGTAGCCGAAGTAATTTAGGTGATTCTGGTATAATTTGTTATGATTTTTAGCATTTTTTTGTAATTTTAAAGTTATTAGGCTTAGTTTGTTGCTGTAAAGTGTAGTTGGGGGTGATTTTTGATAGCCGAAATAATTTAGGTGAGTTTGGCATAGTTTGCCATGGTTAGTAGCATTTTTTTGTAATTTAAAAGTGATTAGGTTTAGTTTGTTGTGGTAAGGGTTAGTTGGTGATGATTTATGGTAGCCGAAATAATTTAGGTGAGTTTGGCATAGTTTGCTATGGTTAGTAGCATTTTTTTGTAATTTAAAAGTGATTGGGTTTAGTTTGTTGTGGTAAGTGTTAGTTGGTGATGATTTAGAGTAGCCGAAGTAATTTAGGTGAGTCTGACATAATTTGTTATTATTTGTACACCTTTTTTTGTAATTTTAAGATGATATGGTTTGGTTTGTTGTGGTAAGGGATAGTTGGGGGTGATTTACGGTAGCCGAAGTAATTTAGGTGATTCTGGTATAGTTTGTTATGATTTTTAGCATTTTTTTGTAATTTTAAAGTGATTGGGCTTAGTTTGTTGCTGTAAAGTGTAGTTGGGGGTGATTTTTGATAGCCGAAGTAATTTAGGTGAGTTTGGCATAGTTTTCTATGGTTAGCAGCATTTTTTTGTAATTTAAATGTGATTGGGTTTAGTTTGTTGTGGTAAGGGTTAGTTGGTGATGATTTATGGTAGCCGAAGTAATTTATGTGAGTTTGGCATAGTTTGCTATGGTTAGTAGCATTTTTTTGTAATTTAAAAGTGATTGGGTTTAGTTTGTTGTGGTAAGGGTTAGTTGGTGATGATTTAGAGTAGCCGAAGTAATTTAGGTGAGTCTGGCATAGTTTGCTAAGGTTAGTAGCATTTTTTTGTAATTTAAAAGTGATTGGGTTTAGTTTGTTGTGGTAAGGGTTAGTTTGTGATGATTTAGAGTAGCCGAAGTAATTTAGGTGAGTCTGGCATAGTTTGTTATGATTTGTACACCTTTTTTTGTAATTTTAAGATGATATGATTTGGTTTGTTGTGGTAAGGGTTAGTTGGGGGTGATTTACGGTAGCCGAAGTAACTTAGGTGATTCTGGTATAGTTTGTTATGATTTTTAGCATTTTTTTGTAATTTTAAAGTGATTGGACTTAGTTTGTTGCTGTAAAGTGTAGTTGGGGGTGATTTTTGATAGCCGAAGTAATTTAGGTGAGTTTGGCATAGTTTGCTAAGGTTAGTAGCATTTTTTTGTAATTTAAAAGTGATTGGGTTTAGTTTGTTGTGGTTAGGGTTAGTTGGTGATGATTTATGGTAGCCGAAGTAATTTAGGTGAGTTTGGCATAGTTTGCTATGGTTAGTAGAATTTTTTTTAATTTAAAAGTGATTGGGTTTAGTTTGTTGTGGTAAGGGTTAGTTGGTGATGATTTAGAGTAGCCGAAGTAATTTAGGTGAGTCTGGTATAGTTTGTTATGATTTTTAGCATTTTTTTGTAATTTTAAAGTGATTGGGCTTAGTTTGATGCTGTAAAGTGTAGTTGGGGGTGATTTTTGATAGCCGAAGTAATTTAGGTGAGTTTGGCATAGTTTGCTATGGTTAGCAGCATTTTTTTGTAATTTAAAAGTGATTGGGTTTAGTTTGTTGTGGTAAGGGTTAGTTGGTGATGATTTATGGTAGCCGAAGTAATTTATGTGAGTTTGGCATAGTTTGCTATGGTTAGTAGCATTTTTTTGTAATTTAAAAGTGATTGGGTTTAGTTTGTTGTGGTAAGGGTTAGTTGGTGATGATTTAGAGTAGCCGAAGTAATTTAGGTGAGTCTGGCATAGTTTGTTATGATTTGTACACCTTTTTTTGTAATTTTAAGATGATATGATTTGGTTTGTTGTGGTAAGAGATAGTTGGGGGTGATTTACGGTAGCCGAAGTAATTTAGGTGATTCTGGTATAGTTTGTTATGATTTTTAGCATTTTTTTGTAATTTTAAAGTGATTGGACTAAGTTTGTTTTTGTAAAGTGTAGTTGGGGGTGATTTTTCATAGCCGAAGTAATTTAGGTGAGTTTGGCATAGTTTGCTATGGTTAGTAGCATTTTTTTGTAATTTAAAAGTGATTGGGTTTAGTTTGTTGTGGTAAGGGTTAGTTGATGATGATTTAAGGTAGCCGAAGTAATTTATGTGAGTTTGGCATAGTTTGCTATGATTAGTAGCATTTTTTTGTAATTTAAAAGTGATTGGGTTTAGTTTGTTGTGGTAAGGGTTAGTTGGTGATGATTTATGGTAGCCGAAGTAATTTAGGTGAGTTTGGCATAGTTTGCTGTGGTTAGTAGCATTTTTTTGTAATTTAAAAGTGATTGGGTTTAGTTTGTTGTGATAAGGGTTAGTTGGTAATGATTTAGAGTAGCCGAAGTAATTTAGGTGAGTCTGGCATAGTTTGTTATGATTTGTACACCTATTTTTGTAATTTTAAGATGATATGGTTTAGTTTGTTGTGGTAAGGGATAGTTGGGGGTGATTTACGGTAGCCGAAGTAATTTAGGTGATTCTAGTATAGTTTGATATGATTTTTAGCATTTTTTGTAATTTTAAAGTGATTGGGCTTAGTTTGTTGCTGTAAAGTGTATTTGGGGGTGATTTTTGATAGCCGAAGTAATTTAGGTGAGTTTGGCATAGTTTGCTATGGTTAGTAGCATTTTTTTGTAATTTAAAAGTGATTGGGTTTAGTTTGTTGTGGTAAGGGTTAGTTGGTGATGATTTATGGTAGCCGAAGTAATTTAGGTGAGTTTAGCATAGTTTGCTATAATTAGTAGCATTTTTTTGTAATTTAAAAGTGATTGGGTTTAGTTTGTTGTGGTAAGGGTTAGTTGGTGATGATTTATGGTAGCCGAAGTAATTTAGGTGAGTTTAGCATAGTTTGCTATGGTTAGTAGCATTTTTTTGTAATTTAAAAGTGATTGGGTTTAGTTTGGTGTCGTAAGGGTTAGTTGGTGATGATTTAGAGTAGCCGAAGTAATTTAGGTGAGTCTGACATAGTTTGTTATGATTTGTACACCTTTTTTTGTAATTTTAAGATGATATGGTTTGGTTTGTTGTGGTAAGGGATAGTTGGGGGTGATTTACGGTAGCCGAAGTAATTTAGGTGATTCTGGTATAGTTTGTTATGATTTTTAGCATTTTTTTGTAATTTTAAAGTGATTGCACTTAGTTTGTTGCTGTAAAGTGTAGTTGGGGGTGATTTTTGATAGCCGAAGTAATTTAGGTGAGTTTGGCATACTTTGCTATGGTTAGTAGCATTTTTTTGTAATTTAAAAGTGATTGGGTTTAGTTTGTTGTGGTAAGGGTTAGTTGGTGATGATTTATGGTAGCCGAAGTAATTTAGGTGAGTTTAGCATAGTTTGCTATGGTTAGTAGCATTTTTTTGTAATTTAAAAGTGATTGGGTTTAGTTTGTTGTGGTAAGGGTTAGTTGGTGATGATTTATGGTAGCCGAAGTAATTTAGGTGAGTTTAGCATAGTTTGCTATGGTTAGTAGCATTTTTTTGTAATTTAAAAGTGATTGGGTTTAGTTTGTTGTGGTAAGGGTTAGTTGGTGATGATTTAGAGTAGCCGAAGTAATTTAGGTGAGTCTGACATAGTTTGTTATGATTTGTACACCTTTTTTTGTAATTTTAAGATGATATGGTTTGGTTTGTTGTGGTAAGGGATAGTTGGGGGTGATTTACGGTAGCCGAAGTAATTTAGGTGTTTCTGGTATAGTTTGTTATGATTTTTAGCATTTTTTTGTAATTTTAAAGTGATTGGGCTTAGTTTGTTGCTGTAAAGTGTATTTGGGGGTGATTTTTGATAGCCAAAGTAATTTAGGTGAGTTTGGCATAGTTTGCTATGGTTAGTAGCATTTTTTTGTAATTTAAAAGTGATTGGGTTTAGTTTGTTGTGGTAAGGGTTAGTTGGTGATGATTTAGAGTAGCCGAAGTAATTTAGGTGAGTCTGGCATAGTTTGTTATAATTTGTACACCTTTTTTTGTAATTTTAAGATGATATGGTTAGGTTTGTTGTGGTAAGGGATATTTGGAGGTGATTTTTGATAGCCGAACTAATTTAGGTGAATTTGGCATAGTTTGCTTCGGTTAGTAGCATTTTTTTGTAATTTAAATGTGATTGGGTTTAGTTTGTTGTGGTAAGGGTTAGTTGGTGATGATTTATGGTAGCCGAAGTAATTTAGGTGAGTTTGGCATAGTTTGCTATGGTTAGTAGCATTTTTTTGTAATAAAAGTGATTGGGTTTAGTTTGTTGTGGTAAGGGTTAGTTGGTGATGACTTAGAGTTGCCGAAGTAATTTAGGTGAGTCTGGCATAGTTTGTTATGATTTGTACACCTTTTTTTATTATTTTAAGATGATATGGGATGGTTTGTTGTGGTAAGGGATAGTTGGGGGTGATTTACGGTAGCCGAAGAAATTTAGGTGATTCTGGTATAGTTTGTTATGATTTTTAGCATTTTTTTGTAATTTTAAAGTGATTGGGCTTAGTTTGTTGCTGTAAAGTGTAGTTGGGGGTGATTTTTGATAGCCGAAGTAATTTAGGTGAGTTTGGCATAGTTTGCTATGGTTAGTAGCATTTTTTTGTAATTTAAAAGTGATTGGGTTTAGTTTGTTGTGGTAAGGGTTAGTTGGTGATAATTTATTGTAGCCGAAGTAATTTAGGGGAGTTTGGCATAGTTTGCTATGGTTAGTAGCATTTTTTTGTAATTTAAAAGTGATTGGGTTTAGTTTGTTGTGGTAAGGGTTAGTTGGTGTTGATTTAAAGTAGCCGAAGTAATTTAGGTGAGTCTGGCATAGTTTGTTATGATTTGTACACCTTTTTTTGTAATTTTAAGATGATATGGTTTGGTTTGTTGTGGTAAGGGATAGTTGGGGGTGATTTACGGTAGCCGAAGCAATTTAGGTGATTCTGGTATAGCTTGTTATGATTTTTAGCATTTTTTTGTAATTTTAAAGTGATTGGGCTTAGTTTTGTTGCTGTAAAGTGTAGTTGGGGGTGATTTTTGATAGCCGAAGTAATTTAGGTGAGTTTGGCATAGTTTGCTTTGGTTAGTAGCATTTTTTTTATAATTTAAAAGCGATTGGGTTTAGTTTGTTGTGGTAAGGGTTAGTTGGTGATGATTTATGGTAGCCGAAGTAATTTAGGTGAGTTTGGCATAGTTTGCTGTGTTTAGTAGCATTTTTTTGTAATTTAAAAGTGATTGGGTTTAGTTTGTTGTGATAAGGGTTAGTTGGTGATGATTTAGAGTAGCCGAAGTAATTTAGGTGAGTCTGGCATAGTTTGTTATGATTTGTACACCTATTTTTGTAATTTTAAGATGATATGGTTTAGTTTGTTGTGGTAAGGGATAGTTGGGGGTGATTTACGGTAGCCGAAGTAATTTAGGTGATTCTAGTATAGTTTGTTATGATTTTTAGCATTTTTTTGTAATTTTAAAGTGATTGGGCTTAGTTTGTTGCTGTAAAGTGTATTTGGGGGTGATTTTTGATAGCCGAAGTAATTTAGGTGAGTTTGGCATAGTTTGCTATGGTTAGTAGCATTTTTTGTAATTTAAAAGTGATTGGGTTTAGTTTGTTGTGGTAAAGGTTGGTTGGTGATGATTTATGATAGCCGAAGTAATTTAGGTGAGTTTGGCATAGTTTGCTATGGTTAGTAGCATTTTTTTGTAATTTAAATGTGATTGGGTTTAGTTTGTTGTGGTAAGGGTTAGTTGGTGATGATTTAGAGTAGCCGAAGTAATTTAGGTGAGTCTGGCATAGTTTGTTATGATTTGTACACCTTTTTTTGTAATTTTAAGATGATATGGTTTGGTTTGTTGTGGTAAAGGATAGTTGGGGGTGATTTATGGTAGCCGAAGTAATTGAGGTGATTCTGGTATAGTTTGTTATGATTTTTAGCATTTTTTTGTAATTTTAAAGTGATTGGGCTTAGTTTGTTGCTGTAAAGTGTAGTTGGAGGTGATTTTTGATAGCCGAAATAATTTAGGTGAGTTTGGCATAGTTTGCTTTGGTTAGTAGCATTTTGTTGTAATTTAAAAGTGATTGGGTTTAGTTTGTTGTGGTAAGGTTTAGTTGGTGATGATTTATGGTAGCCGAAGTAATTTAGGTGAGTTTGGCATAGTTTGCTATGGTTAGTAGCATTTTTTTGTAATAAAAGTGATTGGGTTTAGTTTGTTGTGGTAAGGGTTAGTTGGTGATAATTTAGAGTTGCCGAAGTAATTTAGGTGAGTCTGGCATAGTTTGTTATGATTTGTACACCTTTTTTTGTAATTTTAAGATGATATGGTTTGGTTTGTTGTGGAAAGGGATAGTTGGGGGTGATTTACGGTAGCCGAAGTAATTTAGGTGATTCTGGTATAGTTTGTTATGATTTTTAGAATTTTTTTGTAATTTTAAAGTGATTGGGCTTAGTTTGTTGCTGTAAAGTGTAGTTGGGGGTGATTTTTGATAGCCGAAGTAATTTAGGTGAGTTTGGCATAGTTTGCTATGGTTAGTAGCATTTTCTTGTAATTTAAAAGTGATTGGGTTTAGTTTGTTGTGGTAAGGGTTAGTTGGTGATGATTTATGGTAGCCGAAGTAATTTAGGTGAGTTTGGCATAGTTTGCTATGGTTAGTAGCATTTTTTTTAATAAAAGTGATTGGGTTTAGTTTGTTGTGGTAAGGGTTAGTTGGTGATGATTTAGAGTTGCCGAAGTAATTTAGGTGAGTCTGGCATAGTTTGTTATGATTTGTACACCTTTTTTTGTAATTTTAAGATGATATGGTTTGGTTTGTTGTGGTAAGGGATGGTTGGGGGTGATTTACGGTAGCCGAAGTAATTTAGGTGATTCTGGTTTAGTTTGTTATGATTTTTAGCATTTTTAGGTAATTTTAAAGTGATTGGGCTTAGTTTGCTGCTGTAAAGTGTATTTGGGGGTGATTTTTGATAGCCAAAGTAATTTAGGTGAGTTTGGCATAGTTTGCTATGGTTAGTAGCATTTTTTTGTAATTTAAAAGTGATTGGGTTTAGTTTGTTGTGGTAAGGGTTAGTTGGTGATGATTTAGAGTAGCCGAAGTAATTTAGGTGAGTCTGGCATAGTTTGTTATAATTTGTACACCTTTTTTTGTAATTTTAAGATGATATGGTTAGGTTTGTTGTGGTAAGGGATAGTTGGGGGTGATTTACGGTAGCCGAAGTAATTTAGGTGATTCTGGTATAGTTTGTTATGATTTTTAGCATTTTTTTGTAATTTTAAAGTGATTGGGCTTAGTTTGTTGCTGTAAAGTGTAGTTGGGGGTGATTTTTGATAGCCGAAGTAATTTAGGTGAGTTTGGCATAGTTTGCTATGGTTAGTAGCATTTTTTTGTAATTTAAAAGTGATTGGGTATTGTTTGTTGTGGTAAGGGTTAGTTGGTGATGATTTAGAGTAGCCGAAGTAATTTAGGTGAGTCTGGCATAGTTTGTTATGATTTGTACACCTTTTGTTGTAATTTTAAGATGATATGGTTAGGTTTGTTGTGGTAAGGGATAGTTGGGGGTGATTTACGGTAACCGAAGTAATTTAGGTGATTCTGGTATAGTTTGTTATGATTTTTAGCATTTTTTTGTAATTTTAAAGTGATTGAGCTTAGTTTGTTGCTGTAAACTGTAGTTGGGGGTGATTTTTGATAGCCGAAGTAATTTAGGTGAGTTTGGCATAGTTTGCTATGGTTAGTAGCATTTTTTTGTAATTTAAAAGTGATTGGTTTTAGTTTGTTGTGGTAAGGGTTAGTTGGTGATGATTTATGGTAGCCGAAGTAATTTAGGTGAGTTTGGCATAGTTTGCTCTGGTTACTAGCATTTTTTTGTAATTTAAAAGTGATTGGGTTTAGTTTGTTGTGGTAAGGGTTAGTTGGTGATGATTTAGAGTAGCCGAAGTCATTTAGGTGAGTCTGGCATAGTTTGCTATGGTTAGTAGCATTTTTTTGTAAGTTAAAAGTGATTGGGTTTAGTTTGTTGTGGTAAGGGTTAGTTGGTGATGATTTATGGTAGCCGAAGTAATTTAGGTGAGTTTGGCATAGTTTGCTATAATTACTAGCATTTTTTTGTAATTTAAAAGTGATTGGGTTTAGTTTGTTGTGGTAAGGGTTAGTTGGTGATGATTTAGAGTAGCCGAAGTAATTTAGGTGAGTCTGGCATAGTTTGTTATGATTTGTACACCTTTTTTTGTAATTTTAAGATGATATGGTTTGGTTTGTTGTGGTAGGGGATAGTTGGGGGTGATTTACGGTAGGCGAAGAAATTTAAGTGAATCTGGTAAAGTTTGTTATGATTTTTAGCATTTTTTTGTAATTTTAAGGTGATTGGGCTTAGTTTGTTGCTGTAAAGTGTAGTTGGGGGTGATTTTTGATAGCCGAAGTAATTTAGTTGAGTTTGGCATAGTTTGCTATGATTAGTAGCATTTTTTTGTAATTTAAAAGTGATTGGGTTTAGTTTGTTGTGGTAAGGGTTAGTTGGTGATGGTTTATGGTAGCCGAAGTAATTTAGGTGAGTTTGGCATAGTTTGCTATGGTTATTAGCATTTTTTTGTAATTTAAAAGTGATTGGGTTTAGTTTGTTGTGGTAAGGGTTAGTTGGTGATGATTTAGAGTAGCCGAAGTAATTTAGGTGAGTCTGGCATAGTTTGTTAAGATTTGTACACCTTTTTTTGTAATTTTGAGATGATATGGTTTGGTTTGTTGTGGTAAGGGATAGTTGGGGGTGATTTTAGGTAGCCGAAGTAATTTAGGTGATTCTGGTATAGTTTGTTATGATTTTTAGCATTTTTTTGTAATTTTAAAGTGATTGGGCTTAGTTTGTTGCTGTAAAGTGTAGTTGGGGGTGATTTTTGACAGCCGAAGTAATTTAGGTGAGTTTGGCATAGTTTGCTATGGTTAGTAGCATTTTTTTTTATTTAAAAGTGATTGGGTTTAGTTTGTTGTGGTAAGGGTTAGTTAGTGATGATTTATGGTAGCCGAAGTAATTTAGGAGAGTTTGGCATAGTTTGCTGTGGTTACTAGCATTTTTTTGTAATTTAAATGTGATTGGGTTTAGTTTGTTGTGGTAAGGGTTAGTTGGTGATGATTTAGATTAGCCCCGAAGTATTTTGGTGAGTCTGGCATAGTTTGTTATGATTTGTACACCATTTTTTGTAATTTTAAGATGATATGGTTTGGTTTGTTGTGGTAAGGGATAGTTGGGGGTAATTTACGGTAGCCGACGTAATTTAGGTGATTCTGGTAAAATTTGTTATGATTTTTAGCATTTTTTTGTAATTTTAAAGTGATTGGGCTTACTTTGTTGCTGTAAAGTGTAGTTGGGGGTGATTTTTGATAGTCGAAGTAATTTAGTTGAGTTTGGCATAGTTTGCTATGATTAGTAGCATTTTTTTGTAATTTAAAAGTGATTGGGTTTAGTTTGTTGTGGTAAGGGTTAGTTGGTGATGGTTTATGGTAGCCGAAGTAATTTAGGTGAGTTTGGCATAGTTTGCTATGGTTATTAGCATTTTTTTGTAATTTAAAAGTGATTGGGTTTAGTTTGTTGTGGTAAGGGTTAGTTGGTGATGATTTAGAGTAGCCGAAGTAATTTAGGTGAGTCTGGCATAGTTTGTTAAGATTTGTACACCTTTTTTTGTAATTTTGAGATGATATGGTTTGGTTTGTTGTGGTAAGGGATAGTTGGGGGTGATTTACGGTAGCCGAAGTAATTTAGGTGATTCTGGTATAGTTTGTTATGATTTTTAGCATTTTTTTGTAATTTTAAAGTGATTGGGCTTAGTTTGTTGCTGTAAAGTGTAGTTGGGGGTGATTTTTGACAGCCGAAGTAATTTAGGTGAGTTTGGCATAGTTTGCTATGGTTAGTAGCATTTTTTTGTTATTTAAAAGTGATTGGGTTTAGTTTGTTGTGGTAAGGGTTAGTTGGTGATGATTTATGGTAGCCGAAGTAATTTAGGAGAGTTTGGCATAGTTTGCTGTGGTTACTAGCATTTTTTTGTAATTTAAATGTGATTGGGTTTAGTTTGTTGTGGTAAGGGTTAGTTGGTGATGATTTAGATTAGCCCCGAAGTATTTTGGTGAGTCTGGCATAGTTTGTTATGACTTGTACACCTTTTTTTGTAATTTTAAGATGATATGGTTTGGCTTGTTGTGGTAAGGGATAGTTGGGGGTAATTTACGGTAGCCGAAGTAATTTAGGTGATTCTAGTATAGTTTGTTATGATATTTAGCATTTTTTTGTAATTTTAAAGTGATTGGGTTTAGTTTGTTGCAGTAAAGTGTAGTTGGGGGTGATTTTTGATAGCTAAAGTAATTTAGGTGAGTTTGGCATAGTTTGCTATGATTAGTAGCATTTTTTTTGTAATTTGAAAGTGATTGGGATTAGTTTGTTGTGGTAAGTGTTAGTTGGTTATGATTTATGGTAGCCGAAGTAATTTAGGTGAGTTTGGCATAGTTTGCTATGGTTACTAGCATTTTTTTGTAATTTAAAAGTGATTGGGTATAGTTTGTTGCGGTAAGGGTTAGTTGGTGATGATTTAAATTAGCCGAAGTAATTTAGGTGAGTCTGGCATAGTTTGTTATGATTTGTACACCTTTTTTTGTAATTTTAAGATGATATGGTTTGGTTTGTTGTGGTAAGGGATAGTTGGGGGTGATTTACGGTAGCCGAAGTAATTTAGGTGATTCTGGTATAGTTTGTTATGATTTTGAGCATTTTTTTGTAATTTTAAAGTGATTGGGCTTAGTTTGTTGCTGTATAGTGTAGTTGGGGTGATTTTTGATAGCCGAAGTAATTTAGGTGAGTTTGGCATAGTTTGTTAAGATTTGTACACCTTTTTTTGTAATTTTGAGATGATATGGTTTGGTTTGTTGTGGTAAGGGATAGTTGGGGGTGATTTACGGTAGCCGAAGTAATTTAGGTGAGTTTGGCATAGTTTGCTATGGTTACTAGCATTTTTTTGTAATTTAAAAGTGATTGGGTTTAGTTTGTTGTGGTAAGGGTTAGTTGGTAATGATTTAAATTAGCCGAAGTAATTTAGGTGAATCTGGCATAGTTTGTAATGATTTGTACACCTTTTTTTGTAATTTTAAGATGATATGGTTTGGTTTGTTGTGGTAAAGGATAGTTGGGGGTGATTTACGCTAGCCGAAGTAATTTAGGTGATTCTGGTATAGTTTGTTATGATTTTTAGCATTTTTTTGTAATTTTAAAGTGATTGGGCTTAGTTTGTTGCTGTAAAGTGTAGTTGGGGGTGATTTTTGATAGCCGAAGTAATTTAGGTGAGTTTGGCATAGTTTGCTTTGGTTAGTAGCATTTTTTTGTCATTTAAAAGTGATTGGGTTTAGTTTGTTGTGGTAAGGGTTAGTTGGTGATAATTTATGGTAGCCGAAGTAATTTAGGTGAGTTTGGCATAGTATGCTATGGTTACTAGCATTTTTTTGTAATTTAAAAGTGATTGGGTTTTGTTTGTTGTGGTAGGGGTTAGTTGGTGATGATTTATGGTAGCCGAAGTAATTTAGGTGAGTTTGGCATAGTTTGCTATGGTTAGTAGCATTTTTTTGTAATTTAAAAGTGATTGGGTTTAGTTTGTTGTGGTAAGGGTTAGTTGGTAATGATTTAAATTAGCCGAAGTAATTTAGGTGAATCTGGCATAGTTTGTAATGATTTGTACACCTTTTTTTGTAATTTTAAGATGATATGGTTTGGTTTGTTGTGGTAAAGGATAGTTGGGGGTGATTTACGCTAGCCGAAGTAATTTAGGTGATTCTGGTATAGTTTGTTATGATTTTTAGCATTTTTTTGTAATTTTAAAGTGATTGGGCTTAGTTTGTTGCTGTAAAGTGTAGTTGGGGGTGATTTTTGATAGCCGAAGTAATTTAGGTGAGTTTGGCATAGTTTACTTTGGTTAGTAGCATTTTTTTGTCATTTAAAAGTGATTGGGTTTAGTTTGTTGTGGTAAGGGTTAGTTGGTGATAATTTATGGTAGCCGAAGTAATTTAGGTGAGTTTGGCATAGTATGCTATGGTTACTAGCATTTTTTTGTAATTTAAAAGTGATTGGGTTTTGTTTGTTGTGGTAGGGGTTAGTTGGTGATGATTTATGGTAGCCGAAGTAATTTAGGTGAGTTTGGCATAGTTTGCTATGGTTAGTAGCATTTTTTTGTAATTTAAAAGTGATTGGGTTTAGTTTGTTGTGGTAAGGGTTAGTTGGTGATGATTTAAAGTAGCCGAAGTAATTTAGGTGAGTCTGGCATAGTTTGTTATGATTTGTACATCTTTTTTTGTAATTTTAAGATGATATGGTTTGGTTTGTTGTGGTAAGGGATAGTTGGGGGTGATTTACGCTACCCGAAGTAATTTAGGTGATTCTGGTATAGTTTGTTATGATTTTTAGCATTTTTTTGTAATTTTAAAGTGATTGGGCTTAGTTTGTTGCTGTAAAGTGTAGTTGGGGGTGATTTTTGATAGCCGAAGTAATTTAGGTGAGTTTGGCATAGTTTGCTATGGTTAGTAGCATTTTTATAATTTAAAAGTGATTGGGTTTAGTTTGTTGTGGTAAGGGTTAGTTGGTGAAGATTTATGGTAGCCGTAATAATTTAGGTGAGTTTGGCATAATTTGCTATGGTTACTAGCATTTTTTTGTAATTTAAAAGTGATTGGGTTTAGTTTGTTGTGGTAAGGGTTAGTTGGTGATGATTTAGAGTAGTCGAAGTAATTTAGGTGAGTCTGGCATAGTTTGTTATGATTTGTACACCTTTTTTTGTAATTTTAAGATGATATGGTTTGGTTTGTTGTGGTAAGGGATAATTGGGGGTGATTTACAATAGCCGAAGTAATTTAGGTGATTCTGGTATAGTTTCTTAAGATTTTTAGCATTTTTTTGTAATTTTAAAGTGATTGGGCTTAGTTTGTTGCTGTAAAGTGTAGTTGGGGGTG